>CM074725.1:42438432-43038432 GCA_037306005.1 Rhinophrynus dorsalis
TCAACTGATTCATTTTTTAACCCTTTGAGTGCCAGAGGGGTACGCAACGCATTGCAAAACAATGTGTTGCGTACCCCTCTGGCATTCAAAGGGTTAATATCTACAATATTAAATGTAGTCAAAATAATCCATTATTATCCCTTTAATGACTGTTGATTAGTATTTTGGAGACCTCTCTTTCATTCAAAGCGTTAAAAGCCCAGATAAAAGCAACGTGAATATGTCTTTTCACCTATCCTATGGGTCATTAGGTTTGCTCCAAAATTTCTGCTCTGAACAAGGCCACAATTCTTTCATTGAAACAACACTGTGGATATATCAACATTGTTAAAAATATCTTGCATGCCACTCTGGTCCTTAAAGTGTTAATTTTGTTCACCCACAATATGGTCTTTGAAAAGAAACTTACTAAAATCTCCATTACACAGAAAAGAGAGTCTAAAAACTTAAAGGGATAGTAATGTTTCAAAATAAAAGCAGGTCAAATTAATCTTCATAGTATTTGGGCCATGGAGAGTGTTATTTCAGTACTGTCAGAGTTGTAGATCAAGAGTAATTGAATGATAAAGTGTCCCCCTCCAGCCCCTTTTACCTAGTGTAAGCCGCCTCCCCTCAGATGTGTAATGTGGTCTTAAGACTAGGCAGCTCACAGCAAGGGACCATCTTCTTACTGTGAGAACAATGAAAATCCTGCCCCCCCCCTTTACAGGTTTTTTCAGGGTTTTCCTTATGATCACTGTAGATTGTCCCTCTCAGCGATCCATCCGGACAGTCTTGCTGCTCTGAGTTGAGCAGTGTTACATCAGTAAAAGGTGCGGGTGGGGGATACTTTATCATTCAATTACTCTTGAACTACAACTCTGACAGTATTGAAATAACACTCTCCATGGACCTAATATTATGAAGATTAATTGGAGCTACTTTTTTGAAACATTACTATCCCTTTAAGGAACCTCAGATAACTGAAAACATTGACGACATTTTCCTTAATGTTCAAACAGTCCTGTGCTACAACACTGGCAGTATATTGTGATCATCAATAACTATACATTTCTGTCAAAGCAATCTCTTCAGGGGACTCACCATTAGGGGTGGGTGAAATCTCTTGTTGAGTTTCTGTGAGAAATTCTGCGAAAACCACATTGTTGTTCTTTTTTTCACAGGAAAATCGCGTCAAGAATAGTGACTAAAATTTTCACATTTTTTGCACATTGGCCAAAATATTTATCTATTTTTTCCAATGGCTAGAAAGTTTTCGGCCACTGATTTATGTTGTTCTTGCCTTTTCACGATAAAAACGTGAAGTATTTGTAGAAATCAAACACAATAGAAGCAGCTACAGAGCGAGATAGATGTGCTGTGCTGTTCTGCTGTGATCTTTTTTCAAAAGTGAGGCAGGAAAGGTTCATAGTGACTCCTATCACTATGAGCAGGTTTAAAAATAATCAATGGAGGAGCTGGAAGGACCATTATGTGTCCATTGAGTCAGAGGAGGAAGGGACCATTACTGTACCAATGCTGTCCAGTCCCCCTAAATCACCCCAAGGGAACTTGGGGAATTTAATGGGAAGGGAGGGAGAAAAGGGAGTGGGAAGGAAGGGCGAAAAGGGCATGGAAAGGGAGGGAGAAAAGGGAATGGGAAGGGAGGGAGAAAAGAGTAGTACTAGTGAGAGCAGGATAGGTCAGTTGCCTGCGCCTGCTGCTAGACATGCTGCCCCTGCTGTCACCATTGCTGCCCCTGCTGCAAGTAGTGCTGTGCCTGCTCTCAGATGTGCTGCCCCTGTTGCAACCAGTGCTGAGCCTTCTGCCAGTGCTGAACCTGCTGCCACCAGTACTGTGCCTGCTGTCAGATGTGCTGCCGCTGCTGCCTCCAGTGCTGAACCTGCTGCTTCCAGTGCTGTGCCTGCTGCCAGTGATGAACCTGCTGCTACCAGTGCTGAAGCTGCTGATAGTGTGTCTTGTAATACTCAGGGTGGGAGGTGAAGATGATGCCAAGTGTGACAGCAGGGGACTCTAACACTTGATACCCCCATACAGTAAAGGAGGGGGTAATCTATATCCTCATATTACTAGTGACTGTGAGGAGGAAGACTCTGGGGCTGAACTTGATGTGTGTGGTGCTAGTAGTAGTAGTAGTAACAGTGATGGTGAAGCAGCCAGTGGGACTAGTGTTAGGGGAGTGGTAGAGGAAGCATTTGAGAGCGTCCAGACTAGCGGTCAAGGGAGCCCACACCATTCCTCTAGCCCTGGGAGTCCTCCTCCCCTTCTCTTCACTACAGTGTCCAGGTGGAACATGATCCTGAAGAGGCCAGAACTGGTGTTGGGGGACAGCAGGCTCAGAATTAATACCAATACCACCAGCAGGAGCACAGATCAACTGCCTGAGCCTGCTGCTGCTAGTCTGCCTTCTTCTTCATGTTAAAAGGGAATGCCAAGTGTGACATTAGGGGACCCTCTATCACATTGCTCGTCACCTCCTCCAAGCAGCAGCAGCAGCACATAGGGAGCGGGACTAGTGGTGGTGGTGATGATGATGGTAAAGAAGATGGGGTGGAAGAGACATTGATGACCTTTTTATCAGAAACTGAGAAGGAATGTGAGACAGGGATGAGGATGGGCATCACCACCACCATCACCACCATTAGCAATCAGTTTTTGGAATTTGCGGAATTTCCAACTGCTCTAATTCCTGCTGCTGCTAAGTTGCAAGGGCAGCAGGGTGCTGAGGAGCAGGTTAGTGTGCCGCAGACCACCATGGACACACTGGGAATGGGGTCAACATGTGATGCGGGACTAGGACAAGTTCCACTTGCCAGCGCCAGCAATACTCCTGGTTCTAGTTGCAGTGCTGATTTTGAGGTAGTAGCAGCAACAGCAGCAACATCACCCACTGCCAGCACAGACAGTGAAAGGGAATGTGGAGGACAAGAAGAAAGAGGCCATTCTTCTCCACTTGTCCCCTCTCCCCTGAAGTCATGGGTATGGGGCTATGTTTCTCTTGGGGCAGGTACAGTGCAGTCATCCCCAATGGCACTGTGCAAAATTTGTGACAAGTCAGTGAGAAGGGGAAAGGAGGGAACACACCTTGGCACAACCTCTCTGATATCACACATGAAACACAGACACCATAACTTTTATGTCAAACATGTTAAAGCCAAACACCCATTACAGAAATAGAGAACAACTGTTGCTGTACTCCCTGACTCTCCAGAAAGGCAACAAGAGGCGAGGCGGAGATCAAAGAGGAGGAAAAATAGAGAAACCCAGACAGAGACTGGAAGTTCCATGATGAGCTAAACAACTAGCTCGCCATCACCATCACCTTCTTCCTCTAGGGTAACAACTGTATCTTCTGCCAGTCCACCTCGTTCATTGTTAACTTCACCACCAAATGATAGCCACTCTGTTGATATTAGGATATGGCAGTTCATCTCTACCCATTGCACACTGTGTGGTGCACTGACCACACATGCCAGTGTGGTGGAGGAGAATCAATACTGGGTCATCAAGCTGCATCTGAAGAGATTCCATCCAACAGAATATGCCAGGATGCTGGCAGTGAGAGTTCATCATTACTATTAAACTGTCAGCAAGTTGTCTGGACAAGGGGAATAGTGACAGCTACAATACTTGGGTTATGGTGTCATGATGTTTGGATACAGTTGTGCCCCCAGATGTTATTTACCACAAACACTGTGCACACTGCAGGTGCTGATGAGAGCCACAGTTCCTGCTCTCAAAGGAAACATTTTTATTCTACTAACAACAAACCCATGATTTTGGAGGAGGGGTAGGTGGTGAAAAATTATTGGCCAACTTCTTCTTTTCTCTACATAGACTGGGGGCTACTTATTGTGCTGCTACTGTCTCAGGCACATCACTGGAGATAGTCGTGGCAAGTGGAACCTTCATCATCCATCACCCATGTTACTGCTACTGTTGATCCCATTCCATTTCAGCTGCCTAATAATCCTGCTGCTTAAACTTCTCAGCAGCAGCAAGAACAGCAGCTGCAAATTCCTCAGTTATGGAGTCAGACTCAGGAGGAAAACACTTGACAATGGCCAGTGTCCACTGGCCAACAAGAGCTGCTGGCACGCCAGTAGGGCATTTTTTTCTCAGGGCTTGTGCTTTGAAAAAAAAACAAAAAAAGTCCTACAAAGCAATGTTTCCACAGGGCATGGGACTCTAATAAGTCTAAGTCCGACAACAAATCAATGTTTCCTCAGGGCTTGTGCCAAATGAGTCTTAAGTCCTACAAATCAATGTTTCCACAGGGCTTGGGCCTCTAACAACAAATCATCTGCTACAAAATACTCTATCAAGTGAAATATCAGTCTACCCTAGTGGCAGCTTACTTCAGGGAGTCCCTGTCTCTATCACATTATATATACATTTCTTGACGTCTGTGAATGGGGTGGGAGGTGGAAACTTTAGAAGCTTATATCTCTCAAACTATACATGTCTGAGAGACCGGATTTACATAAGTTCATTTTTTTTTTTTTAATATCTACAATATTAAATTCTGTTAAAATCAGCCATTACTATCCCTTTAAAATGGACCTATCACCTTGAATATTTTACATATTTGAAATGTCATTCAAAACTGTTTATGTGTCATGTTAAGCAAAGGTCCAAGACGTGTAGTTAGGAGATATTAACACTTTTATTTCTGGGAAAAGTGAAAGTGAAAATGTCCTGGTGCAGCACAGCGCTTCATTAGCATATGAGAATCCCAGAATACCTTCATTAGCATATGATATGTCACTGAAAATATGTAATGTGCATATGAAACATCACTGGTACCTCAATTAGAATACATAAACACATGGTACCAAGTATGAATACCTTCTTAACTGTACATTTGCTGGTCTTTTACACGACACAGTTTTTAAAGGGATAGTAAACCTTGAAAATAAGTTTATTTTATATTGTAGCCCTTAAAAAAACATGAAAAATGATATAAGGTTTGGGAGATATTCAGAAGCAAAGTTTCCCCCTGAGTGACGTCACCTTTCTAGCTCTCAGATTTAGAATCCGGTCCGGGACCGGCTGCGGCTCTCCAGAAGTGCCAAGATCACGATCTTTAAAAAGAATTTCTTAATTGGAATGGTCTACAAAGTGTGCTTGCAAGCCAGGCACACTTTGTACACAGTTCCAATTAAGTAGTTCTCTTTAAAGATTGTGATCTCGGCACCGCTAAAGAGCTGCCGGTTGATCTGTGGACCGAATTCCAAATCTGTCCACTAGATGGCAGACTTGGCTGAAACAGCCACGAAAAGGGAACTTTACTTTATTTTTCTTGTGAATATCTCCCAAACCATAAAGGTTTGGGAGATAAGACTTTTATCATTTTTTCATGTTTTTTAAGGGCTACAATATAAAATAAACTTATTTTCAAGGTTTACTATCCCTTTAATGAAGACGGTTACCTGTTGTTCCTCTAGTGCAAACCTCGAAGTGCAGATGCACAAATTCTACAGCAATGTATAGGAGAAGAACATTAGCAGAGCTGGAATATTCATCCACTCCCCCAAATGTGTGGCCCTTTGGTGGATTTGAGGGTCTAGTGTGAGGTCCTTAGAGTGAATGCTGTTGCCTATTGCTCCTGTAATTCAAACCTTAAAGGAGCAGTAAACTTATTTTATGAAAACACGTATTTTACAGAGCATTTCCTGCTGAATAAAACAAGGTCACTCCCACTGCTGTCCGATGTTTTATTCAAAATTTATAGCAGTTCAAATAACCAGGAAGTGAATTTACTGTGTTTACTTCCTGATAGTTCTAACTGACAGGAAGTGACAGGCAGTTTCTATCACATTCTATCATACCTCCCAACATTTCAAATTGCCAAAGAGGGACACTTGTGTTTTAGGGGGTGTTGCTGGGGGCGTGACTGGTGGGCGGGACATTACCAAGAATTTTTAGGGTATTTCACGACCTATTGACACCTCTTTGTGTAACCTAATAAATGATTTATAACAAGACCAAAGTATTTTATTTACACAGGCTAATTTATAAACACATATACTGACATTTAAACAAACATTAATTTGAGTTTTATTGCAGTAGAGCAATTTGATACACTTATATACACACCACCCAATCTGGTCTCCTAAAAAGAGGGACATCAGGGTGGGAAAGTGGGACAGTGGGATTTCAGTCTAAAAGAGGTGCTGTCCCTCCTAAAGAGGGACACTTGGAAGGTATGTTCTATGGAGAACTGTATGTCTCTGACTTTTCTGACTTTCCTCTCCATTAGAATCTAACAGGAAATCTAATTAGAATTTGACCACTGCTAATGTAAAAAAAACATGGGTTTAAACTGTAATAACTCTGGAAATATAAATCTCTCGGCAATGGGAGTTCCCTTATTTTACTCAGTAGGAAATTCCCTACAATATATATTTTTTCATAAAAAAAGTTTACTGCTCCTTTAAAGTGCAGCTGCATGAATTCTACACCATGTATAGGAGAACAACATGAGCAGGGCCGGAAGATTCATCCACTCCCCCAAAGACTCAATAGCTATCCATCAGTGTCTTACATAATGTTACGTTTTACAAAGGATATTTTTTATTATTATGATAGAACACTTAAATGCTTGCTAATATTCCAAATAAGTAACCAAAAGGGAATCTGAATATATAAAACTAAGGATAGAACTGATGTGCCCTTGTCCTGGATGTAATACAACTTCTGTCAGCATTAATATGCAATGAGAGCTCAGAGACACTTTATTCTCCAATTAGCTGGAGTGTTTTATTGTTCAGCAGTGAGACTGGTTTATGATTCTGAAGGTTTTTGTGTGGTTAAATGCAACAAATATTAACCACTCCCAGGTTGGTTGTAAGTCTGCAATATTGCTCCTATTTCTAACTCAGATTACAGAATTAATTGATCTATGCACAATTGGGAGACAGTGGGAATAATAAAGATAGAAAATAGTCCTCTGGAACATATTTCATACAAACTCTTCCCTCTCTGCTGTACAATGAATTCTGATCACTCAGTACGTGGATAGACCATGTTTATGAAGAAGGATCTTCCTCCTTGAGAGAATTTATGTGGAAAGAGCAAATAGGGATTCAATAAAGGTGCACGATAATGTGGGGAAAAAACAGATTGCAATTGCTCATGTTCTTAACCCTTTGAGTGCCAGAGGGGTACGGAATGCATTGCAAAGCAATGCATTCCATACCCCCTCTGGCACTCAAAGGGTTAACCCTTTCAGTGTCAGAGGAGTACACAATGTATTGCAAAGCAATGCATTGCGTACCCCTCTGGCACTGAATGGGTTAATTTAAACAACACTTTACTTGTTTTTATCAAATTGCACAAAATCCAGAATTAGCCTTCATTTTTCACATCAGTTAACCTCTATAGACTTAACGGAATAGTAATACTTGCAAATTACTAATCCCCATATTGTAACTTTGTTAAAAGGAAACTTATTGCCCCCAGTGTCATCTCTCAGACCCTTATGGTTTGAGACATGATAGCGCTCAAAGTTCCCCCCTCCCTCCCCCTTCCCTGACTGAACTCTGAACACTGACTGCAGGGATATCCGGTATTACTTGCATCAGGCGGCTCTGCAGCATTGCCGAGGTCGCGTTTATAAAAAAGAAATCTTTCACTAAAACGATCTTCTATGTGTGCTTGCAAACCAAGAGCAAACCAAGCACACGTAGAAGACCGTTTCAGTGAAAGAATTATTTTTTATATACACAATCTCAGCAAGCTGCAGAGCCGCCTGATGCACATAAGACTGTCGTACAACAGCTTCCCCTGCAGTCAGCGTTCAGTCAGGGAAGGGGGAGGGAGGGAGGGGGGTGACTTTGAGCGCTATCATCTCTCAAACCATAAGGGTTTGAGAGATGACACTGGGGGCAATAAGTTTCTTTTTAACAAAGCTACAATATGGGGATTAGTAATTTGCAAATATTACTATCCCTTTAATGAAATTTAAGAGCAATCCCATACTTTTTAAAAATCACACCCCTTTTTCCTCTTGACAGTCATTTTAAAGGTATAGTAATGTTTCACAATAAAAGCAGCTCCAATTAATCTTCATAGTATTTGGGCCATGGAGAGTGTTATTTCAATACTGTCAGAGTTGTAGTACAAGAGTAATTGAATGATAAGATGTCCCCCTCCCACCCCTTTTACTGATGTAACACTGCTCACCTCAGAGCAGCAAGACTGTCCGGATGGATAACAGAGAGGGACAATCTTCAGTAAGTACAAGAAAAGACCTGAAAAACCTATCAAGGGGGCAGGTTTTTCCTTATGCTCACAGTAAGAAGATTGTCCCTTGCTGCGACATGTCAGATCAAAAGACAAGCTTCCACATCTGAGGGGAGGTGGCTTACACTAGGCAAAGAGGGCAGAAGGGAGATACTTTTGAACTACAACTCTGACAGTATTGAAATAACATTCTCCATGGCCCAAATACAATGAAGATTAATCTGAGCTGCTTTTTTCGTGAAATATCTCTATCTGTTTAAGCACATGTGAGAGCAAAGGTTGAAAATCCACCAGTTAATTAAGATTGACCCATTTATTTGTTGTGTGCGGTTTTTCCACTTGTTTTATGATTACTCACCTTAATTGATTCCTGTCTATAGGTCCTATTCGTCAAGCTAACAAGACGCAGTTCTGGACCAAACTAATTGCACCATAGAAGACAAATGAAAATTCTACAAATTCATTTTTGGGTTAGGAAAGTTAATTAAAAAAGACAATTGTGATACTATTAAAATACATACTGAACAGAAAGTGGAAAAAATGTGATATCTTTAAAAGAGAGCCTAGAACGGGAAGATCTGAAAATATTGTTTCTTACCCTAAAGGAAGTATATACTGAAAAAATAAAACAAAGAGAGGAAGATGTGATTAATTAAAAGTTTGGAAAAGGGCAAAGTGAAGGAGAACAAACTTAGCATTATAGAAAATGAGGAAAACGTTCTTATTTTATGCAGCAGCCACTGAAACCCACGTGGCTTCAAATGTAATGAAGTTAAAGACATTAAAGGGATAGTAATACTTGCAAATTACTAATCCACATATTGTAGCTTTGTTAAAAAGAAATGTATTGCCCCCAGTTTCATCTCTCAAACCCTTATGGTTTGAGAGATAATAACGCTTAAAGTTCCCCTCCCTCCCCCTTCCCTGACTGAACGCTGACTGCAGGGGAAGCTGTTGTACGACAGTCTTATGTGCATCAGGTGGCTCTGCAGCACAGCCGAGATCACGTTTATAAAAAATTATTCTTTCCCTGAAACGGTCTTCTACGCATGCTTGGTTTGCAAGCACACATAGAAGACCGTTTTAGTGAAAGATTTCTTTTTTATAAACGCGATCTCAGCAATGCTGCAGAGCCGCCTGATGCAAGTAATACCGGATATCCCTGCAGTCAACGTTCAGTCAGGGAAGGGGGAGGGAGGGGGTAACTTTGAGGGCTATTATCTTTCAAATTATAAGGGTTTGAGAGATGACACTGGGGGCAATAAGTTTCTTTTTAAAGGGATAGTAAACCCCCTCCCCCCAACAACTTGACGGCAAAATACAGCAATCATAGAAACATACCGAACACACTTAGTCCCATCTCTCAAACCTTTATGGTTTGAGAGATGTAAGGCAAGACAGTCCTCCGGTCCCTCCCCCTTCTGCCTGACGAGCTGTGAAGCTGTCAGAGGCAGAATCCGGTCGGCCGACTTTCGGCGGTTCTGCAGGATTTCTGACATCTAGATATCTCCGTATAATTACTTCATAGGAATGGTCTACAACATGTGCTTGCAAGCCAGGCACATGTTTTAGACCATACCCATGAAGTATTAATACGGAGATATCTAGATGACAGCGCTTCTGCAGAGCCGCCGTCTGGTGCTGGAAGCCGGATCTCATGACGTTCGCTATACAGCGGACATATGAGAAGGGGGAGGGAGCGGAGGTCTGTCTTGCCTTACATCTCTCAAACCATAAAGGTTTGAGAGATGGGACTAAGTGTGTTCGGTATGCTTCTATGATGTATGCTGTATTTTGCCGTCAAGTTGATGGGAGAGGGTTACTATCTCTTTAACAAAGCTACAATATGGGGATTAGTAATTTGCAAGTATTACTATTCATTTAAAGGGATAAAAAGAATATTAGGAAAACAAGATGATAGGATGTGGGAAAGAAACAGAAGAAAAGTTTTCGAAGCTATAGAGAAAGGAGTAGAAAGTAAACAGAATGTGGATGACATTTTTCAATCTATCCGAAAGAGCAATTACAAAATTGAAATAAAATGTATTGAGAAGAGGATTGTCTTTTGCTCCTAGTGTGGGACCTAGTAGATTTGAAACATAAATTGATTTACAAAAAACGGATTATGTCTCTCACAGTAAGGAGATATTTTCTTTAAAAAGATAATATCATCATTAAAAATAACCCCCACTACTTCCATAATCGATCAATACGCAATAAGAAGGTTGGAAGCTTTTGAAAACAATATGGTGGTGAATAGAGTTAATACTCCTGTTTAAAAAATAAGTGAATCTTCATTTCCGTAGAGAAGCGGGGTGAATATTTAAAAGCATTTGGACAAACTTTTTCTAGGGATCTTGAAAAAAATATGTGCAACATAATCTTAAAGTAGGAGAAAAGAAAGCTTTGGAGGTATTAAAATTATCTCAATATTGTTATTAGGCAAACAGCTAAGGGTGGGAGAATATGTGTACAAAATAGAAAAGATTATCTAAAATAACCTGATAGGTTATTGGGAGATAAAGATACATATGTAAAATGGAAGAGTTAACCAACAAAAGAAAAATAAAGCTCCTCTAACCCTTTTGTGACGAGTGTCAGACCAGGACATCACCCATTTCTGTCCTTTAAAGGAGCAGTAAACTTCTTTTATGAAAAAATATATATTGTAGGGATTTTCCTATTGCGTAAAATAAGGGTACTCCCACTGCTGAGAGATATATATTTCCAGAGTTATTATGGTTTAGATCCATGTGTTTTTACATTAGCAGTGCCCTCTAGTGGTCAAATTCTAATTAGTTTTCCTGTTAGATTCTAATGGAGAGGAAAGTCAGAGACATATAGTTCGCCATAGAATGTGATAGAAACTGCCTGTCACTTCCTGTCAGTTAGAACTATCAGGAAGTAAACACAGTAAATTCACTTCCTGTTTATTTAAACTGTTATAATTTTTGAATAAAACAACTGACATCAATGGAAGTACCCTTGTTTTATTCAGCAGGAAACGCTCTGTAAAATATGTGTTTTCTTAAAAAAAAGTTTACCGCTCCTTTAAGGACGGGTGATGGTCCTGATCCATCATTGACGTCATGATCATAGCATGACTCAGGGTGCACTGTAAATCATGCCAGGGAGGCTGTAAGTGACTGCTCCAGGACCACAGTAGTCACATTCAGCCTTTCCCCGGTGGCTCGACACATGTGATCACTGCTACAGCATTCATATTTATTTATTTAGAAAATGTTTTACCAGGAAGAATACATTGAGATTTCTCTCATTATCATGTATGTCCTGGATCTCATGGGCTGGTTGCTCCAATGACAAAAAATATAAAAAAACAAGCCAAAAATTATGTGAGAGGCTCTGAGCACAAAGAAAAGCACAATGGCCTGTTCTCCAGCTAGTCACCGCTCAAGAACATCATGTTTTAGCTCTCTAGTGCCATTAGAGAGGAGAAATTTCCACATACATATTAGACTAATCCCGCCCATAAGGGCAGGCCAGTACCAAAATGATGGGCAAGTCCCCTCTGCACAGAAAAACCAGCTAACCCCCAGACACACTTTTTTTTTTTTTTAAGTAATCTTTATTTTGACATGGAAAATACAATACAACATTCTTTGTCCAGTAATGCTTTCCAATACAGAGTGCATTCATACATTTAAAACAATAACATTCTTAATACCTGCAACGCAGTGTACTTTCGCAGCGCACAGGTACATCACTTTATTGAACTCAACACTTGTTCTTTATTTCACTGTATTAAAGTCTCTGTGGGTATTCGCCTGGGGGGGTGGGATATGGGGCATGGGTCAGGGTAGGTCAAGGGGCCAAGGGAAGGTGACAGTGATATTGAGCCATTCGAGGGGATGCTAGTCCTCCGCTTCAGGGCTGTCCAAGATGTTATAGTCTCTTAGCAGACTGTGGATCAGTCTGCGACAGTCCTGTGTTGTCACCTTTTCTCTCCTCAGCACCAGACGATTCCTTGCAAACCACAGAGTGCCTTTGACACAGCACATAATGTGCCAGGCTTCCTGGATAGCACCATACGAGTGTGTCCCTGGAAATAGTCCATACAGTACCGAGTGGTACGACAAGTGTCTCTTTGGAACAGAGTCTTTGAGTTCATTTTCCAGGTCCCCCAGACATACATTTCGGCCTTATTTAGCCTCGTCAGTGAGGTGTAGCTGGCTTCCCTAGGCACTGAGAGCAAGGGGTCCACATCTGGATTACCCTTTACACTTAGGGAGAGACCCCAAGTGTTTCGCAGAAACAAGCCAAAAATGATGTGAGAGGCTCTGAGCACGAACAAAAGCACAATGGCCTGTTCTCTGGCTAGTCACCGCTCAAGAGCATCACATTTTAGTTCTCTAGTGCCATCAGAGAGGAGAAATTTCCACGTACATATTAGACTAATCCCGCCCATAAGGGCAGTCCAGTACCAAAATGATGGTAATGCAGAACGCTGGGAGATTTCTCCCAGAGCTCTGCATTACTAAAGAGCTAGGAAAGCTCAGCAGCTAAAGGCACAGCTTACAATGCGGTGGCGGGCGGCTCAGCGCGGCATGGCAAACCGCGCCACGTCAAAAAAAAAAAAAATCAATTGCAGTGGCAGGCGCCTCTCTGTAGGATGCGCCTGTAGGCAGATGCCTACTCTGCCTTATGGGAAATCCGGCCCTGGGTGGGATTAGTCTAATATGTATGTGGAAGGTTCTCCTCTGTAATGGCGCTTGAGAGCTAAACTGTGATGCTCTTGAGTGGTGACTAGCCAGAGATCAGGCCATTGGGATTTTGTTTGTGCTCAGAGCCTCTCACATCATTTTTGGCTTGTTTTGAAGAAATATTTAGAAGTTATTAATATGGAGGAATATGGGTATCTGTGTAAAGAGAATCCCAGGATGGCCACCACCATATTTACTTAGCCATATACTTTGATAAAGCGGTTTACACCACAAAACACGTTAGCTCGCTATTGTTAACCCATATAGAGTATTTTACTTTTATGTATATTTTTATTCACTCTGTTATTTAGAGATTAAAAATATTTATATAGATATACATATCCTAAGAGGGGTTCTTCCTGCTATGAATGTATCCAGCCTGCACAGGACCTGAGCAGAGATGAGGGAATGTCTCTGCATGGCCGTTTAGACAGAATTTAGAATATTCCTCTGCTGACCCCCAGAACATGTGAGTGCCTATTTATTATTCAGTTTTTGCTGCTAATCCAAACAGTATTATACTATTCTGGTGCCCTCCATTTTGTTTTTGCGTGATGCCATAATAAAAACAACCTAAGTATCATGTTAACCAAAAGGTTAGTGGATACCTAAGGTTGTGATGCTCATCTCCAACCTCTAGTGAGTGGCTGACCCATTTGACTGCCAACCAATAATTTTTGTCTGTTGCTCCTGTGGGCCAGCCATCAGTTCCCCCACCCCCAACACCCCTGAGATCTGCGCTTGGCAGTGGAACACAGGAAAAATGTGAGTTCAAACTGCAACACAGACAACAAAATTTTAGCAGGGGGTGCTACAGGTCTGTTGCTTTTTTTGTTTAGTTTGGTGGCATCAGGTCCTCATTTTACTTGAACAAAAAGAGACTGCGCAACAAACCCTGATTTTTACAAACAAGCAACCTATGATTTGCTACAAATAAAACAGTGGGGTTTAGTGTCATATATTTTGGCCAAAGATATGGAAAGCTTGCCTGCCCCCTCAAGGCACCCCAGTTTAACCCCTTAGGGACCCTTGACGTACCAGGACCGTCAAGGGTAAACTTTCTTGAAAGACCCTTGACGGTCCTGGTACGTCACGTACATTTTACTTACAGCGCTCTTCCGGGAGCGCTGTAAGTAAAAATGGGGCATGAAATAGACCGCTCCAAGATCGGAGCGATCTATTTCAAGCCCCATAATGACGCGCCGATACACGTGACAGGTCACGTGTACCGGCCCGTCAACGTGCCCCTATGCGGACGTTATGGGACGGAAATGTCCCATAATGTCCGGTCCTTAAGGGGTTAAGGCAAGTCCCTATCTTCCTCCAATATGTGAACATGTATTATGCATAATGCAGTTAAAAACAGTGATTCTACCTTACCTCTACTGTGAACAAAACCCTTATGATGGAAAAGAGGGAGGCATTTATACCTTCCCTAATTCAGTTACCACCCTGTTTGGGGAGCTACCAACCAAGAGAGGAGGAGCCACAACCTCCAAAAATACAGTACATACAAAAACTAGGAACCATACAGGCTCCTGGTGAGCTCAACATAGCTTTTACTTGTAGTTCAGTTGGTTAAAATGGCAGAAAAAGCAACTCATTTTGTACAAAGACCAAACTTACAGAACTGTTACTCTGGTCTCTACTCATTCCTACAGTGAGGCTAATGTTCTAAGAAACAGTGCGATTCTGGACCAGATCAGCTGGAATATAGGGAACAATTAAACATCTCCATTTATCATGGCTTTTAAAGGGATAGTAATACTTCGTTTTATCTTTATTTTATTTTGTAGGCATTAAAAAAACATGAAGACCGATATAAGTCTTATCTCTCAAACCTTTATGGTTTAAGAGATATTCACAAGCAAAGTATCCCCCCCCCCCCCGTTCAGCCAGATCAGAAGGGAGGTGCCCAGGTAGACTGCAGAGAGGGACAATCTTCAATTAAGATAAGGGAAAAAGCTGAAAAACTTGTCAAGGGGGGAAGGGCTTTCATTGTTTTCATAGGAAGGAGATTGTCCCCTTCTGTTATCTGTCTGGTCTTACAACCAGATTCACATCTGAGAAGAGATGGCTTACACTAGGTAAAAGGGGTGGGAGGGGGAAACTTTGCTTGTGAATATTTCTTAAACCATAAAGGTTTGAGAGATAAGACATATCTCATTCTTCATGTTTTTTGAATGCCTACAAAATAAAATAAAGTTAAAACGAAGTATTACTTTCCCTTTAACCCAGTTAAACAGTAGAGAGGTCCACAACGCACTGAGAAGCAGTGTGATATAGACCTCTCTAGCATTCAATGGGTTAAATACCACTTTAACCCTTTGAGTGCCAAAGAGGTATCCAATGCATTCTAACGCAATATGTTGTATACTTCTCTGGCACTCAAAAGGTTAAATTTATAGGACTTTAGGATTTTATTTGGTACTTTTCTGTTATCCTGAACCATTTTCAAAACTAGTTTTCCTGTCATCGATTTTCAACGCTAATTCCTGTCAGAATCTGTTGTTGTTATTTGTAGTTGTTGTAGTTTTGAAAATGGTTCCCGCTAACAGGAAAGTACCTTTTATTTTCGTTCCCTATAGCGCAGTTTAATTGCTCCAGACTTGTACCACATTTTCCAGTGCATCAGCCTCGGTGTCAATCACTGGATCATTTTCTGAAAGTACATTCTTTTTGTTAACAGTTTTAATTTTCTATTAATGAGCACATTTGTTTATGGAATTAATCTGGATGTTAATGGGCACAATATTAGACTGGGAACGGGATAAATCAAAGTTTGACTCTAATTCCTACTGTTTTCCCATTTAACTCAGCTGAGTGAATTTGTCAGCTCTGCGGATGCTTTGCCCTCTGGGCCTGGGTGTTAAATGTGTGAAACATGATTAGCAAGTTTGATTCTGCTGAAACTGATGAAGAGAAAACTCTTACAAAGTGTCAGTGTATCAATGCACAGTTATGGGTGGCTTAATAGGCATCACACACAGTGTGAACAAAAAGCTGTCTTGTTGTATAGTTTTGTTTTCAATTCCCATAGGAAACATTGACAGATGAAGGCATGAGCTTATCCAGTGTTTAAAAGTGGCCTCCTGCTACAGTGGGCATCTCCTTGAGTTCCCCAGAGTCCTAAAGGGATAGTAATGTTACATAATAAAAGCAGCTCTAATTAATCATTATAGTATTTGGCCTTGGAGTGTGTTATTTCAATTCTGTCAGAGTTGTGGTTCAAGAGTAATGGAATGATAAAATATCCCCCCTCCCGCTCCTTTTACTGATGTAACACTGCTCACCTCAGATCAGAAAGACTGTCCAAGATGGATCTCAGAGAGGGACAATCTTCAATTAGCATAAGGGAAAAACCTGAAAAACCTGTCAAGGGGGACAGGGTTTTCATTGTTCTCACAGTAAGAATATTGACCCTTGTTGAGAGCTGTCTGGTCTATGGACTGGATTCCACATCTGAGGAGTGGGGGCTTACACTAGGTAAAAGAAGCGGGAGGGGGAAACTTTATCATTCAATTACTCTTGAACTACAATTCTCACAGTAATGAAATAACACTCTCTATGGCTAAAATATATGAAGATTAATTGGAGCTGCTGTTTTTGTGAAACATTACTGTCACTTTAACTCTATGGTCAGATGGTCAGTGATGAGTGCTTTTCCCATAAATGGGAAGGGGGGAAAGTATGGCTGCAACTAAAATACTCCTAGTAAAAATGAAATCAATTAGTACACAGACTTAACCCTTCGAGAGCACGAGAGGTATAAAATGTATTGCAAAGCCACCAGCCAAAAATCTCTGTGTGTTAAACTACCACTACTAGTGTCTGTAGCAGCCCACAACCTCAGCTTGTTAAATGGCCTTTGACCCCGTCTGCTCGCTTCCCTCAGTGGGCCTTATGTACCAAAGAAAAGAAATCCCAAATCTCCCAATCATTTAAGCCTTTAAGTGCTAATGTCTTGTAAAGTGTCATGCCGTTTAGGCCATGAATACATCTTAATCCATGCACTCAAAAGTGGCATAACATTCATTTTGGGGGCTGTGAAGCACTGAGAGGTAGCCACCTTAACTCCATGTATTGTATCCTCCAGGTCCTTCTCTGGAGCTTGTTGCAATATTGTGTCATCGTTGAGCGTGGTGAGATGTCACAATATCTGTCTACATTAGGCCACTAGGGATAATTGTGCGAGTACGAGCTTGTAGGGAAGTCGGGCATCAAGGGCCAGATCTCAGCTGTCTTTGCTCCTACCTGCACAAGTAAGGTAGCGTTGGGAAGAGGAGATTAACCTTTCCAATGCTGCTTTTCAAGTGAGGTTTCATGCTGTGTGTTCACTGGATTACCCAGCATGAATACGCATGAATTAGAATAAGTAATTAAAAATGGAGCAACTGGAGGGAACTCACTTCTCTGCCTCCTTAACTCTAGTAAGGCCCCCAGTACCAGTAATGGAAAGCAGAGCAGGATCATCAATTATGGCAACCTAGGGTACTGCCTAGGGCCCATGCCAAAATAAGGGGCCCTGTCTGCAATAATTGAGTCACAGACAGAGGCCCTGCTGTTGCTGCTGGTTGAGAGAGACCAGCATCATTCTGTTACTTACAGAGGCAAAATGCCAGTACCTGCTAGCAGCACTGTGTCAGAAGCACAGGATCAAGAAATGTGGGGCCCCACACTGGTACCTTGCCTAGGGCCCTATGGAGCCTTAATCCGTCTCTGATGGAAAGTAAAGAGTCCCCCTTTGCCATGGTGCTGAGACTAGGTTAGTAGATCACCTGGCATAAAAATGAATGCATTAAAACAAGTCCCTTGTTCAGCCCCCAGCTTCTACGGGTACATGAGTATCCTTGATTAAAAGAGAGCAGTCTCCTCCTTTTCTCTTTAGGGTACCTGTGCCAGGTGATCTCCTGATCACCTTAAAAAAAGATATATATCTTTATATATATTTATATATATATATATATCTTTTTTTTACACGGGGGCTATTAAAAGGGCACATCTTACCCTCTCCATGGCTTTAGATACTGGTAATTATCTTGCTATCTCTTTTTATTTATTGCAATGTGAACACTTAAGTTAAACATTATTTCTATTCAATTTTTTATATATATTGTAGCTGCGGTAGTATTGCTTGCATTATAGTGAACTTGTGTGAAATTACATTGACAAGCATATGGTCCCTTTTTTTCCTAAATAGAGAAAGTGTCAACCTTGCCAATTTTCTCACATTAGTCACGCAGGAACTTGTCATCCTGACTTGACTTTAATGGCAGGTAACATTCTGTACAATAGAACATCTGCCTGTTTGTAGCACAAACTAAAGTCATCTCTTCACATTATCACTGGTCTCTTTGAATGAGAATACAACTATATACAATGGATGTAAAGTGAAACTATAGTTATACGAAGGTAACCTTCCAGGATCGAAGAGGTGGGAGGGCTTGACTGCAGCGGACACGGCTCCAGTCTCAGTCCCCCAAATATTTTGATTTCAAGTAGCCAAGGATGGGGTGGGGAGCCGGGGTAAGGAAGCCAATATACAGCCCTTACATATATAGCTCTTACAGGAAGAGAGAGGCAGAGAGCAGTCACAAAAGCAATATGTAAAACACATTCACAAAGGCAATGAAAATTCCGGTACATGTGACCGCTGTAGGAGTGATCACATGTACCAGCAGAACACAGAAGGACTGAAACAGAGAGCTCTGGTCCTGGAGCTCTCAGTATCAGCCTGTATACCCTGATAGCAGCGTGCACTGAGGCGCCCTACTATCATTTAACCCATGATGTGCCAGGACCATCATGGGTCCATATGGGAAGTTTACCCATGACGGTCCTGGCACTTCATGGGTCATTAAGGGGTTAAGGGTACTGTGCTGCCAACGACAACAGATGAAAGGGACTTGGGAGTAATTATTTCTGATGACTTACAGGTGGGCAGGCAATGTAACAAAGTAGAAGGGAATGTAAGTAGGGTGTTGGGTTGTATAGCTAGAGGCATTACAAGCAGAAAAAGGGAGGTGGTATGCCACTGTACAGATCTCTGGGTAGACCTCACCTATAGAGTAGTACTGGAGACCCCATCTCCAGAAGGATATTAATACTCTAGAGAGAGAATTCAGAGAAGGGCTACTAAAATTGTCAAAGGTTTACAGGATAGACTACAGGATCTGAACATGTATAGCTTGGAGGAGAAAGGAGAGAGATGGGATATGACTGAAACATTCAAAGGCATAAAGGGATGCAACAAAGTACAGGAGGCAAGTACATTTCAAATGAATAGAAATGTTAGGAAAAGAGGTCATAGTGTAATACTAGAGGGACAGAGGTTAATATGTAATGTAAGAAAGATTTACTTCACTGAGAGGAGGGTAGATAAGTGGAATAGCCTATCAGCAGAAGAGGTAGAAGTTAATACAGTGATGGAATGTAACCATACATGGGATAGGCATAAGGCTATCCTGAACATAAGACAAGACCAAGGTTTGAGGTTTTTACAGTAGGAAAATGGACAGACTAGCTGGGCTGAATGGTTCTTATCTGCTGTCAAATTCTGTGTCTCTGTTTGTATATAGATGCATGTGTGATGACATGTGTGTGTAGTGTATGTGTGTGTGTATGTGTGTGTGGTATGTGTGTGTGTATGTGTATGTGGTATGTGTGTGTGTGGTGTGTGTGTGTGTATGTGTGTGTGTGTGTGGTGTGTGTGTGTGTGTGTGTGTGTGTGTGGTGTATGTGGTGTGTGTATGTGTGTGTGGTGTGTGTATATGTGTGGTGTGTGTGTATGCCTGTGTGTGGTGTGTGTCTGTGTGTGTGTGTGGTGTATGTCTGTGTGTGTGTGGTGTACGTCTGTGTGGTATCTGTGCGTGTGGTATATGTTTGTGTATGTATGTGTGTGTGTGTGTGTGTGTGGTGTATGTATGTGTATGTATGTGCATGTTTGTGTGTGTGTATGTGTGTGTGTATATGTGTGCATGTGTATGTATGTGTGTATGCATGTGTGTGTGTGGTGTATGTGTATGTATGTGTATGTTTGTGTATGTACGTGTGTATGTATGTGTGTGTGCATGTGTGTGTGTGGTGTATGTTTGTGGTGTATGTGTATGTATGTATATGTTTGTGTATGTATGTGTGTGTGCGTGTGTATGTGTGTGTATATGTGTGCATGTGTATGTATGTGTGTGTGCGAGTGTGCATGTGTGCATGCCTGTGTGTGTGTCAAAAGCTTAAACCCCTTAGAATAAAGTTGTTTAATTTGATGGCATGAAACAGAATTTTTTCAGCTTTTCCTTTCTATGGAATCAAGAAAATTCTAGTAAGAAGGAAATTAAACTTTTCACCCATACCTGGATTAAAGAGTTTTTTTTTGTTTTTGTTTTTTTTTAAATACGTCACAGGTAGAAGTACCTTATGTTTGGAATGCAAACTCAAAGGGTAAATAGTGGAGAGAGATCTGCTCAGTGCATAGCTTTATAATGCACTGGAGATATCTTCTGAATCCAAGGGGCTAATTTTATTACAAAGAAGAATCTTAATGTCTTCAAGATTTCAAAGGAATATTAGAAAGTAAAGTGTTTCTCACTGGGCTTGAAACCTCTATTCTGGTCATCTTGATCGATGCCTATAGCAACTCCTTTATAAAGTTTAATGACCCATTCTCATTTATTATTTGAAATATTTCTACTACTAGAGAATAAAAACTGAAAAATTGTGGCAATTACACTTTAGAAGGTCACTGCTACGAAACTTTTGATAAAGGTGTGAACTTCCACAAAGCGACTCCATCCCAAAATCAGTGACCCTGACACGTTTCATTTCATTCACATTTTGCCAAGAAGAATTTCAGCAAAATATCACAAAGAGTATTATAGTTTAGTTCATGGAAACGCTTGAATCTTAATCTGGGCAGATCCATAATTATGCCAAATTATGCGTGCAGCATGCTTAGAATTCTCAATACAGTTATGTGGAATCATAGCCTGGCGGAAAGACTGAAAAAGTATAATACAAGAATGTCAAGATCATTCTCTCTTGACAGTAGTTTTGGAACCTGTTCAAAGTTGATTGTCAATCTTCTGTGGACTCCAAATTGACTATGTATGATATCAGGCTATTATTATGCAAAACTGATTTAGCGGTTGTGTGTTGCAGTGAAAGGAACGCAGCGAACAAAACTGAGTCTAAAGGTGAGTGAACCAGTTTTTCAAAGGGAAGCTTTGGGGCAGATTAAACAATATATAAGGCACTTCATTCAGGATGCTAAAGAGAAATTCTGGGGTAAATATGTTGCTTCTCAACAGTCAAAAATATTCCGAGTTTTCATTGATTTAAATGTGGCTTTAATCACTTTTAACTGTGACTCTTAATCACTTGAATGATATGGTCTCCAATGCTTTGCTTTACAACCATAGTCTCTCCATCCAACTATTTCTATTCACTGTGGAGTCTGTTTGTCCATTCTTCCATCTATGTGTCTATTTATCGATCTCTGAGGCTGACGTATGAAGAAGTGGATCATTTCCATGACAAATCATCTGTGCCATGGGCTTACCCAAGAACTCTCTGGATCTTCCCCAGAGACTCAGTTTTTCGCAGTGAATTACCAGTTCTCCAGGGAAAGAAGCTGATTCTCCAATGGTGGGGAGTTTTTTATGAAATATTCCCACTTGTCCACCTTCCCACCTTGTTCCTCCCATTTCCCACCCCCTTCTCCTCCTTCCCATCCTGTTCTTCCCACTTCTCCTCCTTCCCACCCTGTTACCCTCACTTGTCCTCCTTCCCACTTTGTTCCTCCCATTTCCCACCCCCTTCTCCTCCTTCCCACCCTGTTACTCTCACTTGTCCTCCTTCCCACTTTGTTCCTCCCATTTCCCACCCCCTTCTCCTCCTTCCCACCCTGTTACTCTTTCTTGTCCTCCTTCCCACTTTGTTCCTCCCATTTCCCACCCCCTTCTCCTCCTTCCCATCCTGTTCTTCCCACTTCTCCTCCTTCCCACCCTGTTACCCTCACTTGTCCTCCTTCCCACTTTGTTCCTCCCATTTCCAACCCCCTTCTCCTCCTTCCCACCCTGTTACTCTCACTTGTCCTCCTTCCCACTTTGTTCCTCCCATTTCCCACCCCCTTCTCCTCCTTCCCACCCTGTTACTCTTTCTTGTCCTCCTTCCCACTTTGTTCCTCCCATTTCCCACCCCCTTCTCCTCCTTCCCACCCTGTTCCTCCCACTTCTCCTCCTTCCCACTTTGTCCTTCCCATTCCCCACCCCTCCTCCTCCTTCCCACCCTGTTACTCTCACTTGTCCTCCTTCCCACTTTGTTCCTCCCATTTCCCACCCCCTTCTCCTCCTACCCACCTTGTTCCTCCCACTTCTCTTCCTTCCCACCTTGTTCCTCCCATTTCCCACCCCCTTATCCTCCTTCCCATCTGGTCCTTCCAGTTTTCCTCCTTCCCACCTTGTTCCTCCCCTTTCCCTCCCACTTCTCATCCTTCTCCACCCTGTTCTGTCCACTCCATCAAGCCCTCCCCCACCTGCAATTAAGCCTCGCCAATTTGTGACTCAAATCACATAATTTATATCCCCCAGCGGCATCATATGAGCCCCCTTCAGGGACTCTAGAAGAGAAAGTTCCCTGGTATGACCATAGGGGATAACTGCCCACTTCCTCAAAAAAATCTATTAGTTTAAAAAGCACTTTTAACCACTGGAATGCTAGCGAGATCACCAACTTATTGCTAAGTAATTAAAATGTCGATTCATCTTATATTCTATGTAGACTACAGGAGCCTCAATGGAACAACATTCCCCTTAACCCCCTTTCCTCAGTCCAGGAACCAAGCAATGCTTCTTTGCTGTAAATGGAAAACAACACACAGTGGGTCTAGTAGTTCATTAATGACAGATTGATATAATGGAAAATGAAAAAGTGACCAAAAAAAAAAAACTTACATTAACTCTCTGAATGCCAGAGAAGTGTGCAGGGTTGAACACCCCTTTGGCACTCAAAGGGTTAAATCCCAGCCAGAGATCATTAAGTAAATGCTGTCAACAGAAAGTGACTCAGCAGTTTCTATCACATTCTAGGGAGAACTGTTTGTCACTGACTTTCTTCTGCATTAGAATGTAACAGAATAACTAATTGGAATTTGACCACTAGAGAGCACTGCTAATGTAAATACACACAGGTTTAAACATTAATATCTCTGGAAATATGCATCTATCAGCAGTGGTAGTACCCTTATTATACCCAACAGGAAACACCCAATAATATATATTTTTCATTTAAAAAAGTTTACTGCTCCTATAAAACAATAAAATGTATCTGTTCAATTCATTTCTACAGGGCTGGATTTACATCCTAAGTGCCTTCTGGCAAAGCACCCTTAGCTCCACCCATGACCACACCCCCATTCCTCACATGTCCCCACACCCCCGAGACCCATCCATTATTTCCTGGCACAAAAATACCCTTGGCCTATAACAAGCAAAGCCAAAAAAGGCTTTAATCCCTTGTCTGCTAGAGAGATCTCCAAAACATTGCTTCTTAATGCACTAGATATCTCTCTAGCATCCAAGGGGTTAAACAATAGCTTGTAAAATGGTATACAGCTGGCGCAGGACCATTGAGATGGCTCTGACCACACCCACAATTCAGAACATGGGTGTGGCTATCACAGTTGAGGCACGGTCCCTCTAAGCAGGTGCCTACGTTGCCTATTGGGAAATCCGGCCCTGCATTTCTACAGTTTTTTCTAATACACCACAAAGGTTCACTGCTCCTGTAACACTTTTGCTTTTGCAGGAAGACCAGATTTTTTCCTACAAGACTATAGTTTTGTCCATTTATATTATTTTCTCTCCAACTGATCGTTCCCAGGAACATTACTCAGGTTTAAATAGAACAGTCAGGATGCTTATTGCCACAGAAAGTTAATGATTTAACCTCTGTAAAATAACTTTTATCATGAGACCTCTTGCAATTATTTCTGCAATATTAATTACCAGGAATCCAACAAGTTCCCAGTACTGCTTCTATTTCAGTCAATGTGCCCCTTGATTACTTTGATATTGATCTTTCCAGCTTCTCACCTTCTGCATTCCTCTTCCCTTAATAGTGTGTGAACTCTTGGGACTGGTGACTTTGGTCATGTCCTGTATGGCTATTGGGTAAGTAAGTCTAATAGGCAATTAATTAAATAATACACACGCTGATGTCTTAGAGAACTGATGTATATCAGCCATAACGTCACAAATTATGGTGTCAATTGCTTCTTTAATCCATTGAAGATCAGAGGGGTGCACAACACATTATGAAACAACACACTGCACACCCCACTTGTTAACAAAGGGTTAAAGGATCAATAACATCTCCAAATAATAAATTCCCTCTTTAAACTGGACATAAAATCCTAGTGGCCTCTATGAATCAATTCTTCATGGATGAGATCCGCATGATTAACCATTTAAGGGCCAGAGGGGGTAGGCAATGTGTTGCACACCTGTCTGGTCCTTAATGATTTAACCCATTGGCACTGAGTATGACTCAGCACTCAAAGGGTTAATGTGCAGAGAGCAGAGTTTGAGAACCTACGCTAGCAACTGTCATGTCTGCTTCCATGGACATGACTTGAGAACAGTATGACAATTTTAGCACTTTAAAGAAAGAGCAAATGGAAATTCAAAGGGGTCCTGAGAATTTTCTGTCTATAGTAAGGTAAGTGGGTGGTACATACCTCCCAACATTTCAAATGGCCAAAGAAGGACACCTTTTGGTTTAGGTGGTGTTGCTGGGGCGTGGCTGGTGGGCAGGGCATTACCGAGAATTTTTTGGTTATTTTATGACCTATTGACACCTATTTGTGTAAGCCAGTGTTTCTCAACTCCTGTCCTCAGGACCCACTAACAGGCCAGGATTTGATGATTTCCTTGTTAGAGTACAGGTGAGATAATCAATATGAATGAGCCTCTGATCACATGATTTCCTTGTTAGAGTACAGGTGAGATAATCAATATGAATGAGCCTCTGATCACATGATTTCCTTGTTAGAGCACAGGTGAGTTAATCAATGTGAATGAGCCTCTGATCACCACACCTGTGCTCTAGCAGAGAGATCCCTAAGTCCTGGCCTGTTAGTGGGTCCTGAAGACAGGAGTTGAGAAATACTGGTGTAAGTGAATAAATGATTTAGAGGAAGATCTTTACATGAACTGATATGTAGACACATATACTGAAGATTAAACATTAATGTGAGTTTTATTGCTGTGGAGCAACGTGATACACTTATATACATACCACACAGTCTGATCTCCTAAACAGAGGGACATCAGGGTGGTAAAGAGAGACAGAAGGATTTGGGTCTCATTGAGGGACTGTCTAGTGGCGTAACTATAGGGGTCACGCCTGTGACTGGGCCCATCACTCCAGGTGCCCGGCCACCCCCTGTGACTCCTCCACCTGGTGCCCGCAATCTCCCTCCTGCGCTCTAGTAGAGCAGAGTGCTGGGAGATGACATCATCTCCCAGCGCTCTGCATTACTAAGAGGACCATGCAGGAGCTCCAGTTAGGAGGTAGGAGATAGGGGCATTGTGGAGATTGAGGGGCATTGTGGAGGGGGTCAATGTGGTCGAGGGGGGTCAATGTGGTAGGGGGGGCCCGTGGCACTTCTTGCACCAGGGCCCGGAGTCTGGGACTGTCCCTCCTAAAGAAGAGCACTTGGAAGGTATGTACCCTTAATATCTCCTAAACAGGGGCACTTGGGAGGTATGGTGGTATTATTAGGTGTTGCTAGTTTTGCCTTTAACCCTTGGAGCGCCAAAGGGGTACGCAACGCATTGCAGAGCAATGCGTTGCGTACCCCTCTGGCACTCAAAGGGTTAACTTTGGCATGCGTCAATTTCTTACACTCATTTGTACATACCCTGGAGTCCAAGCAAATAAAGTATCTGTTAATGTGCAGGCACAAAAAAACGGGTTGCACTGACATATTCATACATCCCCTTATGTATTTTCAGAAATGTCACATTTATCTGTCTTTACAGGCAATTTACTAAATAACATATCATACATAGGGTCACATGTTTCAACTTACAGATGCATTTGCAATGACATTGTTTATGGACAAACACAGGCTTGTGAATCCTACTGTCTAAAAAAACATAGTGATTTCTAAAGCACCATTAGCCATTTTATTTTTAAACCCTTAACAACCGATGATGACATGTCAGGACTTTCACCATTTTTTTTTCCTGACGGTCCTGTCAAGTAACTTGTTTTGTGCTTACAGCGCTCCTGAGGCAATGCTGTAAGCACTAGCAGGGTCTGAAATTGATCGCTCCAAGACCAGAGCGGTCTCTCTCAGACCCCCAGTCAGTGTGCTGGTACAGGTAATCAGTCACATGTACCTGTGCAGCAGCAAAGATCCAAGTTGTATGTAAGGGAAGGTTACTTCCTCTGACCGCTAGTCGTTAAAGTGTTAGTAATGTCTAACAAAAAGTGTTTTGTATTTAGAAAAGCTTAAAAAGCTGAGCTAAATGCAAAAAAAAAGTATCTCTCAAACCGCTACGGTTTAAGAGATACAGGCTTTTAAAGTTCGCTGTCTCCTACTGACAGCTGTAAAGCTGTCAGCAGGAGATTCATGTCGGTCGACACGGAGGCACTTGAGAAGTGCCGCAATCTCGTTACTTACAAGGAATACTTTGGAGTGTACCTGGATTGCAAGCACATGTTTTAGACCATTCCAATGAAGAGATTCCTTGTAAGTAACGAGATCTCATCACTAGTGAAGAGCGAGCATGCTCGGCCGAAGCTCGGTTCGGCTCGAGCATCGCTCTGCTCGGCACATGGCGGTACTCGTACGAGTACCGCATGTGCTCGCCCGCCATGTTCGGGTCTCCTCCCCGCACGTTTCGCGGCTGCTGCGCAGCCAATAAATGTGCGGGGAGGCTCTGACATCAGTGTAATGCCAGCAGCCATGTTGGCTGCTGGCATTACACTGATTGGCTGGCCAGAACCCGTGATCGGGTGCTGTATAGCACCCGACTCGCGAGTTCTGCTCATTCTCAGCCAGGGAGAGATGCGATCAGGCAGGGAAAGTCAGTGTAGGGAGAATAAAAGTGTTGGTACTCTTTCAAGACCCAAAAGTCCTTTTTAGGACTGTTGTGTGTGGGGGCAGCATTTATATTTTGTTTGGGGGGGCACAATTTCATTTTTTTTTTGATGGTGGGATATTAGTAAGGTGACATTGTACTAGGTGCACAGGGACAAATATTGTACAACGCAGCGACAAAAAGGGCCATTTTAAACGTGTGCCTAGCCATAGATTATTGTCACATTCTGTTTAGTGTGCAAATTCACAAATTAACGTCACATATTCCGTTCACTGTGCCTAGCCGCAGATTAGCGTCACATTCTGTTTCGTGTGCCTAGCCGCAGATTAGCGTCACATTCTGTTTCGTGTGCCTAGCCGCAGATTAGCGTCACATTCTGTTTAGTGTGCCTAGCCGCAGATTAGCGGCACATATTGTTTAGTGTGCAAATTCACAAATTAACGTCACATATTCCGTTCACTGTGCCTAGCCGCAGATTAGCGTCACATTCTGTTTAGTGTGCCTAGCCGCAGATTAGCGGCACATATTGTTTAGTGTGCAAATTCACAAATTAATGTCACATATTCCGTTCACTGTGCCTAGCCGCAGATTAGCGTCACATTCTGTTTAGTGTGCCTAGCCGCAGATTAGCGGCACATATTGTTTAGTGTGCAAATTCACAAATTAACGTCACATATTGTTTAGTGTGCAAATTCACAAATTAACGTCACATATTCCGTTCACTGTGCCTAGCCGCAGATTAGCGTCACATTCTGTTTAGTGTGCCTAGCCGCAGATTAGCGGCACATATTGTTTAGTGTGCAAATTCACAAATTAACGTCACATATTGTTTAGTGTGCAAATTCACAAATTAACGTCACATATTCCATTCACTGTGCCTAGCCGCAGATTAGCGTCACATTCTGTTTAGTGTGCCTAGCCGCAGATTAGCGGCACATATTGTTTAGTGTGCAAATTCACAAATTAATGTCACATATTCCGTTCACTGTGCCTAGCCGCAGATTAGCGTCACATTCTGTTTAGTGTGCCTAGCCGCAGATTAGCGGCACATATTGTTTAGTGTGCAAATTCACAAATTAACTTCACATATTGTTTAGTGTGCAAATTCACAAATTAACGTCACATATTCCGTTCACTGTGCCTAGCCGCAGATTAGCGTCACATTCTGTTTAGTGTGCCTAGCCGCAGATTAGCGGCACATATTGTTTAGTGTGCAAATTCACAAATTAACGTCACATATTGTTTAGTGTGCAAATTCACAAATTAACGTCACACATTCCGTTCACTGTGCCTAGCCGCAGATTAGCGTCACATTCTGTTTCGTGTGCCTAGCCGCAGATTACCGGCATATATTCCGTGTAATATGAAGAAGGCGGGTAAAAAGGGACGGGGAAGTGGACGTGATCCTGATAGTTCAGGGCGCGGGTCAGGACGCGTAGAAACTGTGCCTGGTGCCAGAGCACAAGAAAGAAAGACATCCACCATACCTAGCTTCATGTCTCAGTTTACAGGGCGTCGCAGGACATCACTCTCGAGGTCAGACCACTGCGAACAGGTGGTCGGTTGGATTTCAGCTGATACTGCTTCCAGTCGGTTAAGCACCACCCTGTCTTCCGCCAAGTCCACTCTCACTAGCCAAGAGTCTGGTCAACATAATCCTCACCCTGATCATCCTTCCTCCCACCATAGAGGGTCTGGCCAAAGAAGTGATCCCACACTGGGATATAGTGAGGAGCTCGTCTCATCACCAATCCTTGATTTGAACCTCTCTCCAAGCACGCTTGCAGAGGAACATGAGATCTTGTGCCCTGATTCACAACCTCTAGAGGGTACACAATCACAAGAAGATGACAGAGGGGAACGGCATTTAAGGTCAAAGGAAGTGGATGATGATGATGAGACACAGTTGCCATCAAATCAACCACAATTACTGTCTCAAGACCTTGATGAGGAGGATGATACACAGTTGTCAATGACTGAGGATGTAGTGGGATCAAGAAATGAGGAGGATGATCAGAGTGAGGAAGTGGAGGAGGACTTGGTGGACGATGAGGTCACTGACCCCACCTGGGAAGGTGGAGAGCCAAGCGATGACAGCAGTCCTGAGGGTGAGCCATCTGCAGCACCGCAACAGGCTGGAAGAGGCAGTGGTGTGGCTAAAGAAAGAAGGCGGACCGCACCAAACCGGCCCACAAATGTTCCACGGAGCACCCCCTTGCGTAAATCTCCCTTGCCAAGGGCTAGGTGTTCCACGGTATGGCGTTTTTTTAAGGAAAGTGCGGACGACAAAAAAATTGTAGTTTGCAACCTGTGCCACACCAGAATGAGCCGAGGCATGAACACTAGAAACCTCACCACCACCAGCATGATCCGACACATGGCATCCAAGCACCGTAATAAGTGGGAGGAACGCCCGGATCGCCAATCTGTGTCTGCAGGCCACACCACTGCCTCCTCTTCCCCTGTTTTCGGTGCCGGCCAATCGCCTGTCGAAGGCGCAGGCCCGCATACCTCCCGCCCTGCACCTGTACCATCTGAAGCACCATCAGCGACCACATCCACTTCCCTGTCCCAGCGCAGCGTCCAAATGTCGTTACCCCAGGCATTTGAGCGCAAGCGAAAATACCCAGCCACCCACCCACAGGCCATAGCACTAACCTCACACCTTTCCAAATTACTGGCCATTGAAATGCTGCCATTTAGGCTTGTGGACACTGAGTCCTTCCGCAGCCTGATGGCAGCAGCTGTCCCTCGGTACGCAGTCCCCAGCCGCCACTACTTTTCCCGGTGTGCCGTCCCCGCCTTACACCACCATGTGTCCCTTAACATCACCCATGCCCTGACCAACGCAGTTACTGGGAAGGTCCACTTAACGACTGACACATGGACAAGTGCTTGTGGCCAGGGACGCTACATTTCCCTGACAGCACACTGGGTGAATGTCGTGGAGGCTGGGAGCGACTCAGACCCTGGGATGGCACAGGTGCTACCCACGCCAAGGATTGCGGGCCCTACCTCCATCAGGGTTTCCGCCAGCACCTACGTTATTGGCTCCTCCTCCTCCTCCTCCGTTTCCACCTCCGAATTCTCTGCGCGCAGCGCCACTCACCCATCAGCCGGTAGCTGGAAGCAGTGTAGCACTGCAGTGGGGAAGCGTCAACAGGCCGTGCTGAAGCTGATCTGCCTTGGGGACAAACAGCACACGGCCTCAGAGCTATTGCAGGGGATTAGTCACCAGACCGAGCAGTGGCTCTCGCCACTCAACCTGCAACCAGGCATGGTTGTGTGTGATAATGGGGGTAACTTGGTGGCGGCTTTGGAGCTCGGCAAGCTCACACACGTACCATGCCTAGCGCATGTATTTAATTTAGTGGTTCAGCGATTTCTAAAAACCTACCCCAATTTGCATGATCTCTTGACGAAGGTGCGCCGCGTGTGTGCACATTTCCGTAAGTCATCTACAGCTTCAGCCGGCCTGTTGAAGCTGCAGCAGCGCTTACAATTGCCAGCTCACCGGCTGATGTGTGACGTGAGCACGCGCTGGAACTCCACCTTCCACATGTTGGCCCGGCTTTGTGAGCAGCAGAGGGCAGTAGTGGAGTACCAGCTGTTACACGGTCGTCGCCTCTCTGTTCAACTTCCTCTAATCAGAAGTGAGGATTGGGAATGGATGTCAGACCTCTGTGAGGTTTTACGCAATTTTGAGGAATCGACACAGATGGTGAGCGGCGATAACGCTATTATCAGTGTAACCATCCCACTTCTGTGTCTACTGAAATGCTCGCTGCTCACAATTAAAACCGACGCTTTGCATGTGGAAGAGGTGGAAATGGGGGAGGAAGAGCTTACACAAGGTGATAGCCAGAGCACCCTCACTTCGTCTTCTCAGCGACAATTGGAAGAGGAGGAGGAGGAGGAAGACACGGTTGCCTCCGCTACAGAGGGTAGCCATGGAACTTTATTTCCATCTCTTCAGCGTGGGTGGGCAGAAGAGGAGGAAGAGGATGAGGAGATTGAGAGTCATCCTCCTGGTGAGGACAGCGAAATCTTGCCTGTTGGTACTCTGGCACACATGGCTGACTTTATGTTAGGCTGCCTTTCCCGTGACCCACGCGTTATACGCATTTTAGACAACACGGATTACTGGGTGTTCACCCTTCTGGACCCCCGCTACAAAGAGAATTTCTCATCTCTCATTCCTCCGGTGGAGAGGACAAGCAAAATGGTGCAATACCAGAAGGTTCTTGTCGAAAAATTGCTCCAAAATTTTCCATCTGACAACGCTGGCGGCAGAGTACGTGCTACCTTGGCCAACCGAGAAGGGGAGAAAAGGGGAGCACACAGCAGTTCCGACAAAGGCAGGGCAACACTCTCCAAGGCGTGGGACACCTTCATGACACCCCGCCAGCACCCTCACCCTGATGCGCAGCCTAGTGTCACAAGGAGGGAAAAGTTTTGGAAGATGGTGAAGGAGTACGTAGCAGACCGTGTCAGCGTCCTCAATGATCCCTCTGTGCCTTACAACTACTGGGTGTCCAAGCTGGACACGTGGTATGAACTGGCACTCTACGCCTTGGAGGTGCTGGCCTGCCCTGCCGCCAGCGTTCTGTCTGAGCGGGTATTTAGTGCTGCTGGTGGCATCATAACAGATAAGCGTATCCGCCTTTCCACCGAAAATGCTGATAGGTTGACACTTATAAAAATGAACAAGGCCTGGATTTCCCCTGACTTCTCCACTCCACTGGAGGAAAGCCCCGGGTGAACATAAAGTCACTTTAGATATGTTATTTACAATGATGGGAATACTCTGTATTCCCATTCACCCCTTCCACCCAAAAAACGGGTATATGGTTGACTCTTAATCTTCTCATCCTCCTCCTCCTCTTACATATGCCCTGTGATATAATTTTTATATAGGGCCAGCTCACCAGCGGACCCTGTGATATAATTTTTATATAGGGCCAGCTCACCAGCGGGCCCTGTTTGACAATTTTTGTATAGGTCAGCTCACCAGCGGGCCTTCTCATATAATGTTTTATTGGGTCAGCTCTCTAGCGGGCCCTCTCATATAATGTTTTATAGCGTCAGCTCACTAGCGGGCCTTCGCATATAATGTTTAGGATGGTCAGCTCCGCAGCAGACCCTCACCCATAATGTTTTAGATGGTCGGCTCAGCAGCAGACCCTCATTCCTAATGTTTTAGATGGTCAGCTTAGCGGCATGCCCTCGCCCCTAATGTTTTAGAGGGTCACCAGCAGGCCATTAATCCTAATTTTTCAAGGGTGTGTATGATGCCCTCCTTTATGTGTAATAAAGGGTGTATTGGAGTGACATTTCAGTCTAATTTTTGGCAGCCCTTTCACTTAGTGCATAGGCTTTATGAGTGTTGGACCACTACCTGAACTATTGTACCACAATGTGAATGAGGCCCTCCATTTTGTGATATACAGGTTGTATCGGAGTGCCTCAGGTCCTCCCATTGAATTAAATAGGGCTGGGGTGTTCGACAGAGCAGAAGGTAGTTCTTGGCTTCATCCACTAAGTCACTTCGTCACTTTTACTCAATGGATCAGACCCCACTGTTCCGACTATAAATTTTGGACTTAACAAGGGCAAACGGACATGTTGTAAAACCTGTGGTAGCTGCGGCCTCCGTTCCTGAATACTGTACCTTACCCGGGCCATAACCACATTGAACACCTGCTTTACGCTGCGCATGTTTCCCTCTTAATCATGGCCCCAGTTCCGAAAAATCGATGACATTTTTTGCAGAATTTGCAGATGATATACAAGTAAATATACAGCAAATACTGTTTGGTAACAATTTTTCGCCTAAAGTCGTTTTTATCTTCCTTTTTGTGTGTTTTACGGTCAGTCTGTAAAAATGGCGTAGTACGGGCGAAACATCGTTCCCAGCAGCGACGTTGGAGTCCAAGATGCATCCAGACATCCTCCCTATGCTGTCCCTGAATCATTTCTGTGATGTTTCCATCATTTTCTGACCTTTTCCTATGAACCAGGCACCCTCCCCTCATCAGAGCAGGGGGTGCCTGGTGTAATGCTCGAGTCCTCCCATTGACTTCAATGGGGCTCGGGTGCTCGGCCGAGCACTCGAGCCTCCGGGGGCGCTCGGCCAGAGCACCTGAACATCCGAGCATTGGGGTGCTCGATCATCACTACTCATCACTTCTCAAGCGCCTCCGTGTCGATCGACACCAATCTCCTGTTGACAGCTTTACAGCTGTCAGTAGGGGACAGCGAACTTTAAAAGCCTGTATCTCTTAAGCCATAGCGGTTTGAGAGATACGGTTTTTTGCATTTAGCTCAGCTTTTTAATCTCTTCTAAATGCAAAAAAACTTTTAGTTGGAGTTTACTAACACTTTAAGGGGTTACATAAGTTAGACTTAGAGATCCAGATCAGCAGTGTATTGCCCATCTCCCATAGCAATGAAAGTATTAAGTGTCGGTGAGAGGGGAGATAATGTAAGTCTCAAACAGGAAGTGCCTGCATGACGTACCTTAATTAGCATCATCTATACGTAACTCAAAAATGTATTTCCTAAACAAAAATAGCAGGTCCAAACATATGTGATTTTGGCCCCTTGAGGACAGAGAAAATCTGTGGTGGATTGCACTTAAAGGGATAGTAATACTTTGTTTTATCTTTATTTTATTTTGTAGGCATTAAAAAAAACATGAAGAACGATATAAGTCTTGTCTCTCAAACCTTTATGATTTGAGAGATATTCACAAGCAAACTTTCCCCCTCCCGCCCCTTTTACCTAGTGTAAGCCATCTCTTCTCAGATGTGAATCTGGTTGTAAGACCAGACAGATAACAGAAGGGGACAATCTTCTTCCTATGAGAACAATGAAAGCCCTTCCCCCCTTGACAAGTTTTTCAGCTTTTTCCCTTATCTTAATTGAAGATTGTCCCTCTCTGCAGTCTACCTGGGCACCTCCCTTCTGATCTGGCTGAGCAGGGAGGGGGAAACTTTGCTTGTGAATATCTCATAAACCATAAATGTTTGAGAGATAAGACTTATATTGTTCTTCATGTTTTTTTTTAATGTCTACAAAATAAAATAAAGATAAAACGAAGTATTACTATCCTTTTAAGGGCCGGAACAATTCTGACCTTTTTGACTATGTCTTTGTTCAACAGCGTTTTTCCTCTAAGGCTTTTATTTCAGCCACACAAATTATATACCACTTTTTCACCCATAATTAGGGCTTTCTTTTGATACCACATTTATATGGATAACCCACCATTTATTTTATTAAAATTATAGAAACCGTAAAAAAAAATGTAAACGCAATTTTTATTTTTGCTCTTGGGATCATTTGGGCGCAATGGGTTACATTTTTATGGAGACTGCATGAAAGGTATGACTGGTCATTCCTACCTACAAAATGGGCAGTTTTAAGTGGGCACTGTCCTCCCTGGGTGAAAATCCCCATGTCCCTCTTTCCCACTGTATTTTCCCACTTTTTTATTAGTTAAATGTGGTGGTGTGTACAAGTGGCTCCACAACAATAAAACTCCCATTATTTTGTGTTTAAAAGTCAGATTTGTTTAATAAACAGTTTGTTTAAATTAAATTTGTGATCTGTTTTAAATTTATTAAAAAACAAACACATTTCTCTCAACAGGTCCGAAATGGACCTGCATCCAGCCAGCCCCCAGCACTGAAGGGGTTAATATCCCCAACTACTGCATTTTTTTTTTTTTTACTATGTGTCTGTTCTCTGCTTCTCTCTCCCTTACTTTAATATTAAGGAAGAGAGAAGCACAGAGCAGACACAAAGGCAATGTGTCAAGAACACTGTATTTTTTAATCAAAATGCCGGTACATGTGATTGCTCCGGGAGCGCTGCTCCCAGGTGCGCTGCTATCATTTAACCCATGATGTGCCAGGACTGTCATGGGTCCTTATGTGAAGTTTACCCATGACAGTCCTGGCATGTCATGGCTCGTTAAGGGGTTAAAAGTTCTTTCAAAATTGCAAAATTTGTTTTTAGGTGATAGGTTGACTTTAAAGGGATAGTAATATGTAATATGCAAAAAAAATGTATATTGTAGTGTTTATCCCCCTGAGTAAAACAAGGGAACTCCCACAGCTGAAATGTGTTTTATTCAAAAGTTATTACAGATCAAACTTTTTTTAGGCGCAGTATAACAGTGGCCTGAAATTGTACAGTGGCGCTGTTGCTGCATTGGCATCTCTGGTCAGTTGACCATAAATCTCCATAGGATGGTATAGCAACAGCGCCATTGTACAATTTCAGGTCACTGTGATACTAAGAGGGATAAATACTTCAATATATTTTTTTTTTACACTTTAAGTATTACTATCCCTTTAAGAAAAACTTTAGTTTAGTTTCTCTTGCCAAATATAATATAGAAAGAAAACTTTATGTGATCTTGGTGTTCTTTATTTTGCTTTCTTTAATTATTGAATTCACCTCCCATCATTCTAGTGGGACTGAAATATTTAAATACCATATCATGTTATTTTATGCCTGATTTTTTTTGCTATAATACATTGTTTTCCCTTTTCAGATTTCAAGAGTTTAATTGGACCTCTTACTGTTGTTTCACTCTGAACCTCTCATTTCTCTCTCTTTTATGTTATATTTTATTCCCTTTTATGTGAAGCCAATCTGGTATATTTTATAAGATCTAGTTGTAGTTTTATGTGAAGTTCTTTCATTAAAATGCACTTACAGAGTTCTAGAAATGTATGCAATGCTCTGTAATGACTCATTTCGGTTGAAGAATTATGCATCTGTTGAAAGGCACGTACCTATCATAACAAATTTATATATGTCTTTATATACATACTGCCAGTGTGGTAGTGGGGCCAGGGTGGACCAGGCATCTTCTCTGATTTACTGGTTGCCACAATTTGCCTCTACGTAAAGAGATAGTACTGTCAGCATATGAAGTTAAGATTGATTATTCATGATGCTATACTCTAATGAAAGGTACCTTTGTAAATGTCCATAACGGTGTATTCTACTCGTAATTTTATTTTAACGTATTCCACTCTCACACTTTTTCCCTTACGTTATGCAGAGTCTCCTCAGATCTGAAAGCCGGTCCAGACAGATTGGAACAAGGGACAATATTGTGTCACAATAAGGAAAACCGTGATCCCCTTCATCAACTGACAGACACAATATTGTCTTTCGTTGTAATCTGTCCAGACAAGCTTGACCTGCTTTCAGATCTGAGGACACTGCGTGATGTACACACCTGGGAACTTCCAGTTGAGGGCTACCCGGAGGGTAGTCCTCTGTTAAGCAGGGGGTGACAAAAATTACGCTAATCACGTCAAAAAGGGGTGGGGCTTGCCGCAAGTGTGTGTGTGGGGGGACTTAACCCTTTTAGTGCCAGAGTGGTATGGAATGCATTGCAAAGCAATGTATTCCTTACCACTCTGGCACTCAGAGGGTTAAAGGTGTCACACAGAAGGCTGGGGAAGGAGGAACAGCGGGAGAAAAAGCAGACGTGGCAGAGTTTCAATAGAAACTCTCCACATCCGGAGGAATCAGCCTCTGCCCCGGAGACCCGGTAAAGCTTTGTCAGAACCGGAGTCTCCGGGGCAAATCCGGAGAGTTCCCAGGTATGGTGATGTAGGAAAAAGGGGCAGAAGGGGGAAACTTTCAAATAAAAGTCCAACAAGAATACAACGTTATGTACATTTTCAAAGGTTCCGTTCATTATTAAAAAAGTATCATGAATAATCAGTCTTAACTTTATTTACTGACATTACTATCTCTTTAAAAGCTTCTGTATTCCACTCTGCTGTGATCAAAGCAAAGGCAGGAGAAAAGTGTTTGAATCTGTTTTATAGATGCAGTGCATTAGGGTATTAGATTCCATTCAGTCATAAAGTCTTATATACCTCTCAATAAAGTAGACCAGGGCTGTTCAAGTTCAGTCCTCAAGGGCCATCAACAAGTACAGGCTCTCCGCTGGGGAGGCTGAAACTGACTAGTACCATCTCATAGCAATTAGTTTTAGGGTCTCCCTGTGATCACAGCTCAACGTGTAGGTGCTCTGTGATCGAAAAAAGCAATGACGTGCTAGGACCTTCAGCGGTCCTTAACGCAGGGACCGTTGTGATGGTCATGACCCGGCACTGGTCGTTAAGGAGTTAAGGCATCCTGTCTTACTTCCTCACTTATTGACACATAACCTTTCAGTGCTAGGAGAGGTGGGCTATGCATTGCTGAGCAGTGTAAATGAGTGGGGGAGGTAATATGGGGCTAAGACAGGAAAGCCTTATTTATCATCATCTAAACACTAAATAATTTTGTAATTTTTCTTTTTTAGTTGACAGGGTGATAAGCACCCTTTTAATGGCAGAGTGAAAGGGCAGTAGGGGTACGGGGCAGGATGATTAACCCTTTGAGTGCCAGAGAGATATCCAAAACATTGTGGCACTAAAAGGGTTAGCTCTTTGGATACAGAAAAGAACTCCAATGTATTGCTTCACAGTGTGCCAGGTCTATCACATCCAAAGGGTACTATAATAGGACCAGCTGCACACAGCATCATTACACAAGGGACACGGATGATATGCTGAATTATAACATATTGATTGGGGTTTCTCCCATTTAATTTGATAAGAAACTAATGAGATTTTCTCCTGACAAAAGTGTTGTTGTCTCTTTAGTTGCCTCCATTGCAAAGATAATTAATGTCAAGTTGTTATCAAAGCTGAGAATTAAAAGCCTGTTGGTCAATTAGCTACAATCTGATCTGACAGTCTTTGTAAAGGCCACGGCAGATTCCTGCTCTGATTGGTTTAATCCATGATAGATGATAAGGTCAGCACTTAAAGAGCTGTGTCCGAGACACAAGGAACATGGAGTGGGGGGGCTTTTTTAAAAAACATTCTTAATATTTTATTATGAATTGTCCTTAAGTCATGGCAACTGGGGATAACGTCAAGTCTTATTTATAAATGAGTAAAGGCATTGTCATAAATATGATATTTGTAATCTGATGTTAATGCCTGGAATGCTTAAAGAAGCAGTAAACCCTTTTTATAAAAACCTATATTACAGAGCTTTTCCTGCTGAGTGAAACAAGGCCACTCCCACCGCTGCCAGCTGTTTTATCCAAAAATTAGAACAGTTCAAATAATCAGGAAGTGGATTTACTGTACAGTTACTTCATGATAGTTCTGACAGGAAGTGACTCAGCTATTTCTATCATATTCTGTGGAGAACTGTATATCACTGACTTTCCTCTCCATTAGAATGTAACAGAAACAAAATATTGGAATTTGTCCAATAGAGGGCACTGCTAATGTAAGAAACCATGGGTTTAAACTGTAATAATTCTGGAAATGTGCATTTCTCAGCAGTGGAAGCACCCTTATAAAGGTTTTAGAGATAAGACTCATATCGTTCTTCATGTATTTTTAATGCCTACAAAATAAAATAAAGATAAAACAAAGTAATACTATCCCTTTAAAGCACTGGGTCTTGTTAAGCATGTAATGGTGTTAATCTCTTACTAGTGATGGTGCAATTGGGCTGTACTGCTCACTAATAATACATTTGGCTGGACCAGGTCTCAGATCTTTTTGGGAACCTAAATATGCAACAGTATTAAATGACAATTTCAAATTAGCATCATTTCTCCTTTTAAAGTGGAACTTTCACATAGTATACAGTCGCCCTGCAATAATTAAGCATATGGCGACTAGCTTCATAATACTTCTATTATCTTTCAGAAGTGGCAGATTCTTAAGTAATCCTTAATCTTCAGAGACTGATGGTCAGGTTAGTGCCATCTGTGCGCCTGCGCTGTCAGCCCCTTCCAGTTACCATGTGGCACAGTGCAATGCTTCTTGGTGGTGATCGGGACTGACGGCACAAGCGCGCAGACAAGATGTCTGCACTGATACCTGGCTTCCTGTCTCTGAAGATTAAGGATTACATTAGAATCTGCCACTTCTGAGAGGTAATAGGAGTGATATGAAGTGAAAGTTTGCTTTAAAGGGATAGTAATACTTCGTTTTAACTTTATTTTATTTTGTAGGCATTAAAAAAACATGAAGAATTATATAAGTCTTATCTCTGAAACCTTTATGGTTTGAGAGATATTCACAAACAAAGTATCCCCCCTCCCTGTTCAACCAGATCAGAAGGGAGGTGCCCAGGTAGACTGCAGAGAGGGACAATCTTCAATTAAGATAAGGGAAAAAGCTGAAAAACTTGTCAAGGGGGGAAGGGCTGTCATTGTTTTTATACAAAGAAGATTGTCCCCTGCTGTTATCTGTCTGGTCTATGGACTGGATTCCACATCTGAGAAGAGATGGTTTACACTAGGTAAAAGAGGCGGGAGGGGAAACTTTGCTTGTGAATATCTCATAAACCATAAAGGTTTGAGGGATAAGACTTATATCATTCTTCATGTTTTTTTAATGCTTACAAAATAAAATAAAGATAAAACGAAGTATTACTATCCCTTTAAGCCTTTGAGTGTCAAAGAGGTGTCTAATGCAAACCTGCTGGTTTGCCCTGAGAACTGGAGCTGAGAATCATCGATTTAGCAAAATCACTGCTTAAAGGATAGAAGAGGTTAATTTACAGAATGCTGAGAATTATATTTATTCTATAAGCCACATTTAATTAGAACCTCCCTGACTCATTTTATGTAATGCTTCACAGATCAGTTACCTCCATCAGTTCTGTCCAAACTCTCAGTTATAGACTGTTTAAGATATGTTATAGAAGTGTGACCTATGATTCATTACTTAATGGGTACAGGGACACATAGTATGATTATTTGCCATCTCTTCACAGTGAGAGAAGGGCAGTTTTCAGAACCCCTGAGGCCCCCAGTGGATTTGTGAATGGAGGTCCCCAAATATAGGTTAACATTTGGGATCCTTAAGTTTAATTGTAGCTTCCTGTAACGGGGTCCGACAAACGCGGATGGACTCAGGCCCCCGTGCCGGGAATCTACCTCCTGAAACCGGCTACCACCAGACAGTTGTATCGGTGTGCTAAGCAGCTTTTCTTCCTAGGATGGGGGTCACAAGAAGACCCTTGATACCATCATCCAGTAAAGGGTCAGGAAGCAATTCAGGATCAAGCAGAACAACTTTATTTTCCACAATTCCAGCTCTTTAATGTACAGTTAAACATGTTAAGATAACTTCATCAACTATGTCATACAAAAGCCTGTATTCAGGGAACAATGTCACACACATAACTTTCTTAGGCACACAAAGGATGGGAGGTGTGGGAACTCTGACTACAATAGGTGACAAGTGCATACAATGGGCCGGGGTAGCCTGCCTAAACAATGGGCTAAGACTTAGCGGCGCCAGGGACCTTACTCCGCTTCGTAGTCTCAGCCAGTGAACTGCTGAGCTACCGAGTCCTTGCGACCAATCCCAGGGCCGCCGACATTATCCCATGTTAAATCAATGGAGTCCCTTTAACTCCGTCCCTGGGTCGGCGGCCAATCAGGAAACGACCGACAGTTCCATTGTGAGTCTATGGGGCATTCACCCGGCCGTAAGTTTGACAGCCAATAGGAAGAAGGCCGACCATTCGCCAGGTTATTCCTATGGCAGCCCTTTAACTCTTGCTCCTCCAATCAGGCTGCGGTCGACCATTCGTTATGTTATTCCTACCTGCAGCTGGTAGCAGAAAAACCCCACAGTCCTGTAGGTGTCCAGCACTCCCGTGAACCTCCAGCTCTTTTAAGAGAACTGGTCTTCCGTTTAAGATAGGGAAACCTATATCCAGTAACGGGTCCTGGCCCGTTACACTTCCCTCTTCCTTTCTCCCTCATACCTCCCAACATTTCTAACGGCCAAAGAGGGACACTTGTTTCAGGTCATGTTGATGGGGGCGGGGCTGATTCACAGTGCATTACTGAGAATGTTTAGGTTATTTAATGATCTATTGACACCTCTTTGTTTAACTGAATAAATGATTTAGAGTAAGACCAAAGTATTTTATATACACAGACTAATTTATAAATACATATATTGAAGTTAAAACAAACATTAACCCCTTAGTGAACGGCCGCTACGCATGCGGCCTTCACTTAAAGCCTGCAGAACATTTTTTTTTTTTTTTTTTTTAGCAAACGATTCTGGAGTCCCCGAATGGCATGCTGCCACACGGGGACCCAGATTTCCGGGAGGTACATGTACATCCTTTGTCCTTTAGGGACATCCACCTTGGACGTACATATACATCCTTTGTCATTAGGAGGTTAATATGAGTTTTATTACTGTGCAGCAATGTGATATACTTATGTACACATCACACTGTCTGATCTCCTAAAAAGTACACCAGGTTGGGAAAGAGGGAAAAATGGATTTGGATCTCAAAGTGGGACTGTCCAGACTAAAGAAGGACACTTGGGCGGTATAGACCCCTAATATCTCCTAAAGAAGGACACTTGGGAGGTATGAACCTCTAATATCTACTAAAGAGGGACACTTGGGAGGTATGGACCCCTAATATCTACTAAAGAGGGACAGTTGGGAGGTATGGACCCCTAATATCTACTAAAGAGGGACACTTGGGAGGTATGGACCCCTAATATCTACTAAAGAGGGCCAGTTGGGAGGTATGGACCCCTAATATCTACTAAAGAGGGACACTTGGGAGGTATGCTGTGGAGGGCTTAGCAACTTCCAATGAATGGACAGCCCACATGAGCTCCAGCCATAATATTCAACTGGATCTCACTTGGACTGGCTGTCAGCCACACCCCTTCCACATCAGGATCAGGGCGAGGGAATGCAGAAGAAAGGTAGGTTCAGAATATTGGTGACAGAACTATAACAGGAGACTGCTAAAGTTCTCACCCATGTAAATGAGCCCTTAGTGGCAAGCTGCATCAACCCTTTGAGTGGTAGAAGCGTACAGAACACACTGCTTTTGCAATTTGTTTAGGTAAGGTACCTCTGTGGTATGAAATTTTACAGTAGTGCTGTTGCTGTTGCTACAGTATCCTATGGCAGGTTATTCCCAACTGAGCGAAGCTGTCTATGGACAGCTCCGATCAGTTGGAAATAACCTACCATAAGGTAATAGTAGTCCATAGTGTATTGTAGCAACAGTGCCATCATAACATTGCAGGCCGTGGAAGTACTACACCAAAAATGATGCAATTTGAGCTGCAATAACTTTTAATTTAAAAAAAAATCTCTCTGCAGTGGAACGTTCTTGTTTTACTCACAGGATAGACTCTGTAAAATATAATTTTCCATACTAAATCTACTATCTCTTTACATTGAAATTTTAACCAGTTTAATGCTAGATCGGTCGCCAATGCATAAAAAATTGCAATGAGTTAAATATTCCTTTTATGTTAATTTACTTATCTCCTGTAGTGCAGTTTGATTGCTCCAGAACTGAACAAAGGCACATGAGCGAAATTCATGGGGGCCATTAGAATTATCTGGTCATTGTAAGGTAAGTGGTGGTTGTGGTGGGGTACTATAAGATGGTGTTACTTTTCTTTGAAGAAGTGGGGATTTTTTCTTGTTCACTGTGGTGCAATTGGTTTGCCCAGAATGGCTCCACTTAGTTTGCACATATGGCCAAATGAGATTTTAGTACACTTAAAGGAGCAGTAAACTTTTTTTATGAAAAAATATATATTGCACTGATTTTCCTATTGAGTAAAATAAGTGTACTCCCACTGACCAGAGATTTATATTTACAGAGTTATTACAGTTTAAATCCATGATTTTTTACATTAGCAGTGCCCTCTAGTTGTCATATTCTAATTAGATTTCCTGTTAGATTCTAATGGAGAGGAAAGTCAGAAAAGTCAGAGACCTTCAGTTCTCTATAGAATGTGATAGAAACTGCCTGTCACTTCCTGTCAGTTAGAAGTATTAGGAAGTAAACACAGTAAATTCACTTCCTGATTATTTAAACTGCTATAAATTTTAAATACAACATCTGACAGCGATGGGAGTGACCTTGTTTTATTCAGCAGGAAATGCTCTATAAAATATGTGTTTTAATAAAAAAGTTTAATTCTCCTTTAACACCAAAGTCATAACATGGTAACAGTTACTAACAGCAGCAATGGAGATTCATATATCTGACACAGAATGCATTTTGGTGCTTGCTGACGCTGCTGTGAGGATCCACTGTATATCAATATCTAGATTTACTTGGATTGAGAAAGAGCTTCTGAAAGAACATTCATTTCTACTCCTGTCAGCTTTCATTCCAGAGTTTTATAGCCTGTCCTGCTCCAACAGATAACTGAATTATATTTAGAGAAGTCACAAGGTGTGTGAGGTAGTTGGCCCCAATTGAAGAATATTCTGCCAAATATATTAGAAAAATGTATCGCTTGCTAGAGCGAAGTTGATGCACAATTTACAGCAGAGCTGTCACCTTGAATTCATGACTGTAAGACTGCCCACTAGCATACATGACCTGACATTAAATAACAGAACCCCCATCCCCATGTAAATTACCCAATAAAAATAAACAAAGGGTGGTGGAAAACTGACCACGGCTTAGCTGGTCAGGATGCCAGGCCAGCCTTCAAGAATGCAACCCATGTACCAAGATATTGCACCAAATTTTCCACCACACATAGCTGTTTACATGCCAGACCTCTTAACTGATAGGCAAGTTGAGCCTATAACCAGGCCAGTCAATTGCCAGTGACCATGTAGAGTTGGTAACCAGGTTGAACAGCAGGCTGCCATCCATGCTCTGATGGACCAAAACAATCCTAAAGACTGCCCAAAAAGCCCCAACTAACCTGCTACGACATTCTTTATTGGAAAAAAAAATACAAAACAATATTAATACAAAACAATAACAATACAAAAAAGTTTACTACTATAAATGACAGTAAAAAAGAAAATTTAGAGCAATTAAAAAACACCACCGATCAACATTTTTAGCAGGAAGGAAGGATAGGGGAGGGAGGTAAAGAATGTTGCCAGATTAAGAGCATGTCCTAATAGGAAGTAGTTCCTCCATGTGCCTGCTTAAAACAAATTATACCCTTCCTAGTTTACTTCCCATCATCCCAAAATCCTCACCTAAACAAACATCCCCCCAGTAGGGTCTTTCCTACTGGAACATTGCTTCCAGTCAGGATGCCCCTTGACTGCCTAAGGAGGTCCACCTCAAAACATAGGCCCGTTCCCAACCAATAACAAAGACACAAACCGATTGGGAACGAACAAATGCCACAGCGTTTATTAAAACATAACCACAGAATGTTATTCTCACCTCCCGCCGATGCCGCGGGGGCACAATAGATGACACAACTCCCATGAGTATCTGCTCCCAGTCACCTGTTAGCCCATGAGAGGGAGACTAACTCCCCAAACCCTGAAGTGCAAATTACTCTTCTACCAGATGGCGGGCAGCCTCAGGGATGAATATTTATATACTATCACAGCCCCAACCAATGAGGGCGAAGGAACCAATTCCCTGGCCCTGATTCCAAAATATTGACTTTGCTCCAGCTCGTGCCCTCCTGTAGTCATGCCCCCTCCATTCAGTTAGGGAAAGCTACCTCTTTGTTAATGGAGGATATGGCCATTCTAACTTGCATATTTGAAAATGTCATTCAAAACTGCCTACAATGATTGAATAATAAGGGGGGCTGATGGAAATAGGCCCATTCTCCTCAGTAGAGAGGGAGAAACATGGACCACTATTCAGCCTGCAAGGAGATGCACAACTCTTTCATCCAGTAGTGGATAAGTCCTACTATCAGCTTAGATCTGCCATTAATTCTTTATTTCTTATACATGTGCTTGTGTTCATTTATGTTTTGATCTGGTAAAGGAAAAATACCTCACAGTGTACAGATTCATACTGTTTAGTAAGGACAAGCTTTGAATAAAAATGAATGGTTAAACTAGCAATGTGAGTGCTATATTAGCAATCCTTTACATCATATCTACATTGTACACTGTTCCAGCAGAAAAGGCCACTCATAACTTTCCGATCATTAGGCCCTAAATTCAGTCTGACTGCCTATGTCATGGTTGGGTAATTTGAGGCCTTCCAGCTGGATTACAGCTTCCATCATCCTCAGCAGTCCATAACCTTATGTTGCCCATCTGTGGACCATGTGGTTCTATTTGCTGTAACTTCTGCATAATGAAGCCTATGTTCTAAGAAGAACTGGATTATGTCTGAAGCAAACCAACTGCACCATAAAGGATAAGTTTAACTCCTTAAAGTGATAGTAATGTCTATTAAATTGCAGCTTCGATTCTTCTTTAAGCTTTTTATAACACCTAGCTCTATGTTAATTACTTACAGTTATGGTATTGTATGGTACTCACCTGCAATGCCCTGCATTCCCACATGGTCATCTCTGGGCTAACGTGGTAGGGAAGTAAAACATAAGTAGCCCTGTCATGGTCAGCCACATATGATTGGCTGATCCCCACAGAGGTTGGCCAGTAACTGGAAGTTGTGTAGGGCATCAAAACCTCTCATTTCTTTTGTGTAAATGATCTGAAGGACGAGGACAAAGGCTGCTGTGCAGATCAGCACTGCTGCAACTTCCTTGCATTCTGCACTCATTGCATGATGCAGCACGATGCAATCAATAGTCCCACAAGGCAGTAATTGCCATTGTGAACAGACTTATATTATGTTTTGCATGGGCTGCATTGTGCAGAATTATAGCTGAGATAATGTTAACCATAAGACAATAGCCAAAACAGGGCAAACATTTTAAAAATAAGTAATGTGATTTGCAGAACAATTTGCTGCTAAACAAATCCTGGTCATGAGTCACATTTGTCATTGAAGACTATTTTGAATGCATAGAGCCTATAAAATAGCATTTTCATTCTTCATTATTTATCAAAGCAACTGCAGTTGCTTGATAAATGTTACTAAGCTAACCAGCATTTCAGTGGGATCAGTAACTTATTCTGCAGAACAGTGAGGTGTGAATGACACAGCTCAGTGATAAATATATCAGCGATCTGAGACAAATGTCTAGTCAGATCCATCTACTATGTGACCCTGAAGAGCCTGCTGGTTTTTCATAAAGAAGCTGCTGGTGGTCTCAAGGGTCAGAGATAATCCTTGTGACACAGTCAGACATATGATAAACAGTGGTTTGCTTTCTCTTGTTATAGCAAATCCTACTTTAAGTACTATAAACAATTCATGTCCAGCAGAATTACTGTCTATGGGAAATGTATGAAATCTGTAGTGCAGGTAATTTTCTGCACTGGAGAGTTGGCTTCTTACTCATGCTTAAGCACTCTGGGATATGTAATAGAGGAGGGTGGAATAACCTGAGGACTTCAGGGACTACAGATTCTATCCACTAGATGGCCAGTGATGATGGGAATTGTAGTCCTCAATGGCTGGGAAGCTCAGAATGCTTCAATTGAATTGAGGCCATAATCTGTTATTAAATTATTCTCCCTATGTTTCACTGGTTATTGAGAGGGACTTATAACCAGACACTATTGCACACTACCATTATTAAAGGGATAGTAATACTTCGTTTTATCTTTATTTTATTTTGTAGGCATTAAAAAAACATGAAGAACGATATAAGTCTTATCTCTCAAACCTTTATGGTTTAAGAGATATTCACAAGCAAAGTATCCCCCCCCCCTGTTCAGCCAGATCAGAAGGGAGATGCCCAGGTAGACTGCAGAGAGGGACAATCTTCAATTAAGATAAGGGAAAAAGCTGAAAAACTTGTCAAGGGGGGCAGGGCTTTCATTGTTCTCATAGGAAGAAGATTGTCCCCTTCTGTTATTTGTCTGGTCTTACAACTAGATTCACATCTGAGAAGAGATGGCTTACACTAAGAAAAAGGGGCAGGAGGGGAAACTTTACTTGTGAATATCTCTTAAACCATAAAGGTTTGAGAGATAAGACTTATATCATTCTTCATGTTTTTTAATGCCTACAAAATAAAATAAAGATAAAATGAAGTGTTACTATCCCTTTAAGCACTCTGGGATATGTAATAGTGGAGGGTGGAATAAACTGAGGACTTCAGGGACTACAGATTCTATCTACTAGATGGCCAGTGATGATGGGAATTGTAGTCCTCAATGGCTGGGAAGCTCAGAATGCTTCAATTGAATTGAGGCCATAATCTGTTATTAAATTATTCTCCCTATGTTTCACTGGTTATTGAGAGGGACTTATAACCAGACACTATTGCACACTACCATTATTAACCTTGACGCTCTGTCTATTGCAAGCTATATTCATCCATGCAATGATGGGTTACTAATGTGGCAAGGTTCAGCATGAAAGGTCCTGGATGGGTAAAGGCTTTTGAAATATACAATCCATGCAACTTTACTAGTGTTTAAGTTTGTTGCTGATTATAACGGTGTTAATTACAGCTCAACATAATTATTTAAACTTGGTTTGCAAGCACACGTAGAAGACCGTTTCAATGAAATAATTACTTTTTTACTAATGCGATCTCGGCTCTGCTGCAGAGCCGCCTGATGAAAATAAGACCGGATACCCCTGCAGTCAGTACAACGCTGACTTCAGGGGAGGGAGGGGGGAACTTTGTGTATAAGTGTATTACATAGCTCCACAACAATCACACTTCCAATATTGTTTAATGAGTTTTTTTTTTTTTTTTAATTAAAATATTTCTTTGTAAAAAAAAAAAAAAGTGTGTTGTGTGTTTTTTTTTTTTTTAAGTGTATCATTGCAGGTCCGAAATTGACCTGCATTTAGCAAGCCTCCAGCACCAGCAGTGAAGGGGTTAATACCCCCAGCTGCTGTATTTTCTTTTACCACTAGGTGTCTCCTCTCTACTTCTGTCTCCCTTACTTTGATAACAAGGGAGACAGAGGCAGAGGAGACACACAGAGAAAGCATGCTTTGTGTACTGCCTCAGTCTCTCAGAATACTGGTACATGCGATCGCTGCTACAAGCAAGAAGGGCTGAGACTGAACGCCCCGGTCTCGGAGCTCTCACTCTCAGCCTGGAATTAATGATAGCAGCATGCACGAAGGCACGCTGCTATCATTTAAGCCATGACGGTCCAGGACCTTCATGGGTCCTTAAGGGTATAATAACCCATGACGGTCCAGGACCGTCATGGTTCCTTAAGGGGTCAACCAGTGCAATGCACAACGCTGATTATGGCAAGGACTGTGTATATAATCTGATCATGTGACATTACACTTATTAATGCTGCAGTGTTTCCTGTTTTAACCTTCTGAATGTCAGAGGGGTAGGCAACGCATTGCAAAGCAATGCGTTGCCTACCCCTCTGGCACTCAAAGGGTTAATTTTTTTACATTATATAATCTTGGTATCCACATGTTTAGATTTAGGTTTGATTTCTATCCAAAGGGTGGTTTTGTGGGTGCTCTTTCCTTTTTGGTAATGGCAGTTTTTAATGTAACATATTTTGGTTTTATATGGTGGGTTTTCTTTGTGTTGGGGGCTCCAGGTCTTATTGATTAGTGTTGATATTTTATATTTAGATTACTAATACATTTATAAATTTATATTTTAATTACATTCTAGTATGTGTTTTTTGCAATTTATACGTTTATCTATACATAGGGCTGAGGGCTATTTAAAGGGATAGTAATGTTTCATAATAAAAGCAGCTCCAATTAATCTTCATAGTATTTGGGCCATGGAGAGTGTTATTTCAATTCTGTCAGAGTTGTAGTTCAATAGTAATTGAATGATAAAGTATCCTCCTCCCACCCCTTTTACTGATGTAACACTGCTCACCTCAGAGCAGCAAGACTGTCCAAGACGTATCTCAGAGAGGGACATTCTTCAATTAGCATAAGGGAAAAACCTGTCAAGGGAGGCAGTGCTTTCATTATTCTCACAGTAAGAAGATTGTCCCTTGCTGCAACCTGTCTGGTCCTAAGACCAGATTCCACATCTGAGGTGAGGTGGCTTACATTAGGTAAAAGGGGTGGGAGGGGGAAACTTTATCATTCAATTACTCTTGAACTACAACTCTAACTGCACTGAAATAACACTCTCCATGGCCCAAATACTATGAAGAATAATTGGAGCTGCTTTTATTTTGAAAAATTACTATCGCTTTAAGGATCTTTATATTATGTTTTGTTTTTTAAGTGGGACCTGACATTCATTTGACATATTCATTTACAAAAATAATTAAAATAGCAAAGGTCAACAATTTATTTTCTTCTGAGGAAAGTTACCTGAATCAATGTGATTGTCTTTGTTGTTTAGATAAGTACAAAATACATCATTGACCTTGTACAGAAGTGAATCTCCATAATGAATAGCATACTTTACTGTAAAGATAGGATATTAAGGTTTGAAAAGCACATGTACGAATGCCATCTGTGAGAAGATCCCATGCTGGGAATCGCTACCTAGCAAATGATCTCATCCTCTCCAGAACTGTTCTGACTGTTTAGCACCAAATCAAACACTGCACTTCGTAATTGCTAGAATTATCTGTTTTCAAACTCTTCTCTCTAATAAGCACCTTAACCTCTTAAAGAGATAGTAATACTTAAAATGTAAAAAAAATATGTTGTAGGGTTTATCCCCCTGAGTAAAACAAGAGTACTCCCACTGCTGAAAGGTGTTTCGTTCAAAAGTTATTAATTTTCAAAGTTTAATTTTTTAGGTGCAATATCACAGTGGCCTGAAATTGTACAGTGGCGCTGTTGCTACACCATCCTATGGAGATGTATGGTCCCGGGACCAGAACTGTCCATAGGATCGTGAAGCAACAGCGCCACTGTACAATTTCAGGCCACTGTGATATTGCACCTAAAAAATTCAACTTTGAAAATGAATAACTTTTGAATGAAACACCTTTCAGCAGTGGGAGTACTCTTGTTTTACTCAGGGGGATAAACCCTACAACATATTTTTTTTTACATTTTAAGTATTACTATCCCTTTAAAGGGATAGTAATGTTTCATAATAAAATCAGCTCTAATTAATCATCATAGTATTTGGGCCATGGAGAGTGTTATTTCAATTCTGTCAGAGTTGTAGTTCAAGAGTAATTCAATGACAAAGTATCCCCCTCCCGCCCCTTTTACTGATATAACAATGCTCTCATCAGAGCAGCGGGGAGGTGCCCAGGTAGATTGCAGAGAGGGACAATCTTCAATTAAGATAAGGGAAAAAGCTGAAAAACCTGTCAAGGGGAGCAGGGTTTTCATTGTTCTCACAGTAAGAAGATTATCCCTTGCTGTTATCTGTCTGGTCAAGCAACCAGATTCCACATCAGTGGTGAACAGTGTTACACTAGGTAAAAGGGGCGGTAGGGGGATACTTTATCTTTCAGTTATCAGCTCCAATTAATCTTCATAGTATTTGAGACATAATGTTATATCAATACTGTCAGAGTTGTAGTTCAAGAGTAATTGAATGATAAAGTGTCCCCCTCCCGCCCCCTTTTACCTAGTGTAAGCCACCTCCCCTCAGATGTGGAATCTAGTCCACAGACCAGAATGCTCACATCAAGGGACAATGTTCTTACTGCGAGAACAATGAAAACCCTGCCCCCCTTGATTGTTTTTTCAGGTTTTTCCCTTATGTTAATTGAAGATTGTCCCCCTCTGCAATCCACTTTGACACCTCCTGTTCTGAGCTGATCAGTGACATCAGTAAAAGGGGCGGGTGGGGGAAACTTTATCATTCAATTACTCCTGAACTACAACTCTGACAGTATTGAAATAACACTCTCCATGGCCCAAATACTATGAAGATCAATTGAAGCTGCTTTTATTATGAAACATTACTATCCCTTTAACTTCACTACCCATAGTGCACCTCACCATTTCCTGTTTTTCTGGCCATTGATCTAGTTGGGGCATGACTAAATATTTGCTTCTATATACATGACTTCCAGGACTGATTGAAGATATTATTTCTTTATCCAAGGCAAAATTCATAAGGACCATTAGGTTTTTCTGTCCTCCCCTTGACAAATGCTATATTAATGGCTGGAATTCTGGTGTACTTAAAGAGATAGTAATACTTCGTTTTAACTTTATTTTATTTTGTAGGCATTAAAAAAAACATGAAGAACGATATAAGTCTTGTCTCTCAAACCTTTATGATTTGAGAGATATTCACAAGAATGATACATGAAGTATTACTATCCCTTTAAGCTTACTAGGCAGGTGTAGGGACTGAAAACTGATCCCAGTGCCTTTTTTTAGTGTGAGATTGCCATTGTACATTCACCCCAATTTCTCACTACAAAACACTTCAACAGAATACTTTTTTCACTCCAGCGATATATCTCCCATAACAGTTAGGGGGTGTTAAAGCACTGAAAACTGACAGGCACTTCATTTCTATCACTAAACTGTATTTTTTGTGGCAAAAAAGCTAAATCTGGATCTTCAAAGCTGACGACCACACAGGGAACTAGAGGTGCAGAGACTCTGAGTGAAGCCTTTATTGGCAGGCAAGTAATATTCCAAAAAATACAAATAATGTCTATTCCTTTTTCTGTCTTGAGCTCAACAATAAACAGGGTTTTCCATCTTATAAGTGCAAAAGACATAATAAAAAGTTTACACTGCACAAATTCAGACAAATACACTATGTCTATCTAATCTATCTTTCTTTAAAATATTGACAAAATACATCTCTTTCTCTGTTCATCAGCTGCCAAAACTCTCACTCAGACCCACTAGACTAGATTATTGCAACATTCTACTTTCTAATACTCTCATCTTTCTCCACTTCAGTCTAATTTTAATACAACTGCAAGAATAACTACCGTATCTACCTGTGCTCCCAGATACCTTCCTTCTCATCTCCTCCTGAAATCCCTCTCTTTGCTGCACATAAGTTTTTGTGACTGGTAATTAGGATAGAAAAGTAGCGTGGTTTAGCCTGGGTGAGAGCATTGTTAAGAGAAGAAGAACTTAAATGGTGGAATTCAGAGAAAGAATAAAACTTTTGTCAGAGACGTTCTTCAGAAACTTTCTGCAGATGGATAACACACACATACAGTGCATACTGGTGATGGATGTAGCCAGGGATTGGAATTCTGGGGACAGGAATCTCGAAGGGGAGAGAAGCATGCTGATGCAAAGGCAAAGTTAGAGAAGAGTTATAGATTTGGACAAGATAATCTAAGAGAAGAATTTAGAGAGGAGAGAGAAGCCTGCAAGGTGGACGCTAGGTTATAAGAGCTTAAGTTTCTGGTTAAAGGTGATGTTTTGGGGGCAGAAGAAGATGAGAGAGTGAGAGTACTAAGCAAACTAGATGGGAATCAGATAGCGGAAAAGGGTGAATTGTGAAGTTTGAAACAATTTTTGTTGAATACTAGAGCCATATAGTAATGAGATAGCGTTGTTATGTTACATCAGAAATGGACAAAAAGTGGCCCACATGTCATATATGGTCCATGCCCCGATTTAATTCTGTTCTTGGGTAGAGATGGCTGTACACAAAAGCAGTGCTGCTATAGAGAGAGAATCTATCTTCTGGCTTTCTGCAAAAAGGAAGTATGATACATTTTAAAACAAACCACTACATACCAGCCAACTGTCCTGATTTACACGGGACAGTTCCGATTTTAGGGCCCAAACCCGCTGTCCTGCCCTCATTGCACTATGTCCCTCCTTTCTGGCTTGTTTACCCACTTAAACTTTGCCCCTGCGCTAGTACCACTCCAGCAGCCTACCACACTCATCATACGAGCCACGCTGCTGAGCGTGAGATGCTTAATTTACTGAGCATGCGTGTCACATTTGATATTTGTACAAGCACACAGTGTTCGCACTGTACTCCACCTTCTGAGCAAGAAGTAGTCCAATACTGTCTGCGCACTGCAGTAGCAGCAACCAATGCACCTAAGTCCACAATTTGGGCAAGCAACTGTAATAAAACAGCCTAATTCCTGGTGATCTTCCTCCTGTCACAGGTACAGTTTTACTATTAGTAGTGCCACTGTCTTCAATGTCTCACTCACTGTGTCTCTTGCGGTGGCACCTGATTCATCATTGCATCGGGGTGTGGGAAGGGTGCCTGTCATGCCTGGCCACACAGATGTGGTGTTTTACAGACAGGGACATTCTGATGAGCACACACTGCTGTCTCAGTCATGCCTGTCCGGCCTCAGTGACACGAAGGCAGCAGGGCAGGAGGAGGAGGACAATAGCCATGAGTTGAAAATGTACTTTTTAGTTCATTGCTGAGTGCAAGCCTGACTGACCAGGCATACCAGGCAGCAGCTTCAGCAGTCATCCCAGTCATCCCAGGCAGCAAGGGAGCTGAACTGCCGGCTGGCTGTACGATGTAGTATTGATTAATTGATACTAGTAGTTTTGGCATAAAGTTCATTGTACTGTACATCTCAGGAAGACAAGCAACTCACAGATTGTTGACATATAGTTGCTGGAAAGCCAGAGGCTGGCTGTCTACTACTGATGTGATGGAAAGCAGACACATTTCAGTCAGTTAACCCTTTGAGAGGTGTGCAGCAATGTGCAACCCCTGGCCCTCAAGAGGTTAACGATCTTGCAGCTAAGGAAAATGGTCTTATGTATAAAATCACAGATCCCAAGTGTCATTTTTAGGAGAGACATTGTCTCTGGTGTATAGTTGTTTAAATTCCATTAAATATGTTTATACATTAGGCTGTTTAAATAAAATACTTTGTTCTTGCTCTAAGTCACATATTCAGTTACACAAATAGGTGTCAATACATCATGAAATAACCTAAAAATTCCCAGTAATGCCCCGCCCACCAGTCACGCCCCTAGCAACACCACCTAAAACAAAAGTGTCCCTTTTTGGCCATTTCAAATGTTGGGAGGTATGCCACAATATATCTTTGTACTATCACAGATAGTGAACATAAGTTGATACAATAATAGCTCTGCTGCTATTTTATGATTAAAGAGCACAAGGAACAGCCAAACATGTATTGTGCACCACTCAGGCATCCAAGGGGTTAAATCTGACCAAGCCTGTGGTTGCATATTTGTGAGTTTCAGTGACTAGAAGAAGAATAAGACAGTGTAGGTCTGTGACTACCAGTGAGACATTAAAACAAGGATGAGGTGTCAGACAGTGTATATATTGTTCTGTGGCTACCAGTGGACGGTGGAATGTGGCTGAGAAAGCAGACAGTATGTATGTGGTTCTGTGGCTATCAGTGGACAGTGGAACAAGGCCGGGGTGTCAGGTAGTGTATGTGGGTGGTGCTATGATTACCAGAGGACAGTGCAACAAGACTAATATGTTAAAAAAATATATGTATATGTGGGTCTGTGACTACCAGTGAGCCAGTGGAGCAAGGCCAGAGTGTCAGACACTGTGTGCGATATGATTACCAGGAGATAGTGCAACAAGTCTAGCGTGTCAAAAATATATGTTGGTCTCTGACTACCAGTGGGCTAATGGAACAAGGCAGGAGTGTCAGACAGTGTATGTGTTGTTCTGTGACTACCAGCGGGACAGTAGAGCAAAGCTGGGGTGGTTGTATGTGTTGGTATGTTACAACAAGTGGGACACTGGAAAAAGGCTTGGGTGTATGCCAAATTTATGGCCCTCCTTGGAGTGAAGGGTTGAGTATGTAGCCATCGGCTGTATTTGAGTTTGACATGCCTCATCTAAGTTCACTAAAGGTAAGAACCCAGCACTGACAGAGTAATTGAAACTGGGCATTGCACTGCGCACCACTCTGACCCATAAAGGGATAGTAATGTTTCATAATAAAAGCAGCTCTAATTAATCACCATAGTATTTGGACTTTGGAGAGTGCTATTTCAATTCTATCAGAGTTGTAGTTCAAGAGTAATTCAATGACAAAGTATCCCCCTACTGCCCCTTTTACTGATGTAACAATGCTCAGCCAGATCAAAAGGGAGGTGCCCAGGGAGACTGCAGAGAGGGACAATCTTCAATTAAGATAAGGGGAAAACCTGAAAAACCTGTCAAGGGGAGCAGGGCTTTCATTGTTCTCATAGGAAGAAGATTGTCCCCTTCTGTTATCTGCTGGTCTATGGACTGCATTCCACATCTGAGAAGAGATGGCTTACACTAGGTAAAAGGGGCGGGAGGGGAAACTTTGCTTGTGAATATCTCTCAAACCATAAAGGTTTGATAGATAAGACTTATATCATTTTTCATGTTTTTTTAATGCCTACAAAATAAAATAAAGATAAAACAACGTATTACTATCCCTTTAAGGGATTAACTAAATGAAATCTCCATAGTAAACTATGACATGCCCAGCTGCAAAACTAGAACTAACGATTCACTGTATAAATATAATAAAGATGCTGTTCTGATTGCTTCAGTATTTTGTCCTGTGTGTTTCAGTCTAGAAACTCAGATGACAAGGTCTAGGAACAATATTGCTGTCTGTGTATTATCCAGGAAGATCTGAGACCCTAGGACAGGTTTTTTTATATCATTAGACCCAGTGCTTTGCACATTCTGATAACACAGGACATATCATTAGTATAATAGTAACAGGAGGCTCACAGAGCATCCTCAGTATCTCATACAGATCTGGCAGATCACAAGTGACTGGAAAATGAGGAGAAAAAAACAGAAGAAAAGGTTTGAGAGATTTTGATAATTTGTATTCCTCAACAGTTCCTGCATCTTGACACAAGAGGTAGCATTGCAGTCTAATGTTAAACAATATAAATTATACCTAGCAAAATGTCACCTCGTCATTGCTGCAACCAATTTTTATTGTGGATTGATTTCTTTGATATTACAGGTTCTCCTATCGGTTCTCAGAGTGCCTGTGTCTGATCCAAATGTTTTTTATGAACCAGTGCTAGAGTCTATTGAACCGTCACGGTATCTTTCCCTTTTGGTAATTGACTTCCATAAATTACATTTAAATACTTCTATAAGACACTCAATAAAAAGTATTAACACGCTTAGATTTATAGTCCTTTGGAGAGGGAGATTTTGTGTTGTGTGTCATTGTACGTGATGAGATCCTCATTCACTTTTTTCTTCATAGTAAAGTAATTTTGCAATAATATTACTGTAAACAAGGATGGATTTCCCATGGAGGTAGACATGACAGTTGCTGGAAGTTTTTGTGGTATTTTTTATAACAGGAGCTGGCAGAGTGCATGAGACTATTTAATCATTTTACCCCTTAACCCCTTCGCGTCCAGTGATGTATCCGGACGTCACGCTGGTCCGGCACTTAAGGACCAGTGACGGTCCTGGTACGTCACGTACTTTTACTCACCGCGCTCCTGCAGGAGCGCAGTGAGTAATACCGGGTACTGAAGTTGATCGATCCAAGACCGGAGCGATCGCTTTCAGTCCCTCGTTCGGTGTGCCACCCCACGTGATCAGTCACGTGGGGCGGCACGCCAAAATTCCCTATCTGGTCCTTAAAGGACCACACACCCCGGGACCGCTGGTCCTTAAGGGGTTAAGGACAGTCCTGACACGTAATGGGTTGGACGTGAGATAAGGACCTATGGAATTCCAGGACCATCATGGATTTCAGGGTTCCCTGTGCGGCTGCACACCATTCAGGGAGCCCTGAATCAGATAAGCCACAAAAAAAAAAAAAAAAATGCTTCTTTGTCCTTAAGGGGTTAAGAACCAGAGGGGTGTGTGTAACAAATTGCAAGGAAGTATAATAATAATGCATGGCAAAACCTTGAGTCCTTAAAGGAGCAGTAAACTTTTTTATGAAAACATATATATTGTAAGGTATTTCCTGCTGAGAAAAATAATGACACTCTTACTGCTGAGAGATGCTTATTTCCAGAATTATTACTGTTTAACCCTGTGGGTTTTTTTTTTTTACATTAGCAGTGCCCTCTAGTGGTTAAATTCAAATTAGTTATTCTGTTACATTCTAAAGGAGAGGAAAGTCAGTGACTTCAAGTTCTCCATAGAATGTGATAGAAACTGTTGAGTCACTTCCTGTCAGTTAGAACTATCAGGAAATAAATACAATAAATTCAGTTCCTGATTATTTGAACTGTTATAACATTTGAATAAAACAACTGAAATCGGTGGGATTGAACTTGTTTTACTCAGCAGGTAACACTCTATAACATAGAGGTTTTCATAAAAAAAAGTTTGCTGCTCCTTTAAAGTATTCAATAAAGTATTCATAATTATTATATATTAATAAGTACAGTGGGATGTGTTTGTATCCTGTCTCCTGATAGCAACTGTCATGTCCTCCTCCAGGGACATGACAATCAGGACTCATTGAAAATGTTATCTCTTGAAGAACGGACAAAGACAAAACTCATATTAACATAGTGACATATGGCGCAATGCAGGAAATGTGCACAATTGCTGTTTCTTGTGTGAAAATCACTAGGGAACAGGTTTGCGCATGATTTTGTTGAATTGCACATGAAAATTCAAGATTAGCGAATGGCTGCATGTATTTTTTGTGGGTGTGGCTAAGATTAATGAATGTGTGTGAGTGGAATGCAGGAAGTGCTATTGCGAATGAATTTATACGTCTGTGTACTGTTGTCGTAAAATTGATTTTTTTATGCTCAATTCAAGAAGCGTTCGGTATTTAGTTTCATGGATTAGAACACGCGCAAATCCTGTCTGTGCACAAAAATTCCTTTATCCGATGTGAATGTTTCTTGCATTGCGCCAATAGTAACATAGTAATTTAGGTTGAAAAAAAAGACTTGCGTCCATCTAGTTCAACCCTTTTCCTATTCCTGTTTACCATTGTTGATCCAAAAGAAGGCAAAAAAACCCACAATACAGAAATTTCAAATTCTACCTTGAATGGGGGAAAAAAAATTCCTTCTTGTTTCCAAATGGCAATCAGATTCCTCCCTGGATCAACAAGAACTAACTAAATATTAATCCCTGTACTAAAAGACATAGCCCTCTATGTTCTGCTCTTTTAAAAAAGTATCCAGGCCCTTTTTAACCCCTTAGTGACCGGCCGTGCGTGCACGTGGCCGGCACTTAACTCCCGCTGAACTTTTTTTCCCATTACTTACAAGGACTTCCGGGACGTACATGTACATCCTCTGTCCGCCTGGGACATCCGCTCGGGACGTACATGTATGTCCTCGGGCGGTAAGGGGTTAAAGTCATCTAATGTATTCGACAGCACCACCTTCTCAGGCAGTGACTTCCATATCCTTATTGTCTTTACTGTAAAGAATCCCTTCCACTGTTGTAGATGAAATCTCCTTTCCTCAAGTCTAAGTAGGTGACTCCTTGTCCTTTGTACTGTTCTGTTAATGAACAGGTCTTTGGAGAGCCCTTTGTATAGGTTCTGAACATATTTATATGGTGTTATTATATCCCCTCTAAGACACCATTTCTCTAATGTATACAAGTTTAACTTTTCTAGCCTTTCTTCATAACTAAAACTTTACATTCCCCTTACTAGTTTTGTAGCCCTCCCCTGCACTTTCATAGAGGCCATTAGAAATTTCTGGCCATAGTAAGCCAACCCGGGGGTGATGATTAGGAAGGGTTACTTTTACTTCAAATGGGACCTTTAACTCCTTGAATGCTAATGAGGTTCCCCATGTAATTCGCTTGAGGCCAATCTAGCATTCAAGAGGTTAAAGAGGAACTATCACTCAAATTAAAGTGCCCCCCAAATCATTATGCATATATCAATAAGCATATCCATACTAGTATTATCCTGCTGGTGAGTCTCAGAACAAGTTAGAGTTCTCAATAAGGCCGGACTTATTCAGGATAATACTAGTACGGATATGCATATCGCTATGTGCATAATGATTTGCGGGGTACTTTAATTTGAGTGATTGTTCTGCATTAAAATCCCTATTTAAAAAGAAGGAATTTTTATTTGACCCCTTTGGTGCAGTTGGTTAACCCCAGAATTACTCTGTTTTGTTTTAAGACATCAGTCTGAATATCTGTTTTTTATGGCTAATTTATTTATCATTTTACATATACTTTACTGACTATTATTTATCAGTTTGGATGCTAGAGAGGTCTCCAACACACCGTGAGGCAATGCTTTGGACACCTATCTAACAACCAAGGGGTTAAGTGTTTTTTTATTTGGTACTAGCATGTGTGGCATGGCTTTGCCCATGTTGTGAAACCTAATCTTTTTAATTGTATTAAAACTCAAACCTTGTGGTGAGGCATCAGCACCCCTCCTGATGCCCCACCTACTAATCTCTCAGCTGATTTAGCTGTGCAATCAATAGTGTTGCCACAGGGGAGCAAGAGAGCTTTCTTACTTCCATCCTACCTGAAGTGCACAGTAGGAGTGGGCGGAATCGGGAAATTCTTGCATGTCAATGAAAAGGTTTTCTCGATCTCTCCTACTCCTACCTGGGTGTCACGGTTTCCAAGCAAAACAAGAGTCAGACAGTATAGTAAAATTCACCTTTATTAGAAACATAAAAATGAATAGCAATAACTAAAATAGCAAATCTCCAGATGGAGCAGAGAGTAACCAAAGAGGCAGAGACTTTATCAGAAATAGGAGGATGCCTCCAAGTTCCCAGACTGCAGAGACTAGGCCGAAGCCAATGGTAGTCTCATACGCCAGATAGGAATCGTGTACACCCAAACAATCTCCCCTAAGGATGGTAACCGGGGAGAAGACTGACTCACACCTGCAGTCAGAAAGGAGAAGGCCGTCTCCAGAAAGGGAAGGCAACAAGGGAGACTACTGACTCATGCCTGCAGTCAGTAAAGGTAGAGTCTGCCAGAGCCACAGGTATGCACCAGTTAGGATATCCACCAAACAGGAGGCAACACAGAAGGTAGCTGGACAGAGCCCCAGGTCAGCAGCAGGTTGGATAGTCAAACAAGCCAGGGTCATACACGGAGCAGGTAGTCAGCCAGAGCCATAGGTCTGCACCAGTTAGGATGTCCACTACTCAGGAGGCAACACAGACAGTAGCTGGACACAGCCCCAGGCCAGCACCAGGCTGGACAGTCAGACAACCCAGAGTCATATACGGAGCAGGTAGTCAGACAGAATCACAGATCTGCACCAGATTGGATGTCCAAACAGATAGGGAGCTCACAGAAAAGAGTCAGACAAAGCCACAGGTAGGCACCAGGATGGATGGTCAGACAAGCCAGGGTCATACACAGGATATCAGGATACAAGCAAAAAGCAATTGCACTTGACAACAACATAAGGGTAACTGAATCAAGATCCAGTTCCCCTTTAAAGGCAGCCAGGAAGTAGGGAGGTGGAGCTTACCAGCTCCAACAGTATAAAGCTGAGACCTGCGACAATCTGCACCCTTGCGCGCGTAAATGACGCACTGCCAAGAGATGCATCCAACCTCAGGCTTACTCCCGCGTCATGTTGAGCCACCAGTCCACATGGCACGAGGACAAGGTCGACCACAGAAGACGCCAATCGCGTCTAGGCCCAGTCCTCGGAGTGATGCATGGGATGACGCCAAAGCGTCATTCTGAGCCATCCATTCCCTATGTCAACCAAGGAGGCGGCACTGGATCTAAGGTAAGCTGTGACACTGGGTTCTCTGGGTAGAATGGAAGTGATGGAGCTCTCTTGCTTCCCTGCGTCACAACTATTGTTCTCTCAGCCGAATAACCTGGGAGATCAGTAACTGGGGAGCATTAGGAGGGGTCCAGATGTGTCACTAGATCTGACTTTTTTTTTTTGTAAGCGGCTGGCTTCATCCCCTGTCTCCTCCTAAGACAGTAGAATTTTTTTTTTTTTTTTTTTTAAATTATTTAAACAGTGGCAGATGTGGTTGGTTGAGGAAACAGGGGGCTATGCCCTCTGCCTCCTCCCCAACCAATCAGCATTTTCTAGCCACACCCCCTGAGAGAACCAGATTTATTTACATTTTTATATATTATATAGATAAGGCAAAGTTAGGGTTGCCACCTTTTCTTCAAAAAAATACCGGCCATGGCATTCTCTACATAGACTTAACATTGGACAGAAGCCAATTTTTTACCGGCCTGCCGGTAAAATACCGGCTGGGTGGCAACCCTAGGCAAAGTGTACTTTTTATACAGGGGAAACAGTGAATGAGTCTAAGGATAAGATCATGTCAAGTGTGTGGGTGTGGTCATGGGTGGAGCTAAGGGTACCCAAAAGTGTCTTTCCTAGGGGTGCTTGTGATGCAAACCAACCCCCTTGAATGAAAGTTAGAGTTAGGAAAATGTATTTGCTGTGCTTGCTGCTGTTTACTTATGTTGTTTAAATAAGAACTGACAAAATAGTTACAAATATGTATATACAGAGTAGGTTGTCTAGAATAGGCTTTCTCAATTACAGTCATCTAGCACCACTAGCAGAAAAGGTTTATTAGTATCTACCTGCCTGAGCACAGGGAACGAATCACAACCTACGATCGAGTAATTCCATACCTGTGCTCAAACAGGGAAATTCTGAAACCTGCAGTGTTAAGGTTAATTAAAGACCACAGTTTACAGACTGGCAGTGCTGGATTTATACCACATGCACTCTCTCCTAGTCAAGGAAATGTAGGCACCCTTAGCTCCACCCATGGCCATGCCCACACTCTTTACATTGCCTCCACCCCCAGATTCATCCACTATTTCTGGCACAGAAACATAGCCTTGACCTATAAGAAGCAAAGGAAAAAAAAAAAAAGCTTTAACCCCTTGGATACTAGAGAGATGTCTCTAGCATCCAAGGGGTTAAATAATAGCTTATTAAGGGGTATAAACTAGAGCAGGGACATTGACATTGCTCTGGCCGCACCCACAATTCAGCACTCATAGTGTTAATGGATATACCAGGACAACAAGAATAATTGAATTCCAAGGCATAAAGTTAGTGAATAATGCAACATTTTTCATGCAGTTCAGTCTTCCCTGCTATGGTTATTTTCTTTCCAACTGCAGACCTATGAATTAGTGTTTGCATATATTATTTTAAGTCACCTGCTCTAAGCAGCCACTTGGGATTGATTAAAAGAGAAACCATCCATCTTCTAGAAAGCTTTCTGTCCAACCAGAGGCAGTTGTGGCTACATTATTGGCAGGTAAAATAGACTGCAGACTAAGCACTGATGCAGGCCAAACAGGCACAGAGTTTCACAACTTCTGTTTTCTTGGAAGTTGGCATTCTATATAGTAACCCTTTCAGTGCTGTGAAGGTGGTTGTAATTTAACACGCTAGCATTTGTATCCCTTGAAGTGTGTACCACTAAAGGGAACAATCAGTTAAAATGATGATTTTATTTAATCATATGGTAATTGCCTGAAAGCAAACATAAAATGGTTTGTATGAGAGACAAGGTAATGAAAATCGTCAGTACTTACAAAGGGAGAGAAAGGTCGGCAGTAGACACTGTAGTGGCTCTGGGGGATGGGATGAGGAGTGGTGTACATTGGAAGGTACAATATATATCATTTATACCTCGCCTTGAGTTTTGGGCACCAGTTCTGATAAAAGATATTATAGAACAGGAGAGAGAACAGTGAAGAGCAACAAAATTAATTAAAGAAATGGAGGACTTGACGTATAAAGAACGACTAGACAAACTTGGTTTATTTACTCTAGAGAAAGGACGGCTAAGAGAAGATCTTATCACAATGTACAAGTATATCAGAGGTCAATACAATGTTCTCTCTGGTGAGATATTCATTCCAAGGTCTGATCAAATAACCAGGGGACACCCCCTGAGATTAGAGGAAAGGAGGTTTCAACTTCAGCAGAGGAAAGGGTTATTTTACAGTAAGGTCTGTTAAGTTATGGAATTCCTTGCCGAAGGATGTGATTATGGCAGATTCAATGGATACATTTAACAGAAGATTATATACTTTTATGTCAAAAGGGAACATACAGGGTTATACTGTGTATTAGTAGGCAAAACAGGAAGGTCTGATAAAGACTAAATTACTTGGCAGCAGGAAAGCTATATGCTTCTCATGTCTCTGGGTTATGAGGCAAAGGTTGAACTTGATGGACTGGTATCTTTTTTTCAACCTAAATTATTATGTTACTATATACCAATATATCCTATCTCGCCCTACTAACATAACTCTAAATCCCCCCCTGGCTACTAGCCCTCTACAAAAGCCTGTCCAAAAGCGCCATCAATTGGTCCAATGTTCATGCAAAAAAATAAAAGAGAGAAAGGGTATGGGTAGGACAGAGCACAAATTCCTCTAAGTGTAGTAAAAAGTGAATATATATTTATTATTCATACAAAAAATATGTTAAAAACAAAAATATAAAAACAGTTCAGAAAATGAATTGATAAATATGTATGGAATATATGTATTACAATAATATTAGAATATATCCATATAAATCCTCATCATCACGCTATGTGTCTCACATGTATGTGTGACTCCAACCCTATGAATTTCCCCTAGAAATAACCTTTCTTTGAACTTCCAATATTTACATCCAGTTCTTTCTGTAACAACTGAATTCTTCCAAAAGTCATAATAATATCAGAAAATCATAAAGGGATAGTAATACTTCGTTTTATCTTTATTTTATTTTGTAGGCATTAAAAAACATGAAAAACGATACAAGTCTTATCTCTCAAACCTTTATGGTTTGAGAGATATTCACAAGCAAAGTTTCCCCTCCCGCCCCTTTTACCTAGTGTAAGCCATCTCTTCTCAGATGTGGAATGCAGTCCACAGACCAGACAGATAACAGAAGGAGAGAATCTTCTTCCTATGAGAACAATGAAAGCCCTGCCCCCCTTGTCAAGTTTTTCAGGTTTTTCCCTTATCTTAATTGAAGATTGTCCCTCTCTCCAGTCTACCTGGGCACCTCCCTTCTGCTCTGAGGTGAGCAGTGTTACATCAGTAAAAGGGGTGGGAGGGGGATACTTTGTGATTCAATTACTCTTGAACTACAGCTCTGACAGAATTGAAATAACACTCTCCATGGCCAAAATACTATGAAGATTAATAAGAGATGCTTTTATTATGAAACATTACTATCCCTTTAACAGATGAGAGTTGGTACCGTGTTATCAGTAGAAATACAGGAGGCAAATATAGTTTTGATATCTTTATTGGCTAACTAAGCAGATTTTGGATGCAAGTTATACAGATAAATACGAAAACATCTCTTATATACAAGTACACATTGCATTGTTTAGAATGGAAGTCAGATAAGAAAACTCAGTTCAGAAAATCTTAAGCGTCCATTTGAATGTTGCCTGTGCTCAAGAGGTATCACCGTCAATAAGTCCTGGATGTTATTTATATGGAGGCTGACATGACAATTGATAGTGGAACCACTATGCTCAAATTCTGCTCACTTCACGTTATAACCTTATCCCTTTAAGGAACAGTGGGTTGTGCAATGCATTGCTTTGCAATGCATTGCACACCCCTCTGGTCTTTAAAGAGGAGCTATCATCAAAATAATTAAATTGCCCCCCAAATCCTTATTAACATAGCAATAAGAATACATACTTTTATAATGCTGAATCAGTCTGGAATTAATGAAAAGTACAACTCATTTGGCAGGCATCAGTAATAGGATCTTGCTGTAGGCATTCTCTGCACCATCAGTCCCTTCCGGGACCTTAAGGTACAAAGGAACTCCATTCACCAATCCTGGAGGTGAATGGGACAGACAGAGAAGAATCACAGATGCCTTTTCTGCAAGATGCCTGTACTGTTGCCCGCTGATGCCTGCTGGACTTATTCAGTATAATAAAAGGATGTGTATCGCTATGTTAATAAGGATTTGGGGGGCAATTTAATTTTGATGATAGTTCTATTTTAATGGGTTATGTAGGCTCCTTTACTCTGCCTACTTTGGTTTGATAAAACAGACATGGTATCCTCCACGTTTATGATATCCAGAAGTGATTGAAGATGTGTCAGAGACTTTGTCCTGGGGGACCATACAGGGTTAATTCTGATTGTAGGAAATTAGCTGAAATTCTGTTTAAAATGTGTTCAAATTACATCATATGTGAACAATGAGCCATTAGTCCAAGGTAGGGAGTAAAAATAACAATGTCAGTTTAATGGCAGATGGATAGTCAGTTGGAGACAAGGTGGCTGAGAGAGATGGACTCCCTTATGTGTAAGACATAGCAAAATGACATATTTAGGAGGTTTTTGATAACCCTTTTGACCTTTCTCAGTTTTGACGAAAGCCACATGATCTGACATAAAACTGATTATAGGTAAAATTCTAAAGTAGAGTAAGAGCTCCACCTAGAGTCTTGAGAGCATTATGACTGGGATATCCGCATTCCTTGAATAATTAGGGATATATTAATATCCAATCAGGGCAGACCGGTGATGTCACGGTATAATGAGATGGCTCTTTGTCCAATCATCAGACAAAGGTGGGGATTACTGATAAGGCAAAAATTGCAAATATAATGCCCAATTACTCTTAGTTAAGGGTCCTTTTGACTTCCTAAAAGGGGGTCTTTGACTAAACTTAACTGGCTGAAACAGAAAAGGTCTCTTTGTGACTTCCTGAATAAGAAATCCTGGGTGAATCCTGACAAAAGAAGTCTTAGCTTTGCTGATCCTGCCATCTCACAGAGAAATACTAAGAAACTTGGATTGGTAACTATATCATTTATTCATTTAGATTCATTTAATCCAGAATTTTATAATTTTTCTTCTGTTTGAAGAACTTAGTTTTAAATTGTCTTAAGTGGACTGGCCAACCATTTGGGATAATTTATAATAAGCTAGATTTAGCTATTAAATTCTGGAAATAATAGAATCTATATATAATTATTGGGAAATGTTATAAATTGCCAATCAGTGTAATACAGTATATAGCGTGGGTTATTTATATTAGCTAATATTAATCTTGGTATTCCTAGAGTAATATTTTGTGGTTCTGGGAAGATTATAATAGTTAATATTTGATACAGGGTATTCTTTGAATCCAGCTATTAACCCTTTAACCGCTATTTGTCTGCTGTTAGTGGTGTTTTCTTTGGAATTCTCTGTGTATGTGCCAGGCTTATATTTTGTAATTTGAAAGTATTATCTCAATAGACAAAATAACTGCTGGGTGTGGCATCTGTTTAAACGTGTGTATTAACCCTTGGAGTGCCTATAGGTTTTATATATAGGTTGCTGTAGTCAAAATTATGATAAATGTGCATGAAGTAATTCTAAGTAGATTATTTGTGTGATTTGGTTTGACTATATTAATTGCAATTTATATATTTTATTCAGAGGTATTCAATATTGAATTCAGTAGATAATTAAATTATAGTGATTTAAATCTGGGATTTTATTCCAGCTATTCCCTAAATTTGATTATTATTGATATATGATACAAGGAATTGTTAGAGGAATTATTTAATTCATCTCACAATAACCCTTACATCATAACTGGCATAGTCTATACAGTTTCTGGGGCAGAGGTCTGAGAGACCCTGCAGCCAACTGTATTATATTAATTGTAACAATCAATTAACCTATTCTATGCTGCTGAATGCAATTATTGTTATTATACCTCTGAATATACCTATGTTTGGTTAACCCTTGCACCGCTGGTAATCTTTATGATAAATAGTGTGGTTTGATTTTCTGTATACCTATTATAATTGCTAGTCACTTAATTATTTCATTGTTGCTGATACTTGTATATATTGTATTTTAATAAAATATATATTTTTGCACAAATATGAAGGATTGATTCTTGTGATCAATTCGTTACTGTGAAGTAGCGTGTCAATACATATTAAAGATAAAGTTCTCGAATTATTTTATATTGTCATTTGTCTATTTAAGTGAAGAAATCCAGCCTGAGTGGTTCTCTGTTTAACCCTTTGGATACCTTCATATAAATAGCCCGACAGATTTTTGGAGGTCCCACCGAGATCTTTATATAGGATTGACACATTTGTCAAATAACTTTATTGGCAGATATATTACACAGTAACATATTTGTGCATAAACATGTCTCAGGCAACTTCTTCAGTGTCTGATCCAATGGAACAGAGACCAGAAGAAGACATGAAATGGGCTGTAGAAGGGAGGTTAATTTATGCCATCAATTCTCGCCTCAAAATTAAGAGTGATGCCCAACAATGGTGTACTGACATTGAACTACGAGTGGTATCCCAATTTGATAAAATGTGGCAGCATGATAGCTTCTATTATCAAGCATTGAATAGGTGTATAGATCAAACTAAGGCAAGGGATTTGGACACCCAGATTTTATTAATTGTGTCTGAATTGTTAACTATTATAGGTTTCCAGAGAAACAAATTGGAGGCTTATAAAAAGGGTGTAGAACCACTAAAACAGGCACTAAAGGATCAGACTGAAAAGATTTCTGAGTTAGAGGAAGAGGTGCGTAAGTTTGTCAAAATTGCAAACTCACAAGAAGAGCATATTGAGAATCTCCAGCGCCAGGTAAATGGGCTAGAGAGCAGGCGTAAAACAACTCTTGAGGAAATGTGGTCTACAAAAGCACATAATACTGCCCTTAATGCTAAAATGTGTGATCTACAAGGTGAGATATACATTTTGCAAGAACACATTAGGCAACTCCAATCCCATTTAGACAAGCGGGTTCAGGAGAATATAAAATTGCGAGAGCAAGTGCTGGTATATCAGACCAGTGATAATGCCCCTAAAGGGGATAAATCACTGGATCTAGATATGTTTAATGTCTTGTCCAGCCAGATCCAGGAATTGTCAGAAAGAATGCAGGCCCTTACTGCTTCTGATTCTGACCATGCCTCCTCTGAGATTGGACAGGATATTAGTCCTGACAAGGTAGTTCAGGCCCAACCAGCTATATCTAGTAGTCATCAGGATTACTCACCTGGGAAGGAGGGGGATGTTAGTCCTCAGAAGTCACACTTCTTGCTGAAGTGTGATGATGAGGGTAACATCCCAGAGCAAGCCACACACCCTGCACCACGGAGCCTTTTAACAGGCCACAGATTACCCTCTAACAGGGAGTCAATGATCAAACCTCACAGGAGGCCAATGCCCACATTAAGTAGGTTTGAACAGGAGGAACAGTCACCTTTAATTGAAGGAACTAAGATAATAAGATTTCTGAGAGATACCGTGCCAGTTTTCCACAGAAAATCTAAAATATCCATTGTGAGTCACTTAGACCGTTATACTGAAACACTTGCATCTCTAGGCCTTCATTCTGACCGTCATAAAATGGATTATGTGCCTTGGGTTTTTGATGTTTCAGAGAATTTCTTTTTCAGTTCTTTAGCTGAGATGAAGATCAATACCTGGGAGGAAACAGTGGAACAGATAATCCTAGCGTTTGGTCCTTATAAAACTCGCCATGAGGCTAAATGTGCTATATATGCACTAAAATGTAGGCCAGACCAGGACCCCAGGCAATTCTTGTCAGAGCTAAAATGTGCATATATCCTTGCAGATAGGGATGCAGATTTTCATTCATATGAGTTCAGGGAACTGTTCTTTAATGCTCTGCCTAGATACATGAAAACTAATCTAGCTAGGGACTATTCACCCCTGTTATCACTAGATTGGTTACTCACTCAGGCTATTAAGCTGTATAATGCCCAGCAGAGTGAGAATACCCCAGCTAGGGACAAGAAGCCTGCCTCCCAGTGTGTAGCAGAAACATTGGTTGAGGAAAGTTTGCCCTTTGAATCTGGCAAAAGAACCTATGCAGAGGTGTTAAAATCTCCACAGGTTCATAAACAGGCACCAGGACAGAAGGGACCTGCCTCTGTTAGTTCCCAGGGGTCTAATAATTCAAATGCTCAGAAACCATTTTTCAAGAGATCCCAGGGATACAACAAAAACCAAAATAGATCTAAGTTTCCCAGGAGGTTCAAAAAGAGTAAAAACTCTAATAATCAGGGGGCCCAGCAAAATCAGCAGAATAATAAGTCTGATTCTGGGAACCAAGGTCAGAAGCAAGTGAGTCTTAAGGTCCAGGTTAACAACCTGACAGATATGATGGCAAAAATGATGACCACTATGGCACAGCTAGGCCAAAGTCCCAGTTCTGATATCCAGCAGGCATCTAACCCTTTTTTAGGGACAGCCCCAGGAATGGCAACTGCCACTCAATAACAGAACAGGGTAATGGTAAGCAGGCCTTAGGGGAAAAGAATAACATTGCTTTACCCTATGTAAGACCTATAATAACCGATGATGTTTTAACCAACAGGAATGCTAACACATTTTCTTTACAGGATGTAAATGCTTTGTGTGACTCTAACATTTCTTCCTTATCTCACCCACAGCCAGGTACACATAAGTCCATCCCTGATGATGTCACTTCTTTTTCCTGCATTTTTCCAGAACAGGTTGAAGGAGGAGGAGGAGTGAAGGGGGATGCTGCAGCTGTACAACATGACCCAGTGGTCAGCAAGTCTGCTCCTACAAATTCAGGAATTAACTCTTGCAGGCAGTGGAGGGATTATAAGACGATCTTACATCGTAATTATTTATGCAAAATGCATGAATATGAAGGAAGATATTTTATTGATGTTACATTGCAGGGGCTTGATGACCTAATCATTTCCAGTCTCCTGGATACAGGGTCACAAGCTACCATCTTATCTAGCTCCCATTTCCATCAAATTATGGAGGAAGCTTCTGTAAAGCCAATGTTAAAGGCATTTGATGGATCCCTAATAAGCGTAGGAGGTAACCCCTTAAACGTATTGGGAACCACATGGTTACATTTTAAAATCAGTAACAAATCATTCACACATAAGGTCATAGTAGTTGAAGTTCCCTATAACAGGTTAATTATAGGTGCCGATCTACTGCGGCGATTAAGTCCCGTCATAGACTGTGTGAATAATGTCATCTGGTTGCAGGTTAAAACCCCAATCAATTATGAGCGGGCATTGCAACGCCCCCATAGAAATTATCATGTGGTAGAGGAAAATAGGGATACTATTGAAATCCACTTTGTCAATAGCCAGAACCCTAACCTCACTGTTTTACAGATACCTAATACTGATACTGAATATATGGAAGGTGATATCTCCATCAAGGCGTTACCAGAACAGATTCAGAATGTGAAGCTAGAAGGCGATGTTTTAACCATCTCTCTTCACAGATCACCCTCTGAACCAGCAGATCCAGAGAATCATTCTCAATATCTGACGTCTATTGACAATACAGGGGGTGAGTTGTTTGTTTCCTTACAGGTTAAAGACTTGGGGAGGATCAAACAGGCCAAACTGAATCTGAAATTGGAAAACAGTTACATTAGTAACAGCCTACTGATGGAGGTAAGAGATCCTATCCTTATTAAGTATCTGGCGCCATATGATAATTTGGTACATGACCTAGATGACGATGCTATAAGTTATAACGTTGTTGCGAGGTGTCTGTTATCTATATCTCTAGGTGACAGGTCCGCCAAACATGTTTTTCTTGTAGTGGAGAATCCCCAACACCAGATCTATATAGGCAACGATTTAATACATCGTTTTGCTGCCCAGATTGATCTGGTGAATAATAACCTATGGACTAGGTTAGAAGGGAACCCTTGTGGATTTCAGGATGACTTAAAAGCCCTGAAGTCATGCCAACTGTTGCCATATGCAGTAAAGTTACAGGTAGCTAATAAGGTCACTTTACCTGGTGGGGCAAGTCAGGTCCCCTTATCCTTGCAGGTTCGTAGTGGTCAGAACCTTGAGAATCCTGATGCATTAATATGCCTCTCAAATAGGATTCAACAATTAGGAATTTCTGTATCACACACCCCTGTGGTGAGTATTCGTAGAACACCAGTCCACATAGTGGTAAATAACATAACCCCACACAGTATTACCTTAGAGAAAGGAACTGTAATAGGTTATGCTCTGGATTCAGAATACTATACATTTGGGTTTCAGAACCAAGTAATAGGCCTACTACCTGATAATTATCTGTCTGAGGAGCAACTTGTTGAGCAATTGTTTTACTCCCTTCCAGAGGGACTGTTTTCCATTCAATCCGTGTATCCATATAGCCCTGATACAGGTACCTGCCGGATTGAAGAATCCTCTCTGGTATTTGAACACCAGTTGGAGGAACCAGAGGCCCAAGAATATCAGGAGGCTGTGGATAAGGTAAGAGTCAGTGCTCATGATTTATCTACACAGCTTGAGGAAACTTATGAGTTAGGTAAGCCTGAAGCATTTCCAGGTTTTAATGAGCTAGTAGAAGAGCAAATCTCTCTAGCCGATGCGTGCTCTGATGATTCTGAACGCCAACAGCTAAGGGAAATACTTATGGAATTCCAAGAGCTGTTTGCCAAGGATTCTTATGATTGTGGTTTAACAAACCTACACGTTGCCCGCATACAAACTGACCCTAAGTTACCTCCTGTATATGTCAAACAGTACCGTCTTCCACTTGCGTCCTATGACTCATTGGCAGAAATCATAAGGAACCTCAAGGAGAGGGGTATTATACGGCCAGTGCACAGCTCTTATAATAACCCAATCTTGGGAATCCTTAAACCCAATGGTCAATGGCGTTTGTGTGCTGACTTAAGGCAACTGAACAAACGTGTATATATGTCCGGCTGGCCGGTGCCATATATAGATCAGTGTTTGGCTCAGATGCAAGGGTCCAAAATTTTTACAGCAATTGACTGTGCCCAAGGGTACTGGACCATTAAAGTCAGTGAGGAAGACCAATACAAGCTAGCTTTCACTTTTGGAGGAGTACAATACGCCTGGGTTAGAATGCCTTTTGGGTATATCAACTCAGGTCATGAATTTGCCGTTTTTATGCACAAGGCTATGCCTGATGCTATGGCTAGGGGGACTCTCTGCTATGTGGATGATGTCCTGATTAAAAGTACTACCTTCCAAAAGCATATCACAGAAATTAAATATGTATTTAATCAGCTAAAGGAAGCTGGTGTTAAACTGTCGCTCAAAAAGGCACAGATGTGCCGCACCCAAGTTAACTTTCTTGGTCATGAGGTGACCACCGAAGGGTTAAACCCACAAAGAAAGAAGGTGGAAGCGATAGTTAAATCTAAAACACCAACTAATCTCCATGAATTGAGATCCTTCCTAGGCATGATGAATTATTCCCGGAAGTTTATTGATAATTATTCAGAAATAACTAAACCATTGTTGTTATTATTGAAGAAAGATCAACCGTGGATCTGGGGTGAAGCTCAGGAACATGCCGTATCTGAGCTCAAGAGTAGACTCACCCAGGCTCCTTGTCTGGCTTATCCAGAAGGAGGTAAGCCATTTTTTCTTGAGACAGGATTCACTAATCTTAGTCTCAGCGGGGTTTTGTATCAAAAGCAGGATAACCTGAATAAGGTTATCGCATATGCTAGCAAATCCCTGTCTTCCGTGGAAATTAAATTTAATGACTGTGAAAAAGCTTTATTGGCTACTGTTTGGGCATTACAGAACTTTCGGAGTTTTATTCAGGGTGAGAAGATCATTATTGAAACCGCTCATCAACCTTTGCAGTATTTGCAAAGTGACCGGATAAAGGAAGGACACCTCTCCAATAGTAGGATAACCGCTTGGACTTTATCCCTACAAGGATGGCCATTAGAAATTAGGTATAAGCAAAACAGGAAGAATCCTGTAGCTCAAGGACTCGCCGAACTCCATGATTGTTCAGCACCTCCCACGGAGACTGATACCAGTGGAGACGATTACCTTGAGGAACAATTGCTTTCCCCCTATAAGGCATTTGACGAGAATTATTGCACAACCTTACCAACCGCGTACATTGACGGGTGTTCCTACCATGTCACTACTGGCACTGAAAGAAAACTGGTTGCAGGTATCGGGATTACCTGGACAGGTGAGTGCCCTATTTTATCTAAAGGGTATAGTCTAGGACCACAGAGTAGCCAAGTGGCAGAGCTCTGTGCGGTCTATAAGACAGTCCTCTTAGCTATTGAGCATAACATTAAGGAGTTTGTCATTATAACTGATTCTAATTATGTTCGCCATAGCTTTGTAGAATACCTCCCAGGTTGGAAAAGAAGCCATATGCTCCGATCCAATAATAAACCAGTGAAACATGGTAAATTGTTTTGTGAGGTTGACAATCTCGTAACATCAAATGGCCTTACCATCTATTGGAAAAAGACCAAGGGGCATTCTAAGGTCCTAGGCCCTGAAAAACAAGGTAATGATCTAGCCGATCAATTGGCTAAAGAAGGCGCCCTTAAGGGAGAGGCCTTAGATATATCCCATCTATTGGGTCCTATACAGGTAAATGCCGTTACTAGGCAACAAGCCCGTAACGAAGCAGACACCCCGGTAGCACAGTGGATTCAAGACTCACCTAGTGAGGACTTGATTACAAGTCAAAAGGGGGACCCTATCATAGGGCTATTCTATAAGCACATAGAAGACCCCCTAAACCACCCAATTTCTGAGGAGGAATGGGTGGGAAAAGAAGACTTAAGGATCTTGATGAGGTCCAAAGCCCAATTCCATATACAAGATGGTCTGTTAATCAGAACTTCTAAAAATGGAATACAACAATGGGTTGTACCTACTGCATTTAGAGGTTTAATGCTCCAACATTCTCATGATGCACCTACTTCAGGTCATCGCGGTGATAAAATCACGTATGAGATTCTCCGCGATTACGCATATTGGCCTCATATGCTTAAAGATGTACAAACCTATTGTCAAGGTTGTTTGGTATGTTCCCAATTCCAACCATCTGGCCCCACTCATCGTGCACCACTACAGAAGAGGGGGATGTCATTACCATGGTCGGATATTCAAATAGATTTTATAGGACCGGTTACTAGGACAGCAAGGGGGAACAAGTATATGCTAACGGTTACTTGTCTGTTCACCAAATGGGTTGAATGTTTACCCGCAAACAATAATACAGCAGAAACCGCCGCTGCTTTGTTAATTAACCATGTGTTCTCCAGGTTTGGCCTACCGCAGAGGATTGAATCTGACAGAGGTAGTCATTTCACCAGCGAAGTGATGAACAAACTTTGGAAACTCTTGGGGGTAAAACGTAAATTACATATCGCTTACCGTCCTGCGTCAAGTGGTGGGGTGGAGCGATATAATCAATCCATTGTTAACATTCTCAAGAAGTTTGTTAAGGAGTCAGGTAAGGATTGGGATCTTAAACTACCCCTAGTTCTCATGGCTATTCGGGCTACTCCTAGTGCAGCCACGAAAATGTCACCATTTGAATTAATGACAGGTAGAAAGATGGTCCTTCCCCAGCACTTGCTATACCGTACGTCCGATCAAAATCTAATTAATGCCCCCACAACACACCAATACATAGACCAGTTACGCAAGTATTTACAACATGCATTTGCGTTTGCACAGAAAAATCTGGAGAAAGCAGCGGTAAGTAATAAGACTTACTATGACTTAAAAACCACCAAAAGGGAGTATGAGGTAAATGATCGTGTTTATCTGTACAATTTTGCAAGAAACCAGGTAAAAGAAAAGAAATTCTTACCTTCATGGAGAGGGCCATATATCATTACTGATAAATTATCTCCAGTGGCCTATAAGGTTTCTATCCCTATTAATGGTGAAATTGTAGAAAAGTGGGTTCATATAAACCAATTGCGTGCTTGTCACCCTAAATCTCAGTTACAGATCATAGAAGGAGAAGCGGAAGAAGAACAAGGATCCTAATTAATCATTGGATGGATGAGTATCCTTGATTGTACAAATGACATTATCATATTGGGTTTTTTTTTCTTCTTTTGTTTCAGTGAAACGTTGCTTTCTCTTTTGTCTGTCTGTGTGGCATGTATGTTCCCCACTAACACTCTAACATATCTAGTCAACAAATGGTTTGATGCTCTGATTCTCTGAAAATGTTGTTATGCTAATTTTATTTTTCCTGTTGATAAGGTTTTGTTTGTAGCATAAAGCTGAGGATCATTCCTCTATAAAAGGGGGAAGAGTAGAGACAGAGAGTGTTAGTTTATAATAGTTTAGCTTAAGGCTAGCAAGGGCCACAAGCAAACTGGTGCAAAAATAATATACAGTAATCATAACAGTACCATGGTCATAGGGATACTAAATGAAACTGTATTGTCATGTATGTATGCATGCAACAACTGTGTCGATATGAGATCACTCATGTGTCATTTCTTTTAGACTAAAGAGTTCTTAAAAGAGTGAGGTCAATTGACAGTTGCCATGGGTATGGACGTCAGGACCAAGACCATGATGTGGATCATCCTCCTTTGATTGCAGGAGTTCCAGCCAAAGCCAGATACCGTGATGTGAATCATCCTTCTTCTGTGACAGGAGTTCCGGATACAGCCAAGCGTGGTTCCAGTGCCTTTACCAAAGAACCATTGGGCAAGAGATGCCGGAGGCCCATCCTAACGGAGAAGAATTTGGATCCTAGAGGAGTTCTACCAACCTGTTTCCATAAATCACCATCCAAGAAGAATTTGATTTCTCCCACCACCTGTTCCAAACTGGGAGTCTGATATGATCTGCGTGCCTTTTCAGCTCAAGCCAAAACTATGGAGAGCCTTGAGTAGGCCAAGCAACTATTCGTATTAGACACAACGTCTTCCTATCAACAAAAGAGGTATATGGATTCCCTAATCAGAGAGATTGTTCCAACTATTGAAGAGAACAATAAGTGCCTCGTCTTTTGGGAACAAGCCGATGCCATTAAGTAGTTGATGAACTGAAGCGAACTGTATTAACTTCGGAGACGATCCCAGTCACAGGAAGAAGATGACAACAGTCTCCTCCAGTTTAGCAATAATATTTTAGAACTTTTATCAAGTTATAAAATCTTTTGCTAAAAGGGGGATTATGTCAGAGACTTTGTCCTGGGGGACCATACAGGGTTAATTCTGATTGTAGGAAATTAGCTGAAATTCTGTTTAAAATGTGTTCAAATTACATCATATGTGAACAATGAGCCATTAGTCCAAGGTAGGGAGTAAAAATAACAATGTCAGTTTAATGGCAGATGGATAGTCAGTTGGAGACAAGGTGGCTGAGAGAGACGGACTCCCTTATGTGTAAGACATAGCAAAATGACATATTTAGGAGGTTTTTGATAACCCTTTTGACCTTTCTCAGTTTTGACGAAAGCACATGATCTGACATAAAACTGATTATAGGTAAAATTCTAAAGTAGAGTAAGAGCTCCACCTAGAGTCTTGAGAGCATTATGACTGGGATATCCGCATTCCTTGAATAATTAGGGATATATTAATATTAGTGTTGAGCGAGCACCCCGATGCTCGGGTGCTCGGGTGCTCTGACCGAGCACCCCCTGAGGCTCGAGTGCTCGGCCGAGCACCCGAGCCCCATTGACTTCAATGGGGCGACACGAGCATTACACCAGGCACCCCCTGCTCTGATGAGGGGAGGGTGCCTGGTCAATGCCCCCCTTCATCTCCGCTATGCCCCCTTCATCTCTGTATGCCCCCTTCATCTCCGCAATGTCCCCCTTCATCTCCGCAATGTCCCCCTTCATCTCCGCTATGCCCCTCTTCCACAATGTCCCCCTTCATCTCCGCTATGCCCCTCTTCCACAATGTCCCCCTTCATCTCCGCTATGCCCCTCTTCCACAATGTCCCCCTTCATCTCCTCTATGGCATAGAGGAGATGAAGGGGGACATTGTGGAAGAGGGGCATAGCGGAGATGAAGGGGGACATTGTGGAAGAGGGGCATAGCGGAGATGAAGGGGGACATTGTGGAAGAGGGGCATAGAGTCTATGCCCCTCTTCCACAATGTCCCCCTTCATCTCCGCAATGCCCCCTTCATCTCCGCAATGCCCCCGTACCTCCAGTCCCTGGTGGTCCAGGGGAGCGTCTTCTGATCTGTGCCTCTTCCGGCACAGATCCCCGCCACCCGAACATGGCGGGAGAGCACATGGCGGTACTCGACGAGTACCGCCATGTGCCAAGCAGAGCGATGCTCGAGCCGATCCGAGCATCGGCCGAGCACGCTCGCTCAACACTAATTAATATCCAATCAGGGCAGACCGGTGATGTCACGGTATAATGAGATGGCTCTTTGTCCAATCATCAGACAAAGGTGGGGATTACTGATAAGGCAAAAATTGCAAATATAATACCCAATTACTCTTAGTTAAGGGTCTTTTTGACTTCCTAAAAGGGGGTCTTTGACTAAACTTAACTGGCTGAAACAGAAAAGGTCTCTTTGTGACTTCCTGAATAAGAAATCCTGGGTGAATCCTGACAAAAGAAGTCTTAGCTTTGCTGATCCTGCCATCTCACAGAGAAATACTAAGAAACTTGGATTGGTAACTATATCATTTATTCATTTAGATTCATTTAATCCAGAATTTTATAATTTTTCTTCTGTTTGAAGAACTTAGTTTTAAATTGTCTTAAGTGGACTGGCCAACCATTTGGGATAATTTATAATAAGCTAGATTTAGCTATTAAATTCTGGAAATAATAGAATCTATATATAATTATTGGGAAATGTTATAAATTGCCAATCAGTGTAATACAGTATATAGCGTGGGTTATTTATATTAGCTAATATTAATCTTGGTATTCCTAGAGTAATATTTTGTGGTTCTGGGAAGATTATAATAGTTAATATTTGATACAGGGTATTCTTTGAATCCAGCTATTAACCCTTTAACCGCTATTTGTCTGCTGTTAGTGGTGTTTTCTTTGGAATTCTCTGTGTATGTGCCAGGCTTATATTTTGTAATTTGAAAGTATTATCTCAATAGACAAAATAACTGCTGGGTGTGGCATCTGTTTAAACGTGTGTATTAACCCTTGGAGTGCCTATAGGTTTTATATATAGGTTGCTGTAGTCAAAATTATGATAAATGTGCATGAAGTAATTCTAAGTAGATTATTTGTGTGATTTGGTTTGACTATATTAATTGCAATTTATATATTTTATTCAGAGGTATTCAATATTGAATTCAGTAGATAATTAAATTATAGTGATTTAAATCTGGGATTTTATTCCAGCTATTCCCTAAATTTGATTATTATTGATATATGATACAAGGAATTGTTAGAGGAATTATTTAATTCATCTCACAATAACCCTTACATCATAACTGGCATAGTCTATACAGTTTCTGGGGCAGAGGTTTGAGAGACCCTGCAGCCAACTGTATTATATTAATTGTAACAATCAATTAACCTATTCTATGCTGCTGAATGCAATTATTGTTATTATACCTCTGAATATACCTATGTTTGGTTAACCCTTGCACCGCTGGTAATCTTTATGATAAATAGTGTGGTTTGATTTTCTGTATACCTATTATAATTGCTAGTCACTTAATTATTTCATTGTTGCTGATACTTGTATATATTGTATTTTAATAAAATATATATTTTTGCACAAATATGAAGGATTGATTCTTGTGATCAATTCGTTACTGTGAAGTAGCGTGTCAATACATATTAAAGATAAAGTTCTCGAATTATTTTATATTGTCATTTGTCTATTTAAGTGAAGAAATCCAGCCTGAGTGGTTCTCTGTTTAACCCTTTGGATACCTTCATATAAATAGCCCGACAGATGTTGGAGGAGATGCACTAAGGTGTGATAAAGAAGTGATAAAGTGGAGGTGACTTATCCAGTTCCTGTGTTATTCTATGGAGCCAATGCAGTAACATCTCTCCGACTCTGGATATCCTAATGCATAGGCTCTATAGGATAACATAGGAACTGGAGAAGTGATATCACTGAAGAAGTCTTCTTCACTTTATCATCTCTTTATCATGCCTTATTGCATATCCCTCGTTAGCGCTTGAAAAAAAAAAGTACAAGGGCAAACTTCTTAGAGGCCATTGGGATTTTCTTGCCATGATAAGGCAATTTCATTCCTCTTTAATTCTACAAAACAAAGAACAATTATTTACTGGTCATAGACATGGTGAAATGTGTTCCATAGAGTTTTGTCATATATGTCACAACTTGTGTAAAAGCCCGTGTACACGGGCCAAGGTCCGGGTGATGTTCACCCTTTGAGTACCAGAGGGGTATGCAATGCATTGCGTACCCCTCTGGCACTCAAAGGGTTAAGAGGCCGGCCCTGCTCTGCCTCCTGCTTCCGACGCAGTCATGCATTGTAGAGACTGCCTGAAAGCACAGAACGCTCCCAGCACAGAACTCCCAGCATTCCTACACCTCCCAGCATTCTGTGCTCCCAGCATTCTGTGCTCCCAGAACAGTACTCCCAGTATTCTGTGCGTTCGGGCAGTCTGTACTGCACATGACAGCTTCTGACAAACATCCTAGCAAATTATTATATAGGATAACCTTACATATAGGGTCTGCTTTGAAACCTGCTGCCCTTGGCATACCTTTACAACTTTTACTCAATAGAAAACCAGAAATAAAAAGGAAAGCCTTTGTCCATTCACTCAACATCAATATGCCCTATCCCCCATCAATACAATGTCTTTTCTCCTCAGCACATTTCTCGCCACATGAGTCTTCCCTGACACAACTCAGCAGCACAAGTTTCCTCAGTAACAGGTAAATAATGAACAAATGTCGGATGTTTGTATGCTTTAGACTATGGTCTCCACAGCAACCACTGGAGGCAAGCAGTAGGAAGGTTTGTAATAATAAAAGTAAAAAAAAATGTCCCTGACCCCAGCTTGCAGCACATTGAGAAATCTCAAAGAGCCCTGTTACATAGAACAGCCAACCACTAATGGACAGTGGAGCTTACATCTTTATTTGGCGACTTCAAAGCTTAGGTTGCACTCTATTGCACAGTTTACAAGCTGTGACTTCTTAACCCTTTATTAACCAGGGTTTTTACACTAGAGGACCAGAGCAATTTTGTCCTTTTTACTATGTCATTGTTCAGCCATATTTCCCTCTAATTCATTTAGTACGCCTATACAATTTATATATTGTTTCTTTAATGATAAGTAGAGCTTTCTTTTGCAGCCATAGTTACATACATAACGCATCATTTAGTTTGGTAACAATACCTAAAAGTGGGGAAAAAAATAAAAAAACAGTTTTATAGGTTTTCCTGTGATGATTTCTGTTCTGTTAGTACATTTTTAAAAAGGAACTGAATAAAGTTATGAATGTTTGAACTCCCATTGATGTTTATGTAAATAGATCATGTAGTATCCAAACCTGCTCTATCCAGTGGCCATCCCCCCCAGCACCACCACATAATATAAAAGTTGCCCCCTGTTTGGCCATTTTAACCCCTTAAGGACCCATGACATGCCAGGACCATCATGGGGAAGGACCCATGACAGTCCTGGCATGTTATTGATTTTAGGGCTCCCAGCACAGCTGCACACAGTTAAGGAAGCCCTGAATCGGATTGGCCAAAAAACAAAAAATTGACGAGGTCCTTAAGTACTGGCCGCGTGCACATGAGGCCAGTAGTAAAGGGGTTAATCCTTGTTCACTGCTTCTCTCTGCCTCACGAGCACTGTGAGGAGGAGAGAGGCAGAGAACAGTGACAGACGGAATGTTTACTTACATTGCCTTTGCCATGTGGCTCCAGTGGCACATATTATCAATGTGTTCTTGGAGCAGTCAGTACAGCTTCCCCGTAAAAATCACAGTGCGCCCTGAAATGCATTGATATCTATAAGCCATGACATGCCAGGTCCATCATTGCTCCTTAAAGGACCGAAATGTGTGATTGATGCCCCTGGCACCTCATTGGTCCTTAAGGGGTTAACCCTTTGAGTGCCAGAGGGGTACGCAACACATGCATTGCGTACCCCTCTGGCACTCAAAGAGGTAAAACTCTTGGACGCCTTGCAAATCAATGTATGAGAGAGCTCAAGCTTCCACAGGCTTAATGAATAAATACAAGTCTCTAAGAACCACTTTGCTTCTTCTGTTTTTTTTTTTCCAGGGACCTCCTAATAAATAATACCCCGCTTACATTTCAATGGCCAGAAAATCCTAATGTCCCCTATGATGGTGGCTCTTGAGCCTTTTTCAAGAGATAACATCTTCAGTCAACCTGATGTCATGTCCATGGAATGTGACAGCTGCTATAAGGATGATGTGGCATCAAACTCTGTTCCATGCCTCCCTACATTTTACAGGGACACGTGTTTTAGGAGGTGTTGCAGGGGGAGTTGCTTGGTGGGTGGGGCATTACTGAGATGTTTTAGGTTGTTTTAAGACCTATTGACACTTTTTTGTGTAACTGAATAAATGATTTAGAGCAAGACCTAAGTATTTTATTTACACAGACTAATGTATAAACACTAGTGATGAGCGAGCATGCTCGGCCGAAGCTCGGTTCGGCTCGAGCATCGCTTTGCTCGGCACATGGCGGTACTCGTACGAGTACCGCATGTGCTCGCCCGCCATGTTCGGGTCTCCTCCCCGCACGTTTCGCGGCTGCTGCGCAGCCAATAAACGTGCGGGGAGGCTCTGACATCAGTGTAATGCCAGAAGCCATGTTGGCTGCTGGCATTACACTGATTGGCTGGCCAGAACCCGTGATCGGGTGCTGTATAGCACCTGACCAGCGAGTTCGGCTCAGTCTTAGCCAGGGAGAGATGAGGATAGGAAGGGAAAGTCAGTGTAGGGAGAAGAAAAGTGTGTTTGAACAACATAAAGACCCAAAAGTCCTTTTTAGGACTATTGTGTGTGGGGGCAGCAGTTTATTTTGTTTGGGGGGGCAGAGATTTAAAAAAAAAACGTCACATATTCCGTTCACTGTGCCTAGCCGCAGATTAGCAGCACATTCTGTTTAGTGTGCAAAGTTGCAGATTAGCAGCACATTCTGTTTAGTGTGCAAAGTTGCAGATTAGCAGCACATTCTTTTTAGTGTGCAAAGTTGCAGATTAGCAGCACATTCTGTTTAGTGTGCAAAGTTGCAGATTAGCAGCACATTCTTTTTAGTGTGCAAAGTTGCAGATTAGCAGCACATTCCGTTCACTGTGCCTAGCCGCAGATAAGCAGCACATTCTGTTTAGTGTGCAAAGTTGCAGATTAGCAGCACATTCTGTTTAGTGTGCAAAGTTGCAGATTAGCAGCACATTCTGTTTAGTGTGCAAAGTGTAAAAAATAAAAGTCACATATTCCGTTCACTGTGCCTAGCCGCAGATAAGCAGCACATTCTGTTTAGTGTGCAAAGTTGCAGATTAGCAGCACATTCTGTTTAGTGTGGAAAGTTGCAGATTAGCAGCACATTCTGTTTAGTGTGCAAAGTATAAAAAATAAAAGTCACATATTCCGTTCACTGTGCCTAGCCGCAGATTAGCAGCACATTCTGTTTAGTGTGGAAATTTGCAGATTAGCAGCACATTCTGTTTAGTGTGCAAAGTGTAAAAAATAAAAGTCACATATTCCGTTCACTGTGCCTAGCCGCAGATAAGCAGCACATTATGTTTAGTGTGCAAAGTTGCAGATTAGCAGCACATTCTGTTTAGTGTGCAAAGTGTAAAAAATAAAAGTCACTTATTCCGTTCACTGTGCCTAGCCGCAGATAAGCAGCACATTCTGTTTAGTGTGCAAAGTTGCAGATTAGCAGCACATTCTGTTTAGTGTGCAAAGTGTAAAAAATAAAAGTCACATATTCCGTTCACTGTGCCTAGCCGCAGATAAGCAGCACATTCTGTTTAGTGTGCAAAGTGTAAAAAATAAAAGTCACATATTCCGTTCACTGTGCCTAGCCGCAGATTAGCAGCACATTCTGTTTAGTGTGCAAAGTTGCAGATTAGCAGCACATTCTGTTTAGTGTGCAAAGTGTAAAAAATAAAAGTCACATATTCCGTTCACTGTGCCTAGCCGCAGATAAGCAGCACATTCTGTTTAGTGTGGAAATTTGCAGATTAGCAGCACATTCTGTTTAGTGTGCAAAGTGTAAAAAATAAAAGTCACATATTCCGTTCACTGTGCCTAGCCGCAGATAAGCAGCACATTATGTTTAGTGTGCAAAGTTGCAGATTAGCAGCACATTCTGTTTAGTGTGCAAAGTGTAAAAAATAAAAGTCACTTATTCCGTTCACTGTGCCTAGCTGCAGATAAGCAGCACATTCTGTTTAGTGTGCAAAGTTGCAGATTAGCAGCACATTCTGTTTAGTGTGCAAAGTGTAAAAAATAAAAGTCACATATTCCGTTCACTGTGCCTAGCCGCAGATAAGCAGCACATTCTGTTTAGTGTGCAAAGTGTAAAAAATAAAAGTCACATATTCCGTTCACTGTGCCTAGCCGCAGATAAGCAGCACATTCTGTTTAGTGTGCAAAGTTGCAGATTAGCAGCACATTCTGTTTAGTGTGCAAAGTGTAAAAAGTAACTTATTCCGTTCACTGTGCCTAGCCGCAGATAAGCAGCACATTCTGTTTAGTGTGCAAAGTGTAAAAAATAAACGTCACATATTCCATTCACTGTGCCTAGCCGCAGATAAGCAGCACATTCTGTTTAGTGTGCAAAGTTGCAGATTAGCAGCACATTCTGTTTAGTGTGCAAAGTGTAAAAAATAAAAGTCACATATTCCGTTCACTGTGCCTAGCCGCAGATAAGCAGCACATTCTGTTTAGTGTGCAAAGTTGCAGATTAGCAGCACATTCTGTTTAGTGTGCAAAGTGTAAAAAATAAAAGTCACATATTCCGTTCACTGTGCCTAGCCGCAGATAAGCAGCACATTCTGTTTAGTGTGTAAATTTGCAGATTAGCAGCACATTCTGTTTAGTGTGCAAAGTGTAAAAAATAAAAGTCACATATTCCGTTCACTGTGCCTAGCCGCAGATAAGCAGCACATTCTGTTTAGTGTGGAAAGTTGCAGATTAGCAGCACATTCTGTTTAGTGTGCAAAGTGTAAAAAATAAAAGTCACATATTCCGTTCACTGTGCCTAGCCGCAGATAAGCAGCACATTCTGTTTAGTGTGCAAAGTTGCAGATTAGCAGCACATTCTGTTTAGTGTGCAAAGTGTAAAAAATAAAAGTCACATATTCCGTTCACTGTGCCTAGCCGCAGATAAGCAGCACATTCTGTTTAGTGTGCAAAGTTGCAGATTAGCAGCACATTCTGTTTAGTGTGGAAAGTTGCAGATTAGCAGCACATTCTGTTTAGTGTGCAAAGTGTAAAAAATAAAAGTCACATATTCCATTCACTGTGCCTAGCCGCAGATTAGCAGCACATTCTGTTTAGTGTGCAAAGTTGCAGATTAGCAGCACATATTCCGTGTAATATGAAGAAGGCGGGTAAAAAGGGACGGGGAAGTGGACGTGATCCTGATAGTTCAGGGCGCGGGTCAGGACGCGTAGAAACTGTGCCTGGTGCCAGAGCACAAGAAAGAAAGACATCCACCATACCTAGCTTCATGTCTCAGTTTACAGGGCGTCGCAGGACATCACTCTCGAGGTCAGACCACTTCGAACAGGTGGTCGGTTGGATTTCAGCTGATACTGCTTCCAGTCGGTTAAGCACCACCCTGTCTTCCACCAAGTCCACTCTCACTAGCCAAGAGTCTGGTCAACATAATCCTCACCCTGATCATCCTTCCTCCCACCATAGAGGGTCTGGCCAAAGAAGTGATCCCACACTGGGATATAGTGAGGAGCTCGTCTCATCACCAATCCTTCATTTGAACCTCTCTCCAAGCACGCTTGCAGAGGAACATGACATCTTGTGCCCTGATTCACAACCTCTAGAGGGTACCCAATCACAAGAAGATGACAGAGGGGAACGGCATTTAAGGTCAAATGAAGTGGATGATGATGATGAGACACAGTTGCCATCAAATCAACCACTATTACTGTCTCAAGACCTTGATGAGGAGGATGATACACAGTTGTCAATGACTGAGTATGTGGTGGGATCAAGAAATGAGGAGGATGATCAGAGTGAGGAAGTGGAGGAGGACTTGGTGGACGATGAGGTGACTGACCCCACCTGGGAAGGTGGAGAGCCGAGCGATGACAGCAGTCCTGAGGGTGAGCCATCTGCAGCACCGCAACAGGCTGGAAGAGGCAGTGGTGTGGCTAAAGAAAGAAGGCGGACCGCACCAAACCGGCCCGCAAATGTTCCACGGAGCACCCCCTTGCGTAAATTTCCCTTGCCAAGGGCTAGGTGTTCCGCGGTATGGCGTTTTTTTAAGGAAAGTGCGGACGACAAAAAAATTGTAGTTTGCAACCTGTGCCACACCAGAATGAGCCGAGGCATGAACACTAGAAACCTCACCACCACCAGCATGATCCGACACATGGCATCCAAGCACCGTAATAAGTGGAAGGAACGCCCGGATCGCCAATCTGTGTCTGCAGGCCACACCACTGCCTCCTCTTCCCCTTTTTTCGGTGCCGGCCAATCGCCTGTCGAAGGCGCAGGCCCGCATACCTCCCGCCCTGCACCTGTACTATCTGAAGCACCATCAGCGACCACATCCACTTCCCTGTCCCAGCGCAGCGTCCAAATGTCGTTACCCCAGGCATTTGAGCGCAAGCGAAAATACCCAGCCACCCACCCACAGGCCATAGCACTAACCTCCTTCCGCAGCCTGATGGCAGCAGCTGTCCCTCGGTACGCAGTCCCCAGCCGCCACTACTTTTCCCGGTGTGCCGTCCCCGCCTTACACCACCATGTGTCCCGTAACATCACCCGTGCCCTGACCAACGCAGTTACTGGGAAGGTCCACTTAACGACTGACACATGGACAAGTGCTTGTGGCCAGGGACGCTACATTTCCCTGACGGCACACTGGGTGAATGTCGTGGAGGCTGGGAGCGACTCGGACCCTGGGATGGCACAGGTGCTACCCACGCCGAGGATTGCGGGCCCTACCTCCATCAGGGTTTCCGCCAGCACCTACGTTATTGGCTCCTCCTCCTCCGTTTCCACCTCCGAATTCTCTGCGCGCAGCGCCACTCACCCATCAGCCGGTAGCTGGAAGTAGTGTAGCACTGCAGTGGGGAAGCGTCAACAGGCCGTGCTGAAGCTGATCTGCCTTGGGGACAAACAGCACACGGCCTCAGAGCTGTTGCAGGGGATTAGTCACCAGACCGAGCAGTGACTCTCGCCACTCAACCTGCAACCAGGCATGGTTGTGTGTGATAATGGGCGTAACTTGGTGGCGGCTTTGGAGCTCGGCAAGCTCACACACGTACCATGCCTAGCGCATGTATTTAATTTAGTGGTTCAGCGATTTCTAAAAACCTACCCCAATTTGCATGATCTCTTGACCAAGGTGCGCCGCGTGTGTGCACATTTCCGTAAGTCATCAACAGCTTCAGCCGGCCTGTTGAAGCTGCAGCAGCGCTTACAATTGCCAGCTCACCGGCTGCTGTGTGACGTGAGCACGCGCTGGAACTCCACCTTCCACATGTTGGCCCGGCTTTGTGAGCAGCAGAGGGCAGTAGTGGAGTACCAGCTGTTACACGGTCGTCGCCTCTCCGTTCAACTTCCTCTAATCAGAAGTGAGGAGTGGGAATGGATGTCAGACCTCTGTGAGGTTTTACGCAATTTTGAGGAATCGACACAGATGGTGAGCGGCGATAACGCTATTATCAGTGTAACCATCCCACTTCTGTGTCTACTGAAACGCTCGCTGCTCACAATTAAAACCGACGCTTTGCATGTGGAAGAGGTGGAAATGCGGGAGGAAGAGCTTACACAAGGTGATAGCCAGAGCACCCTCACTTCGTCTTCTCAGCGACAATTGGAGGAGGCGGAGGAGGAAGAGGAGGAGGAGGAAGACACGGTTGCCTCCGCTACAGAGGGTAGCCATGGAACTTTAGTTCCATCTCTTCAGCGTGGGTGGACAGAAGAGGAGGAAGAGGATGAGGAGATTGAGAGTCATCCTCCTGGTGAGGACAGCGAAATCTTGCCTGTTGGTACTCTGGCACACATGGCTGACTTTATGTTAGGCTGCCTTTCCCGTGACCCACGCGTTATACGCATTTTAGACAACACGGATTACTGGGTGTTCACCCTTCTGGACCCCCGCTACAAAGAGAATTTCTCATCTCTCATTCCTCTGGTGGAGAGGACAAGCAAAATGGTGCAATACCAGAAGGTTCTTGTCGAAAAATTTCTCCAAAATTTTCCATCTGACAACGCTGGTGGCAGAGTACGTGCTACCTTGGCCAACAGAGAAGGGGAGAAAAGGGGAGCACACAGCAGTTCCGACAAAGGCAGGGCAACACTCTCCAAGGTGTGGGACACCTTCATGACACCCCGCCAGCACCCTCACCCTGATGCGCAGCCTAGTGTCACAAGGAGGGAAAAGTTTTGGAAGATGGTGAAGGAGTACTTAGCAGACCGTGTCAGCGTCCTCAATGATCCCTCTGTGCCTTACAACTACTGGGTGTCCAAGCTGGACACGTGGTATGAACTGGCACTCTACGCCTTGGAGGTGCTGGCCTGCCCTGCCGCCAGCGTTCTGTCTGAGCGGGTATTTAGTGCTGCTGGTGGCATCATAACAGATAAGCGTATCCGCCTTTCCACCGAAAATGCTGATAGGTTGACACTTATAAAAATGAACAAGGCCTGGATTTCCCCTGACTTCTCCACTCCACTGGAGGAAAGCCCCGGGTGAACATAAAGTGACTTTATATATGTTATTTACAATGATGGGAATACTCTGTATTCCCATTCACCCCTTCCACCCAAAAAATGGGTATATGGTTGACTCTCTTCCATATACCCTGGGATATAATTTTTATATAGGGCCAGCTCACCAGCGGGCCCTGTGATATAATTTTTATATAGGGCCAGCTCACCAGCGGGTGCTGTTTGACAATTTTTGTATAGGTCAGCTCACCAGCGGGCCTTCTCATATAATGTTTTATTGGGTCAGCTCTCTAGCGGGCCCTCTCATATAATGTTTTATAGCGTCAGCTCACTAGCGGGCCTTCGCATATAATGTTTAGGATGGTCAGCTCCGCAGCAGACCCTCACCCATAATGTTTTAGATGGTCGGCTCAGCGCACGTTTCCCTCTTAATCATGGCCCCAGTTCAGAAAAATCGAGGAAATTTTTTGCAGAATTTGCGTCTGCGCACGTTTCCCTCTTAATCATGGCCCCAGTTCCGAAAAATCGAGGAAATTTGTTGCAGAATTTGCCTCTGCGCACGTTTCCCTCTTAATCATGGCCCCAGTTCCGAAAAATCGAGGAAATTTTTTGCAGAATTTGCCTCTGCGCACGTTTCCCTCTTAATCATGGCCCCAGTTCCGAAAAATCGATTACATTTTTTGCAGAATTTGCAGATGATATACAAGTAAATATACAGCAAATACTGTTTGGTAACAATTTTTCGCCTAAAGTCGTTTTTATCTTCCTTTTTGTGTGTTTTACGGTCAGTCTGTAAAAATGGCGTACTACGGGCGAAACATCGTTCCCAGCAGCGACGTTGGAGTCCAAGATGCATCCAGACATCCTCCCTATGCTGTCCCTGAACCATTTCTGTGGTGTTTCCATCATTTTCTGCCCTTTTCCTATGGACCAGGCACCCTCCCCTCATCAGAGCAGGGGGTGCCTGGTGTAATGCTCGAGTCCTCCCATTGACTTCAATGGGGCTCGGGTGCTCGGCCGAGCACTCGAGCCTCCGGGGGTGCTCGGCCAGAGCACCCGAACACCCGAGCATTGGGGTGCTCGATCATCACTAATAAACACATATAGTGAAGTTTACACAATCATTAAAGGGATAGTATTAAAAAAGTTAAAAAAAATCTTGTAGGCATTAAAATTTAAACTAAATGCCCCCAGTTCCATCTCTCAAACCTTTATGGCTTCTGACAAACATCCTTATTGAATTATAATATAGGATACATATATATAATTATTCTTTATTTATATAGTGCCAGCTTATTCCATAGCACTGTGGTCACAACTCTTTACATGAGAGTTTAACTGAACTAAATGGCTCATAAAGGACAATAGTCTTTATCAGATTGTCAATATAAACTGTTAAAAGTGGTCTGTAGAAATAAAAAAAAAAAAAAAAAAATATATATATATATACAGCAAGAGTTGGCAGTGACACTCTTAAATAAAAAAAAAAAACACATATAAATAATGGTGCACGTCCCATATAATATAAACAGAGGAGTACTCAGCCTGAACTGGAGTAGAGGAGACAGCACTCAATGAATCTTCAAAAAAAAGTAAGTTTGCACCATCACAGTTTCCATATCCCCCATATATGTGATGGAATACATTTATTTTTTTTTTTTCGTAGAGTCTCCACTACTCCAGTTCAAGTACATCTCTCTCTCTAATATTATATATATTATAGTGAATGGTGCACAGCTTTGCCAGTACTATTAGGCATGCCATGCAGCGGTGAATCTCAGTACAGCAGTTTTCACAGGAGTGGACAGGAGGGAGTTTTACATATATAAGAAATCAGAAGATCTGGTCAAGGCACACACTACTTGTTTAAATGCTAATTTGGCTGGTACACGTCCGATAGAAGTATCATAAGGATGCTAAACCTGAAGAGGTCCATTTGGCTGTAAAATGAACTGCTAAATAAAGCATCCTTCTACTTTCATCTGTGGCTGTGTGCTGTCTCTTCTGGACCCCTTCAGGTTTTGTATGCTTATATGACTGCAAATTCTTATGTGCATCCCTGGGAAATCTCAAGATTTGACCCTGAGACTTAGGGTTTTGACCCAGATCTCTGGGTCTCCAGATGAAGGGCCACATTCTCAGGGTGGGAGAGTCCAGTGTTACTTAATATATGATCTGTCCCAATTAATTATTTTGGTCTCTCTGTTGATGCCATTTGTATCAGAATAAATAGGGAGACGTCCCATTTGTCTTGTGTGGGTTCAAGCAGTGGACTTTAAATGGTTCCTTGAAAATTGATAAGAGAACCTCTGGGATAGACCATGGATGGACATATTGCCTATATCAGTGGTTCTCAACCTGTGGGTCGGGACCCCTTAGGGGGTCAAATGATGATTTGCAAGGGGTCGCCTAAAACTATCAGATATTTATATTTCAATTCATAACAGTAGCAAAATTACAGCGATGAAGGAGCAATGAAAATAATTTTAGGGGCTGCCACAACTTGGGAAATTTTATCAAAGGGTCGCATCACTAGAAAGGTTGAGAACCGCTGGCCTATATAATCTATGTTATGGGGAGCTTTATTGGATAATATTTCAAAGATCTCAGGGACAGCTAATTTTGAACATTCTCAGGTATGCTTATATGACACCTATCAATACAACAAACATCCCTTGTCTGCTTGTAAGAATTCCCCCAGCCACTTTCTGGAACCACAAAATCAAACATCCGTAATACACCATAAGGCAAATATCTCTGAAATTCAGTATATTAGCAAAAAATTATGTTTTTGATAGACCTACTGTACTTGTTAACTGATTTGAATGGAACATGATTTGAGTTGAGGAATAAAATTCTGTTTGCTTAGTGTTTACACAAGGCACACAAGGCATTATCTGCTCCCTGACACCTGAAAACAACTTTGGTGTTTTTTTGAAAATCACCTATATGTTGCATTAGTCATTTTTATTTTGAAAACTAGTGTTTACATTATTTAGCTTTATGGGTTATAGTAATTAAGGCATATCATATAGAACTTCCTGTCTTAAGCTTGCATCACCTGTCCCACTGACACTTAATCTTTTCAGTGCTAGGAAAAGTGGGTAGGGCAGTGTCAGTGAGTGGGGGAGGTAATGTATTGCTAATACAGGAGTCGGTAATAAAGGATGTGGGTAATGCTTGCTGAGTAGTGTTAGCGAGGGAACGTAATATAGGGCTAAGGGATGTGAACAGTGCTTTCTTAACAGTGACAGTATAGTAGGTACTGTAGGGATAAGACAGGAAGGCAATGCTAGAGGAGGTGGGCAATGTTTGCTGAGCAGTATCAGAAAATTGGAGAAGTAATGTAGGGATAAGACAGAAAGGCAGTGGTAGAGGAGGCGGCCAATACTTGCTAAGCAATATCAGAGAATGGGGGAGGTAATGTAGGGATAAGTCAGGAAGCCTGTGATAGGTATGTTGGGCAATGCTTTCTGAGCAGTGTGAGTGAGTGGGGAGGTAATCTTGGAATAAAGCAGGAAGTCATTGATAGGAGAGGTGAGTAATGCATTGCTTAGCAGTGTCAGGAAGTGTTGGAGGTAATATAGGACAGAAACAGATAGTGCTTGCATGGCATGACTTAATTAGCATATTCTAAAAAATCTAAATAAATAGTTTTCTAAGTACATAAAAGGCTTATGCAACATATAGGAGATTTTGAAAGCTCTTTCAAACTCGTGAAAGTTGTTTTTCAGTGGATTTAAGTGCAAAAATGATGTTTTCGAAGTTTGTCCTTCTAGTTAACCAATTTGAATCAAATATGATATCCCTACTAGTGTTGAGCGAGCACCCCGATGCTCGGGTGCTCGGGTGCTCTGACCGAGCACCCCCTGAGGCTCGAGTGCTTGGCCGAGCACCCGAGCCCCATTGAAATGAATGGGGCAACACCAGGCACCCCCTGCTCTGATGAGGGGAGGGTGCCTGGTCAATGCCCCCTTCATCTCCGCTATGCCCCCTTCATCTCCGAATGCCCCCTTCAGCTCCGCAATGTCCCCCTTCAGCTCCGCTATGCCCCTCTTCCACAATGTGCCCCTTCATCTCCGCTATGCCCCTCTTCCACAATGTGCCCCTTCATCTCCGCTATGCCCCTCTTCCACAATGTCCCCCTTCATCTCCTCTATGCCATAGAGGAGATGAAGGGGGGCATTGTGGAAGAGGGGCATAGCGGAGATGAAGGGGCACATTGTGGAAGAGGGGCATAGCGGAGATGAAGGGGCACATTGTGGAAGACGGGCATAGCGGAGATGAAGGGGGACATTGTGGAAGAGGGGCATAGAGTCTATGCCCCTCTTCCACAATGTCCCCCTTCATCTCCGCAATGCCCCCTTCATCTCCGCAATGCCCCCGTACCTCCAGTCCCTGGTGGTCCAGCGGAGCTTCTTCGGATCTGTGCCTCTTCCGGCACAGATCCCCGCCACCCGAACATGGCGGGAGAGCACATGGCGGTACTCGACGAGTACCGCCATGTGCCGAGCAGAGCGATGCTCGAGCCGATCCGAGCATCGGCCGAGCACGCTCGCTCATCACTAATCCCTACTTGAGCTTAGGAATCAAAGAGCATTTGCTTAGTGCTTAGACAAGGCAGAAGCAATTTTAGTATGAAGAAAATTCACTGTTATCTGCTCCCTGGGATAAAAAGCTGCTTTAAACCCCGAGTATTCAATGTTTTATATTAGCTCTATATGGCTGTTTCTTAATTAACTCGATAGAGTCCATTTTTGTAGCCTTCAACTCATTAAAGCACTTAATTACATAAAAAGCGGAGTTGCTGTGCTATTCATTGTATCTTGTATTGTCTTCCCAATGATTAGTTTTATAATTGTCACTTTGACGGCACAATTAAAATTGTTTAAAGACATCTCATCAGTATGCTGAAGCGAGGGGATGGCAGAAAATGTGCTTTGCTGTAAGACAAAATATCTAAGTAGTCTTGTTCTGGCACAGAAAACAACAGCAGATTCATGAAAAATGGTCATGTATGCTCCTGGCTAGAAATGTGCAAAACATCAGCAATTTATTTTGTGGATCAATTTGGAGGACTCACAAAAATATTTTGGATCTGACTAAATTGAGTTTAAATGAATCACTTACGGACAAAGAGAGGGGGAAATGGTAAGAGGAGAGTATAAATCACATGCGAGAGAGACGGTAGGAGCAGGGGACTGGTGATTAAGGGAAATAAAGGGGATAGGATTGCTGAAGAGCAGGAGAGAGAGGGAGTGGTAGGGTGGGAGAGAGATAGGTGACAGTTCCACTGGAAAAAAACGGAGATATGGGAATAGATTGGGGGGGGGGTACGTTAGAATACATTTTTTCTACCTGCCTACTGCTCCACAGAAGAACCTCTGCTACCATGTTCAGGAAATTGTTTGACTGACATCTGAAAGTAAGAGAACCTGCTTTTTTATTTTCCAGACATCACATGATCACTTTTCCTGCAATCTGATTGGTTAAAATAGCAAAACGCCTGTTTTGCAAGACTTCCTTTGTGTCCAGTGAAACATGTGTTGTATGAATACCAGATTTCCAGAAGCCTTTCTCTGATCTCTACTCTTAACCAAGACTTTCATTCAAAATGGGAAAGATTGTATAAAAAACAATGTTATAAAAATACTTGTTGTAGGATTTTCCCTTATCAGTAAAACAGGAGTACGTCCATAGCTATTACAGATGAAATGTATTATTATTATTTTTAATCATCACCAACTAGTTTCCAAAAGGCATTTTTTTTCTGACACAGATAGAGTTGCTGACTACAGGTCTCTATACTAAGTGATAGGAACAGCACCACCTGGGAAGATGCATTAAGGTGTGATAAAGGGATGATACAGTGGAGATGGCTTCTTCATTGATATTACTTCTCCAGTTTCTATGTTACTGTACCGAGCTAATGCATTAAGACTAACCCAGCTGTGGAAATCTTAGTGGATACTTGCTATAGAATAACATAGGAACTGGATAAGTGGTATCACTGAAGAAGTCATCTCCACTTTATCAACTCTTTGTCACTCCTTAGTGCACAACCCCAGGAGAGGGCTGGCCTGGGGGGCAGGGGGGCAATTGCCCCCTGGGCTGGTCATATGTCTGGGCTGGTGGGCCACTGCTCCTCACTAAATCTCCCAATTGCTGCTGTAAATGGAGCTACACTAGTGATAACATAGATCTTACAATTGAAATGGATCTACATAAATGACACCACAGTGGAACAATCTAAATGGAGCTACACTAGTAGCATAAACCATTTCCCTTGTAAGCTCTATAGTATAACTAGTGTAGCTTTACTTAAATTTTAAGCTTTATAGTAGCACACTAGTGTAGCCCAATTTCAACTGTACACTATGTGGTATCACTTGCCTTACATCACAACATTAATGCCAATTTTAAAATTAACAAAAGGGGGTGGGCTGGGACAGTGGACTTGGACAATATAGAAATGGGCCACTTGACTGAATTTGCCCCCTGGGCCACAAGTTGCCAGCCCTCCCCTGCACAACCCCCTGGTATCTGGAACAGCAAAATACAGCTTCATTTAAATTTAATCAAGCTGTGCTAACTTTTGAATTAAAAATATCCCAGCAGTAGTAGTACTGTTGGTATCGGGTCCGTTCTGGGAAGGAAGCTTGGAGTCGAAATCTAGAAGGCATGCTGTGCATCTCTATGTCATGCGTATGCAGTCACTTGTGCTGAAGCGTGACTTATACTTCTCTATATAACTAAGTGCCATGGTTCACTCTGTGTTTAGTTGTACTGTTCTGTCCAGGCTTCTTGGCATTTACTCTGGTTAGATTATCCAGATCTGGCCTCCTGGCTTTCCTTTGACCACCGATCCTTGTTGCCTGCTCTAGTTTCATCTGACCTGCTCGTATTGTGCTCCTTCTAACAAGATACCACAGCAAGTATATTTGTTGTACACTGGGACATTCTAATTTTGGGATCACCTTATCCCTGGGTTCTAACTTGTATGTTGTCTCTGGTTCTGTCTGTCCTGCTACTGGGTTCCACCCTATACTTCAGACACTAATTCTAGTCCTCTATCTAGAACAACTTGCTTCCTGCTAGTTCTTTGTGGGATAACTTATCTCCATAGAGTAAGTTCAACAAGCATACATTCCTCAGTTTCTCTGCTACATTTCAGCCTAAAGGCACCTGTCGTTCTCAACTCCCTATCATTACCTCAAGTACCAATGTATTACTAAATACAGTAATCAGTCTTAAAATGAAATCACTCAGTTTTGTGCTAACATTAACTTAACCTCCCAGAACACTTTGAAATATGTGTAAAAGTAAAGTGGAGCTATTCTGGGCAACGACAGAAAAAAATGGGGGCGCTTCTCAGCAAACACCATGAATTTTATAAATGTGATTTATAAAATAAAGGATATACTCACAGCTTATGATTAACTGGTTGTTTCAAAGGCAACTGGTATATATCCACAGGGGGTTGACCTGCCCCTGTTCAGGTGTTTGGGTAAATATACAGGATCAGCAGAAGGAAGTAGTCAAATTCACAAGCTCAGAAAAATATACAACTGTAGATTAGTATAAAAAAAACCTAAGTGACATGACAGTTAAAATCGGACCAACGCGTTTCTGGATCTATATGAAACTTTCATCAGGCTCTCTGATCATTTATGAGCCGGCCATGACAACTTTCACCTTTTTAAACAACAAAGTTATTAGAGTAACCAATCAAATATCTCCTTAACAAGAAATACAGGGTGGCGGAAGGGTCATAAAGATCACACAGTAGATTTCATATATTTAGCAAAACGCATTGGCAATTTGAACTATAAATATACATTAAAAAATTGTATACATATACATGGCTGATCGTTTAAAAAAAATTAAAATGTTCCCACAATGAATATATCAGACACATGAAATTAACCCCTTCAATGCCAACCAAAGGCTTAAAGGGATAGTAATACTTCATTTTAACTTTATTTTATTTTGTAGGCATTAAAAAAACATGAAGAATGATATAAGTCTTATCTCTCAAACCTTTATGGTTTAAGAGATATTCACAAACAAAGTATCCCCCCCCGTTCAACGAGATCAGAAGGGAGGTGCCCAGGTAGACTGCAGAGAGGGACAATCTTCAATTAAGATAAGGGAAAAAGCTGAAAAACTTGTCAAGGGGGGAAGGACTTTCATTGTTTTCATACAAAGAAAATTGTCCCCTTCTGTTATCTGTCTGGTCATACAACCAGATTCACATCTGAGAAGAGATGACTTACACTAGGTAAAAGGGGCGGGAGGGGGAAACTTTGCTTGTGAATATCTCTCAAACCATAAAGGTTTGAGAGATAAGACTTATATCATTCTTCATGTTTTTTTAATGCCTACAAAATAAAATAAAGTTAAAACAAAGTATTACTATCCCTTTAAAATAGCTTGTCTGTATGCAGAAAAAATTCCACACATACTGCTGGATACATATGGCCATCACTAGCATAAAATTACATAAAGGGAAACAAAAAACAAACACATGATCACCGTAAATATTACCGTGGAGCAAACCAGCTGTGCCATAGAGGAGAATTAAAGTGTTAGTAATGTCTGGTTTAAGAGATACAGGCGTTTAAAGTTTGATTTCTCCTACTGACAGCTGTAAAGCTGTCAGCAGGAGATCCGTGTTGGTCGACACGGAGGCGCTTGAGAATTGCCGAGATCTCGTTACTTACATGGAATCCCTTCATTGGAATGGTCTAAAACGTGTGCCTGGTGTTCAGCAGCTCAAACTTGAATTTTGTTGGGGGCAGTACCTCCATGACCTGAACGTTTACACAGGTGCTGTTGCTGCAGCAGTCTATGTAAAACACTGGTCAGCTGGCCATAAAAGCATGCTGTAGCAATATCGCCACTGTAGGGTTTCAGTTCCTAGAGGTACTGAACACCAAAAGTACCAGTTTGAACTGCAAAAACATTTTCAATAAAATATCTCAGCAGTGGGAGTACCATTGTATAATATTTCAATATTAAGCATTACCATCCCTTTAAAGGGACAGTAATACTTCGTTTTATCTTTATTTTATTTTATAGACATTAAAAAAACATGAAGAACGATATAAGTCTTATCTCTCAAACCTTTATGGTTTGAGAGATATTCACAAGCAAAGTTTCCCCTCCTGCCCCTTTTACCTAGTGTAAGCCATCTCTTCTCAGATGTGGAATGCAGTCCATAGACCAGACAGATAACAGCAGGGGACAATCTTCTTCCTATGAGAACAATGAAAGCCCTGCCCCCCTTGACAAGTTTTTATTGAAGATTGTCCCTCTCTGCAATCTACCTGGGCACCTCCCTTCTGATCTGACTGAGCAGTGTTACATCAGTAAAAGGGGTGGGAGGGGGATACTTTGTCACTAAATTACTCTTGAATTACAACTCTGAAAGTATTGAAATAACACTCTCCAAAGACCAAATACTATGATGATTAATTAGAGCTGCTTTTATTATGAAACATTACTATCCCTTTAAACAGATGAACAAATGTTGCAGTTTAACCCTTTGCGTGCCAGAGAGGTACGCAACGTATTGCTTTGCAATGCATTGCACACCAGGCTGGCACTCAAAGGGTTAAAGTGGAACAACAACATACCTTTGAAATAGCTTGCTCTTAATTTGCTGAGCAGAAGGACTTACAGAGGCAGGTGTAATTTCATACCTCCCAAGTGTCCCTCTTTAGGAGGCACAGTCCCTCTTTTAGATCCAAATCCCTCTGTCCCTCTTTCCCACTCTGATGTCCCTCTTTTTAGGAGATCAGACTGAGTGTTGTGTAGATAAGTGTATCATATTGTTCTACAGCAATATAACATGCATTATTGTTGTTTGTTTAAATGTCAGTATATGTGTTTATAAATTAGTCTGTGTAAATAAAATACTTTGGTCTTGTTATAAGTCATTTATTAGGTTACACAAAGAGGTATGAATAGGTCATGAAATAGCCTAAAAATCCCTGGTAATGGCACGCCCACCAGCCACACAGCCCCAGCAACACCCCCTAAAACACAAATGTCCTTCTTTGGCAATTTGAAATGTTGGGAGGTATGTAATTTATACTCCTCTTTTGCTTTGTGTCTAAGGCCCTAGGTGGATCTGCACCATTTACGACACCAGAGCTGGAGGGCTATTGCTAACAACCACAGTGAGATCTCTGATTGAAATTAAACAGCCATCCAAAGCAGTAACTCTGAGCATTACACTCAGACCACACAGGAGCAATCTTGTCATTATGAGATTGAAATAGTTCTCCAACCAATCCTGCATCTTGGTCTGAAGCAATGTCTTGTAACCCAGATGGCTCCCTTCCATTTTTCCTGTTCTCATTATTTTTGTATTCAGTATTCATAATCACTTCGCTAACTGAGAGAATTTACAATCTGGCACGGCCCTTTAAATGCAGAGCCATGCCCAAATAAGTGATCCCCAGCCATCCATAGCACCACCAGGGACTGACTGGCAGACAAGCAGGATTTATAATCCAAAGGTTTCAAATGTATATTAAAATAAAATTGACAACGAGATAACAAGGCCTAATTTTACAGAAGAAAAGCCATTAGTTGGCGAGGCAATCGTACCTGCCGTCTGAGCCGCCTTCCTGCTGAGAATGTCATCTGTTTGTAATCTGTTATTTGGAGCTGAACTGATGCAATTTATTTCTTTTAATGTTGCACATTTATCCATCCCTGGCTCACGAGAAGCTGTGTTTTTGTCTTTTTTTGTGTATTTATTGAGCTTATTGAAGAGTAAAATGCTTAACGTAGACAAAGATTGAAATAAACAAATCATTGTCAGCGCCGGTTCAGAAAGGAGCCTTTGTGGCATCTAGACTTTCTGCATGTTTATTTAGTCACACAGAACAAATCAACAACCTCAGTGTAAACCACATGCCTAGCGCCAAGTGGAAAATTCTACACAGCAGCATCGGGCCTTGTTTATTAACCCTTTGAGTGCCAAAGGGGTCTCCAATGCAATGCAACCATTTGAGTTCCAGATAGGTCCGCAAAAGCGGAGCACTTCTGAAGCAACCCCATGACATCATAGGAGACCAGTGCAATTGACCCAAATTCCCACTGTGTTCAAAGGAACTTTCATTAAAATTATAAGTATAGTAATACTTCGTTTTATCTTTATTTTATTTTATAGACATTAAAAAAACATGAAGAACGATATAAGTCTTATCTCTCAAACTTTTATGGTTTGAGAGATATTCACAAGCAAAGTTTCCCCTCCCGCCCCTTTTACCTAGTGTAAGCCATCTCTTCTCAGATGTGGAATCCAGTCCATAGACCAGACAGATAACAGAAGGGGACAATCTTCTTCCTATGAGAACAATGAAGGTCCTGCCCCCCTTGACAAGTTTTTCAGGTTTTTCCCTTATCTTAATTGAACATTGTCCCTCTCTGCAGTCTACTTGGGCACCTCACTTCTGCTCTGGCTGAGCAGTGTTACATCAGTAAAAGGGGCGGGAGGGGGATACTTTATCATTCAATTACTCCTGAACTACAAATACTATGATGATTAATTAGAGCTGCTTTTATTATGAAACATTGCTATCCCTTTAAAGTACCCCCTAAATCAGGGGCGGGCTGGCCCGGGGGGCAGGGGGGAAATTGCCCCCTGGGCCGGTCATAAATATGGGCTAGTGGGCTGCAGCCTCCCTTCGTCACTTGCTGCTCCGGTCAGAAGCTGTGCGTGAAACTGGCTGCTGGGCTGGCCCAGCAGTTTATGCTGTACTTGTTTTATCAGCCCAGAGCAGGCAACCCAGGACTGCTATCAATCAACGCAGGACACTTGTCATGTGCCCAAAGCAGAATGAAGAGGAAAGTTGGAGGTGGAGTGGAGACGATCGGTTGCCTAGCAACCAACACGTTTTTTTACAGGCCAGTTGGGATAAGGAAGTGACAGAAGGCAGATGTGTGGTGCGTGTGTGCAGCGCAGGGGCAGTGACTGGCACCAGGAGAGTCCTGCGAAGCAGGTTATGGGGCTTTTGCAGACAGAGTTGCTTGCTTCAAATAATGGGCTCAGCACCCAGCTAAAAGTAAGAATGTAAGAGTGTATTTTTCAGTGTCTATTTATGGATCACTATGTGACTGTATTTGAGGTTGTAAAGTGTTATACTTGTGTGCTAGTGTATGCATAAGTGTTCTGGGGTGTGAATGTGCTAGTGTATGCATAAGTGTTCTGGGGTGTGAATGTGCTAGTGTATGCATTAGTGTTCTGGGGTGTGAATGTGCTAGTGTATGCATTAGTGTTCTGGGGAATTAAGGTGTATGCATGTGTGTGTTAATGTATGTATGTGTGTTGCCAGGGTGTGTATGTGTGTTGCCAGGGTGTGAATGTGTGCGCTAGTGTATTCACTAACTTACACATGCATACACTAGCACACACATGCATTCAAGAGTGTGCCAGTGTATGCATGTGTGTGAATTTGTGCTGGAGTATACATGCATGTCTGTGCCATGGTGTGAATGTGTGTGCTAGTGTATGTGCGCATGTGCCAGCCTGTGAGTGTGTGCGCTAGTGTATGCTCCAGGGTGAAAATGTGTGTGCTAGTGTATGTGTGTGACAGGGTGCAAATGTGTACTCTAGTGTATGTGCCAGGGTGTGAGTGTGTGTGCTAGTGTATGCGTGTATGTGCCAAAGTATGAGTGTGTGAGTGTATGCGTGCATGCGCCAGGGTGCATCTGTAAATAAAGAATACAAAGTAAATAAAATAATAATAATATATATGTGTGTGTGTGTGTGTGCGAAGTGACCCTGGGGTGTTTGTAGCATACACATGATTCTAGGGAGAGCAGGGGTGGGCAACCTGAGGCTCAACTGTTAACAAACGTCACCTCTAATTATCCTGAGCCAGCTATTTGAGGATGATGGGAGTTGTAATTTAACAAAATATTAGTATTATCCACAGCAGCAGCACCACCACCCGTCCTTCGTGCCACACTCTCTCTGCCATGTTTTTTTCTCTTTTTTCCCAAATCCCTTGTCTTATTATTCCCACTACTACCTAAAGTTCCCTGTTCCACTGCCTATTTCCTTCCTGTTTCCCGCTGTTGTCCTGCTGTTATTATAAAAAACATCATAGGATATGTAGACATGCCAACTTGTATTATGCCTGGTTTGTAGAATAACAGCAGGGAGACTGTGGGAAATGGGAAGGAAAGCAGTGAAAGATTGTGGCAGGAAGGATAGGGAAGAAGAATATTGCATACCTCCCAAGTGTCCCTCTTTAGGAGGGACAGTCCCTCTTTTAGACCCAAATCCCTCTGTCCCTCTTTCCCAACCTGATGTCCCTCTTTTTAGGGGATCAGACTAGTGAGCTGTATATATAAGTGTATTATACTGCTCTACAGCAATAAAATTCACATTATTGTTTGTTTAAACATCAGTAGATGTGTTTATAAATTAGTCTGTGTTAATAAAATACTTTGGTCTTGTTATAAGTAATTTATTAGGTCACACAAGAAGGTGTCAATAGGTCATAATATAGCCTAAAAATTCTCGGTAGTGCCCCACCTACCAGCCAAGCCCCCAGCAACACCCCGTAAAACACAAGTGTCCCTCTTTGGCAATTTGAAATGTTGGGAGGTGTGATATTGGTATGGGGATGGCAAAAAGGGATGAGGGAAGATATCTCTGATGGCTATAAAACAGAGGAGTGGTGGTGGTGTCTTAAGCTTCACTGCCCAAAGAAGGAGTTGGTGAATGACTGTTGACTCCATGATGGTAAAACAGTAGATAATATTAGGATGACTAACAGAGAAGTACATCCCATCTCACTGAAGTATGGTCACTTCTGCTCTAGAGAATGCAAACTCTGATACAGGTCATTTGTAGATTGTAATCTCTAGGCATTATATATGAGCATCAGAGACAATTGTCAACAAAGAAAAAAGCCAAGGTATCACTAGCGTAGTACCATTTCAGATGTAGGCTCTGTGGTATCACTAGTGTGCCAGCATTTAATTTCTGATGTCGGTGTTATCCCTAGTATAGCTCCATTTCAATTGTACGCTTTGTGGTATCACTAGTTTAGGTCCATTTCATTCATATGCTTCATGGTATTACTTGCTTTTAATTCACAACATTGATGTCAATTATACAATTTAAGAAAATTGGCTAGACTGGGCTGGAAAGGTGGGCTGGAGAGTGTAGAAATGGGCCACTTGATTGTACTTGTCCCCCAGGCCAAAAGTTGCCAGCCCTCCCCTGCCCTAAATCATTATTCACATAGCATTACGCATATCAATACTTTTATTATCCCGAATAAGTCCGGCATTATTGAGAACTCCAACTTATTTGGAGACTCCCCGGCAGGCATCTTGCTGTAACGACATATTTGCGCCTCCACCGTCAGTCACTTCCTGTACCATAAGGTACAATGCAACTCCCCCTCACCAATCCCAGAGGAGACTGGGACAGACAGTGCAGATGCACAGATGTCTCTTCAGCAAGATATCTGCTCTGATGTCTCCCAACAAGTTGGATTTCTCAGTAACACTGAACTTATTCAGGATAATTCAAGTATTGATATGCTTATAGCTATGTGAATAATGGTTTGGAGGAACTTTAATTTTAATGAAAGTTCCGCTTTAAGCACCTTGGAGGAGATTCACTAAGTGGTGATAAAGTGGAGATGACTTCTCCAGTTTATCACTTCTCCAGTTCCTATGTTATTCTATGGAGCCTATTCACTAAGATTTCCAAAGTTGAAGAAATATTAGTGCATAGGCTCCATAGAATAACATAACATAATATAGATAACATAATAACATTATGTTAAGCTGGAGAAGTCATCTCTACTTTATCACGTCTTTATCACTGCTTAGTCAATCTCTCCCTTTGAATACTAGCATTCTCCGATGCTTTGCAATGAAATGCATTGCAATGGATACCTCTTTACTAGGGGTGGGCAAAAAGTGTGAAACATTTTCTGCATGACTTTTCACGAAAACTTGCCGATTTTTGCGCTTTTCCCCAAAAAAATGTTGCCTTAACACCTATGCAAAAATGTCCTCCTTTTTGCCTATTTTAACAATTGTTTTGCCTATTTTAACACATTTTTCACCTATATTTTCTATAGGTACTACATTTCCCACTGTAATATTACTTCTTCTGAGAGCTGAAGTTTAGAAATAGGTGTCCGAAAGTCAAAGTTGTGAGTCGTACAGCAAAATATGGCTTGTAAAATGTGTTAGGATGCAGAGTGCATTTGTCATTTGCCCACAACATTAAATTCCTGATTAAAGGAGCAGTAAACTTTTTTTTTATGAAAACACATATTTTACAGAGCATTTCCTGCTGAATAAAACAAGGTCACTCCCATTGCTGTCAGATGTTTTATTCAAAATTTATAGCAGTTCAAACAATCAGAAAGTGAATTTACTGTGTCTACTTCCTGATAGTTCTAACTGACATAAAGTGACAGGCAGTTTCTATCACAGTCTATGGAGAACTGTATGTCTCTGACTTTTCTGACTTTCCTCTCCATTAGAATCTAACAGGAAATCTAATTAGAATTTGACCACTAGAGGGCACTGCTAATGTAAAAAACATGGGTTTAAACTGTAATAACTCTGGAAATATAAATTTCTCGGCAGTGGGAGTATCCATATTTTACTCAATAGGAAAATCCCTGCAAGGCCCAGTTTTGATACAATGTATTCAAGCACGTGGAGGAAGCTTTCAGCATCCAAAAAAGACGCCAGGTTTTCCAGTTAACAAATCTCTGTCTGATAATAGTTCTCGTACTTCAGTTTATTCAACACTTTAAATGTGAAGTCCTTTGCTACTAGCCAGACCTGAAAAGCTACTCGCCACTGAAAGCCATAACATACCCACCAGGGCTGAATTTCTACTCACCAGGGCTAAATTTTCACTCGCCATTGGCTAGTGACAAGTGGAAATGTTGAGCCCTGTTTATACAATAGGAGGGCAGAGGTAATTTGTTCCTGAAGGATCTTTGCTGCGTAGATCTGTGGAGGAAGTTCTGACAATAACCTTTGATTTGCTGGCTTCTGTATTGGCATTGCTTAGGTGATTCATCCACAGCCCTTCAAGAAACTCCAGTCATTTGCTTCCCTTTGTGCCTCGATTCAGGCCTGCACCTAGGGCACTTGCTCACTCTAGGGGCCCTGGTGGAATTTCACATGGAACATTTCCTCTTAGAATCATGAGACAGATAACTTGGGCAACCAGTTATATACCAAAGATATAGCATGTGATATAGAAGAAGAGACTGCCTGGTATAAAGCATGCTATTTTTAAACTTGTCACTATAAATCAGAACACAAATTAAGTATAAATGTTTCCATTGCTATATGTGGTTTCTAGAGGACACATGCCTTTAAATAATCATGTGTTTTCCTCCATAGAAATGTAAAGTAATTATAAAGTAGCATTCTTTACTGGGACAAAGCATCTCTTAGGAAATGATCATGCATTATTCTGTGCTGCTGCTAATTACAACTTGAGATGGACTCAAATCCATCTGCAAAGAGGACAGTTTGGATATTGTCATTAACCCCTTAACGACCGGCGGTCCTGGGACGTTTCCGTCCCATAAGGACCGCATAGGACCACGTGGACACGCCGGTACACGTGACCTGTCGCGTGTATCAGCGCGTCACTATGGGGCCTGATAGAGATCGCTCCGATCTTGGAGCAGTCAATTTCAGGCCCTATTTTTACTTACAGTGCTCCCGGTAGAGCAATGTAAGTAAAAAGTACGTAACGTACTATGACCGTCATCGGTCCTTAAGTATTTCAAGGACCGTGATGGTCATAGTACGTCACATGTCATTAAGGGGTTAAAGGGCATTCTCTGCATCTGCCACCGAGACTTAGATATTTGGTGTTAAATACTAAAGATGGCCCAAAAGTCCCCTTTTCATCTGGGTGTTTCTGCAGGAACCCTTAATTTTCCACTTTTTCAACAGGAATTTTCACAAAGAAAAGCCTTTTGCTCTAACTCCAATAGAATGTTGCTAGTTTCCATCTATGCCTGAGATTCCCGCCAGGTGGATCTATGGCTACAAGTGTAGTGAGATAAGGGTGGGACCCAGAGGTTAGTGTGTGAGTTTCGATGGCTACCAGTGAAGTGAGATAAGACTGGGACCCAGAGGTCAGTGTGTGAGGTTCTGTGGCTACCAGTGTAGTGAGATAAGGATGGGACCAAGAGGTCAGAATGTGAGGTTCTATGGCTACCAGTGCAATGAGATAAGGCTGGGACCCAGAGGTCAGTATATATATATGTGAGGTTCTATAGCTACCAGTGCAGTGAGGTAAGGCTGGGACTCAGAGGTAAGTATGTGAGGTTTTATTGCTACCAGACAAACAAGACTGGTGGTTCATTGTGTATTGTTCTATGTCTTTGAATGCAGAGGGAAAGTCTAAGGGTTCCAGTATATGTGGTTCTATGGATGCCAGTGAATGGGAAAGGGGGGTGGGGGCAGAATGTGTGTTTTTTTGGCTACCGGAGGACAAGGCTAGGGTTCAGTATGCATGGTTCTAGGGTTCAGACAAGGCTGGGGAACAGAATATATAGCTGTATGGCTACAATTGCAGTGGGAAACTGCTGGGGTCAGTAGGGGTGCAGAAGAAAAAAGCAAAATAAAAAGGTTTTTTTTTTGTTTTTTTTTTACAAAAATGTTGCACTTAGAAGATTACCTGTGTGAAATAGCCCCTAGGTTCCTCTTCTGATTGGCATACAGGGGAAGTGTGTCTAATGGCCAGTCCACGTGAGCAACAGCAAATATTAGTGCGACTAGCTCACGTGGGTCAGCCATTTATTGGAGGTTGAGATGAGCATCACAGCTTCCAAACAGATAGTGTGAAAGTTCTGTCATGGCCTCATAAGCCATTGTTCAGACCTTCGTTACTGCTGTTCTACCAGTGCTGCATGCAGACCTTTAGTGTGTTCATGCAGGTTATTTTCACCCATGTGAAAGTCGCCATAGTCTTGCATATTACCTTTCACCACAGGTGACAGAAGCAATGCATTATCTCTGTGCTTATGTCCCGTAAATGAAAGGGGCCATATTGTGACAAGAAGCTTCTGATTAGTATGAAATCTCTGTTCCTTGTTCTTTGCTGTTTGCTCAGACCATGTGAAGATAAGCTATCCTGAAAGATCTTTTTATTGACTCTATTATATGTGTGTAAATATTAATTCTGTCACCACTCAGGAACCTATTTTCTAAAATAAAAAAGACCAAATGAATTGTCACTCTCAGTTTCATTTCCACAATTCCTTTGATTCCTTTTTGCTTTTTTTCCCTCATTCCTCTTCTTGAGCCATGTGCACAAAGGAATGTGGAACAATTCTGGGGCAAATCAATTGTATCACTGGGGGAAAAAATTCCACTGATTTAAATGTGACTGTTTCCTGCCTTGGGCATGCTGGGAACCGAGTAAGTCATCAGAGTTCTTCCTTGTGTGGATCTTACTTACCACTCTGTCTCTATTTTCTGTTTGTCTAATCTTCTAAATAAAGAGTGAGACACAGACAAAGGCTGATAAACAGTGGTGAACTGGAGTTGTATTGGAACAAATTAACTGCACCACGGGGACCATATAAAAATTCCCAACATTCCCATTGATTTAAATGAGGCTATTAAAAGGACAGTAATGTCCCATAAAAAAATGCTTATAGTTTTGTAGTGGTTAAAAAAATTAAACTATATGCCACAAATCCTATCTCTCAAACCACTGTGGTTTGAGAGATAGTCTACATCTACATCAGCATCACAGAGCTCTGGTGATTCGATGCAGATACAGATGAGACTTAGACTCTTTTTGGAGACTGCAGGCAGTGGAGTAACTATAGGGGTAGCACCTGTTACAGGGCCCATGCACTCCAGGGGCCCAGCCTCCCCCTGTGACCCCTCCACTAGGCGCCCGCAATCTCTCGCAGGCTCTCCAGTAATGCACAGTGCTGGGAGATGACATCATCTCCCAGCGCTTTGCATTACAAAGAGGACATCACGGGAGCTCCAGGTAGGAGATGGGGGCATTGTGGAGGGGGTCAATGTGGTCAGGGGGGCCCGTGGCACTTCTTGTACCAGGGCCAGGAGGGTTCAATTTACACCTCTGACTGCAGGTAAAGTCCACGCTGCTGAAAATGGAAGAAAAAAAAACTAAAATAGCTTATTCACAGTAAATACGCTGAATTAAAGAAAAACAAGTTGAATTAATACATGCAGATAAACTAATAAATATTCAAATAAATATTTGGAACACTGTCAGCTCCTAATATAAACCCCCACTTACCACAAAAGATTAGTACATTTTATTATGGAAAAAACATATATTGTATGTCTTTTCTAATTAAAAAAGTGGTACTATCGCTGCTGGCAGTTGCTTTATTCCAAACGTATTATTGTCACAAAGTCTAAGACAAAGATCTACCAGTTGGAGACAATGACTTCACATGGTCTGACTCTTAACATAGATACAGACCATCAGTTAGAACCAAGACTAGGAAGGTCCAAGCTTCCAATTCTGTGTTCCAGTTTGGCCCAAGGTACAAATATCATAGAGCAGTGATTCTCAATCAGGGTGCAGTGGCATTTTGTTAACATGTGAATACTGAGTTTCAAATGTTTATTTCTGCATATTAGGGATGAGCGAGCACCCCGATGCTCGGGTGCTCGGGTGCTCTGACCGAGCACCCCCTGATGCTCGAGTGCTCGGCCGAGCACCCGAGCCCCATTCAAATGAATGGGAGCACTCGAGCATTAAACCAGGCACCCCCTGCTCTGATGAGCGGAGGGTGCCTGGTCAATGTCCCCCTTCATCTCCGCTATGCCCCTCTTCCACAATGTCCCCCTTCATCTCCTATGCCATAGAGGAGATGAAGGGGGACATTGTGGAAGAGGGGCATAGCGGAGATGAAGGGGGACATTGTGGAAGAGGGGCATAGACTCTATGCCCCTCTTCCACAATGTCCCCCTTCATCTCCGCTATGCCCCTCTTCCACAATGTCCCCCTTCATCTCCGCTATGGCATAGGAGATGAAGGGGGACATTGTGGAAGAGGGGCATAGCGGAGATGAAGGGGGACATTGTGGAAGAGGGGCATAGCGGAGATGAAGGGGGACATTGTGGAAGAGGGGCATAGAGTCTATGCCCCTCTTCCACAATGTCCCCCTTCATCTCCGCAATGCCCCCTTCATCTCCGCAATGCCCCCGTACCTCCATTCCCTGGTGGTCCAGCGGAGCGTCTTCGGATCTGTGCCTCTTCCGGCACAGATCCTCTTCACCCGAACATGTCGGGCGAGCACATGGCGGTACTCGTACGAGTACCGCCATGTGCCGAGCAGAGCGATGCTCGAGCCGATCCGAGCATCGGCCGAGCACGCTCGCTCAACACTACTGCATATATTTCTGCATGATATGTGTATGTTATTCTGATTGTGAGGCCTAAAAGGACTATGCATTTATGCATTTGTATCATCTTTTATGTGTTCGACAAATAGCCTTTAAAATGTTAGGTGTGCCCCAAAACTTCAAGGCTGCATGTTAAGGGTTCCTTGAACAAAAAAAAAAAAAGGTTGAGAACCACTTTCATGTAGCCTGTTGATTATAAGGTCATATATTCATATACCATCTCTTCAAAGAGAATATACAGGGTGGGGACGATGGAGGTTTATGATTATTTTATATTTTTAAGGCTATTTCTGTGGAATGCCCTAACACTTCAGCAAGCATATATGGGGATGGGTTATCATTTCCAGTCCCCCATTTTAGAGTCTATAATTCCCATTTCCACAAAAAAAATACACAAGTTTATTCTTAACAAAGTCCCCTTATTTAGAGACACACAAAGAATAAGTAAATGTATTATTTTATATATACAGAAGATTGAATATGTGTCCGTATTTTGGAATTCATATGTTGGGCACACAGATACATATTGTCATGACCTACCAGAAACACCGGGGCAGGCGTCGGCCTGCAAGAGAGAGAGTGCTCGGAAGTGCTGTCTAGGGAGCGTTGCTAGTAGTGCGGTGATTATCTAGGCAAGACCGTGCTGCGGCTAGGGCTGTATTAAAGTTGCTGTCAGTGAAGCCAGATGTCCGATCTGGGACCCTGATCTGGAGAGAATCACTGTAGACAGTAGATCTTATTCCACTGTCTCCACTGAATAACATAGGATCTGGAGAAGTGATATGACTGGAGAAGTTACCTCTACTTTATCACCTCTTTACCATACCTTAGTGCATAACCCCTGAAAGTCTTCTTAGGAAATGTTAATTGGGAAGGGTTTGGGGTCATCGTGTCTTGAAAAAAAAATCATGTCTGTCTCCATGAACTTGATATCTAGTGATAACTAAAGATTATTTTGGTGATCCCATCAACACAGAACTGATTCATAGTGGTCATAGCAGTCTTCTTCCAAGAATTTGGCAAGCAGGGGTTGTTAGGAGATGTTGGTGCTTTTTAAGGAGAACGAACACCCTCTAACAATACCCTCCCCCATTTACCTTAATATGGCCAGAAACCCTAATGGCCCCTATTAATTTTGCTAATGTTACTTTGTTAGATAGCATCTTCAGTGTCCTTGATGTCATATTCATGTAGACTATATGCTTGTTACTGGCATTTTTAACTGAAGCAGGCAGGATGCAAAAGCCTACCACCCTTTCCTTTGAGTCACATAGGGGTATACATTTCATTGCAAAGCAATAGCACTCAAAGGGTTAAGGACCAGGGGGCTGAGGAACGCAATGTGAAACAATACATCTCACACCCCTCAAGTCCTGCGCAGTCCTGTGGTCCAGCTAGCAACTGTCATGTCTGACTCCATGGACATGACATCCAGAACCAATTGTAGACATCATCTCTTAAATAAAAGGTACAAGGGGAAAATTCATAAGAGCCATTAGTTTTTTATGGCCATCATAAGGTAAGTGTGTGTGTGTGTGTGTGTGTGTGGGGGTGGGGATTGTTAGGAGGTTTTTTTCGTTTAAAGGGATAGTAATACTTCATATGTAAAAATATATAGTATCTTTTTTGGTTTTTTTTTACTATCCTTTACGGTCACAGGTAGCAAGCTTATGATACATATAAATGTATAACTGTACATTTATCAGTTTGAAACCACCTTTATCCTTTCAATCCTCCATTAAAAATCATATTATTAGTATTATCATGTATTGAGTTCTTCCCTTTGCAAGGAACAGAACATATTGCTCTGCTTGTTTACTAAAGTGCTGTTATCTTCAAATACGCAGGCTACTCTTTGTACATCCACTTCAAGGCTATTAATAAACAAATTAAAATGGAGTGGACCCAGCTTTGAACCCAGAGATAATTCACTCCCAACTTGATTCAAATTAGAAAAAGTTCCATTTAGAACAGGGGTGGGAAGAATGATACTCTCCAGCTACTGCATGATGGGAGCTGTAGACTGGCAGACGCTCGAGGGCATCATGTTGCTCACCAGTGTTTTAGAACAAATATTTGGTCATATGCAGATAAACAAAAGTGGAACAATTCTGAAGCAAACCAGCTGCGTCATGGAGAACAAATAAAATCCACAAAATGGACTCTTAAAGGGACACTAACACCTATACTTATGAACTACAAAGAAGTAAGATCTTGACATAGCACATTGTGTTACTATTATTATACAGAAGCCTCAGCTAAAGTATTTTAATGAGACATTACTATCCCTATTATGGACAGAAAATCGTAATGGCCCATTTGACATTTGATTTTTGTTCAGGAAAAAACATCTTTAATTAGCCATGGATCTTATTTCCATGGAGGAGGACATGACTGCTGATAGCGGGACCACAAAACACAAACTCTACTCAAGGCACATGGTAATTTTAACCATTTAAAGGGATAGTAATATTTCACAATAAAAGCAGCTCCAATTAATCTTCATAGTATGTGGGCCATGGAGAGTGTTATTTCAACACTGTCAGTGTTGTAGTTCAAGAGTAATTGAATGATAAAGTATCCCCCTCCTGCCCCTTTTATTGATGTAAATCTGCCCACCTCAGAGCAACAAGACTGTCCGAATAGATCACAGAGAGGGACAATCTTCAGCGAGCATAAGGAAAAACCTGAAAAACCTGTCAAGAGGGGCATTAGTCAGCCATTTGAATTGTAACTTTACACCTATTGGTGCCTGGTGGTGGTTGAGGAATATAATATTGATGTGCACAGGGCGCACCCCTGTTTGTCCCTTTTTCTTTCTTTTCTACATTGTCGCAGTAAGAAGTCTGTCCCTTGCTGTGATCTGTCTGGTCATGTGACCAGATTCCACATCTGATGGGAGGTGGCTTACACTAGATAAAAGGGGCGGGTGGGAGATACTTTATCATTCAATTACTCTTGAACTACAACTCTGACAGTATTGAAATAACACTCTCCATGGCCCAAATACTATGAAGATTAATTGGAGCTACTGTTTTTGTGAAACATTACTATCCATTTAAGGACCACTGTGTTGACATCCTTCTTGATCTAAAATGGTTAAGTTGACTCACCCACTTCAGTTTCTAAAAAACTGCCAACATCTGTCATGTCCTCCTCCATGAACATGACTTCTAGGGCTGATTAAAGATGTTTTTTCCTTGAAGAAAGGCACAAGGGCAAAATTCATAGGGCCATTTTCTGGCCACAACAAGGTAATCAGAGGGTTATTATTTAGGAGGTATTACTACTCCTTTAACCCTTTGAGTGCCAGAGGGGTACGGAATGCATTGCAATTAGTACCCCTCTGGCACTGAAAGGGTTAACCCTCTGAGTGGCAGAGGTGTACACAACGCATTGCATTGTGTAACCCTCTGGCACTCAAATGGTTGAAAAATATTACCTCATAGCTCTGTTCTGCTGGATTGTGTTCCTGTCCGTTGCTATTTTTATTCTGTATATCCTTGCAAAACATAATACAAAAAATAATATAACAAAAATACTCCAAAAATACTCTAAATAGAATAAAAGAGCATTTGCGCATAAAGCCTTGTTTTGCTTTGTCTAGTCCAGTGCATGTTATTTTCCCAGAAGTAAAATAGTCCTTTTATATCTGTCAGTGGGAGCACTTTCTGCTTTATGGATTTCAGTTGCAGCACAAAGACAATGTACTCTGTGCAGAAGGTAACCCAGAGAGGCTGGTGTCGTAAGTGGAAATGGAACAATTCTGGGGCAACCCAACAGCACCATGGTGGACAAACATAAATTCCCAAAATTTCAATTGATTGAAATGGGGCCAGGGTTGGATTTATATCCCAGGCACCCCTAGGAAAGGCACTGTAGGCACTCTTATCCCCACCCATGTCCACACCCCCATTCCTCTCATGGACCCGCCCTCAGACTCATCTACTATTTCCTGGCACAGAAAATACCCTTGGCCCATAACAAGCATAGCCCAAAAAAAAGGCTTTAACCCATTGGCTGCTAGAAAGATCTCCAACGCATTGCCAAGATCTCTCTAGCATCCAAAGGGTTAAAGGGATAGTAATTCATCTATTAAACTTTAGCTCCGAGTCTTCTTTATATATATACTAGTTGAACAGCCCGTTACACGGGCCTCAGTGCCTCTGGCAGCCGGTCGCGGGGCAGTCACACGCAGTGGAGATTGCCCGCTCCTCGGCTGATACAGAGCTGGACGCTCCTTCGAAGCTCCCAGCTCTGTATCAGCCGCGGCGCGGCCAGTCTCCACTGCGTGTGACTGCCACACGCTCAGCAGTGTCTACTGCGCATGTCGGGCGTTACACACAACTTAGCGAATTATTATATAGGATATATATATGTATATATATATATATGTATATATATATATATATATATATATATATATATATATATTTTTTTTTTTTTTTTTTTTTTTTTTTTTAATGTAGCACTATATTTAATTACTTACAGTTCTGTAATTTAAATGCTATTCAAGGATCCCCCTCCCACCCTTTCTGGCTACCTCCCACCAGTTGTGGAATCCAGGAATGAAGCAAGGTACAATCTTCTTTAGATAAGTATAAGGAAATCCCTGCCCTTTGATGAAGGAGGGCAGGATTTTCCTTTTGCTTATTGAATATTGTCCCTTGCCGTGCTCCATACAGACTTAGAAGTTGAGTGACACAGGGAAAGGGGCTGGAGGGGGATCCTTTCCGCTTCAATGGCTTTTGAACTACACCACTGTAATTAATTAAACATAGCGCTACATGTTAAAAAATATAAAGAAGACTCATAGCTAAACTTTACAATAAGTATTATTATCCCTTTAAATAACAGCTTGTAAAGGGGTATAAAACTGGCACAGGGATATTGAAATTGCTCTGTTCCCACCCACAATTTAAAATGTGGGTGTACCTAGCACTCTACGTGGTTGCCTACTCTGCCTATTGAAAAATCCGGCCCTGAATGAGGCCTTTTAACCAACTGAATGCTAGAAAAATCTGTCACACTTTGGGAAGCAGTGCTTTGGAGCACTTTCTAATATTCAAGGGGTTAAAAGCTCCATATAAGCAAAATAAATATATTTTAGTACACTATGGTGCAGCTGGTTTTCTCAATAATGTTTTACATTTCTAAGTGTATCAGAGTTAAGAATCAGGATGAATGAAACGTTTAATTTCCTTCCAGCAGGAATTTCTTTTCAATGGGGAGCAAAATGTGCAAATGTTAGGCTGAAAGGTTAAGCCTTAACCTTCTGGCATGCATTCCTATCATCATGTACAAGCATGAACTCTCTATCTCTCACATGCATATACATACATATACACTCAGTTGTGAATGCGCACGCAGTGACAAACATTCATACACCTCACAGCACTGTGGAAACACATTGTCTTAAATGTTCTTTAACCCCTTAAAGGGATAGTAATACTTGCAAATTACTAATCCTCATATTGTAGCTTTGTTAAAAAGAAATTTATTGCCCCCAGTGTCTTCTCTCAGACCCTTATGGTTTGAGAGATGATAGCGCTCAAATTTCCCCCCCTCCCCCTTCCCTGACTGAACTCTGAACGCTGACTGCAGGGATATCCGGTATTACTTGCATCAGGCGACTATGCAGCATTGCCGGGATCGCGTTTATAAAAAATAAATCTTTCACTAAAATGGTTTTCTATGTCTGGTTGCAAACCAAGCACAAACCAAGCACACGAAGAAGACCATTTCAGTGAATTATTTTTTATAAACGCGATCTCGGATCAGCTGCAGAGCCGCCTGATGCACATAAGACTGTCATACGACAGCTTCCCCTGCAGTCAGCGTTCAGTCAGGGAAGGGGGAGGGGGGAACTTTGAGCGCTATCATCTCTCAAACCATAAGGGTTTGAGAGATGACATTACGGGCAATAGGTTTATTTTTAACAAAGCTACAATATGGGGATTAGTAATTATCAAGTATTATTATCCCTTTAAGGAATAGCTAAGGACTGCATAGATCATGATTGGAGCGCTGGCACATGTAACTGATGATGTGTACTGGCGTCCCAAACGGGGGTCTGAAAAAGACAGCTCCAGTCTTGGAGTTGCCAATTTCAGACCCCACTATTGTTTACAGTGCTCCCTCATGAGTGCTGCAAGCATAAAATATATCACTTGCCGGGACTAGGTATGGCGAAAATTTTCCCCTCAAACTGAAATCGGCAAATAATGGCACTTTCTACTTGGCGAAACATTTCCCGCGAAAAGTGCCGATTTTCTGCTTTTTCCCGCCTTTTCCACCCATTGAAATCAATGGGAAGAAAAGTTTTCTACAGCCATATAAAAGTCTGTCAGGCTCTCACAGCAGCCATTCTGTGTTTGTGAGAGGAGAGAACAGCATGTTTTTTAGCTAGAGGCAAATAAAGGGGAATTGAAGATTAGTTTAGGAAGTCATTTAGGTAGAACATTTGTTCTCTGTATTAGGGGAGTCTGGGGGCATTGTAGGGGGTAAGAAGGGAGGAAGGAGGTTGTCCCCCAAATACTCCAACATTCCATGTGACTGACAGGCAAGACATAGACAACCTATTTGCTTGCTGATCTTGCTGTTATTGTCCCTGTGCTGGGTGGGGAAGTCTGGGGAAAGACATTGTTGATTTTCTTTTTCAGTTATAATTTTTTTTGGACAGACTATGATAAGACACCAGGGTGGACAACTTAAAAAAACAAATAAATAAATAATAAAAAATAAAAAATAATAAAAAATGAAATATCTTAGGTGACAATGACAGACAGCTGACTAGGCTTAGGCAAGGCATCATACAGCTCCATCAGTTGTGTTGTGCACTGTACAGTAAAAAAACACAGTGTAGTTGCAGAATGTCCAGCAAACGCACAAGTGGAAGGAGGAGGGGTGGAGCAGTGTAGGGATGTGAAAGTAAAGTAGTAGTCCTAAAACCTACTGCAGCAATGGTTGTTGCAGCATGTGCAATCAATGATGATGATCCCTTTACTCCAAGGGAGGATGCAGTTTGTCAAGGTCCCAGCAAAACTAGGTCCACCACCACCAGTGCCAGTAGAAATAAAGAACCATATAAGAAGAACACTGAAGATGACAACAAGTCACATTCAAATGTTGATGATGCTGGCAACAGCATAGTAGAGGAAGGTGTAGCAGCTGAAGCGCCTGCTGCTTTAGACAGTGAGACACCAAAACCCCTGTCCTCAAAGTAGTAGGGAACTTTGTTACCTTAAACGTAAAAAGAAACTGTTTGAGACCTCCAAAATCTTAGAGGAATATGAGGGTAATAGTGGGCAAACTGGGCAAGAACTGCCTGGTGATGCTGATGCTGCTGAGGATGACCTAATGATGATTGATGATGATGCAGATCTAGAATATATCCCTCAAGCATCCTTCTATTGTTCAGATAAGAAATGAAGTTGAGAGTGAGGATGGTGACAGGGCTATAAAATTATCAGAAAGTCAAAGGCTGTATCTTCCGCCACTTTTAAGGAGCACTGTGCCTGTCTATAAACTGTTTGGGAAAGACATTGGAAAGTCTGGCCCTGGACAAGCAAAGATGTCAAAAAGCACACAGTCACCCTATCAGTCATCATCAGCATCATCACCTCTTCAAAGTCCAAGTCCCACTCAGCCACACACACCTGTTCCGAGTACCCAGCAGCAGCAACACAGGTTAACATCCACAGTGTTAGATATGAAGAGTACCTCTGGTGCTGCTGCTGTAAGTGCTGCACCTTTGACACCTAGTAGTAGCTGCAGTAGAATTACATCAACATCTAGCTCCAGTAGTAGTAGTAGCAGAAACCACACATGACAGACAAAGCCAGGACAAACATATTAACAGCAGCACAGATGAGGAGGACACATGGGACCACAGCAATGATGGATAAGTAATGTATGTAAACAATCTGAGAAGGAGGATAGAGTATGACAATGGTAAAAATACATACATAAATCACACCATGCCAGTCCCTCACCACCATCACTAAAATACATATCTACCACATTGTAGGTTGTACTTTATTTTTTTTTATTACTTGATATCATCATGAATATGTGCCAGTGTCACTTAAGCAAGAAAGTGTTGTGGGCAAAGGACAAATGCATTCTGCATGCTAACACATTTTTAAAGCCATATTTTGCTGTAGGACTCACAACTTTGACTTTCAGTCACTTATTTCTAAACTTCAGCCTTCAGAAGAAGTAATATGACAGTGGGAAATGTAGTACCTTCTTACAGCTTACCTTGGTCTCAGCGTCATCTGCAGGTTTCAAGCATGCAGTAGGCCTCTGTTTTATGTGTTTGTTTCCTGTAGTCTCCTCCTACCTGCTTCCTCCCTCTGAGCTGCTCCTCCTACCTACTTCCTGAGTAGGGGTTTAAAGGGCTGACTGAGTCCTGACTCAGTTGCCCTTGCGTTGTTGTACAATACAGTTCTGTTTCCCTTGGGCTCTGTGTATGACCTGGCTTGTCTGACCATCCACTCTGGTGCTGACCTGTGGCTCCTCCTACCTACTTCCTCCCTCTGAGCTGCTCCTCCTACCTACGTCCTGAGGAGGGGTTTAAAGGGCTGACTGAGTCCTGACTCAGTTGCCCTTGCGTTGTTGTACAATACAGTTCTGTTTCCCTTGGGCTCTGTGTATGACATGGCTTGTCTGACCATCTATTTTGGTGCTGACATGTGGCTCTGTCTGACTACTCTTTTCCTGCTTCCATTGTGTAGTGGACACCCAACCTGGTGCAGACCTCTAGCTCTGGCTGACTACCTGATCTGTGTATGACCCGGCCTGTGTGTCCATCCATTCTGGTGTTGACCTGTCTCTCTCTCTGACCATTCTCCTTATGCGTTCCGATTTGTCTTAGACATCCTTTCTGGTGCAAACATGTGGCTCTGGCTGACTACCCGCTCCATGTATGACCTGGCTTGTCTGACTACCTACTCTGGTGTTGACCTGGGGCTCTGTCCACTGTTCATCCAGCATACTAACGCATCAGTGGATATCCTATCTGGTGCAAACCTATGGCTCTGGCTGACTAACCGTGTATGACCCGGCTTGTCTGACTATCTTTTCTGGTGCTGACTAGGGGGATCTGTCTGTTTCCTCCATGTGTTGGTCGCCGCTCCACAGACACCCATCCTAGTGGGGACCTGGGGCTCTATCAGACTCTTAGACTGACTGCAAGCTGAGTCAGTGCTAGTCCTTTGGGCGTTCCGAATTACCTTGAGACTCCAGTGGGCGGAGACCTAGTCTCGGACAGTGTGGTGGATCTATTGGCAGACTGCTATTTCTGATACAGTGCTTGCCTCTTTTATCACCCTCTGTGTGTTATCTGTTTATGTGCATTACTGTGATTATTCTAATAAAAGATTGTTTTACTTTACTGTACTGACTCCTGGTTTATTCCTGGGAACTGTGACATACCTATAGAAAATATACGTGAAAAATGTGTTAAAATAGGCGGAAAATGTGTGAACATAGGTGGAAATTTGTTAAAATAGGCGAAAAGGAGAACATTTTTGCAGAAGCGGAAAGGCAAAATTTTTCGCTGGAAAAGCAAAAAATTGCCACATTTTGGTCGAAAATTTTTGCGGGAAATTTTTCACACTTTTCACCCACCCCTAGCCAGGACTGTCAATGGTCCTTTAGACAAGTTTACCAGTGACGGTCCTTAAGGTGTTAAAGCAGAACTTTCATCATATGACTATAGAGCGTGAAATCATAATTACATTAGTGATATGCATAGACATCTTTGTCTTCTCAAGAATAATTGCTGCATTAAAGAAAAATTTAAAATTTTCGGCAGACAGGTAGTAGGGAACAGAGAAGACATCTCGCAGGGACGGCTCTGTCCGTCCCCTTCAACTCCACCATTGGTTAGTTGGAAGCCTTTGTGCCTTAAGGCACAGGAAGGGACTGACAGTGTAGACACAGAGAGCTCCTACGGCAAGATCCCTGCCAGTGCCTGTCTGCATAAAAGGTTCTATTTTTCTTTAATGCAGCAATTATTCTTGAAAAAGACAACTACGTCAATGCATATCGCTAATGCAATTATGATTTAAGGCTCTATATTCATCTTATGAAAGTTCCGTTTTAAGTGGGCAAAACAGGCCATTTTCCACAACATTAGCTTATTGTCAATTATTTTAAGGAAGAAAAAAGAAATCTACCTTTACTCTATGGGCCATATGTTCAAAGAAGTAGTGAAATAGCTTTTGTAGTTTGTAACGACTTTTCAAAGTGCAGTATCGTTGGGATCATTAATATTTTCAGAGAGTGTCTGTTATGATTGGAAATATGTCGTTTGTCCCGACTGAAATTGTTGTATGTAACGACAAAAAATGTCTTAACTAACGACAAGAATGTCTTAACTAAAAACAAAAATTCTCACATTCAGAAGACATTCCCTCCACTTAACGTACAAATTTTGTATTTTGGAAGACATTTTTTTGTCGTTAGGAAAATTTTCTTTTTCTCTATACGACACTGGAGAATCGTTTAGCCACACCCTTGCCCCGCCCCTTTGCCCATCAATTATGGAGTTGTGTCATACACAATGGACATTACTAGTTTTTTGTTGTATACTCTATAGAAAATATGTTGTTTGTGCATTCAATTACTTATTTTTGTGTTTCATACAACAATTTTTTGTCGTTATCCCTTTTAACATACGGTCCTATGTGTCTGATAATACTGGGTCAGGTCACAGTTATTAATCCTCTGAGTACCAGAGAGTTAGCCCATACATTGCATTGCAATGCTTTTGAATACCACTTTACCTCAAGTAATTAAACCAAATGTGGAGTAATTCTCAAGCAAAATTAATGCACCGCACTTATCAAGGAAAAGCTGCCTTTATTTTCCATGGGACTTTTTCTTTGATAACTACAGATGGTTTTCTCCAGAACTTCTCATTTATTGCTTTGGAAAATGTGACCCATTATCTTCTGAGCTAGCGTTAAAGTGATGTTTGATCACGACTAAGCACCGCTGTCGTGCGAAACGCGTTGATTTCATTTACCACCTGTAAAGATCTTCCGTTAACCACTCTGTAAGCCTCTATTGTTCGGAATATTATGAAAGCATGTATGTTTTTCAATTTTTGCAAATAAATTTGTGTAAAATGTGAAAGGAAAGTTTCTTTTTTTTTTGCACACTTTTTGAGTTCTTTTTATTACCGTGATATGAGGTATTATCCTTAGCCTGTGTCTAGCTGTATCTGACTGCAATAAAGTGAATGAGGACTGGAACAGTTATCAATGGAGCCACTAAAATGACCTGGTGGTATGATGCTTTAGTGGATCTAAATTTAAAGTGAACCTTTGACCCAAAGCCAAGTATATTTGTTTTAAAGAAAATTAAAAACTTCCTTTTTGGTTGTACTGAATATCTTAATTTTTTAATTTATGAATTCAATAAATAACATCACAGGTGGCTAAGTGGTTGGGCCTGTGCGTAATCTGTGTGGGTCACTGCCCACCCAGGTCTACCTGTGGCTATACCATTGTTATTGACAGTCAGAGGGTTAAGCCAAGGTGATTCTGAAGTTAATGAATTGTTCAGCAGAGCGACAGGAAACCCAGACAGTATAAATGAATGGCCAGACAGCATTTTCCTATGGGACTTTAATTTGGTTGGCACTAGTGACATGAAATAAATGATGTGATCCATGCCTTGTTGCTTGGTGCTGCTGATTGAATTAAAGAACAAAGGGTATTTATAATACAAGCTGGTGCAGTGACGTGCATAAGGCTTGAATCAGCTTACAAGGCAAGGCACATACGTATCTTCTGTGTTACATCTGTAGAGATTTAATGAAAACAGCTAAGAAAGCAACCAGTTAGTCTGAAGAAAGGCAGACCCAAATCCCATTATATAAGGTATTAATGTATTAAAAAAAATGATATACATATTTTATATATATAAAAGACTAAGGGTTTCTAATTTGCTGTCTGACCCACCCCAGGGCGGAGACTGGTGGCAGGCAGAGAATCAGGGCCACTGATTTTCACTGGAGTGTAAAATGCTGCAGTGAAGTTCAAATGGCCCCACTTTCCCACATCTAGACTCACTGCTGCAGTGCTCCAGTGGATCCCCGAACTGCATGGCGTGCCCAATCATCACTAGTGTATATAGATATAGGGGCCTCTCGGGTTTTGGGTAATTATTAGGTGTTTACTTATCTTTTAAAGGATAGTAATGTTTCAAAATAAAAGCAGCTCCAATTAATCTTCATAGTATTTGGGCCATGGAGAGTGTAAAATCTAGCAATAGTTGGGGGTATTAACCCCTTCAGTGCTGGTGTTGGCGGCAGGCTGGATACAGGTCCATTTCTGATCTGCTAAGATCAACTTTTTTTTTTTTTTATACATTTAAAACAGATCACATATTTTATTTAAATATACTATTTATAAAGCAAATCTGCTAAGGGTAAACAAAAGGTAATGGGAATTTTGTTGTTGTGGAGCAATTCAATGCACTTATACACACTACCAAGTCTTAGCAATAAAAAGTGGGCAAATACGGAGGGAAAGAGGGACATGGGGATTTTCATACCTTTCATGCAGTCTCCATAAATATTTAACTCATTGTGTCCAAATGATAACAAGAGAAAAAATGAAAATTATATTTTATTTATATTTTTGTACTGTTTTTTTTTTATTTTAATAAAATAAATATTGAGTTATCCATACAAGTGTGGTATCAAAAGAAAGCTCTAATTATGTGCGAAAAAATGGTATAGAATTTGTGTGTATGAAATTAAAGCCTTAGAGGGAAAACTCTGTTGAACAAAATACCTCCCAAGTGTCCTTCTTTAGGAGGGACAGTCCCTCTTTTAGACCCAAATCCCTCTGTCCCTCTTTCCCACCCTGATGTCCCTCTTTTAAGCAGATTAGACTGTGTGGTGTTTGTATAAGTGTATCATATATTGCTCTACAACAATAAAACTCACACTAATGTTTGTTTAAACTTCAGTATATGTGTTTATAAATTAGTCTGTGTAAATCAAATACTATGGTCTTGTTATTAGTCATGTATTAGGTTACATAATGAGTATTCAATAGGTCATGAAATAACCTAAAAATTCACGGAAATGCCCCTCCCACCAGCCACGCCCCCAGCAACACCCCCTATAATACAAATGTCCTTCTTTGGCAATTTGAAATGTTGGGAGGTATGGAACAAAGACATAGTCAAAAAGGTCAGAATTGCTCCGGTCCTTAAGTGCAATCCACCCCAGATTTTCCCGATCCTTAAGGGGTTAACTAGTCATGGGAGGGCCCCAGTGAAAACATATTTTGGGCCCCCTACCACAAAAATATTTTTATGAAGGCATAACTAGAACCTATTGGTTCCTGGGTCAGATGTGGCCCCGTGCTGTGCCCACTGCAACTGCATCCCCTGCACCCCTCTTTAGTTAAGCCCCTGTCCTGTAGTCTATGTAACCCTGTACTGGCTTGCCAAATGAAAAGTCTTATAGTTCCTTATGTTGCTAATCCTGCAGACCTCTCTCCCCACCTCTTTCATTTGTCCTGATATCTTGGTATTAGTGTTCCAGGTGCCCTTTACATTTTACCATCCATCTATTTATCATGCTAGCACCTAGACATGTCCAGCAGTGTGCAAGGATGCCATGCTTTGTTAGTGCAGCAGCCCTGGTGATATATAACAGCAATGCCATCACTTGGATGATGTACTATGGAAGAGAATCTGCTAAAATAAATTATAATGAGTGATGGCATGTAATCTTACCCAGCATGTCGTTAGTGCTTCTGATTTCACCCAACACATTCCTTTAGCTGCCAAAAAATCTGGAGGACAATTTTTCAGGCTAAAGTTTGAAACAGTAGTTTGTATGCAGAAGTAGATTCTTGTACTGTACATATATCTCTGTAAGTAAGGAATTAGCGTATTATTCTGATGAACAATGGTGTAACTGCAGGGGGTGCCGTTGTATCAGGGCCCAGCACCCAAAGGGGCCCAATCTGCTATAGGATACAATAGGCTCTAGGCTCTAGGGCAACTTTAGAAGCGGGGGCAGTACGTTATTTTTTTAGTAGTACTTTGCTATAGGGATTAGTAATACTTAAGTATTACTATCCCTTGAAGGATAGAGACAAGAAGCTTCCCAGATATGATCCAAGGGAACTAATAACTCTCACATTTCCCACTGATTAGATTGGGGTTTCTTATCCCACTAATATCCAGTCAATGTATAGGATATATTACTAACATTCAGTGGGTTAAAAACCTTATTTAAATTAATGGAAATCAATATTTATCCCCTACTGTGTAGCTGACTTATTTCAGAACTGCTCATCTTTGCCTTTAAACAGAAGGCCCATTGTCTATACAATTTCAAATTCCAAAAGAGAAAATGTGTATCTAAAAGTTCATAGAAGCTGTAATTGTATCTCTCTGTCCAAATGGTATTGCTGCATTCTGCTGGCTTGTCAGTTCAAAGCTGACCTAGTGCCCATATTGATTTGCACAAAGGATAAAAAAAAAGATTAAAAAGTAAATATTTCAGGAAATAAAAACCTGAGTCAACTGTGAAGGTTCCCTTTGATCAAATCATTTCATACGAACAATCCCTTGATCAAATGAGAGATCAATAGTGCAAGACTAAAATAAAGTTGGTTGGATACTTCCAGGGGCCTATGTACAAATCAAACTTGGTTTTTAAGGCACAGCACTTTAAAGTACATAGAGCTGATCGCAGGTCGTGGGATTTTACTGTACAGTCCATAAGTTGCAATTACTAAGTAGAAAAGAAAGCAACAGATCAGACTTTCTGTTCTTTGCTACCATTCTCCACTAGAGATGAGTTAATCTCTTGCAGTTTAGTTCCCAGCATAGTTAACTGAAGTACCCAGAAAGTCTTAGATTCAGTGAACGGGTTCAGAACATCTATGATGGCCAAGGAGAGAGAGAAAAGGAGGGAAAGGGAGTGCAGAGACGTAACTAGAAGCCATCGGGCCCTGGTGCAGAAACTGCCATGGGCCCCCCGACAACATTGCCCCCAGTCTCCACATTGTTCCCCCAATCGACACAATGCCCCCCATCTTTACATTGCCCTAATCTCCATATTGCCTCTACATTGCCCCACAATCTCCACATTGCCTCATTTCCACCATATCTCCACATTGCCCCACGGTCTCCACCTTTCCCCTATTGACCCCCCTCGTTGTCCATCTCCTACCTCCCTGGTGGTCTAGCGGCGTGGCATGAGAGGGCAGAGGTAGAGCTCCCAGTCCATTCTCAGTAATTCAGCGCGCTGGGAGATGATGTCATCTCCCAGCGCTCTGCATTACTAGAGCGACGGAGAAGGCACAGACCTACTTGCTGCAGGGCACCGAGCGAGGGGGGTCGCAGGGGGCGGCCAGTGAATGAGTGATAAAGGCATGGAAGAACTGCAGAAGTTCAAGAGGTTTCACTAATCAAAGGGAAAGGAACAACAACTCATCAAAATAAAAACAAAACATACCAAATTATAGGTAGCCTACCCAGGGGCACCTGTAGAAATTTTCCCAGTGGGGGGTCCATAATGTGACCCCCAGGCCAGCCTGCACAGCCTCTATGCTTATATGGAGGGGGCAAGTGCTTAATCTCAATAAAGCTTTTTTAAAAAAAAAAACTTACAGCTCCTTTAAGATGTTAGAGAGCTCTCCAATGAGCTGCTCCAAATGTGTTAGAGTTCTGTCTGGCATCCATGAGATTAAACTGCTTGATTGGCATTATTCCACTGGGATTTCAGGAGTAATTACTGGGTTCCACCACAGCAACAGGTGTGAGAATTACTGGACTACAGCAATCATTGCCTCATTACTCAATCATATCCCTATTATTTCACATTGAGTAGGAGGTTTCTACTAACGCTGGAATGAGATTGGTTATATTGGTTCTCATGTACACAAGCAAACTAGAGCAAACTATCTGCACTACAGGGGACAAAGATATATCCCTATTGATCTAAATGGTGCTTTTTTTTAAACATTTTTATTGAGAGGACAGTAATAAAACATTACAAAATCATAGATAATGCACATAGTAATCAAATAAGAGATACAATGTAGACAGTCAAGTAGGTATCATAACATGGCGATACAGATGTCCCATTTTAACCCCTTAACGACATGTGACGTACTATGACCATCACGGTCCTTGAAATACTCAAGGACCGATGACAGTCATAGTACGTCACATACTTTTTACTTACAGCGCTCTACCGGGAGCACTGTAAGTAAAAATAGGGCCTGAAATTGACCGCTCCAACATCGGAGCGATCTCTATCAGGCCCCATAGTGACGCGCCGATACACGTGACAGGTCACGTGTACCGGTGCGTCCATGTGGTTCTATGCGGTCCTTATGGGATGGAAATGTCCCAGGACTGCCGGTCGTTAAGGGGTTAATTTTTATGTTTGAAAAACTAAACTAAAACAAAGCCAAAACTCCACTCCCCATCACCAACCCAAATCATATCCCTAATAGGGCTCATCCCTCCCCGGGAGACGAGCGCAGCCCCTCTTTCATTAATTATTATTAAATGTAGCAGATAACAGCATCGGCATCAATTAACAGATATACATATAAATAGATAAGTAAGTAGCCAGATTCCCCAGGGACACCAAACACAGAAAATGGAAGAAGGATAATGCATCACATAGCCCTCATTGGTAATGAATTCTAGAGTTACAATAAGAAGTCCATAGTTGGTGAAATTTGTTCGGGGTGCCCCTGTGTAAGTAAGCCTTATAATGAGGAAGATTATGGGTCTAAATGGTGCTTTTAACCCCTTGAAAGCCAGAGAGGGGGAGATGCACTAAGGTGTGGTAAAGAGGTGATAAAGTGGAGATGTGACCAGTGATATCACATCACCAGTTCCTATGTTATTCATTGGAGCCAATGCACTAAGATTTCTCCAGGTTTGGAGATCTTAGTGCATTGGCTCTATAGAATAACACTGGAATTGGAGAAGTGATATCACTGGAGAGATCATCTCTGCCTTATCACCTCTTAATTAGGGATGGGTGAAAATTTTTGCCTCAGATCAAAATCAATGAAAAATGTCACTTCTCGCTTGACAAATAATTTCCCACGAAAAGTGCCGTTTTGCTGTGTTTTTTTTTTTTTTTGCCTAGCTCATTGCGTTGAAATCAATGGGAAGAAAAAAATTTCTCCACTACATAAAAGTGTTCTCTATTTTTCTACAGCCATATGTCAGGCTCTCACAGCAGCCATTTTGTGTTTGTGAGAGGAGAGAGCAGTACGTTATTGATGTAGAGAAGATAGGAAAATAAAGGGGAATTAAAGCTTTGTTTAGGGAACATTTTAGGTAGGACACATATTTTCTTTATTAGAGGAATCTGAGAGCACTTTAGGGGAAAAGAAGGGAGGAAGGAGGTTGACACCAAATAGCCCAAAATTCAGTGTGACTGACTGGCAAGACACAGGCATCTGGGGTCCAATTTGCTTACTGATCTTGCTTTTATTATCTCTGCGCTTGGGAAGTCTGGGGAAATAAGTTGTTGATTTGGTTTTCAGTTATATATATATATTTTTGGGGGGTGGACAACTTAAAAAAAAAAATAATAAATAATAATAATAATAAAAAATAAAATAAAAATAAATACATTAGGTGACAGACACCTGACTGGGAGCCTGGCGTGACCTGTGTGACTGAGGCAGACTTGATAGACAGCAAACCATATTGAGAATTTTGTTGAGGGGTAAGACAAGACATTACACTCCATCAGTTGTGTACTGTAGAGCAGTGGTTCTCAACCCGTGCCCTCAGTGGCTATTAACAGGCCAGGATTTGAGAATTTCCTTTTAAGAGCACAGGTGAGTTAATCAATACGACTGAGCCTCTGATCAACACACTTGTGTTCTAGCAGGGAAATTCCTAAGTCCTGGCCTGTTAGTGGCCACTGAGGGCATGAACTGATAACCTCTGCTGTAGAGAGTAAAAAAAAAACAAAAAAACAGTAGTTTTTCATTAAAAAATATTACAGCCCAGAATGTTCTTTACTTAATCAAGCTGTTGGTTCATTCTGTTATAGAATGTGATTCTTTGACTACAGCTCTTCATAGTAAGTGAGAGTAACAACATCACCTGGTGAATAGAATAGAAAATTGTCATTTCATTTTTAAAAAGAACAACTTTGAGCTGTAATAAGTTTTGAATTAAAAAAAATCTCTCGCCAACAGGAATTCTCTTGTTTTACTCAGCAGGAGAAGCCACATAAAAATATATTTTCATGAAAAAAGTTTACTGGGTTCCCTTACACTGGGGTTCAGTTCAGATGCCTCCCCTGTCCTGTCCTCTTAGTTCTCCAAGGTGAACCATTTTCTGCCACTTTGTAGGTTGTACTTTTTTTTTTAATGTCTCGATATCATCATGAATATGTGCCAGTGTCGCCTATGCAGGAACACATGTTCCAAGGCATATGTTGCTGTAGGACCCTTTGACTTTCAGATACTTCTTTCTCCACTGTAGCCCTCAGAAGAAGTAATGTTGCGGCCAGAAATGGTGCACCATAGGAAATATAGGTGAAAAATGTATTGGAATAGGCTAAAAATGTGTTGGAATTGGCGAAAAGGAGGAACATTTTGCATTGGAGAAAAGGGGAAAACTTTCGCAAAAAATTGTTCGTTTTCAGTGAAAAGTCATGCAGAACATATTTCTCACCTTTCGCCCACCCATATGTGGCATAAATAACTTTTTTGTAAAAATAAATAAACAAATAAATAAATAAATAATGTCTACTTGAAATTAAAGTAGAACTGTCACTGTATAATAAATTTGTAATATTGAAATTGCTTAAAAAGATACCTATATTTATGATAGCCATTTTTATTTTAAACAATAGCTTTATTTATTTGTCAGTTCATGCACATTAGAACATACTGGTTGGCATGCCAGTTGGATGCTGGGCCTTGACACAATTGCATACTCTGCACCCCGCTGTAGTTAGGACCCTGAACCAAGGATATTTTCTGTTCCAGGAAACAGTGGATTGGACTAGGGGCAGGGTTATGTGTGAAGAGTGGGGTGTGTGACCCTGGGCAGTGATAAGGGCAGATACAGTGCCTTACCTAGGGGCATCTGGAATGAAAATCAATTGATGGGAATGAGAAGAAATGTAGTCCTGAACATCAGGATGCCCACACCTGGACTAGAGCAACTGTGCAACAAACCAACTAAGCCATAGAGGACAAATACACATTCCCCAAATGCCCATTGATGTAACCCTTTGAGTGTCAGAGGGGTATGCAACGTATTGCTTTGCAATGCGCTGCATACCCCTCTGGCACTCAAAGGGTTAAACAGAGCTTTTAACCCAATGAATATTAGAGATGCCTTCAACACATTGCTTTCTCGCATCCAGCGGGTTAGATTGAAAAATCAACATTTTTATTTTATTTTGGATTTTGCAGATACTGCTATAACAACCATGCCTGCAAGATCAAGTTAACATGACCAATAGTAACTTAGGTGTGAGGCCTTTCTATGCTTTCCTGTCTGGGAATAAGTAACCTGCCATGGTTCGATACACTAACCAATTTCCTGGAACATCCACTGGTTTTGCTGGTTTGTGAATTGGTCCTTAAGTGGATAATCATTTTTTCCAATAGTGTTGTGGGGAATGAATTTGTAGAATCAGCACTGAGGTCTATTACATATCAAATCTATTTAAAGTCCAAACCCATTTTCTCTTCATCTTGCAGTACAACTAAAAAATAAATTATTATTTTCTAGGCTGTTAAAATTCTGTTTAATTTTGCCAAATGTATTTTGTTAATTATAGTATTTTATTAAGAGCTCCCCCCCCTAAAAAAACAACCCGCCCCCCAAAAAAACCTCTTTTGAGGGGTCCCATGTTCCTCTAATGTCAGCTGAGGTATGAAGTACCCACTGGTAGTCTCAGAATCACATGCACACAGTCTGCCACCCCAGCCTTGTTCTACTGGTAATCTCAGAACTACGCATAGGCTTGTCTCATACCCCAGCCTTGTTCTACTGTGCACTGGTAGTCACAGAACCACACATACACTGTCTGACACTCTAGCCTTTTTCTGCTGTGCACTGTTAGTCAAAGAACCACAGATAGACTGCCTGACACTTCTGCCTTGTTTCACTGGTAGCCACAGAAAACATATACACTGGATGACACCCCATCCATGTTTCACTGCCAATTGGAAGACAGGGAATGACACATTCACTGTCTGACATCCAATAGTGTTCTGCTGTCCATTCAGATTCACAGAATGACACATACAAATACCAAAGAACTACACCACACTATACATCAACACAGTCTTATTCCATTGTTAGGATACTTGAAAGGCCAGACTTGGTACACTTGTAGCTACCAAGACCCACAGCACAGTGCGGTAGTCCAGTCTTGCTCCACTGGAAGCCAGAGAACCCCATTACACAGTCTGCCAGCCCATCCTCATTAGTCTAGTAGCCACACAACCACACTACTCTATCCTATAGCCCATACTTGCTCCACTAGTAGCCACAGACCAATACTACACTGTCTTTCAGCCTGACCTGTCCTGCTCACACTGCAGCCTACTTCTTGTTGTGCCTGTGCCTGTGACGCTATTTTCCACAAGATCCCAAGGGACGATTTAGGGGGACTGGTCATCACTAGGTCTGAGGAATCAGGGCTTCCAAACCCTTCAGTGCTGGTAGTGATCACTTCCTCCTCCTCCTCAGACTCATTAGACGCCTTAAGGTCCTTCCAGCTCTTCCTTTTTTTTTTTTTTATCCAGGTGCTCATAACGATAGTACACACTATGAGCTTCTACTGTCTTCATTTTTCTTGCATTATGTTTCACTTCCTGGAAGCATCACGTTTTTGACACAAAAACACAAAATACATGTAAGTAAAGGGGTGAAAAAAAGCCACTGAAAAAAATGTCAAAACCTTTTTGGCAATAGGCAAGATTTTAAGGGCTTAATTTAAAGGGATAGTATTGCTTAAATTTAACTAATCTTAATATTGTAGAAAAAAATATTAATAGAATGATGTATGTCCCGTCTCTCAAACTTGTATAGCTTGGGAGATCGAAGCATCTAAAGTTCCCGTTTCACAGAAGTCTGCCATCTAGCTGAGAGAAGGAGATTCTTATCCTAGGACCATCCTGCAGCTCTTCAAGTACTTAATTGGAATGGTCTACAAAGTGTGCCTGGTTTGCAAGCACACTTTGTAGACCATTCTGTTGAAGTATTTATTTCTATATCACGTTATTCTGGCTCTGCTGAAGAGCCACAGGACGGTCCCAGGACCAGAATCTGCTTCTCTCAACTAGATGACAGACTTCTTGTGAAACGGGAACTTTAGATGCTTCGATCTCTCAAACTATGCAAGTTTGAGAGATAGGACATACCTCATTCTATTCATATTTGTAATCTCTACAATATTAAGTTAGTTAAATGTAAGCAATGCTATCCCAATACAGTGGATTTTCCTGTGAAAAAGTGGACAACCACATGGTTTTTGCTGATTTTTCCAAGAGAACAGAACAGATCTTTCGCCCACCCCTAGTCCTCAGAAATATCTATGCGGGGAACTTGGATCTGGTGATTTTTATGAGGGCCTCCTAACAGAGGAAAAACTATGCTCAGGAAGCAGGACAAACTTTCTAAGGGTACACCAGTTCCTGAGGATGTGGATATTAATGTTGAAATTTTGATTGCAAAAAATAATGGGCAAGAAAGTCAAAAGTGCCATTAATTTGCAGAATGAGAAAAAAAATTCCCTGGATCAGACGGTGTAACTGATGTATTTTATCAAACCTTTGATGACATTTTGGCTATGTATCTATCCCTTGTTCCACTAGACAGTTGGCTCTTATCTTGTCAAAACTAGGTGACTCTCAAGCAATTGAGAACTGACATCCTATTGTCCTCCTCAGTGCTGTTAGGAATGTTCTGGAAAATGTCCTTTTTAGCAGACATATTTTGGTTTTGTATAAGTGGCTTTCTGTGTCTCATTTCTGCTCTGTGAAAGTTCAGTGCATTTATTTTGCCATATTTGAAATCCAAGAGGCCCTTGAATGTTTCCTAGGAGTTGGAAAAGTAGTTATTGGCAATGGATCAATCAAAGTTTTTGGAAGAGTTAGCCATGAGTACCTGTAGTTAACCTTGTCAGAATATGCCTTAATATAGAAAACTGTTAATTGGTTGTCAGCTTTATATAAAGGGGCTGAAAGCTTGTGATTAATTGGAGGAGTGAAGCCACTGACCTCTGTTCTGGTATCAGGGAAGGTTGTCCCTGAGTCCTTTCCTATCTATGTTTGAAGTGGAGCCTTTTCAGAAAAGGATGAAAGACATCACTTTGAGGGGGTAATTGGGCATCGGGAGCAGGCTTTGAAGGTGATCACCTGTTCAGATGATGTAACTCTGAGGCCTCAGGGAGGATCCATAGCAATGCAGGAGAAGAGTGTTTTTTGGATGGAGAAAGATAGTATGTGCTTCCCCCTCTGCATTTCTGGAGGTCCTCCCAGAAATGATAATTTTAAAGGAGCAGTAAACTTTGTTTATGAAAACACATATTTTACAGAGCATTTCCTGCTGAATAAAACAAGGTCACTCCCACTGCTGTCAGATGATTTATTCAAAGTTTATATCAGTTTAAATAATCAGGAAGTGAATTTACTGTGTTTACTTCCTGATAGTTCTAACTGACAGGAAGTGACAGGCAGTTTCTATCACATTCTATGGACAACTGTATGTCTGTGACTTTTCTGACTTTCCTCTCCATTAGAATCTAACTGGAAATCTAATTAGAATTTTACCACTAGAGGGCACTGCTAATGCGAAAAAACATGGGTTTAAACTGTAATAACTCTGGAAATATAAATATCTTGGCAGTGGGAGTACATTTATTTTACTCAATAGGAAAATCCCTACAATATATATTTTTTCATATATATTTAAGAATTAAATTTGGTTATGGCAATGTGTTGGCTACCTCCTGCCGTTCAAAGGGTTAAAGTTGCAACCCTACACCCATATATGTCAGGGGATTGCAAACCTCATTTTAAACCATTCATGACTGTTATCTTTTACCAAACTTTATTTTAGTTTGTTATAATCAGTCTGTTGGTTTAAGCCAACATTACAAACTCATTATAAGGCTGAGCAGGATTTAAATCTAAAAAAAAAAATAACTAAGAAAAAAAATCTAATTAAAAAGCAGACTCTGGGGGATGAGATACATGATACAGCTGAGCAGATCAGCCTTCTACAACAAATTCACGTGTCAGAGAAAGGCAGATCCCCTTTGCACAAATCTGGATTTTCCTATTGTGCCACTAGAGAATAAGGGCCTTATAAATCACATTAAAGAAGGGCAATTGTGGAACTATGCAACTGGAAAATGGGGAAATGAAAATCCCTATTGGTTTACATAAGTCTTGTAATCTCTTAAATGCTAAATTTAAAGGGATGGTAATGTTTCACAAAAAACAGATCTGATTAATTGTCATAGTATTTGGGTCTTGGAGAGTGTTATTTCAATATTGTCAGAGTTGTAGTTCAAGAGTAATGGAATGATAAAATATCTCCCTCCTACACCTTTTACTGATGTAACACTGCTCACCTCAGAGCAGCAAGACTGTCCGGATGGATCACAGAGAGGGACAATCTTCAGTGAGCATAAGGAAAAACCTGAAAAACCTGTAAAGGGGGCAGGGTTTTCCTTATGCTCACAGTAAAAAGATTGTCCCTTGCTGTGATCTGTCCGGTCAAGTGACCAGATTCCACACCTGAGGGGAGGGGGCTTACACTAGGTAAAAGGGGCGGGAGGGGGATACTTTATTATTCAATTACTCTTGAACTACAACTCTGACAGTATTGAAATAACACTCTCCATGGCCCAAATACAAAGAAGATTAATTGGAGCTGCTTTTTTTGTGCAACATTACTATCCCTTTAAGTACATTTTATAACTTAGGACCCTACTCAGAAGCTAAAGATGATTAAATTTTGGCGCAAACTATCTATTTTCAACATGAGGGGAGAAATAAACATTGCCAGTGATTAAAATGGGGCTTTAATCCATTGAATGCTAGAAAGGTTGCACTGTGAAACAGGTGCAGGTTAAAAATCCCCATTTCAATCAGTGGCATGTATTGAGTTTTAATCCCCCCCCCCCCCAAGTACAGTTGGTTTGCTCCAGAACTGCACCACTGTAGGTTAACCCTTTAAAGGGGATAGTAATGTTTCATAATAAAAGCAGCTCTAATTAATCATCATAGTATTTGGACTTTGGAGGGTGTTATTTCAATTCTGTCAGAGTTGTAGTTCAAGAATAATTCAATGACAAAGTATCCCCCTCCCGCCCCTTTTACTGATGTAACACTGCTCAGCCAGATCAGAAGGAAGGTGCCCAGGTAGACTGCAGAGAGGGACAATCTTCAATTAAGATAAGGGAAAAACCTGAAAAACTTGTCAAGGGGGGCAGGGCTTTCATTGTTCTCATAGGAAGAAGATTGTCCCCTTCTGTTATCTGTCTGGTCTATGGACCGGATTCATAGATACAAAAAAGATCCGGGTAGCACTACACCTTTAAATAGTATATGGACCGGATTCCCCATCTGAGAAGAGATTACTTACACTAGGTAAAACGGGCGGGAAGGGAAACTTTGCTTGTGAATATCTCTCAAACCATAAAGGTTTGAGAGATAAGACTTATATCATTCTTCATGTTTTTTTTAATGCCTACAAAATAAAATAAAGTTAAAACGAAGTATTACTATCCCTTTAAGAACCGGAGAAGCATACCTGGGAACTCTCTGGATTTGCCTCGGAGACTCCGGTTTTGACTACTTTACCAGGACTCCGGAGCAGAGGCTGATTCTCCGGATGTGTGGAGTTTACATTTACATTGAAACTCTGCCCACTTCTGCTCTTTCTCCCTGTGTTCCTCCTTCCCCCACCTTTATTTTACTATCTATGTCACACCTGTAAGCTCTGCCTCCCCCAACTTGCATCTAGGGTTGCCACCCAGCCAGTATTTTACCGGCAGGCCAGTAAAAAATTGGCTTCTGTCCAATGTTAATTCTATGGAGGAAATGCCATGGCCAGTATTTTTTGGAAGAAAAGGTGGCAACCCTACTTGCATCAAGTCTTGCCCCTTTTTGCCACGATTCACTTCATTTTTCTCGCTCCCTATTGCACCAGAGGACTCCCCTCCGGGGAGACAACATTTCAAAGTTGCCAGGTATGCAGTGAGGTTTCAAACGCAACACTCAATGTATTGGTTATCTCTCTGGCACTCAAACGGTTAAAGAACAAGGCCCTGAGACCTTACAATTATTTAATTCCATGTATGCTAGAGAGATCTCCAAAACAGTGCATTTATAACTTGTTGAGAATATTCTAATTAACCATTTGAGTGCCAGAGAGGTATCCACGCACTTTGTTGCAATGCGGTGCATACCTCTCTAGCAATTAAACAGTTAAAATGAAAAAGGACTTTATGAAGAATACTAAAGATGAGCAAGTCTGCACTTTTGTGCTACGTAGCTCAGTAAATTGGTGCTTGACAAGAGCAGAGCCAGGAAATCAATTCCATCTCTTGTTTTGTGCAGAATCATATTTGTACATTCACCTATTGACACTACGGATGAGCTAAACAATTCTCTAAGATTACTACTTGCACAAAACTATTTCCCAAGTCCCAAAGCAGGTGTTAGGGAACAGTTGTCTCATTTCTCATTTTTTTCACGGTTTTAACCAATTAGCTTACAGAAAAACTTATCAGGTGATGTTATAAAAAAAAATAAATGGATTACGTCTGCTTAACGTTAACATCATTCAAAAGGTTCCTGTCCAGATCATCACCACTTCTCAGGATCAGGTACGAGGAGAACTGCTTGAGCAGGTTACTATAATGTATACTGGGGAAAGTATGAGCACATCAGCTGCTACCTTCATGCGTCTAGCCTTGCACCTGCCTAATTTACTAAAATAATTATGCTAAAATGATCTCCTTAAAAGGATAGTAATGTTTCACAAAAAAAGTAGCTACAGTAATCTTCATAGTATTTGGGCCATGGAGAGTGTTATTTCAATACTGTGGAATCTAGTTTCTTGACCAGACAGGTCCCAGCAAGGGACAATCCCAGGCACCCCTAGGAAAGGCACTGTAGGCACCCTTAGCCCCAACCATAACCACACCCCCATTCTTCACATGGCCGCACTCCCAGATCCATCTACTATATATCCTGGCACATAAAATACCCTTGGCCTATAACAAGCAAAGACAAAAAAAGACTTTAAAGAGATATCAATTTTTCACACAAAAAAGCAGCACCCATTAATCTTTGTGGTATTTGGGCCATGGAGACTGTTCTTTCAACTCTGTCAGAGTTGTAGTTCAAGAATACTTGAATGATAAAGTATCCCCCTCCTGTCCCTTTTACTGATGTTACACTGCTCACCTCAGAGCAGCAAGACTGTCCGAATGTATCGCAGAGAGGGACAATCTTAAGTGAGCATAAGGAAAAACCTCAAAAACCTGTCAAGGGGGGCAATGTCTTCCTTATGCTCACAGTAAGACGATTGTCCCTTGCTGCGAGCTGTCTGGTCTGTGGACCAGAATCCACATCTGAGGGGAGATGGCTTATACTAGGTAAAAGGGGTGGGACAAGGGATTCTTTATCATTCAATTACTCTTGAACTACAACTCTAACAGTATTGTAATAAGACTCCCCATGACCCAAATACTATGATCTTAATCAGAGCTGCTTTTTTTGTGAAACATTATTATCCCTTTAATGCAGTTTGTGCAATGGGAATGCAATGGAGCAGTCAGTGGATGCCTTGTGAATTACTTTCCTCTATGCCTTCTTTAACCCTTTGAGTTCCAGAGTGGTACAGAATGCATTGTTTTGCAATGCATTCCGTACCACTCTGGCACTCAAAGGGTTAATGCCATGTATTAACCATTTCAGTGCCAGTGGCATATCCTTCTCATTGCATTGGATAACCATCTGGCACTCAAAGGGTTAAACAAGGACCAAAGAAAATGGTGTAACTTTTTTACCATTTTCCTGAGCCTGCTATTGGGCAGACATAAGGGGATTTTTAGCATTACATTTTAGCGTGTTTGTGTGTGTCAGTATGTACCACAGTGATTATACTCTGTAGTGCATACCCTGTAGTGAAGCTGTTGGCACTGAAGGCTAAAATCAATGGAGCTACACTGGTGGATTCACACATTCATTCCACAGTGATGTATCATGTTTCTGCTTACTGCAACTTTTACTGTTATCAAGACAGGACTGCTGGAGGGGTGTCTTTCTAGGAGTCTCTCCTCCTCCCGCTCCCAGTCCAAATCTATTTGACTGGAGTTAAAAAATGTTTGATATCGACCAAATTGATCTGCAAACTGAACAGTATATTTTTTGTTCCTCTCTTATTGTCAACCTATCTGGAAGTAAATATTGTCAAAAGAAAAATATTACTTTGTCTATAATTGAAACATTCTAATGTGTGTACACATATATTTAATATATATATATATATATATATATATATATATATATATATATATAAAACATCCAAAGGTGGAAAGCACTCGCTCCCAAAGTACAATATTGCCCAGGTGCACAATCCCCAAAATGCTGTATTACATAAAGAAGACTCTTCTTTATATATATATATATATATATATATATATATATATATATATATATAAAGGTAATGAGAGGAGAGCGCTAGTGAAATAATCAAAGACAGTTTAATGCATAAAGCCTAGGATACAAAATATCTAAATAACATTCACTTTAATAAAATAAACAATCCTAGTAAAACTAGCTTAACCCCTTAACGACCCTTGACGGTCATAGTACATCAAGGGTCGATTTGACTTAACGACCGATGACGTACTATGACCGTCATCGAGTTCCGGGCTCCCCCCGCGGCTGCACGCCGTTCGGGGAGTCCGGAACTCAACGGAGCAATAAAAAAAAATTGCTCCGTGGTCATTAAGTCACTTTCCCTTCCGGATTCCCCGGTCGTTAAGGGGTTAAAGTGTTAGTAATGTCTAAAAAAAGTTTTTTTGCATTTAGAAGAGCTTAAAAAGCTGAGCTAAATGCAAAAAACATATCTCTCAAACTGCTATGGTTTAAGAGATACAGGCATTTAAAGTTTGCTGTTTCCTACTGACAGCTGTAAAGCTGTCAGCAGGAGATCCGTGTCGGTCGATACGGAGGCGCTTGAGAAGTGCCGCGATCTCGTTATTTACCACAAATCCCTTCATTGGAATGGTCTAAAACGTGTGTCTGGTGTTTTTTTTAGACATTACTATCACTTTAAATTAGTGAATTCACTAATAACAATAAAAAATTATAAAAGAAACAAAAGGGAAAAGAAAAAAAGAAGAATTAAAAAGGCATTTAACCCCTTGATGTGCAATGTTCAAAAATAGTCTCAGGTATAAAAAAAACTGTACCGTAAATAAACTAATATCCAGTGGGCAGGTGCCTTATAGATGACTAGTTGAACAGCCCGTTACACGGGCCACGGTGTCACAGCCACCCGATCGCGTGACAGTCACGTGCAGTAAAGACTGCCCGCACCACGGCTGATACAGAGCTGGACGCTCCTTCGGAGCGCCCAGCTCTGTATCAGCCATGATGCGGGCAGTCTCTACTGCGCATGTCGTGGCGTTACACACAATTTAGCAAATTATTATATAGGATATTCACACTTGATATACTAAATCTCTCCTGTCTTCATGGCTGTATCATTAGGGATCCATTTCCCAAGAATAAAGATCTTACTTATTCAGCAGCGGGCAGAGGTATACGTTTTTCAAGCACATATGTCAGTGCTCCCTGGCTGTGAGTCCAAATGTCTGAATCCCAGCAGGAGTCTGTCTCAGAGACAGTGGACAGCAGCTGATACTGCCAGGTGAGCACAATCAGGCTGGTCTGTAAAACACAATCCACAACATCTCCCGGCTATATTAGTATAAAATTCCAAATATTCATGAGACTGTATAAAAGTTGTAATAAACTAAAAAATATATAGATGCATAATGGGGTCAGCAAGGTCCGACGCGTTTCATATCCGTATATACTATATAATAATCTCCGGCCATTGTCGATCCACTGCAGGATGAAGGCCTGCTCAGCAAACCCCTAAAAACTTCAGTCCTATGCCTTTTGTTGCCATTGTGTACCAACAAATTTAGTAATTGTCTTTGGTCTTCTTCTTCGGTGTTTAGTATCAAGTGGAATACATTCCAAAATTAATTTAGTCCATCCACCATCTGATCTTCTGCCCATTTACATTTCAGGTGCTTTAGTCTTTCAATGACTTCATAGACCTTTGCTTGCTGATGAATCCACACACACATTTTTCAGTCTCCTTTTGTTATGTTTAGAATTTGTCGCTCCTCTGTGTAACCTTATGTTTTTGTATGGCTTTGGCTCAGTGTCCATGTTTCAGAGCCATATGTAAGAACTGGGAGGGCACACTTGTCTTAAAGACAGTACTACTAAGTTTTCCAAATGCTTGCTATCCCAATTTTATTTGTTGCTCGATTTCTATTATGGCGTTAGCATCTGTTGATATTTCCCATCCAAGGTAAATATATTTGTCCACTTTTCTAGTTCTTGTCCATCTACTGTGATTTTCCTTGGTAAATTTGTTAAACATGACTTGAGTTTTGTTGTTATTCATCCTCAGACCAAAGTTTTTGCTTTACTTTTGTGGCTCTTCAATGAGATTTTGAATTTCTTCAGGACTACTGGCAAAGATTATGATATTATCTGCAAAACTCCCATAGGGAATATGTATATATATACATACATACTAGCAGTGTGGGGTGGTGTATCCCGTCTATTTTTTTTTCCCTTGATTCAACTATTTTAAAGTGTTAGTAATGTCCACAAAAAAGTTTTTTGCATTTAGAAGAGCTTAAAAAGCTGAGCTGAATGCAAAAAAACGTATCTCTCAAACCACTATTGTATAAGAGATACAGGTGTTTAAAATTTGATCTCTCCTACTGACAGCTGTAAAGCTGTCAGCAGGAGATCTGTGTTGGCCAACACGGAGGCGCTTGAGAAGTGCCGCAATCTCCTTATTTACCATGAATCCCTTCATTGGAATGGTCTAAAACGTGTGCCTATTTTTCAAGAACTCGTTTTAGACCATTCAAATGAAGGGATTCGTGGTAAATAACGAGATTGCAGCACTTCTCAAGCACCTCCATGTCAGCCGACACGGATCTCCTGCTGACAGCTTTGCAGCTGTCAGTAGGAGAGATCAAACTTTAAATGCCTGTATCTCTTAAACCATAGCGGTTTGAGAGATATGTTTTTTTTGCATTTAGCTCAGCTTTTTAAGCTCTTCTAAATGCAAAAACTTTTTTGTGGACATTACTAACACTTTAAGTGGAATATTTGAATAAAACTGTGTTTTGAAGGGTGTGTTAATTGTAGTACAGAGTTTACACATACATACATAGATACAGTCAAACATGCATGCATACATAGAGACTCACACATAGGCGCACACACATACATACATACATAGACACACACACACACATACATGAATACATACACACACACACATGTATAGATATTATTGTACATGCGCACACACACACACGACATATACATACACACAGCACACATACATACAAACACATACATACATAGACACACACAAACATACAAATATCTACCTTGCTGTATCACTGGAAGGCTAATATGAAGGGGGTAGGCGTGAGAAGACAAGTGGATACGTGTGTCGGGCAGGGAGGGTACAGTGGACATGTCTGTTGGTTGGGGAGAGTGGTAGGGGACAAAGAGAACATGTGAAAGATGGGAAGTGGTATGGGACAATGGGGAGATGGAAAAGAATAACCAATATATGTTAGCACTTACAGAGATAGCACAGCCAAACCAGAGGAATCAAATAACTATTTTATTAAAGGGATAGTATTGTGTCATCTTAAAAAAAAATTAATTATCTTGTAGATATTAAAAAAATTAATCTAACGATGCCATTCCTATCTCTTAAACCATTATAGTTTGAGAGATATTCACTGTTAAAGTCCCCCCCCTTTCCCTGACATCAGCGCTCTAGCTGACTGCAGGGGAATCCGGTCCCGGGACCGGCGGAGGCTCTACAGCAGAGCTGCAATAGCGATATTTAAAAAGAACTACTTCATTGGAATGGTCTTCAAAGTGTGCTTGGTTTGCACTCAAAGGGTTAAATTACACCCCAATGTCTCACTTCACAGCCATGACCAGGTGACTGTCACCCTGGTGCCCCACAATCTGCGGTACCTGGTGACAGCTCGGTAGTATTTACGGTCAGTGCCGCCTGCTCACTACCTCCATCACACTGGGGCCACTTCCTCCGGGCAGATGCTCTCCAGGATACCGGTTGTTGGGCTCCAGCCTCCTGCTTTCCACCCCCTCCAAGTCTTCCATCATCTCCTCCCTGGGTATCTCCTCTTCTTTGTCTGTGGAGTTGTCTTCCACAGCTTTCAGGGGATCCATGGCCATTGTTTTTATTTTGAGGCAGTGTCCTGGGACTTCAGTGGGGGCAGCTGTGGTTTAGCAGGTGTGGAGGAGGTGAGGGTGTTTATTTAGAGTGGGTAGAGGGAAGATGAGGTGGTCGGCAGCAGTGGTGTAACTATAGGGGTCGTACTTGCGACCGGGCCCGGCCTCCACCTGCAACCCCTCCCTGTGGCACCCAGCGCTCTGCATTACTTAGAGGACCCCAAGGGAGCTCCAGGTAGGAGCTGGGAACATATACCTGGGAACTCGGTTTTGAGAGTGCATTACCAGGTCTCTGGGGTGGAGGCTGATTCTCTGGATGTGGGTAGTTTCCTTTAACATTCTCCCCACTTCTACTCCTTCCCACCTAGTTCCTCCCACTTTTCCTCCTTCCCCACCCAGCTCCTCCTACTTCCTGCTTCCCACCCAGGTCCTCCCACTTCCCACCCCCATTTGTGATGCCCCCAGAAAGCCCTGCCCCTACTTATGGGTAAACTATGGCCCCTTTTTTCCATGATTCGCTGCAATTATACCCTTCAGCAGCACCAGAGGAAAATTAATATATTTTATATATTAATATACTGTTTGTCAGTCTGATGAAACTTTTTTTCATTCATTTAGCTGAGAAGAAACAACAGTAAATATTTCCATATGGAACAGGGTGTAGTATCTTCAAACACACATAAATGGGGACTGTACTGTTTCCAATTTTAGGAATCCTTTCATCTCCTGCCGTGATAATACAGGAACGTCAGCCCATTATGCATGTTTGTTCACAAATAACGCTCCTTCTAATTAGTTACATTTATACCTTTGAGCTTGAAGTATCTTTGTGATATTGTTTTAGCAGACTCGCATTTTATTTATAGCTTAATGCTTTCAAGAAGTTTAAGTTGCAATATGTTATTTTGATAAGGGAAAAGAAAAATATGCTTGGGTTTTGTTTTGGAAGCTAATTAACCAGAGCTGTCCCTAAACAGTGTGAATGGAAGAAGGAAATGTTAAGGTTGGAATGAAAACTGTTGGATCGGATAAATAAATCATTGTTGAACTTGTTTGTTGTCAGGGGCTTAAAGGCGCAGCATTGCTAAGTACCTGTCTCATTTATTTAATCAGACATAAATGTGGTAATGGCACCAATGAAACTGTAATAATGTAACTTTCCTTTTTAAACCCTTTGAGTGCCGAAGGGGTACGCAATGCATTGCAGAGAAATGCATTGCATACCACTCTGGCATTCAAAGGGTTCATTAATTTTTGCCTTGTGCTCATACCTACTAAGAACATCATATCTATGAGGGTGATGTAAGAAGAACGCTCAACTAGGGTTAAACCCTTAGTGAACGGCCGCGGCCGGCACTTAACTCCCGCCAAACTTTTTTACCCCATTGCCTTCAATGACTTCCTGGACGTACATATATGTCCTCTGTCACTAAGTGATAGATTCTGCGGGACGTACATGTACATAGGGTTAAAGGGGACGTATCACCTCAAAAAAAAAATGACCATATGTTTTGTTAATAAAGTAGTAGTAGGAAAGCTGTTTTTTTCTAAATGTAAGTACTTTTAAAGATATTGTCTCCTCTCTGCTGTGTTCTTCCACATAATGGGCACTCGGAATCATCAGCACAGCTCGTCTTCTCCTCCCACCTCCCTCCCAGTTGCCCCAGGAAGTGCATTCATGCCTCTGTTCAGTGTGCTGTGAATGGCTTCTATCATTATATCAACAGAGGCGTAACTAGAAGCCACCGGGCCCTAGTGCAAGAATTGCCATGGGCCCCCCCGACCACATTGGCCTCCTCATCCACATTGCCCCTTCCACAATTCCCCCTTCATCTCCACATTGCCCCTTCCACAATCCCCCTTAATCTCCACATTGCCCCTTTCACAGTGCCCCCTTCATCTCCACAATGCCCCCATCTTCACATTTCCCCTTTATCTCCACATTGCCCCTACCTCCAGTCCCTGGTGGTCTAGCGGAGTGTCTTGACAGATCTGTGCCTCCTTCGGCACAGATCTCGAGAACTGGAGCTCCCACGCACCGCTCTAGTAATGATGATGAGATGATGTCATCTCCCAGAGCTCTGTATTACTAGAGCGGTGCGCCGAGTGGGAGATCAGCTGAGGACTGCTGCGGGTGAGGGGGTCGCAGGGGGAGGCCGGGCCCCTGGAGCGACGGGCCTAGTCGCATGTGCGACCACTGTGACCCCTATTGTTATGCCACTGTATATCAAGCTCCGGTTAGCATTATACTGAGGTTGCAAACTCAGTATAATGCTACCGGCAGCTTGATATAACGATCATACCACACCGAAGGGAAGCGTGAACCTGCTCCCTGGGGTAGCTGGGAGGGAAGAGAATAATGAAGTGAACAACAGTTTTGCCGGTGATTGAGCGTGCCACATTATGCTGACCAGCAAATCTTGAAGATAGAATACCTTTAAAAGTACTTACCTTTAAAAGTACTACTACTACTTTATTTACAAAACGTGTGGTAAGAATTTTTTTGTGTTGCATCCCTTTTAATACATGGAGTTAAGCATTTGAGTGCCAGAAGGGAATCCAATGCATTGCTCTTCAATGTACTGGATGCCCCTCTGACACTCAAAGGGTTTATACAATGCACAGAGGAAACGAACAACCGAAATGCCCATACGTTGCCCTTTTAGTGCCAGTGGTATTAAAGGGATAGGAACACTTAATATGTAAAAAATATACATTGCAGAGATTTTTCTCCCGAGTAAATCAAGAGTACTCTGACCAATGAGATGTTTTATTCAAAAGTGATTGCAGCGCAAACTGTACTTTTGTAGGTGCAGGATCTCATTGACCTAACATTTTACAATGGAGCTGTTTCTACACCATCCTATGGACAGCTCTGGTCAGTTGACCATAAACCTGCATGGGATGGGGTACCAACAACGCCACTGTCTGGCCACTGAGATAATGCACCTAAAAATTCCAATTTCATCTACAATAACTTTTGAATAAAACACATTTTAGCAGTGGGAGTACCCATATTTTACCCAGTTGGATAATCCCTAACATACATAGGTGCTTGTTTGTGTCACGGTTCCCAGAGAAGTTCAAGAGTCAATACGGTATAGTTAAATGCAATTTATTGACAACCGAAAGGTAAGCAAAATATATATAATATATACAGCAGGAACAAGCAGATGGTTACAGGCCAGCAAGCTCTGCTATCAGGAACAGTAGGTTGCTGAGCCTGACCAATCTGCTGGAGACTAGGCCTAAGCCACTGGTAGTCTCTGCTGGATCCAGGAGCAGGAACAGGAACACAGGATCTTGATCCGACGTAGCGGGTGTACCGACTTTAGCCTGCAGTCAGTAGGGAGCAATATCTGACGCCTGCAGTCAGAATGGAGCAAACTCTGACTCACGCTTGCAGTCAGAATGGGAAATAGATAGCTGACTCGCCTGCAGTCAGTATCACAGCTGGTCTACCAGAGCCCCAGGTCCTCACTAGGTTGGGTGTCTGCTAGTTACAAGGAACAAACGTAAGAGTAGTCAGACAGAGCCACAAGTCAGCACCAGTGGGGGTAGTCAGACAAGCCAGGTCATACACAGTTCAGGTAGTCAGCCTGAGCCACAGGTCTGCACCAGGTTGGGTTTCCACTATAGGGATAAGCAATAGAATAGTCAGACAGAGCCACAGGTTAGCACCAGGTTGGATGGAAGACTAGCCAGGTCATACACAGAGCCCAAAGTACTAGAACTGCTATGAACAACAACGCAAGGGCAACTGAGTCAGGACTCAGTCTGCCTTTTAAACCCCTCCACAGGAAGTAGGTAGGAGGTGCAGCTCAGAGGGAGGAAGTAGGTAGGAGGAGACTACAGGAAGCAAAAACAGAGGCCTGCTGCATGCTTGAAGCCTCGTGCCTGTAGATGACGCTGAAACCAAGGTAAGCTGTAATAGTTTGTGTGTGTGTTTGAGAGAGAGATAGAGTCTGTGTGCTTGTATTAACTGTTACTATCCCTTTAAAAGACAAATTCATTGTGCAGGTAGCTTAGTATATTGGTGTTAGGCAGGCATATGGCTAGAAGATCGATTCCAGATTCTGGATCATCATGGAATCATATCAGTACAGCCATCCAAATGTACACTGCCTGTGCGTAGACAAAGGGTGATCAATTTGCTTCCCTTCAGCTGTTTTTGATGAAAAATACCCATCATCACCAGATTCATAATGACTGCTGAGGATAATGGGAGTAATCCAACAACAGCTGGGGAGCCACACATTGCATTGGGCACCCTTCTAGTCTTCAAGGTGTTAATTACGCTTTCAGTGCTGCATACCTCCCAACATTTCAAATTGCCAAAGAGGGACACTTGTGCTTTAGAGGGTGTGACTGGAGGTGTGGTCAGTGGGCAGGTCATTATTACCAATAATTTTTTGGCTATTTCACGACCTACTGACACCTCCTTGTGTAACCTAATAAATGATTTATAACAAGACCAAAGTGTTTTATTTGCACAGACCAATTTATAAGCACACATACTGACGTTTAAACAAACAATAATGTGAGTTTTATTGTTGCAGAGCAGTATGATACCCGTATATAAACACCACACAGTCTGATCTCCTAAAAAGAGGGGCATCAGGGTGGGAAAGAGGGATTTGGGTCTAAAAGAGGGAATGTCCCTCCTAAAGAGGGACGCTTGGGAAGTATGGTGCTGGCAGAGGTGTAGGAACCCCCACAAATCTCGGGGAATAGCATTTTAACCAACAGCCCTCCTCTGTGTCTCTTTGTCCCTCCCCCAGCCCCCCTGTGTGTCACTTTGCCCCCCCAGCCCCCCTGTGTGTTGCTTTGCCCCCCCAGCCCCCCTGTGTGTCACTTTGCTCTCCCCAGCCCCCCTGTGTATCTCTTTACCCCCCAGCCACCCATGTGTCACTTTGCTCTCCCCAGCCCCCTGTGTGTCACTTTGCTCTCCCCAGCCCCCCGTGTGTCACTTTGCCCCCCAGCCCCCCGTGTGTCATTTTGCGCTCCCCAGCCCCCCTGTGTGTCTCTTTACCCCCCAACCCCCCTGTGTGTCACTTTGCGCTCCCCAGCCCCCCTGTGTATCTCTTTACCCCCCAGCCCCCCTGTGTGTCACTTTGCCCCCCCAGCCCCCTGTGTGTCACTTTGCCCCCCAGCCCCCCGTGTGTCATTTTGCGCTCCCCAGCCCTCTGTGTATCTCTTTACCCCCCAGCCCCCCTGTGTGTCGCTTTGCTCTCCCCAGCCCTCCGTGTATCTCTTTACCCCCAGCCCCCCTGTGTATCTCTTTACCCCCAGCCCCCCTGTGTGTCTCTTTACCCCCAGCCCCCCTGTGTGTCACTTTGCTCTCCCCAGCCCTCCGTGTATCTCTTTACCCCCAGCCCCCCTGTGTGTCTCTTTACCCCCCAGCCCCCCTGTGTGTCTCTTTACCCCCAGCCCCCCTGTGTGTCTCTTTACCCCCCAGCCCCCCTGTGTATCTCTTTACCCCCAGCCCCCCTGTGTGTCTCTTTACCCCCAGCCCCCCTGTGTGTCACTTTGCTCTCCCCAGCCCTCCATGTATCTCTTTACCCCCAGCCCCCCTGTGTGTCTCTTTACCCCCCAGCCCCCCTGTGTGTCTCTTTACCCCCAGCCCCCCTGTGTGTCACTTTGCTCTCCCCAGCCCTCCGTGTATCTCTTTACCCCCAGCCCCCCTGTGTGTCTCTTTACCCCCCAGCCCCCCTGTGTGTCTCTTTACCCCCCAGCCCCCTGTGTGTCTCTTTACCCCCCAGCCCCCCTGTGTATCACTTTGCACTCCCCAGCCCCCCTGTGTATCTCTTTACCCCCAGCCCCCCTGTGTGTCTCTTTACCCCCCAGCCCCCCTGTGTGTCACTTTGCGCTCCCCAGCCCTCCGTGTATCTCTTTACCCCCAGCCCCCCTGTGTATCTCTTTACCCCCCAGCCCCCCTGTGTATCTCTTTACCCCCAGCCCCCCTGTGTATCTCTTTACCCCCCAGCCCCTCTGTGTGTCACTTTGCGCTCCCCAGCCCCCTGTGTGTCACTTTGCTTCCCCCAGCCCCTCTGTACCTTCTTTGTAGCGTAGCCGAGCGGACCGTGGTAGAGACGCTTCTGATCCTCTACCCGGTCTGACAGGAAGCTGCTCGTTGTGCCTTTCGGAAAGCTGCAGAGCGTGCAACACTCTATCACGTCTCCATAGATTGTGGGGCTAAGCGGCTCTAAGCCGAAAAGTGGAACTGTTAAAATGCTGTGACGCCGAGCATGGCTTTGCATATGATGTGAACCTTAAATAAGCTTTTTACACCTCACGGAGGAATTAGTGGATTATTCCACACTCTGCACCGTTTTACTAAAAGCTTCAGCCTTGTGTACAAGCATTTAAGTTTATTAACTGGTTAAAAAAATGGTATAAGCTGAAAATAGAGAGCAGTTGTATAAAACGGTGGGTATATATCAGATATTCTGTTTACAGATGGATTTAAATATTCCACATTAATCATTGGCCATTTTATTAGGTTTAATATCAGAGCTGAACATCTTAATAAAAAATAGCAGCAGATGCAGTTTTGCTACCCCGGTAGACAGGCATAATCTGTCTATTACTTTGTTTTCATTCCAACCCTAGAATTAGTGTTTAGAAAATGCATTTCATTTATCCTTGCGGCTGCTGACTCTGATGCACGCATTCCACTGTCACTTTCTCCTTGACCTCTGCAGAGAATTATGGGATGCACACAAAACTGTAAAGGAAACAGCTGCCTTAAAGGGATAGTAATGTTTCACAATCAAAAGCAGCTCCAATTAATCTTCATAGTATTTGGGCCGTGGAGAGTGTTATTTCAATACTGTCAGAGTTGTAGTTCAAGAGTAATTGAATGATAAAGTATCTCCCGCCCCTTTTACTAATGTAACACTGCTCACCTCAGAGCAGCAAGACTGTCCGGATGGATCGCAGAAAGGAACAGTCTTCACTGAGCGTAAGGAAAAACCTGAAAAACCTGTCAAGGAGGCAGGGTTTTCCTTATATTCACAGTAAGAAGATTGTCCCTTGCTGTGATCTGTCCGGTCAAGGGATCAGATTTCACATCTGAGGGGAGGCGGCTTACACTAGGTAAAAGGGACGGGAGGAGGATACTTTATCATTCAATTACTCTTGAACTACAATTTGGACAGTACTGAAATAATACGCTCTATGGCCCAAATACTATGAAGACTAATTGGAGCTGCCTTTATTGTGAAACATTGCTATCACTTTAAAGGGATAGTAATGTTTCATAATAAAAGCAGCTCTAATTAATCATGATAGTATTTGGACTTTGGAGAGTGTTATTTCAATACTGTCAGAGTTGTAGTTCAAGAGTAATTCAATGGCAAAGTATCCCCCTCCCGCACCTTTTACTGATGTAACACTGCTCAGCCAGATCAGAAGGGAGGTGCCCAACTAGACTGCAGAGAGGGACAATCTGCAATTAAGATAAGGGAAAAACCTGAAAAACTTCTCAAGAGGGGCACGGCTTTCATTGTTCTCATAGGAAGAAGATTGTCCCCTTCTGTTATCTGTCTGGTCTTACAACCAGATTCCACATCTGAGAAGAGATTGCTTACACTAGGTAAAAGGGGCGGGAGGGGAAACTTTGCTTGTGAATATCTCTTAAACCATAAAGGTTTGAGAGATAAGACTTATATCGTTCTTCATGTTTTTTTAATGGCTACAAAATAAAATAATGATAAAACAAAGTATTACTATCCCTTTAAGGTCTTGTTCATACTCCCACCATGTGAATTTTATAGAAAATTGTTTTCATTTTTTTTTTCATTCCTTCTAGTTTCCTTTCTGACACCTTCCTTTCTTTGTTGAAATTGGAAGGAAATTCAGTGTGGTCCCCTATTTACTTTTAACACTAAATGTTACCTTTAAATGTACAGTTTAGGATCTGGGGAAGGGGGATTATTAGTGTAGGGTGGTACCTGACAGCTATGGTAATCAAGTTCACATTATTTAAAGCAGTGCCATACTCATCCAGTTCCCTCTGTAGATCTTTGTAATCTGCAGGGCTGAGTGATGTCAGAGCTTCCCTGCACTTACGGGAGATATCTATCTATCTATCTATCTATCTATCTATCTATCTATCTATCTATCTATCTATCTATCTACCTATCTACCTACCTATCTATCTATCTATCTATCTATCTATCTATCTATCTATCTATCTATCTATCTATCTATCCATCTATTTATATTGAAGCCAATTGTCGGTGAATTAGCAGACACTGGGCTTCAATCTAGAGTAATGATTCTCAGCTCCAATCCTGAGGACACAGCAGCAGGTCAGATTATAAGGATATTTTTAACTTACCCTTTGAGTGCCAGAGGAGAATGCAACACATTGAGAAGCAATGCATTGCATACCCATCTAGCACTCGAAGGGTTATATCAGAAATGCATTAAGCGGCTCTAGGAAACCCTGGTTTATTAATAATGGTAAGGGGTACGAATGTATCCGGATAGACCTGACAAGATGTGCAAACAAAAGACTTTCTCAACTCCAAATAATGCTGAAAATATGTAGATTTGCTGCACCAGGAAATAGGACAAATCCAGTGCGATAAAGTCATCAAATGTTTATTCTAAATATAACCAAATATGATATATCCAAATAACTCAGAGTGTCACACACTGGGTACAGATTACCTTCTCATCAATGCGTTTTGCATGAACACCGCTAATCATGATGATGTAACTTCTCATCAACGCGTTTCACGTGAACACCAGTAATCATGATGATTAATCTAGGTAGTTCTCTACGTAATGGGAAATACAATCCTGTGGGGCTGATTATCTGTGACAGGGCTCAAAACATGGGATAGTTACATAGGGCAGCCAATCCTTGACATTAACCCTGTAAAGACCAGAGATGTGTGCAGTGCATTGCTCGTCTGGGTCCTTAAAGGGATAAGTTGTGATCAGTAAATCTGGGTTCTATGGTACTGACATGCTGTCCTATGCTACAGTCAGGGCCAATGTATTCAGTACGCTTTCTAACATGTGCTTTCCTGCAGCAACATCCTTTCCTTGTGATTTTCAATTTAAAATCTTAGTGAGATGCATGTATTAACACATCGGAGCAGGCATATTTTTTAGACAAAAGAAAGTGTTTTTGAATATCCCATGTTTTTGAATACCTCATCCCCACAAAAGTATTTGGACCTATGCAATGCCTATGTTCAAAGCACCTTGCTCATTAAAATGGTTTCTTTTCCAAGTGGTGGGAAATGTGTATGGGTAGGGGTGACCATGTTACATAATGCATCTCACCATAACCTAGAAACCTAGATGTAGTAGGGGAACACCTCCCATTTGTGCGTATCCCTGATTTATCTGAGAGCTTCCAGCGCTGCGTACACTTGTGGCGCTATATAAATAAACATATTCATTCATTCAGTCATTCACTGGGTCCTCAGAGTCATTTACATACCTGGGAACTTTCAAGATGAGCTGACCCTGTGATATTTGTAGTATTAACCCTTAAAGCTTCCCATTATGTAGATATTATACAATATGTACCTGCTTGCTCCAGTCGGTCCACAAGGAACCATCAACATGTTTCAACTTAGAGATCTCACTACCTAAACACACACAGGACAATCAGGACATCTTCCACTGTCTTTCTGGTACAAATGACACCAAATTAGAGACTAAAGAAACAATTAATTGGGGCAAATCATATAGTAGGTAACACAGAACTATCTCATCCTGAGGATTTGGCCCTTCACCCTGAGATCCTGAGATTTAGGTCAAAACCCTGAGTCTCATTGTCAAACCCTGAAAGTTCTCAGGTATGGCCATTTATCATGGAGAGAAGCTTCTGCCTGTGAACAGAATCTGGTGGTCTAGCAGTACTTCTGTAGGGATGGCTTAAAAGCTCAATCCAAAGGGATAGTAATACTTTGTTTTAACTTTATTTTATTTTGTAGGCATTAAAAAAACATGAAGAGCGATATAAGTCTTATCTCTCAAACCTTTATGGTTTAAGAGATATTCACAAGCAAAGTTTCCCCTCCCGCCCCTTTTACCTAGTGTAAGCCATCTCTTCTCAGATGTGGAATGCAGTCCATAGACCAGACAGATAACAGAAGGGGACAATCTTCTTCCTATGAGAACAATGAAAGCCCTGCCCCCCTTGATAAGTTTTTCAGGTTTTTCCCTTATCTTAATTGAAGATTGTCCCTCTCTGCAGTCTACCTGGGCACCTCCTTTCTGCTTTGGCTGAGCAGTGTTACATCAGTAAAAGGGGCGGGAGGGGGATACTTTGTCATTGAATTACTCCTGAACTACAACTCTGACAGAACTGAAATAACACTCTCCAAAGTCCAAATACTATGATGATTAATTACAGCTGCTTTTATTATGAAATATTACTATCCCTTTAACCTTTGTGTGTGCCAATAAGGTAACCAATGCATTAGATACCTATCTGGCACTCAAAGAGTTAAAGCAATGGGGATTTATATTTCCCCCTATTGTTCAGATGGTTTGTTCCAGAATTGCTTTGGTTCTTCTTAGTACATTAGAATCACCACTCATACCCCACTTCCCCCGGGATCATTCCGGAACAAACCAACTGTACCATGGGGCACAAATGAATATTCGCTAAATATCCATAGTTAATTGTAGCCCCCTGATATCTAGAGAAGTCTCCAATATATTGCAAGACACTAGATAACTGTCTAGCATGCAGTGGATTAAAAGCCATGTTTAAATCAATGTTATTTAGGGAAATCTTATTTGTCCACTGTGGTAAGGTACTTTTCTTTGTGCATTAACCTCAGTACCTAAAATAAAGGAATTCATTAGAAAAATAAAAAAAAAAACACTTAAAACAAAAGTTTATTATTCCACTAAGTCAAAAAGGTCTCCTTCCTAGCACATATTGAATAGAATCCATAAAGCTAATTATGGCCTGGATTCCGTTGCGGTTAATAACATACCTCAATAGGTTTCTATTAGATAAAACTAGTGCAAAAACTTGTCAACTGCAATGTAATCTAGGCCTCTATTTATATCATTATATCCGTTCAGAGATGTGAACTGCAAATAATGAACATAGCCAGGAAGTCTCCGAATTTGCCCCTGAGACTCCGGTTTTGATTCTGCATTACTGGGTCTCCGGGACAAAGGCTGATTTTCCAGATGTGGGGTGTTTCTACTGAAACTCCTTCCCACCATGTTCCTCCCACTCCCCTCCCATTTCTCCTCCTTCTCCAGAGTTTTCATTGTACTTTTGCTTCATTTTACAAGCTCCGCCCCCACTCATGACTAAGTCCTGCCCCTTTTTTATGCATATCGCATCATTTTTCTCCCCCAACGGCACCACAAGACTCCCCTGTCCGGTGAGTCCACAACAAAAAGTTCCCAGGTATGATTATGTAATGTAGTGAATGGGGCCTGTCTGTGAAGCTTGGTCTGTTTATTCATTTAAAGGTTAAAATGTGGTTGAATCTGAAAGTGCTTAGTGATCTTTAAAGCAGTGTTTTTTGATTACTTCTTTGTAAATAATTCAGCAGGCTGTTAGCTCAAACAAAACAAAGGCTACCTTAGTGCTATTTAACTTCCAGGGTAAAACAAAGTGTTAAAGGGGAACTACCACCCCTCAAAAACTGTATCTTATTTAAGTCTTCATCTGGCGACTAGCTGCTTAGTAGCGCTAGTCGCCAGAAATATTACCTGGTTTAAAAGATTTTCGACTTATTCGGAGGCTGACAGCAGCAGGAAGCACGGACATCTTGCCATAGTGACGTCATTGCGCCAGTGCTGTCAGTCCCTTTTGGAGACGGTCGGGTAATATTTCTGGCGACTAGCGCTACTAAGCAGCTAGTCGCCAGATGAAGACTTAATTAAGATACAGTTTTTGCAGGGTGGTAGTTCCCCTTTAATGCTAGGAAGGGATTCCAATTTTCCATAAGTCATCATGAAAATGTTGCTGCACTGGTCTGGGATTATACAATTGCAGTAAAATCTCACGTATAATACACACAGTTTTGCCTCTCTTCACCTTATGTGAAGTGTGTGTGTGTGTGTGTGTGTGTGTCTGTGTGTGTGTGTGTGTGTGCGTGAAAGGAGAAAACAAGGATGCATACTATACATAGGCACTCTTGTTTTCCCCTAAAATCTTGGGTATAATATATGACTGCTTATTATACCTGAGATTTTATGGTGATTCTGTAAGATCTCTATTTAAATTATCTGTTTCGCAAGACACAAACCACATTTTTTAAGTCAGGCATTTTGTTAAGCATTTCCTTTGTTCTTTTAACAACTCAGATTGCAGATTGTCTGAAGTGAGTACGGAAGCCAGGTGTCAGTATGTTAAAGGGATAGTAATACTAAAAATGTAAAGAAAAAATATGTTGTAGTGTTTATCCCCCTGAGTAAAATAAGGGAACTCCCACTGCTGAAAGGTGTTTTATTCAAAAGTTATTACAGCTCAAATTTGAATTTTTTAGTTGCAATATCACAGTGGCCTGAAATTGTACAGTGGTGCTGTTGTTACACCATTCTATGGAGATTTATGGTCCCGGGACCAGAGCTGTCCATAGTATGGTGTAACAACAGTGCCACTGTACACTGTACTGCACTGCTAATGTTAAAAAAACATGGGTTTAAACTGTAATAACTGTATCCATAATTGTTTTAAATATATAGTATATATTTGTTGTAATAAAGTATATGTGGCCTGTAATACACAGGCATGAGCATTGACTGTGTAGGAGCTGTTTCACGAAATTATCTTGGGAATGGAACTATATATGTGTGGGTGTGTAATGCATGCAATGAGAGTAAATGGTATGGAGGGCAAAAAGCTGTGATATGGGATGGGAGTTGAAAGAGTAAGATAAGTTTGAAGGCCTAGGTGTATTGAATCCACTGTGCAATGTTATGGTGCTTTAGTTGGTGGTAATAGCACATAGGTGTTAGGTGTATGCTTGTAGGGATAGGCAAGGTCTGTGTTAGGAGGCAGACAGACAGAGGAGGGCTGTCAACTTTTTGCCTAAGGGGCAAGTACAATTAAGTGGCCTATTTCTATTACCGCTCCAGCCCAACGTCCAAGCCCACCCCCTTTTGTTAATGTTATAGCTGGCATAAATGTTATGGATTAAGTCAAGTGATACCTCAGAGCTTATAACTGAAATGGTAGTACACAATTGATATCACAGAGATGACAACTGAAATGGATCTACACTAGTGATACCACAGAGCTTACAACTGAAATGGAGCAACACTAGTGATACCACAGAGCTTACAATTGAAATGGAGCAACACTAGTGATACCACAGAGCTTACAATTGAAATGGAGCTACACTAGTGGTACCACAGAGCTTACAATTGAAATGGAGCTACAATACTAGTGTAGTACCTTAAATTCTGTTTACTCCATTTACAGCAGCAAATGGTAAATTGAGTGAGGCCGTGGCCCACTGGCCCATATTCATGACCAGCCTGGGGGGCAATTGCTCCCTTGCCCCCCAGGCCAGCCCTCCCCTGCAGACAGAGATGTAAGGAAATAGATTGAGCATTAAATATGAATGGTGTTATTGTTATGAGGCAAAAGATTGTACACGTAATTGCAATAGGGGCATGGAGTGACACTTAGGGCTCGATGTAAAGGCAGCTGTTAGCCAAAAAAAAAGACTAACGCGTGTCTTTACATGCAGTAGGCCATTCAAAGGGCCATGTAATGAACTGCTAACTGCAGTTCATCCAGTGTACCGGCCGCTACACTAACATGTGTTTTGGCCCACAAAAACAAAAAAAAATGTTCCACTTTGCCATTCAATAGACTGCGTTAGCTGAAAAAGATCTGAAGAGGGACTCATTACTGCCTAAATTTAAGACCCAGTTTGTTTGGCCGTAGAGTCCCTCATCGGATCTTTTGCCAGCTAACACAGCTGTTAACTGGCAAAAAAAACCCAAAGTCCTCAGTGGATATATTGATATGGGGCCCCAAGCCCCACATCAATACATCCAAAGTGCCTAAATTGTGTCAAAAGTTTGTAGAATTAACCCTATGAGTGCCAGTGGGGTATAATTACCCCGCCGGCATTCATAGGGTTAATCCGACTAAGGAAAAACCAACATCACATTACAAGTTACACTTACCATTAATCCTGATGTCCAGCGGAGTCCTCGGCTTGCTGGTCCTTCTCTTCTGTCTTCTCATCCTTCTGTCTTCTTTCTTCAGTCTTCTGCCTTCTCCCTGTGAAAAAAAAGAAATATATTAACATTAAGCATGAACAAATACATTCTAGAAACCTTTGAGTGGCAGAAGGGTACACAACGCATTGCAAAGCAATGCGTTGCGTACCTCACTGTCACTCAAAGGGTGTAATTTTAGTGTCCCATACATATAGCCACATTTGCCTCCATGTAATGCCCCATAAAATACATGCCCATGAATAAAAAGGTCCATAGATACAGCAATCAATGTAATTCACACATGCCCAATGTTACTTAGCTTATATTTGTTGTCTCAGCCGTTCGAATCTGGTTGGCTAGGATGTGAAGAACATCCCAGCCAATGGCAGTGAGGGCAATAGAAGTGAGCCTGTTCATATATAAAGGCAGGCTCACTTCAAATGCCCTCAGTGTGTTACGGGCATCGGCCCGTACACAGCTAATGAGGATCGTAGTGGGACATTTCTGTCTCTGCCGCAACAACAAATATAAGCTAAGTAACATTGTGCATGTGTGAATTACATTGATTGCTGTATCTATGGACCTTTTTATTCATGGGCATGTATTTTATGGGGCATTACATGGAGGCATATATGGCTATATGTATGGGACACTAAAATTACACCCTTTGAGTGACAGTGAGGTACGCAACGCATTGCAAAGCACCCCTCTGCCACTCAAAGGTTTCTGGAATGTATTTGTTCATGCTTAATGCTAATATATTTTTTTTTTTCCCAGGGAAAAGGCGAAAGACTGAAGAAAGAAGACAGAAGGACAGTGGATGACAGGTAAGTGTAACATGGATCTATTAACGATCGGTGCTTGGCAATATGTCAAGCACCGATAGTTAATTGTCTTTCACTGTTCAGTTCCCAATATCGCTGCTTTTAGCAGCGTTTTGGGAGCTAAACACATCAAACGGGCGTTCAGCCACAAGACTGCTTTTGTGGCTTAACGTCCTTTGGAGTTCTAGCTGGTAGGTAGTGATGAGCGAGCATGCTCGGCCGAAGCTCGGTTCGGCTCGAGCATCGCTCTGCTCGGCACATGGCGGTACTCGTACGAGTACCGCATGTGCTCGCCCGCCATGTTCGGGTCTCCTCCCCGCACGTTTCGCGGCTGCTGCGCAGCCAATAAACGTGCAGGGAGGCTCTGACATCAGTGTAATGCCAGCAGCCATGTTGGCTGCTGGCATTACACTGATTGGCTGGCCAGAACCCGTGATCGGGTGCTGTATAGCACCTGACCAGCGAGTTCGGCTCAGTCTTAGCCAGGGAGAGATGAGGATAGGAAGGGAAAGTAAGTGTAGGGAGAAGAAAAGCGATTAAAAAAAAAAAAAAGACCCAAAAGTCCTTTTTAGGACTACTGTGTGTGGGGGCAGCAGTTTATTTTGTTTGGGGGGGCAGAGATATAAAAAAAAAAACTTCACATATTCTGTTCACTGTGCCTAGCCGCAGATTAGCAGCACATTCTGTTTAGTGTGCAAAGTTGCAGATTAGAGCACATTCTGTTCAGTGTGCAAAGTTGCAGATTAGCAGCACATTCTTTTTAGTGTGCAAAGTTGCAGATTAGAGCACATTCTGTTCAGTGTGCAAAGTTGCATATTAGGAGAACATTCTGTTAAGTGTTCAAACTGTAAAATATCAAAGTCACATAATCCATTCACTGTGCGTAGCCGCAGTTAAGAAGCACATTCTGTTTAGTGTGCAAAGTTGCGTATTAGGAGAACATTCTGTTAACTGTGCAAACTGTAAAATATCAAAGTCACATATTCCATTCACTGTGCCGAGCCGCAGTTAAGAAGAACATTCTGTTTACTGTGCAAAGTTGCAGATTTGCAGCACATATTCCGTGTAATATGAAGAAGGCGGGTAAAAAGGGACGGGGAAGTGGACGTGATCCTGATAGTTCAGGGCGCGGGTCAGGACGCGTAGAAACTGTGCCTGGTGCCAGAGCACAAGACAGAAAGACATCCACCATACCTAGCTTCATGTCTCAGTTTACAGGGCGTCGCAGGACATCACTCTCGAGGTCCGACCACTGCGAACAGGTGGTCGGTTGGATGTCAGCTGATACTGCTTCCAGTCGGTTAAGCACCACCCTGTCTTCCACCAAGTCCACTCTCAGTAGCCAAGAGTCTGGTCAACATAATCCTCACCCTGATCATCCTTCCTCCCACCATAGAGGATCTGGTCAAAGAAGTGATCCCACACTGGGATATAGTGAGGAGCTCGTCTCATCACCAATCCTTAATTTGAACCTCTCTCCAAGCACGCTTGCAGAGGAACATGACATCTTGTGCCCTGATTCACAACCTCTAGAGGGTACCCAATCACAAGAAGATGACAGAGGTGAACGGCATTTAAGGTCAAAGGAAGTGGATGATGATGATGATGAGACACAGTTGCCATTAAATCAACCACTATTACTGTCTCAAGACCTTGATGAGGAGGATGATATACAGTTGTCAATGACTGAGTATGTGGTGGGATCAAGACACGAGGAGGATGATCAGAGTGAGGAAGTGGAGGAGGACTTGGTGGACGATGAGGTGACTGACCCCACCTGGGAAGGTGGAGAGCCGAGCGATGACAGCAGTCCTGAGGGTGAGCCATCTGCAGCACCGCAACAGGCTGGAAGAGGCAGTGGTGTGGCTACAGAAAGAAGGCGGACCGCACCAAACCGGCCCGCAAATGTTCCACGGAGCACCCCCTTGCGTAAATCTCCCTTGCCAAGGGGTAGGTGTTCCGCGGTATGGCGTTTTTTTAAGGAAAGTGCGGACGACAAAAGAATTGTAGTTTGCAACCTGTGCAACACCAGAATGAGCCGATGCATGAACACTGGAAACCTCACCACCACCAGCATGATCCGACACATGGCATCCAAGCACCGTAATAAGTGGGAGGAACGCCCAGATCGCCAATCTGTGATTGCAGGCCACACCACTGCCTCCTCTTCCCCTGTTTTCAGTGCCGGCCAATCGCCTGTCGAAGGCGCAGGCCCGCATACCTCCCGCCCTGCACCTGTACCATCTGAAGCACCATCAGCGACCACATCCACTTCCCTGTCCCAGCACAGCGTCCAAATGTCGTTACCCCAGGCATTTGAGCGCAAGCGAAAATACCCAGCCACCCACCCACAGGCCATAGCACTAACCTCACACCTTTCCAAATTACTGGCCATCGAAATGCTGCCATTTAGGCTTGTGGAGACTGAGTCCTTCCGCAGCCTGATGGCAGCAGCTGTCCCTCGGTACGCAGTCCCCAGCCGCCACTACTTTTCCCGGTGTGCCGTCCCCGCCTTACACCACCATGTGTCCCGTAACATCACCCGTGCCCTGACCAACGCAGTTACTGGGAAGGTCCACTTAACGACTGACACATGGACAAGTGCTTGTGGCCAGGGACGCTACATTTCCCTGACGGCACACTGGGTGAATGTCGTGGAGGCTGGGAGCGACTCGGACCCTGGGATGGCACAGGTGCTACCCACGCCGAGGATTGCGGGCCCTACCTCCATCAGGGTTTCCGCCAGCACCTACGTTATTGGCTCCTCCTCCTCCGTTTCCACCTCTGAATTCTCTGCGCGCAGCGCCACTCACCCATCAGCCGGTAGCTGGAAGCAGTGTAGCACTGCAGTGGGGAAGCGTCAACAGGCCGTGCTGAAGCTGATCTGCCTTGGGGACAAACAGCACAAGGCCTCAGAGCTGTTGCAGGGGATTAGTCACCAGACCGAGCAATGGCTCTCGCCACTCAACCTGCAACCAGGCATGGTTGTGTGTGATAATGGGCATAACTTGGTGGCGGCTTTGGAGCTCGGCAAGCTCACACAGGTACCATGCCTAGCGCATGTATTTAATTTAGTGGTTCAGCGATTTCTAAAAACCTATCCCAATTTGCATGATCTCTTGACGAAGGTGCGCCGCGTGTGTGCACATTTCCGTAAGTCATCTACAGCTTCAGCCGGCCTGTTGAAGCTGCAGCAGCGCTTACAATTGCCAGCTCACCGGCTGCTGTGTGACGTGAGCATGCGCTGGAACTCCACCTTCCACATGTTGGCCCGGCTTTGTGAGCAGCAGAGGGCAGTAGTGGAGTACCAGCTGTTACACGGTCGTCGCCTCTCCGTTCAACTTCCTGTAATCAGAAGTGAGGAGTGGGAATGGATGTCAGACCTCTGCAAGGTTTTATGCAATTTTGAGGAATCGACACAGATGGTGAGCGGCGATAACGCTATTATCAGTGTAACCATCCCACTTCTGTGTCTACTGAAACGCTCGCTGCTCACAATTAAAACCGACGCTTTGCATGTGGAAGAGGTGGAAATGCGGGAGGAAGAGCTTACACAAGGTGATAGCCAGAGCACCCTCACTTCGTCTTCTCAGCGACAATTGGAGGAGGCGGAGGAGGAGGAGGAGGAGGAGGAAGACACGGTTGCCTCCGCTACAGAGGGTAGCCATGGAACTTTAGTTCCATCTCTTCAGCGTGGGTGGGCAGAAGAGGAGGAAGAGGATGAGGAGATTGAGAGTCATCCTCCTGGTGAGGACAGCGAAATCTTGCCTGTTGGTACTCTGGCACACATGGCTGACTTTATGTTAGGCTGCCTTTCCCGTGACCCACGCGTTATACGCATTTTAGACAACACGGATTACTGGGTGTTCACCCTTCTGGACCCCCGCTACAAAGAGAATTTCTCATCTCTCATTCCTCCGGTGGAGAGGACAAGCAAAATGGTGCAATACCAGAAGGTTCTTGTCGAAAAATTGCTCCAAAATTTTCCATCTGACAACACTGGCGGCAGAGTACGTGCTACCTTGGCCAACCGAGAAGGGGAGAAAAGGGGAGCACACAGCAGTTCCGACAAAGGCAGGGCAACACTCTCCAAGGCGTGGGACACCTTCATGACACCCCGCCAGCACCCTCACCCTGATGCGCAGCCTAGTGTCACAAGGAGGGAAAAGTTTTGGAAGATGGTGAAGGAGTACGTAGCAGACCGTGTCAGCGTCCTCAATGATCCCTCTGTGCCTTACAACTACTGGGTGTCCAACCTGGACACGTGGTATGAACTGGCACTCTACGCCTTGGAGGTGCTGGCCTGCCCTGCCGCCAGCGTTCTGTCTGAGCGGGTATTTAGTGCTGCTGGTGGCATCATAACAGATAAGCGTATCCGCCTTTCCACCGAAAATGCTGATAGGTTGACACTTATAAAAATGAACAAGGCCTGGATTTCCCCTGACTTCTCCACTCCACTGGAGGAAAGCCCCGGGTGAACATAAAGTGACTTTATATATGTTATTTACAATGATGGGAATACTCTGTATTCCCATTCACCCCTTCCACCCAAAAAACGGGTATATGGTTTACTCTCTTCCATATACCCTGTGATATAATTTTTATATAGGGCCAGCTCACCAGCGGGCCCTGTGATATAATTTTTATATAGGGCCAGCTCACCAGCGGGCCCTGTTTGACAATTTTTGTATAGGTCAGCTCACCAGCGGGCCTTCTCATATAATGTTTTATTGGGTCAGCTCTCTAGCGGGCCCTCTCATATAATGTTTTATAGCGTCAGCTCACTAGCGGGCCTTCGCATATAATGTTTAGGATGGTCAGCTCCGCAGCAGACCCTCACCCATAATGTTTTAGATGGTCGGCTCAGTGCACGTTTCCCTCTTAATCATGGCCCCAGTTCAGAAAAATTGAGGAAATTTTTGGGAGAATTTGCCTTTGCGCACGTTTCCCTCTTAATCATGGCCTCAGTTCAGAAAAATCAAGGACATTTTTGGGAGAATTTGCCTCTGCGCACGTTTCCCTCTTAATCATGGCCTCAGTTCAGAAAAATCAAGGACATTTTTGGGAGAATTTGCCTCTGCGCACGTTTCCCTCTTAATCATGGCCCCAGTTCCGAAAAATCGATGAAATTTTTTGCAGAATTTGCAGATGATATACAAGTAAATATACAGCAAATACTGTTTGGTAACAATTTTTCGCCTAAAGTCGTTTTTATCTTCCTTTTTGTGTGTTTTACGGTCAGTCTGTAAAAATGGCGTACTACGGGCGAAACATCGTTCCCAGCAGCGACGTTGGAGTCCAAGATGCATCCAGACATCCTCCCTATGCTGTCCCTGAACCATTTCTGTGGTGTTTCCATCATTTTCTGACCTTTTCCTATGGACCAGGCACCCTCCCCTCATCAGAGCAGGGGGTGCCTGGTGTAATGCTCGAGTCCTCCCATTGACTTCAATGGGGCTCGGGTGCTCGGCCGAGCACTCGAGCCTCCGGGGGTGCTCGGTCAGAGCACCCGAACACCCGAGCATTGGGGTGCTCGCTCATCACTACTGGTAGGGCCTTTGAATACTGCGTTAAACATGTTAGCTTAACAGCCGGTATTCACTTTGGCGCTGCCAGCTATGTTAATGGCTGGCTTTAAATCTAGCCCTTAATATTTTACTGGAGGAGTTGGTAGGTTGTGAATTAAATATTCATTGGCTTCATGTTAGGAGGAAAGACCTGGTGGGTGTGATTGCAATAGGTGTGCGGAGTGTTGTCTATTGTTTTAATGTGGAAGTGTGATAATGAAATGGCATGTGTCTTGGTGGTGTGAGGAATCAGGCTGGAGGTGTATGTTTGTATAGAGATGAGACTTCATGCAGAAATTTTGACAAAATCACACCAAAACTTGTATTAAAGGACTGTGGATTACTTGCAGGAGGTCTATCCTTGTCAAGATGTGTCAGTTCCTGCAGAGATTTTGACTCTTTTTTCCCCTGACCGCTCCTGTCAAAATCATGCCCCTTCATGTGCTTAATGGATGGCAATTTGTTGCTGAGATTTTTACAGGATTAACCAGTGGGGATTTGACACTAACACCCCCCCCCAGCCACTCCTGTGAAAATTAATCCTGCAGGAATGACCTTCTGGGTGATCCAGTATAGAGGAGATTTGAATAACGTCTTTATTGATGTCCCTGGATGTGTTTGCCAAGCACACAGAACACTGCTTTCAGATAGATAGATAGATAGATAGATAGATAGATAGATAGATAGATAGACAGACAGACAGACAGACAGACAGATAGATAGATAGATAGATAGATAGATAGATAGATAGATAGATAGATAGATAGATAGAGATAGAATTTGTTTTAGTTTTTTGTTTTTTTTTAATGTACTGGTGCTAATATGTCAACCCCCTTAAAGGGATAGTAATACTTAAATATTACTAATCCCCATATTACTTTTTTACTAACGCTATCTCGGCTCAGCTGCAGAGCCACCTAATGCAAATAAGACCGGATATCCCTGAAGTCAGTACAACGCTGACTTCAAGGAAGGGGGAGGAAGGGGGGAACTTTGCGTTCGGTTATCTCTCAAACTATAAAGGTTTGAGAGATGAACCTGGGGACAATTCAATTCTTTTTACCATAGCTACAATATGGGGAATAGTAATATTTAAGTAATACTATCCCTTTAAGGATCGGCTGATGTACAACATTTTACTCTGAAATTTATTCCATACTCCTCTGCACTGGTGGGTTAGTAAATTAAAATAATAATTAGTATTTATATAACACCTTTCTCCCAGTGGAACTCAAAGCACTGACAGCGCACACTCTCGGAATTAACCAAATCAGCTGAATAATAGGTGTTATTATTACCCAATCAATGGTACTCATTCATCAACCTCAGAAGGATGAAGGGCTGAGTTGGCCATGCCAGGAATCTAACCTGCAACCTTGTGGTTTGAGCAGTCTCTGCAGTCAGGGAATTTACCACTGGCAAAGGACACTGTACTTTCATAGTGCTCTTTTATTCAATAAGTCAACCAGAAATTGGAGTGTGGTGATCATCTCCATTTCCAAAACCGTATCTCCCTCTTCTTCTGGATTTTTAGCCCCTCCAAGACCTCCACGGATATCAGGAGGTGAGACATGTCTGAGCTGGGGTTAGGGTAAAGGAAATAAGTGGGGGTGGTAGAGGAAGTTAGGTAGGAGACGTCACGGGAGGTTATAAGTACGGTTTACCACTTCGTGAAGTGTGGCAGAGCAGGTGAACCGGGAGAAGCTGCAGTTCCCTACCTCCCTCCCTGTTTTAGGGGTTTTATTGGGTGAACTATCGTTATGCTCATATGTTATTTGTGTCTACTACTGTTATTTGTCGCAGCTTTGTTGGCGGTTTGGGCCCTTGCCAATGTATGGAATGGCAGTAAGATGGGGGAGGTTACAGGAACATGGTAGGCCAGCGGCCTAGGTCTAAGGGCACCCGGACTTTGTCACGGGTTAGACGCTGGCCTCATTGAGCTGCACTGACCAGCTAATGAGGTGCGGTTAAGAAAAACAATTTGGGTGTTTGGAGTCTCGGCTTAAAAAGGTGGATAAGCTGGGTTAGCCTGTAAAAGTTGGACATTGGCAAGGGCTTAAGGTTGGATGTGAATTTTACTGATTGAAATGGTTTTATATAATAAAGCTGCGGCCTAATTTAAACCCATGAAGTGTGTGAAGTGTATTTCTTGGACCTATACCCCATGCACAAGACATGTATTCATAGCAATGATTCTTCCCAGCAAACATGGACTGATGAGACTGTGCTGCCAGTGTTAAAAAGTACCAGCAATAACAGAGCTTAGATCCACTTGCTAAAGAAATATTTTTTATTGTCCTTCTTTAGCTGAGACACTGTGAAATATTCTCATAAATAACACACCATTCATCTTGCCTCTGGTTTGGAAGTGTTGAAAATTACACATTGCCAACAGGACAGTGATAAATGCATTTTCATTGGATTAAAGTCATGTAGATTCAATGAGGCTGCTGATAGCATCACAGAGGAAGCCAGCTGTATGATGCTGAGCCAGTTGGACCTCTTTTCCTGTAGGGCATGATGTGCAATGATACAACTGTAGCAGAAGATTCTGCACAGGGAGTGTTAAAGTTCCATATGTAATTTGAACTAATTGTTTGCCTTTTTTTACCCAAACAGAGTGATGTATTAGGAAAAGTGGAGTAAACCAACTCTGCAAATTATTACAACCCTCCAAATTCGCATTCATTTAAATGGATTCACCACCCAAGGAACATTTTAGCAAATTTTAAAGAGAATTAATCCTTTGAGTGCCAGATTGGTACTCAGTGAATTGCAAAGCATTACCTTGAGTACCCCTCTGGTACTCAGACCGTTAAAAATTGCCTATATGTTATGCTAGTCGTTTGTTGGTAAAGGACTTTAAAGAATGTTTTATGAAAAAATATGTTATAGATCTTGTCTTGTAAGGGAAACAAGGGTAATTCCACTGCTGAAAATCGCTTTTTTCTAAAGATATAATTAAACCAGGGCTTAAAGGGCTAGTAATACTTCGTTTTAACTTTATTTTATTTTGCAGGTATTAAAAAAACATGAAGAACAATATAAGTCTTATCTCTCAAACCTTTATGGTTTGAGAGATATTCACAAGCAAAGTTTCCCCTCCCGCCCCTTTTACCTAGTGTAAGCCATCTCTTCTCAGATGTGGAATGCAGTCCATAGACCAGACAGATAACAGAAGGGGACAATCTTCTTCCTATGAGAACAATGAAATCCCTGCCCCCCTTGACAAGTTTTTCAGCTTTTTCCCTTATCTTAATTGAAGATTGTCCCTCTCTGCAATCTACCTGGGCACCTCCCTTCTGATCTGGCTGAGCAGTGTTACATTAGTAAAAGGGGCAGGAGGGGGACACTTTTTCATTGAATTACTCTGGAACTACAACTCTGACAGAATTGAAATAACACTCTCCAAAGTCCAAATACTATGATGATGATTAATTAGAGCTGCTTTTATTATGAAACATTACTATCCCTTTAAAATTGGAAGTCCTATGCTACTAGCCAGACCTGAAAAGCTACTCGCCACTGTAGGCCATAGCATAACCACCAGGGCTGAATTTCTACTCGCAAGGGCTAAATTTTCACTCACCATTGGCTAGTGGCAAGTGGAAATTTTGAGCCCTGATTAAACTGTTATGAAATTGTGGAAGTGTTCCTATCACATCCTATGAAGAAATAGACCATAAAATCTCAGGTATAATACACACCTGTGTATAATACGCAGCTGTACATTATACCCAAGATTTCAGGGGAAAACAAGAGTGCCAATGTATAATACGCACCCTTGTTTTCCCCTGTCAGACAAAAATAAATTCCCATTGCCACCGCTTCCCTCCCTCCATCCCAGCTTACCCATATCCTACTCTGTAGTCCGTCCGCTTGCCTCAGCCTGGCAGGGTCCCAGCGGACGGCATGCTTGCATCTGCATGGCCCTGTCAGGACCTTTTCTTTGTAGACAATGGGCATACCTGGGAACTTTTGAAACAGGGCTACCCGGAGGGTTACCCTGTCAGTGCCCAGGGGGAGAAAAATTATGTGAATCGCGTCATAAAAGGAGCGGGGCTTAGTCGCGGGTGGGCGGGACAAAAAAACACACAAACCCCCCCTGCAAAATGGATGTAAGAGGGCGGGGAGTGGGAGGAACCGGGCAGGATGGAGCACAAGTGGGCAGAGTTTCTACTTAAACTCTGCCCACCCGGTGACTCACACATTGCCCCGGAGACCCGGTAATTCACTTTGAAATCCAGAGTCTCCGGGGCAAAACCGATGGGTAATGTCTTGCATGGACAGCATAGCTATGCGCATCTATGGTATTGCCCTGCTAGGACCTTGCAATCCTCACAAGACAATATCCATTGGCTACAAAGAAGAGGTCCTGACAGGGCCATGCTGGAAGCAGGAAGTAGATGCAAGCATGCCGCCCGCTGGGACCCTGTCAGACTGAGGCAAGGCAGAGGCATTCGGATGTACTACAGAGGAAGAGGAGGAAATGGGTAAGCCGGGAGCGAAGCGGTGGTAATGGGAATTGTTTTATACATTTTTTGTCTCGTGCACAATACACACCACCCATTTCACATAAGGTGAAGAGGGGCAAAATTGGTGTATTATATGCAAGATTTTATGGTAGTCTGTGACACACCTCTTCCATTAAATGTACTAGAATAATTGTCTAGACACTTTGAGGGAGATTTACTAAGCGGTGATAAATAGGTGCTAGAGTGGTGATGACTTCTCCAGTTTATCACTTCTCCAGTTCCTATGTTATTTTATAGAGCCTATTCACTAAGATCTCTAAAGAGGAAGAAATCTTAGTGCATAGGCTCCATAGAATAACATAAGAATTGCAGAAGTGGTAAACTGGAGAAGTCATCTCCACTTAATCATCTCATTATAGCAGCTTAATTAACCTTCTCCCACGTGATTAACTTTCTGGACACTAGATGGCCTTATTAGTATAAAAGGCAACAGTTGAAACCAGGGGTGGGCTATTATTCTGGACAAAGAGCCATATTCCTGTTCAAAATGTATTCAGAGAGCCATACAACATTGACTTAGTACCCCCCTACTCCTTGACTGAGATGTGACTGAAAGGGTTAGGGCTAGGCTCACACAGGACATTGTAATGCACGTTTCTGAAGCACATTAACTGAGTGAAAAAGACATGCATTTATATTTTAATCACTATCTGTGTATTGAGGCAGGAAGTGCAAATGATGACACAACACAGATTCAATGCAGCTTCAACTATGCATGAAAAATAAGAACACTTCTGATGTGTGTTAATGCATCCATATACAAAATATCTGCATTGGTTTGAGTAGGGCACTCCAATGAACCCTCATTTGAACAGCCTCATTTGATCCTGTGCATTCTATGTTTTTTTGTTTGTTTGTTTTTTAGTAATAAAGATTGTATTGAAAATGCCTGTGTTAACCAGGCTTAAAGGAGAACTATCACCCCTATACAAGTTTACCTCATTGCCACCCTGTAACGGTTTGTTCAACACTCAGGCACAGTGGGTTAGGATAAAACACAGTTTTATTGAAATCGTAAATAATAAGATAACGTTCACAGGCCCTGTAGTACTTCAGCAGAATAATAGACACAAGACAGGTTATATATACATATGCCTACACAGGTCCAGTATAACTTGAAAGTCCAGAGTGGTCTTATACTGACACAGGTCAGGCAGGAAAGGGTGTATATCCAGAGCAACAGTTCAACATGGGTTAAAGTTCTCCAGTGGGTGTAATCAGTCTCTGTGTAGAGAAGTCTGTGATGAGTTCTCTTAGTAACGCCCAGTATGTTCCCTCCCCAAGTATTGTCACATTCCAACCTCCTCCAATGATGGAGGATTTCTCTATGTAAGCTGGTTGGAACGAGACAACACTTGGGGAGCCAACAGAGGAAGATTAATAGACATACCTGGGAACTTCCAGTCGAGGGCTACCCTGAGGGTAGTCCTCTGTTCACCAGGGGGTGACAAAAATGACGCTAATCGCGTCAAAAAGGGGCGGGGCTTGCCGCGAGTGGGGGGGGGCCTTAACCCTTTGAGTGCCAGAGTGGTACGGAATGCATTGCAAAGCAATGCATTCCTTACTACTCTGGCACTCAGAGGGCTAGGGACTGAGTATCAGCAGGAGAAAAAGCAGATGTGGCAGAGTTTCAATAGAAACTCTCCACATCCGGAGGAATCAGCCTCTGCCCCGGAGACCCGGTAAAGTTCTGTCAGAACCGGAGTCTCCGGGGCAAATCCGGAGAGTTCCCAGGTATGTTAATAGACTGTGGTGCAGAGCTGTAACTGCTGTCTGTCCGTAGGTAAGGCCACGGCTCATTTTTAATAATGTACATTTCACCATAGCATACATTGTATAACATAGAACAATTCCAACAATTAAAGGTTATCGCTATGTGAGGATGGCAGTGAGGTAAACCCTGTTTGTACCTCGCGCTCCTGATCAGACAGCTGCACACTGAACAGACAGTGTATCAATTCGGACTCTCTCTGCACTGGTAGAATGATACATTGTATAAAACTTGAACACAGAAAGCTAGAGGTAATATTTTCTCCTAATAGGAGCTTTGCTGTATTTGTACAGCCAACCAGAACCAAGGCACAGATTACTGGAATGTGGGCCTCATTTTTCCCATCTCTGATTTAGACTGAAATAACTTTTGAAGAATGTACTTCCCAGAAGGAGTACCCTTGTTTTACGTGAAAGGAAAATCCCTATAACATATTAGTTTACACAATACATATCTGCTACGTAACCTTTTGAGAGCCAGAGGGGTATACCAATGCGTTGGATACCCTCTCTGGAACTCAAAGGGTTAAAGGGATAGTAATACTTAATTTTATCTTTATTTTATTTTGTAGGCATTAAAAAAACATGAAGAACGATATAAGTCTTATCTCTCAAACCTTTATGGTATGAGAGATTTTCACAAGCAAAGTTTCCCCTCCCGCCCCTTTTACCTAGTGTAAGCCATCTCTTCTCAGATATGGAATGCAGTCCATAGACCAGACAGATAACAGCAGGGGACAATCTTCTTCCTATGAGAACAATGAAAGCCCTGCCCCCCTTGACAAGTTTTTCAGGTTTTCCCCTTATCTTAATTGAAGATTGACCCTCTCTGCAGTCTACCTGGGCACCTCCCTTCTGCTCTGGCTGAACAGTGTTACATCAGTAAAAGGGGTGGGAAGGGGACACGTTGTCATTGAATTACTCTTGAACTACAACTCTGACAGAATTGAAATAACACTCTCCAAAGTCCAAATACTATGAAGATTAATTAGAGCTGCTTTTATTATGAACCATTACTATCCCTTTAATGGTAAGTGAGTGTATGTGTGTTTGCATGTGTCCCAGTGTTACTGCTCCTTTAATTTCCCTAATTGTGCTGCAGGTCCTCTAGAACTGAGAGGATTATACTGTGTTCTTATGCATTTCTTAAGCAAGACATTGTCTGAATATGACAACCTCTTATCTAAGTTAGTAGCATTAGAAGAGATTTAGGCCACAAGTGTTTATGGACTCTCAGTCAACTACAATCATTACCTTCAAGTGTTTGTTCGTAGTCAACATGGTAATTTGTATCTCCTCCCTCTGAAACTACAGATTAGGGAATGTACTTCCATCGCTGGTCATGCGATTACTGTAATTATGCACACCTGTGCTTCTGTGAATATATAAAGACGGGTTATTTCCATTTGTATCAGCTACAGCACAAGCATTGTCTGTATCTGTAGGTTTCGGATGCGATTCTGTTGACTGCAGCCAGCAGCTGACATCTATATTTTTTATCAGAGACAAAGAAGAGAAGAGAGCTCTACATTATAGGAAGTGCCAGATTGTAAAGCCAACCCAAACCTGCCAGGACATTACCTATTCCAGTCCAGCGCCTGATCCTGAATTGAAAAAGAAGTTTCTCTGTAAGCACAATGCTATCAGTAAAACAATACAATGCTGGAGGCGCAATAGCACACTGTTAATTGTAGTGCAGGAAATCAAATATTCGTGAAGAACGAGCAGGGAGACTCTCAAAGGGGGAAAATTGACAGAAAGCAAACATCTTTATAAAGCATCTTCGTGGAAGAAATCTTAATTACATCTAATTAATCCACCTGCTGATCTTCTCGGCAGAAGCCATATCGACTGGAAATGAATCCAAGAACTTCATTCATTGACAAGTTGGAAGCCTCCCAGTTTTTAGCTGACCCCTTAATACCTTGAAAATCCATCGTAATTAGACATCGTCATTTAATAGTTTGTTGGTGTCCAAAGTGAAACTTATTTAAGCAGGAAAAAAAATCTTACTCCATATGTAGAATGAGAAAAGAAGCAATTCTGGAGCAAACTATCTGCTCTAGAGGGGACACATCAGTTCCCTAAATTCCCATTAATTTAAAGGACTAGTAAACATTTTTCAATAAAAAACATGTTACAGGGTTGTCCTTGCTGAGTAAAATTAGATGAGAGTTGGTACCGTGTTATCCGTAGAAATACAGGAGGCAAATATAGTCAAGTTGATCCCTTTATTGGCTAACTAAGATTTTGGATGCAAGCTTTCAAGACCTCTCAGGTCTCTTCCTCAGGCATGTTATATAGATAAATATGAAAACATCTCTCTTAATTACAAGCGCAGATTGCATTGTTTAGAATGGAAAACAAATAAGATAATCTCAGTCTAGACTCAGATACGTTGATCAGTCAATGGTAAAGGAGTCACACCAAAGAACCTAGGTGTGGAATGAGCTGATCATATCTGCTTTCCATTCTAAACAATGCAATGTGCACTTGTAATTAAGAGACATCTTTTCATGTTTATCCGCATAACATGCATGAGGTAGAGAACTTGAAAGCTTGCATCCTAAATCTGCTTAGTTAGCCAATAAAGGGATCAACCTGAGTTAAAAAAAGGTCATTCTCACTGCTGAAAGATGTTTCATTCAATAGGTATTACAGCTCAAATTTGTCTTTGTTTACATTAAATTTCAATTGTCTTTTGTGGTCACCAGTTTGTACTAGTCTATCACTTACTATGAGTGCATTTTTTTAAATCCCTTTTGTACAACAGATGGCTCTATTGCCAAAAGTTTGATATGCAATCTGAGCTATAAAAATTACTTTTGAATGAAAAATCATCAGTCAGATTTGGTGATCTCTGCAGCATTCATCAGGACATTTCAGATGTAAACTCCATTTTGGTTGTACGCTCTGAGATATCACTAGTGTAGTTCCATTGCATTTGTAGGCTCAGTTACAGGCTTGGGAGATGTGTAGGCCCGAGATTGCGAATTGATAATTTAAACTATATAAATTATGTGAATACAACAATGGCCAGGGGGTTGAAGCTGAATATTCAAAGATGCTTCAGCCCCCTGGCCATTGTTGTAGAAATATGTATTCGAGACCCTCAACCTTTTGTCCCAGTGTTTATCCATTGTTACATCCTTTGTCTAGATAACCTAATCATGTCTGACCCTTTATACTGTGTATTTGCCATATGTTTCAGTCTTTTGTGTGCATTGTGTGATTCCTGTGAGTAACTGGGTATATAAGCCGAAATGTGTGTGCAATAAAGAGTTCTACGTTTTACCCTCCAAACTGGTCCTGTCTGGTTCTTGGAGAGGTTATGCTGAATGAATGATGGAGATTGGGATGTCGGTGCAGCAGAAGCAGAGAAGTGATGGTGGTACTGACCTCTAGTACCAGGATTCACGTCACAAGTTAAATTTTATGTAATGAAATTCCATGTAACCTGTCTTATATCACCAATGTAGCTCTATTACAATTTTAAGCTCTGTGGTATCCCTAGCTCAATTTCAATTGTAAACTCTGTGGTATCACTATAGTAGCTCAGTTTGGATTGTAAACTGTTCTGTATTACTAGTGTAGCTCAATTTTAATTGTAAACTGTCCTATCACATGTAGCTCCTTTTGATTTGTAAGCTCTGGTATCAGCAATTTTTCTCAGTTTTAATTGTAAGCTCAGTGGTATAGCTCTATTTCAGTTGGTTAAAGTATTAGTAGTTTAGCTTAATTTCAGTTGAAAGCTCTGTGGTATCATTAGTGTAGTGTAGATGCTTTTTAATCAAAAGCTCTGTGTTATCACTTGCTTTACTTCAAAACATTAAAGCAAAACTATCACCCAAATTGAAGTTACCCCCAAATAATTATGCACATAAAGATAAGCATATCCATACTAGTATTATCCAAAATAAGTCCAGCATTATTGAGAAATCCAACTCGTTTTGAGAGAGTCAGGCAGGCAGCTTGCTGTAGAGGTATCTGATCTCCTGCCGTCAGTCCCTTCCTGTACCTTAAGGTACAATGTAACCCCTCCTAGAGGAGACCGGGACGGACAGTGCAGGCGTGCAAATGTCTTTTTGGCAAGATATCTGAGCTGATGCCTGCCTGACCACCTCAGAATGAGTTGAATTTCGGATAATACTAGTATGGATATGCTTATCGTTATGTGCATAATTATTTGGGGGTAAATAATTTGGGTGATAATTCCGCTTTAATGTGTATTATAAAATGAACAAAAGGGGGTGAGCTGTGATCATGGGATGGAGAGATGGTAGAAGTGGACCACTTGACTGACCCCAGATCAAAAAATTGCTAGACTTCCCTTGATCTCATGACACAGACACTCATACACCATCAAGCATTCATGTACACATGCACACACAGACACACACATGGTCTCTTTGTAGAAGAGATTGGTGGAGATGGTCCTTCCCAAGGAAACTCCCATGTGAGGCAGAAGGCACCGTTTACCACCAATTTATTCCTGCTATTGCAGCTAACACACATCTCTGCACATGAAATCAGCAACTACAGTAATTACTAGTGTTGAGCGAGCACCACGATGCTCGGGTGCTCGGGTGCTCTGACCGAGCACCCCCTGAGGCTCGAGTGCTCGGCCGAGCACCCGAGCCCCATTGAAATGAATGGGGCAACACCAGGCACCCCCTGCTCTGATGAGGGGAGGGTGCCTGGTCAATGCCCCCTTCATCTCCGCTATGCCCCCTTCATCTCCGAATGCCCCCTTCAGCTCCGCAATGTCCCCCTTCAGCTCCGCTATGCCCGTCTTCCACAATGTGCCCCTTCATCTCCGCTATGCCCCTCTTCCACAATGTGCCCCTTCATCTCCGCTATGCCCCTCTTCCACAATGTCCCCCTTCATCTCCTCTATGCCATAGAGGAGATGAAGGGGGACATTGTGGAAGAGGGGCATAGCGGAGATGAAGGGGCACATTGTGGAAGAGGGGCATAGCGGAGATGAAGGGGCACATTGTGGAAGACGGGCATAGCGGAGATGAAGGGGGACATTGTGGAAGAGGGGCATAGAGTCTATGCCCCTCTTCCACAATGTCCCCCTTCATCTCCGCAATGCCCCCTTCATCTCCGCAATGCCCCCGTACCTCCAGTCCCTGGTGGTCCAGCTGAGCTTCTTGGGATCTGTGCCTCTTCCGGCACAGATCCCCGCCACCCGAACATGTCGGGCGAGCACATGGCGGTACTCGACGAGTACCGCCATGTGCCGAGCAGAGCGATGCTCGAGCCGATCCGAGCATCGGCCGAGCACGCTCGCTCATCACTAGTAATTAAATGAATCAAGGGTTTATTTTGCACTCAGTAAAGCATATACATTCTCCTGCCAAGTTCATAAGAGCCTTTTGTGATGTCTGTTGTCAACCCAGGAGTGTGCTGCTCACCAGTTATAAGTGCCATGTGGCTTATAATCCTGCACATGGTTGCCACCAACAATGTCAACTAATGCATTTTTGATTGAAGGGGACAACTGAAAACAACCTGTACTACCTTGGCTTAATGGAAACATTGGCTCAATGTTGTTCACAAAACTAATGAGATCATGACAATACTATGAACTGTTCTTACAGGACATATTGGTCTGGGGCCTCCCACAGACACCTCTAGCAGTGACTTCACACAGACCCCATACACTGATCAACTGACAGTGGCCCACATGCAGACACCAGACACAACTTAATGAAGACATCCCTAGCATCTAAGGGCTTATGTAAGGATGTATCATCACTTAACTGCTTGAGTACTAAATGAGAGAGCAAAACTTTGTCCCCTTCAAACAGAAAATCATGGCTGAATTTTCCATTAGACAAAGTAGGCAACCTTCTAAAGAGTCGGATTTTGAAGGTTGCCTCAGCTGTGTTGGAGAGGGGTGGGTGAAAGGTCCTGCTGTGTTCCAGCGAAAAAATCAGTGAAAACCACGTTGTTGTCTGCTTTTTAGCGAGAAAATCCGCTTTAAAAACAGTGATTAAAATCTTCCATATTTCACTTATTGGAAGCAGTTGAGAGCATTCAGACTAGCGGTCAAGGGAGCCCACACCATTCCCTGACCCTGGGAGTCCCCTTCCCCCCACAACATTGTCCATGGGGAACATGATCCTGAAGAAGGCGGAATTATTACCACTGCAATAATACCACCACCACCAGGAGCACAGATCAACTGCTTGTGCCTGCTGCTAGTGCTGCCAGTCTGCCTTCCTTAGGTCAACAAAAATTGTCAAGTGTGACATTAGGGGATCCTCTGTCACATTTCTCGTCACCTCCTCTAACCAGCAGTGAGATGTCTGTAATAGAACAGCAACATCACCCTCTGCCCCAGACAGTGAAGGGAAATGTGGAGGACAAGAAGAAAGAGACCATTCTTCTCCACTTGTTCCCTATCCCCTGAAGTCATGGGTGTGGGACTATTTTTCTCTTGGGGCAGGTACAGTGCAGTCATCATCAACAGCACTGTGTACAATTTGTGACAAGTCAGTGAGAAGGGGAAAGGAGGGAACAAACCTTGGCACAACCGCACTGCCCTGATAACACACATGAAAAACAGACAGCATGACATTTATGTCAAACATGTTAAAGCCAAACACCCACCAAAGAAATCGAGCACCACTGTTGCTGTACCCCCTGAATCTCCAGAAAGGCAACAAGAGGCGAGGGGGAGATCAAAGAGGAGGAAGAGGCTGGAAGTTTGATGATAAGCGAAGCGACTAGATCGCCATCACCTTCTTCCTCTAGGGTAACTACATCTTCTGCCAATCCACCTCATTCATTATTAACTCCCCCGCCAAATGATATCCATTCTGTAGATGTTAGGATGTGGCAGTTCGTGTCTACCCATTGCACACCATGTGGTGCACTGACCACACATGGCAGTGTGGTGGAAGAGAATCGCAAGCACAACAAGCAGCATCTGAGGAAATTCCATCCCACAGAATATGCTAAGAAGGTGACACGGAAGGTTCATCATTACTATTAAATTGTCAGCAAGTTGTCATGTGTCCTTAGCGGGGTGTGGACAAGGGGCATAGTGACAGCAGCAGTATTTGGTTTCTGGTGTTTGGATACAGTTGTGCCAGGTGTTATTTACCACACACACTGTGACATTGCAGTTGCTGATGAGAAGCACAGATCCTGCTCTCAATGGAAAAAATGGTATTCTAGTAACAACACACCTATGATTTTGGAGGAGGGGCAGGTGGAGAGGAATTATTGGCCAACTTCTTCTTTTCTGCACATATACTGGGGGCTTGTTATGGTGCTGCTACTGTCTCAGGCACATCACTGGAGCTAGTCATGGCATGTGGAACCTTCATCATCCATCACCCATGTTACTGCTGTTGTTGATCCCATTCTCTTTAAGCTGACTAATCATCCTGTTGCTTAAACCAGTCAGCAGCAGCAAGAACCGCAGTCAGAAATTCCATATTTGCATCAAGGCATTTGACAATAGCAAGTGGCCAGTGGCCAACATGACATGACCTGTTGTCACTAGGCCAGTAGGGTTTTTTTTTCCTCAGGGATTATGCTTTAAAAAAACAAAATAAAAAAAAAATTAAAAAACATAGGCCTACAAAAAAATAAACAATTTTGGGGGGTTTGTTTCTAACAAGCCTAAGTCCTACAAATCAATGTTTCCTTAGGGCTTGTGCCAAACAAGTCTAAGTCTTACAAATCAATGTTTCTTCAGGGCTTGGGCCTCTAATAAGTGTAAGTCCTACAAATCAATGTTTCCTCAGGGCTTGGACCTCTAACAAAAAATCTTACAAATCATCCTCAACAAAATACTCTGTCACATCAAGTATCAGTCTATCCCAGTGGCAGCTTACGTCAGGGGATCCTTGTTTCTATCACGTTACATACAAATTTCTTCTTCTTTTATTTTTATTATTAACTGTCCCCCCAATACCAGTCAAGAAACCCACCCAAAACAAATTCCCTGTTCAACTGATTCTTTCCCCAGACTCCACCCACCAACACAGGCACCCTCCTCAGACCCCTTTTATACCATATCTTATAGGGTTTTTTTTTTTATTGTATTTAGGATTTATTTTTTTATTAACTGCCCCCTGGTCCCACTAAACAAACCCCCCAAAAAAACATTCACTATTCCCCACACTCCACCAACACAGGCACCTCATACCCCTTTTATACTATGCCTTTGGGAAATAAAATAACATTTGCTATGTGTTATGTGCAACTTCAGTGTTCCCACTGATTTCAAAGGATTGGGCTAGGTGGAAAAGCAGAAAAATGGCTCTTTTTGTGGGAAATTATTCACCAAGCGAGAAGTGCCGTTATTCGCCAATTTCACTTTGAGGCGAAAATTTTCCCACATCCCTAGTAATGGCCACACCAAAAATTTGATTTATGAGTAAAACCAGAACAATCCCAATGTCCCTGCCACAGACTAATGCTCCTGGTTTAACCCTTTGAGTGCAGAGGGGTACGCAATGCATTGCAAAGCAAAGCGTTGCATACTCCTCTGGCACTCAAAGGGTTAAGATGACTAGTTTATTTAGCAGTTCAGATACCCCTTATACTGCGTTATGATGACTACTTTATAGCTTTCAAAACCCTTAAACTGGTAATATTTAATCTTTTGGATGCCAGAGAGGCCTCCAACGCTTTGCAATACATTGGTGGTTTCTAGTAGCCAAAGGGTTAAATATTTAAAGTGGAACTATCATCTATATAATATTGTCCCACAATACATTAGTAATATAGCGATAAGCAAAGGCATACTTGTATTATGTTTAAAGGGATAGTAATGTTTCATAATAAAAGCATAAAAGTCTTCATAGTATTTGGGCCATGGAGAGTGTTATTTTAATACTGTCAGAGTTGTAGTTCAAGAGTAATTGAATGATAAACTATCCCCCTCCCGCCCCTTTTACTGATACTGCTCATCTCAGAGCAGCAAGACTGTCCGGATGGATCACAGAGAGGGACAATCTTCAATTAAAATAAGGGGAAACACCTGTCAATGGGGGCAGGGCTTTCATTGTTCTTACAGTAAGAAGATTGTCCCTTGCTATGAGCTGTCTGGTCTGTGGACCAGATTCCACATCTGAGGAGTGGGGGCTTACACTAGGTAAAAGGGGAGGGAGGGGGAAACTTTATCATTCAATTACTCTTGAACTACAACTCTGACAGTATTGAAATAACAATCTCTATGGCACAAATACTATGAAGATTAATTGGAGCTGCTTTTATTATGAAACATTATTATCCCTTTAATAAATCCACATTATTGAAGTAACCCACCTTCTTCTGCAGGCATCCAGGGCACAGAGCTTACGAGAGAAGCTCTGTGCGCCTGTGCAGGCAGCAACTTCCGTTACATTAAGGTAACCAACGAACATCACCACCAATCCAGGCAGTGCATGGGTCAGACAGCGCAGACTCAAAGGCGACTTCCCTCTAAGATGTCTGCGCTGTTGCCCGCTGAATGCCGCAGACTTATTAAACACAATACAAGTATTCCTTTGCCTGTCACTATATTAGTAATGTTTTGGGAGGCGTTATTATGAAGATGATAGTTCCGCTTTATTTTATTTTATTTTTTTTTCATTTGGAGGCTAAGGATATTTTATGTGCATGATAAGAGTGGATTAAATTAGGGATGGGGGTCAAACGATGAGTTGATGTGTGGCCATTGGTGGGGCTAAGCATGTTGAAGATTTGTCGAAGAACACCTGAGATATAAATCCAGCATTGCAGTTAGCTACATAGTGAATTTGAAAATGCACTGTATTTATATTTCTGCTTGCATTGAAAGCATCCATTTGCTACATCCCTTTGATGAAAGAAATGTTCCCCTGAAAAATTAGATTCATAGCAAGTTCAAGTATTATTTAGTGATTCTGTCAGCAAAATATAAAACCTCCCTATTTTTCCTATTTTGCTATGTCACGGCTTTAGATCACTCTGATGTATTATCAGTATACAACCTGTGTTGTAAGATTAAGGGAGCGCCACAGAGAGCAGCCTGAAAGATTCACTAGAATTACAGCGAGAGATTGTAAGGTTAAGAAATCACCTAAATATTGATTAAAAAAAAAACAAAAAGCCCTCAGTTTAGTACAGAGCAGTGTTCACATATCCGTTAGAGGATAATCATCTTCAATATGTCATGTCCTCCCAGCAATCACAATTGCTTTTCCAGTCATCTTATTGGTTTATAAAATAAATATAATAATTAAAAAAAAAAAAAAAAAAAAAAAAAAAAAACATCTGTTTCACAAGACTTGATTTGGGAATTGTATAACGTATGCACTCACAGGTATCTTTTAAAAATAATGCACACAAAAGAGCGTGCGACTACATGTCATGTTAACGATGTCTCCATGACTAAAATGATGACATGAGAATCTAGCACTGCATGAAAGCGTGAGATTCTCAAGTTGCAACATGAAATGTCAATCTGCACGAATGTGCAAAGCAGCCTTACCGCTTCCCTGTACTACAGTTGTTGTGGACTGAAATGGACACCTCAGCAAGTTCTGATAGCCACAAACTGCCTGCCCTCTCTCATCCGATACTGCTCCCTGGTAGTATAGACTCCGGGCCCTCTTTCCCCTTTTCTGCGTGCTCCGCTCCGCCCTGTCATTCTGCACACAGAGAAGGGGAGAGAATAGTACCAGATGAGAGAGAAGGCAGGCAGTGTGTGGCTATCAGGACTTGCTTTTCTCGTGCATTGATGCACTGCTTTCTATTCACAAACTACAAAATAATTTCTCTCATCCGTAATAGTAATTGATGAGAGACTTTGATTGTGAGCTCTTTAGGGCTTGGAATCTTATTTGAGATACTGCAGATAAAGGCATATATTTACTAAGATGTAAAATATTAATTTATACAAAATAGGATGCAAGAGAGGAAATCTTCACTTATTTTCCTTCTGTTTAGTCGGCAGCAGCAAAGTCTAGAAAGATATTAGCATGCTTAAGAAAAAGGATAAAAACTGAAGAAGAAGAAAGCACAGTCTTATTTTGCCTCTGTACAATTCCTTGGAAAGACCTTACATTGAAATTGCATTTTAGACATTTTGCTCACAGAAAAAAAATATTGGGGGCTATGCACTAAGGAGTGATAAAGAGGTGATAAAGCAGCGATTACTTCTCTAGTGTAAGTGCTCGTGCTTATCTGCTTAGGGAGCTGGCCGCTCCAGGGTGCAGAGAGCCGGCCAGTCCCTTCCATGTAGTCCTCGCGGCCATGCCGCATCCTGCGTGTAGGGAGAGCCGGACACCATGGTCTCACAGGTGCCGGTCTCTCCCTTCTGTCTCCTGCAGCTCCTGCCACATCTGTTGTGCTCCCTCTACTGGCCAGCAGAGTCAAGTGTGCATCACTGGGATTCCCTCTAGTTACAGCGCGTCTGGCTCTTAAAGGGACAGATCATTAAGTGCTCCACCTACCAGGGGTGGAGGAAAAGTATATAAACTGCCTGGACACCACATCAGCTGCCCTTTCTTGGTGTTCCAGTGCAGTTCTCTTTGGAGAGTGTTTGTGTATGACCTTTGGCTTGGCTATCTGTCCTTCCCTGTGTCCAGTGTTGTGGCTTGTCTGACTATCAGCTTGGTACTGGACCTTCGGCTCTGGCTGATTACCCGCTGTGTCATTGACCCCTGGCTTGTCTGACTATCTGCTTGGTATTAACCATCAGCTCTGGCTGACTACCCGCTCTGGTATTGACCTCTGGCTTGTCTGACTATCCGTGTCAGAGACCCCTGGATCACTTCCTACAATAATGTGCTCTGCCGAGAGTGGTATAGGCTAACAAGAATAAGCGACTCCTCCAACAAGGGTTGGTGGAGTGAAGGCTTGGGTGCGACGCTGGAGAGCGTAGCTGGTGTGCGCAGGCCCCCTGTAATGCGTTGTGCTGCGGCCGAGGCCGTGTAAAGATGCTGGCCGCGAAGCCAGATGACCCCCTTCGGTTGAGCCGAAGAAGGCCCAGGATAACGCAGTACAGTGAGGACACCCACCACCAACCCCAGGGAAGGTCTGTTTCCAACTGCTAGGACAAGGAGGACTTGCCCAAGGAGATACAATGGCTAGTAAGGTAGGTACTAGTAGAGCACAGGCAGTGGAGGGGAATACAAGAACGGGAGATCAGGAAACAGGGAGCAGGACCCAGGCAGGAGAGGCGGCAGGAAGCTGGGGCAAGAAACCCTCTAGGGAGAGAGGACTGCAACTGGGAAGTAGGAATGGAGCCCAGGAGACAGGCTGGGGGGAAAACTGGACACCCCAGAGTTTTAAGCAAGGCTAGCTGGAGACACCAGGGCCCATATTACTGGAAGCAGGGGAGAGTGTAAGAGACCAGGACCCAGGAACACTGTAGGCTGGAAGGCACCAGGACCCAGAATACTGAGGCAGGGGAGAGTGGAAGAGACCAGGACCCAGGAACACTGTAGGCTGGAAGGCACCAGGACCCAGAATACTGAGGCAGGGGAGAGTGGAAGAGACCAGGACCCAGGAACACTGGCAGGCTGGGAGGCACAGGACACAGTACAAGGCAGGGCTGACTAGTGGTATCAAACCACAGGTTCAGGAACGCTATAATCGCGCGCCGCAGAGAAGCGGCGCGCGGCTATAACGAGCCCGAACCCGGAAGTGCGGGCGACGGCTGACGTCACCACGCTAGCGTGGTGACGCGCAGACTGAAACCCGGAAGCGCACAGAAACCGCCGCGGGAACAATGGGGACGGTAGGCATGACAATCCGCTTGGTATTGACCATTGGCTCTGACTGACTACCTGCTTTAGTATTGACCCATGGCTTGTCCGTATACCGCCTATTCTGACTGCAAGCTTGAGTCAGTATTCTCTTTGTAGCAACCTGTACATGCGCTCTTCTGGGTCCTAGCCCCAGTATTCGCTTACTTTCCTGGGTCCCAGCCCCAGTGGTGATATTTCACTGTTGCCTTCAGTTTATGTACCAAAGCAGCCTCCTATTACTGGTAGGAACCGCCTGCTTTATGCCTATCTACTCCATGATTATAATCAGTGTGTCTTTACCGTATATCTTTACACTGTTCAATAAAAGTGGTGTTTCAAAATCAGTACTGTCTCCTGTCTGTTCATTGTTATCCATGACATCCAGTGATAACGCTTCTCTAGTTTCTATGTTATTCTGTGGAGCCAATGCACTAAGATCTCCAAAGTTGGAGAAATCTAAGTGAATTGGTTTCACTGAATAACACAGGAGGCAATATAGTCAAGTTGATACCTTTATTGGCTAACTAAGCAGATTTAGGATGCAAGAGGTCTTGATATCTTGCATCTTAAATCTGCTTAGTTAGCCAATAAAGGCATCAGTTTGACTATATTTGCCTCCTGTATTTTTTGGCTAACACAGTACCAACTCTCATCTGTTATAGAATAACCATACCTGGGAACTCTCCGGTTTTGCCCTGGAGACTCCGGATTTCAAACTGAATTACTGGGTCTCCGGGGCAGTGTGTGAATCACCGGGTGGGCACAGTTTAAGTAGAAACTCTGCCCACTTGTGCTCCATCCTGCACGGTTCCTCCCACTCCACGCCCTCTTACCTTCATTTTCAAGGTTTTTTTGTCCCGCCCCCTGCGACTAAGCCCCGCCCCTTGTATGACGTGGATCGCGTTGTTTTCGGCACTGACAGGGTTACCCTCCGGGTAGCCCTGCATGAAAAGTTCCCAGGTATGAAAATAACATAGGAACTGGAGTAACATCACTGGAGAAGTCATCTCCACTTTATCACCTCTTTATCACATCTTAGTACATCTCACTCATTCAATTAGATAAAACCGACTTGTCTCATAATACACTGGCCTGTTTTTAAGAAACTAAGGAAGAGAATTTCTGGATCCAACAATTGTACCAAGAAGGCATGCTGACATTTCCCATTGATTTAAATGAGGCATTTAACCCCTTAAAAGTTAAAGAAGTGTAATGCAATCAAGGGCTTCAGTGTAGAGATTGCAGAAAAGTAAAAAAAAAAATCCTGCAGTAATTTTCATGGAAAACTAGCAATATTTCGCATTTCCTGTGAAAATTCCCCATAGAAAGTACATAACATTTCTACCTTTGCCCTACTGCGTCAAGAACTTTGCTGTTTTTCGCGTGTTTCCAGGAATTCCCACAGTCATGCAGAATCGGTGTGTGTGACTGTATTGCTTCTAGTACAGCTGAACACAGCTGGGACACCTGAGAGGTCAGCATATGTGGTTCTCTGGTTACCAATGCGGTGGACAAGGCTGAAAGATCAGTGTGTGTGTGTGTGGATCTGTGTCCACCAGTGCAGTGGGACAAGGCTGGGTAGTCAGAACGTGTGGTTCTGTGCTACTATTGGACAAAGTTGGGATGAGGAGCAATGAGACACTCTCCAGCTGCTTCCAGACTACAGCTACCATCATTCCCTGCCAGCTAAAGGCTGCTGGGGAATGATGAGTTTTGTAGTCTAGCAGTAGCAGGAGGGCTGGGACCCGTATTTCAACATCTTCCAGTGATATTTGACAAGATTGAGGGGTCAGTGTGTGGTTTCATAACTACCAGTGCAGTGGGACATTGCTTGGGGGCTGTGAGTGGTTCTATTGGCTACCAGTGCAGTAGGACATGTGCTGTTCTATAGCTTCATGGGACAAAGCAGGGGGTCAGTATATGTGGTTCTATGGTTATGCGTGCAGTGATGGGCCACTGCGGAAAAAAGTGGAAAATTGTCACTTTTCACGGGAAACTTCCCCCGGTGGGAAGTGCCATCTTTTGCCTGTTTTGCTTATGTGGTGAAAAGTTTTGCCCATCCCTAGTTAAGTGTCCCATTCAATTCAAAGCTTGTTTATAGTGCAGTTGATTTGCTCCAGAATTGCTGCTGGACCACTTAGTGCATAAGACATGCTCAGCAGTAAGAATAACATAAAGTTAACTATGCTGTGCCTTAGCAGATATCACTTTCCATTTATTGCTTATGCAGTTGCTTTAATGTACCTGTACTAATTGACGTACAGATGAACATTTCCATGTCTGATCAGTGTGTTTTCTAAGCTGCTGTGACAGTAAATAAACAATGCTTTGTGACCTTCTTTTGCAGTGAATATCATACCCAATGCATAAATATCAATTAAATACCATACATTATAAAGCATGCACCCTCACTCATCCTATGGAAGATGTTGGCAAAAAAATGGCTTCTCAATAGAACCACTTTTGAAGGCAGAAAGCCCTATTTTTCCTACAAATCGCTTCCCCTGTTGGGAATTTTCCCACATTCCTAATCATAAATTAGATGGCTAGTAATGCTTAAAATAGAAAATATATGTATACTGTATATATTGCAGGGCTTATCCTCCTGTGTAAAACAATGGTACCCCAATTGCTGAGAAGTGCTTCATTCAAAAGCTATTGCAGATAAAACTTTTCATTTCTCAGCGCAGTTCCTCAGTGGCCTGAAATTTATTGGTGGTGCTTTTGCAACTGCAGTCTAAAGACAGTTATGGTCATTTGACCAAAAACCTCCATAAGATGGTGTAGCAACAGTACCTTGGTAAATTTTCAGGCCTTGGAAGTACTACACCCAACAATTTGCGGTTTGAGCTGTAATAACATTTGAATAACACATATTTCAGCAGGGCCTACCCTTGTCCTACACCACATGATAAATCCTGCAGTATATATTTTTTCAGTACTAAGCATTACTATCACTTTAAGAAATTCAATAATTTCTGTGGGTATAAGAAAACGAATTATATTTTGCCAGACATAGTAGTGGTAGTTGCAAATATTTGATATTCAATCTAACCCTTATGGCCCTCTGTAGCCTTAAAAATACATTTTAACATGATAATTTGGTGTTTAAAACAACATTTTCAAAGACATAAAGGCAGTTTCTTTACTAGTTAATGCCACAAAAGAAAATTTTAGAAAAATTATCTTAATGTTTATTGTGGGAGAAGCACTAAGGAGTGATAAAGAGGTGATAAAGCTGAGATAACTTCTCCAATGATATCACTTCTCCAGTTCCTATGTTATTCTATGGGGTCTATGCACTAAGATTTGTTTAGCATTGGAGATCTTAGTGCATAGGATCTATAGAATAACATAGGAACTAGAGAAGTGATATCACTGGAGAAATCCTCTCTGCTTTTATCACTTCTTTATCACTCCTTAGTGCATGACCCCCATTGTGTCAAATATTATTAACCCCCAAAAGAAGAGTAACGTAATTTTAGGGCAAACCAATAATGCTATAATCCCAAATGTCTTTCGATTTAAATCTGCAGGCTCAGTAGCATGGTAAACGGAGCTTGCTGTATCGTTAGCCCACATAAATGCCACCAGGAAGGGAAGCATGAACGGGCTCCCTGGGGCAGCTGGGAGGGAGGTGGGAAGTCCTGCAGTGCTGTGCTGCACATACAGGGAGCCGCGGAACGTAGAAGTGCAGTATTTTAAATCTTCGTATCTCCAAAAGTAAGTAAAATTGAAAAAAAAAGTGGTAATCTAATTTTATGAATTAAAGCCCATGCACAAAAGTTATTATGTGACTGCTCCCCTTTAAAGGGAAACTGTCAATGTATAATGAAGCTGATAGACTTTGAGGAGCTGCAGCAATTATGCAACAAATATTCTGTTAAAGTAGCATTATTATAACTCTGAATAATAATCTCACACTTACTGTACTATGCAATGGACAGAAAATCCTAATTATCACCATTTTTTTGCCTTTGTGTCTCTGTTCAAGTGATACTATTTTCACAATCATTCCCACGGAGGCAGACATGATAGCTGGTAGCAGGACCCCAGGACCAAACTCTACCCACTGCACATGGCACCCTGCCTGGTTCAGTCTGAAAACAATGCCAGCAAATGTCATGTCTGTGTCAATTGTTTTTTGTGGATCTGGCAATAAATGGTGTGTGGTAAGATAGAATTTTGACATACACATTGCAAATAAAGATATGATATGTATTTACATTATGATAACTATTGGATAACAACATCGACATTGTATGTCAATGTAATTTGATTTTTAACTATTTTTATTTTGGCAATCTTAATTTCCATTAGTGAGAGAGGATTTGATCCTTTATATATATATTGAAATAAGATAAGATTGGTCTTCTCCATCCAAATTTGCCTTTATAGTAACTTTCTGCACAGGCATTTTAAATGTATTTGATTTATATGAAGATTATGATATATTGACTCTTTGGATGCCGGAAAGGCGCGGGATGCATAGTTTCCTGGTACGCGTCGTGCCGCTCTGGCACCCGGAGGGTTTAATTATAAACTGCAAAGCTTGTTTTGAGATACGCTCATTCGGACTTTGCTGGAGTGATATTATGTATTGAGTAGATTGGATGAACGCTACATTTTACTTTACTTTATTTAATAATGGTTTGATGTTTGTCTAGTCGGTAGAGCGGATGTACGCTCTGAGATTGACAGGCTAGCTACAAGGATAGAGTTGCCTTTAATCACTAATTGGAAATTTGTTTTGATTGGTCATGGATTGTTTAAATGTTACCGGTCATCAACATGACTTGATAGTCATGAATAAGCGCGTATAGCGCGAAACGCGTGGACTATGTAGGTCTGCACTGCATAAGATATGAGACTAGATCTTTGTTTGTCCGAGAGAATATTTAATATTTTAAATTGTTGGAATAAAGAGATTTTATTTTACATAATATTCGCCTTTACACTTTTTGTGGATGCGGTGCAGTCTTTTGTTGTTCAAGTTACACTTTCGAGGGCGCGAGAAGAGCGCCCAGACTAGCACGCTTCATAAACGGATAAGGTACACAGCCCGTTGCCCTGATTTTGCTTCCTGCAGAGATTCTTTGAAGCACCAAAAGTTGTGGTTTCAATTGTTATAACACTCAGCACTGACTGAAGATTTTATCTCTAGAGCAAAGGCGCATGTATGGCACGTTCCAGGTGAGGTTATATTTGACATTTCTAATTGAACACCTCTGTACGTGGCACAAAACCAGGATGTGCCCAACTTCCCATTTTTCACCTACCCACGGCTATTTCATATTGAAGGGTAAAGAAATGGCACAGTCTTGTTTTTTTCCTGCAGTAGAAAATCTCTTTATGTCTCAAACGTCAGACATTTCATACCATCAATTCATAGCAAAGTTCTGTCTTTTTCAGCCCCTGCAGCAAGTACATTCTTCTTGGCTGCGCTAGTACATACCCTGAAATTGAAAAAGAAGTGTTGACGTATTGTGTAGATATTTTTCAATCATAACAAAATGAAAATGTTTTAAGGCATAAAAGCTCATATTTTCTAACTTATTGAATGAGAGAGATGGTTTGTTTTGACTTAAAACCATTTCAATTTATATGTAATTGAAAGATTTCATAGAGAGGAAAGTGCACTTTAAATGATCAGCAACGTTTTGGTGCAAAAAGCATGTATAGTTGTACAAAAAGTTACCCACGCAGTTGGGAGATTATTTATTAGAAGGCTATAACACTTTTGTGCAAGTGTGTCTATGGTGGGTGTGTTTCATTTTATTGTTGTGTTGTAATTGTTGGTGTCTTGCTATTAAAAGTAAAGTGAGAGGGGATTCTGTGAGACATACCTCCCAAGTGTCCCTCTTTAGGAGGGACAGTCCCTCTTTTTGAACAAAATCCCTCTGTCCCTCTTTTCCACCCTGGTGTCCCTCTTTTTAAGAGATCAGACTGTGTGGTGTGTATATTAGTGTATTAAATTGCTCAACAGCAATACAACTCACTTTAATGTTTATTTATACTTCAGTACATGTGTTTAGTCTGTGTGATTAAAACACTTTGGTCTTGTTCTAAATCATGTATTAATCTACACAAAGAGGTGTCAACGGGTCATGAAATAACCTAAAAACACTTGGTAATGCCCCACCCACCAGCCACGCCCCCATCAACACCACCTAAAACACAAGTGTCCCTCTTAGGCCATTTGAAATGTTGGGACGTATCTGTGAGCTGTGAGTGTCTACCTTCTGAAAATGTAAGTTGTGGAATATTTCTGTGTGCAATGACTATAATTACTATTTTTATGTACTTTATTCTTTTTAGTGAGGTAAAGAAGGGTTTTAACCCAAACATTTTTTTTCTCTCCCTTGCTGGTGTACAAGTGATGGCAGACTGTGTCTGTGGTGGGTGTGTATCTTTTGATTGTTTGCTGTAATTGATTGTCATCTGCTATATAGAGCAGTGGGAGAATGAATTCTGTGAACTGTGTGAGCTCCTACATTAGCAAAATAGATAAGTTGTGGGACACTTCTGTGTTCACTGATTAGAATTACTGTATTTCTGTTCTTTGTGCCATTAGTGTGGTATTTAATGGGTTAAAAAAAACTTTTTTTCCCCACCCCTTGTAAGTGTGGAAGTAATTGCAGACTATCTGTGGTGGATGTGTGACTTTTGATTGCTGGGTCGTAATCGATGGCTTTCTGCTATTTAAAGGGATAGTGATACTTCATTTTATCTTTATTTTATTTTGTAGGCATTAAAAAAGCATGAAGAATGATACAAGTATTATCTCTCAAACCTTTATGGTTTGAGAGATATTCACAAGCAAAGCTTCCCCTCCCTCCCTCCCCTTTTACCTAGTGTAAGCCATCTCTTCTCAGATGTGGAATGCAGTCCATAGACCAGACAGATAACAGCAGGGGACACTCTTCCTCCTATGAGAACAATGAAAGCCCTGCCCCCCTTGACAAGATTTCAGGTTTTTCCCTTATCTTAATTGAAGATTGTCCCTCTCTGCAGTCTACCTGGGCACCTCCCTTCTGATCTGGTTGAACAGTGTTACATCAGTAAAAGGGGCGGGAGGGGGATACTTTGTCATTCAATTACTCTTGAACTACAACTCTGACAGAATTGAAATAACACTCTCCAAGGTCCAAATACTATGATGATTAATTAGAGCTGCTTTTATTATGAAACATTACTATCCCTTTAACTTATTTTCTAGCCTTGTTTCTTTCTTTTCCCATTAGTTTGGCCTTTGGCCTTGTTTTGGCTTTGCTGTATATAAACTAAGGTAAGGTGGAATGGATGTGGTCTTCTCTAGATTCTTTTCTAGATTCTCCTAGAGGAAGGCACTTAATTCCATGGTCCCTGAGTTCCCCATGGACTAAGAAAAGCACAGAAATCAACTTTGTATCATAACCTGTTGAACTGAGCCATAACATGAATTGTGAAGGTTTTACTCATCACTACTCTCTAGCATCTGACGGGTTAATATATACTTTAAAGGACAGGGTTATTTATACAAATTCACAAGAGCACAAGCAAACAAGTACAAACACACACATTGATTTATTATGCAGTTTCCGTGTCTGGCAGAAATCCTAAAATATAGATTTAGGTGTTTCTAGGCAGTACCAACTGCAAATAAAAATAAATTAGGTTTGCTAAAAGTTGCTGCTGGTCTGAGAAAGTTCCTGATTTATTATTCTGCTGTAAACCCCATTGTATTTTATACCTGATCCTATGAACCTCTGTAGATTTCTCTTTGTCACATAATGAGATTTCTAATGGTATTTTTCCATGAGTTCTCAAGCGTAGGAATGACTAAGATTATTCTATACATTTGAAATTTATAGGAAACATGCAGTTTCACATGACACAAAACGTCTTGTGAAACAAGATCTTAATCTTGTCTTTTAGTTGCTGTTTTAATCAATCAATTTTAAGGAAAAGTGATTAAGTGGTGTCTGAAAATTAAAACAGCATTCTTGCGTAACTTCAGACCTCAGTACAATAGATTTCTGTCTGGGTCACTCTTCTGAACAAGAAGGCGGGTTAGTAGACAGGCAGGACTGCTGGAAAACAGTATCCTCTATCTCCTGCTCCCCCACTTTGCCTCTTCCCTCCTCCCAGTCCTGTATCTCCCATTCTCTTCCTCCGTCTTTCCTCTTCTCCCATGTTCTCTTTCTCCATCAATCTCCCCTTCTCTCCCATTTTCCCATGACCCCCTTCGTTATGCTCAAATGTACTCTCATTCTCATCTTCAAAACTCTATCTTCCACAATGCCTATTGCTTCTACGCTAATTCTCTCTCTCTCATTGGTGCTTCCCACTCTCCCCTTGTCCGTCTCTCTCCCTCCTACTGTCAGTATGCAATATGTTTCAAATTTAGATTGGGTAAATTGGAAATTTTATCTGGGTCCTTCAAACTTACTTACAATACAAATTGCTGATGTTTCTACTCATAAGTACTTTTCAGCTGCAGAACAGTATGGATTTGTAATCCAAAAAGTATCTGTACTGCATGCCTTCATTTGAATGATGCTGCATGGAATTCTGGGAATACAGCGTGAACACTGTATGATTTGGATTCTTTCATGGAGACAGAATCTGAAGTGACTAGGAGAAACAGCAAAAAGCAAAACAAAATAGTTGATCTGAGTATCCATATATTTCAAATGTCTAAGAATAAAGTGATAAAATGAGAATGTGCCAGATGACTTCTGCCTTATGGAGAGGCTTCCGTCGGCAGGAATTAGCAGGATGCTGAGGGGCGGATTGAGAAAACCAATATGGGGCATGGAAAGGACCCAGTCCCTGAGTGAGTGACAATAGCAAAGCCCTATCAAGTTTTAGCAGAAATACATTCTGCTTCCTCTGAGGCAGATTCTGTTTCCCTCTGAGTGGACAAAGCCTCTTATATACGGTTCACTACTGAAATGTTGCCATGTATTTGGCGACCATCACAACCTTTAAGTGTGCAACATCAGAACGACACTGTTTTGATTCGGGCGACATTCTCATGTTGCCCTTTTGATTCAGGCAACATTTTTAACTCAGCATTTTGATGGTCGCAAAATAGATGGCGACATTTCAATTGAATTCAACTACAAATACTGCATAGCGCCAAGCTATTTCATCATTCCCACCTAATTTCATAATTTGGTCATCCTGACTCATATCACCATTCATCTAAATTACCGTCATCTTTATTTGACTGGTAATCCTCCAATCCTCCATCTCTTGTTGTTTGAAAATTTTCTATATAACTTTAAACTCTTTGAGTGCCAGAGAGTTATCCAATGCATTGCATTACAATGTGTGTATACTTCTCTGGCAATTAAGGTATAATGGGGTTAAAGACTATGAACTGGATTGAACATTCTTTTATATATATACTAGATGAACAGCCCGTTACACGGGCCACAGTGCCACTACCACCCGGTCGCGGGGCAGTCTCTACTGCTCATGACTGCAGCATGCGCAGCAGTGTCTACTGCGCATGTCGCGGCATTACACACGATTTAGCAAATTATTATATAGGATTATTGCTCTGCTCTCTGTTTTATATTGTATTTTTGTATTTCATTTTTTCTTTTTTTAGTAAGGACATTCCTACCATATAGATATGGGAGATAACACGAGTCCCGTTGTATAGATTTCTTTTAATCCCTTTGCTAGAGGCAGGTTTTCTGATGTAAATATAAATACTCATACAAGTGTAGAATATAGGTACAGTCAGTTATGTTCCGTGCTTGCTTCTTTTTTTGCATTGTCAATTGGATGCTAAAGCGGATGCCAAGACATTTCTAGCATCCAATGAGTTAATCCCTTTGAGTGCCAGAGGGTTTTGCAATGCATTGATTTGCAATGCTTTGCATACTCCTCTGACACTCAAAGGGTTAATTGTTTTGGATCATTTGCAGAATTGGATATGTCTGATTAAAGCCATACTTCTTTTAATGTATTGGAACCTGACCTCTGCCCTCATTTTCCAGGAATAATAGAAATGATTACAAAAGAGAGTAATATATTATAGTAGTTTGATCTTAGACCTCTAAGCAAACATGATTTGTGTGAAATACATAAGGTGGTAATAATTGCAGTCTCCTTTTTCGTGTATTATACTCTGATAGTGTTTATTATCTAATATGATTCTCAGTAAATTGGATTTTTACATATATTACTTTCAAATGTATTCTCTACATCATCATCATCATACTACAGTATGTTTTAGATAACCCTTTGAGTGCTAATTAGTGTTGAGCGAGCATGCTCGGCCGATGCTCGGATCGGCTCGAGCATCGCTCTGCTCGGCACATGGCGGTACTCGTACGAGTACCGCATGTGCTCGCCCGCCATGTTCGGGTCTCCTCCCCGCACGTTTTGCGGCTGCTGCGCAGCCAATAAACGTGCAGGGAGGCTCTGACATCGGTGTAATGCCAGCAGCCATTCTCATCCTCCTCCTCCTCTTCCATATGCCCTGTGCTATAATTTTTATATAGGGCCAGCTCACCAGCGGGCCCTGTGATATAATTTTTATATAGGGCCAGCTCACCAGCGGGCCCTGTTTGCCAATTTTTATATAGGTCAGCTCACCAGCGGGCCTTCTCATATAATGTTTTATTGGGTCAGCTCTCTAGCGGGCCCTCTCATATAATGTTTTATAGCGTCAGCTCACTAGCGGGCCTTCGCATATAATGTTTAGGATGGTCAGCTCTGCAGCAGACCCTCACCCATAATGTTTTAGATGGTCGGCTCAGCGCACGTTTCCCTCTTAATCATGGCCTCAGTTCAATAAAATCAAGGAAATTTTTGGGAGAATTTGCCTCTGTGCACGTTTCCCTCTTAATCATGGCCTCAGTTCTGAAAATCAAGGACATTTTTGGGAGAATTTGCCTCTGCGCACGTTTCCCTCTTAATCATGGCCTCACTTCCGAAAATCAAGGAAATTTTTGGGATAATTTGCAGATGATATACAAGTAAATATACAGCAAATATTGTTTGGTAACAATTTTTCGCCTAAAGTCGTTTTTATTTTCCTTTTTGTGTGTTTTATGGTCAGTCTGTAAAAATGGCGTACTACGGGCGAAAAATCGTTCCCAGCAGCGATGTTGGAGTCCAAGATGCATCCAGACATCCTCCCTATGCTGTCCCTGAACCATTTCTGTGGTGTTTCCATCATTTTCTGCCCTTTTCCTATGGACCAGGCACCCTCCCCTCATCAGAGCAGGGGGTGCCTGGTGTAATGCTCGAGTCCTCCCATTGACTTCAATGGGGCTCGGGTGTTCGGCCGAGCACTCGAGCCTCAGGGGGTGCTCGGTCAGAGCACCCGAACACCCGAGCATTGGGGTGCTCGCTCATCACTAGTGCTAATGGGATACTCCACGCATTGCAAAGCAATGCGTTGCGTACCCCTCTGGCACGCAACGGGTTAAGCCAGGCAGAAGTCTGCATTGCATACTTTTTTCTACTTCAAATCTACTCTTATTTAATGGATGCACTAATAGAAAGCTCTCATCCTAGTCTGTTACTTAGATGTCAATTTTAGTGCACATAAGCATGTCATCAACAGGTCCATTATACCAATACAATCATAGAAGATCAGCAACACTCAGATGTATGTCCGATGGTGCCATTATTTGAAAATCATATTAAGGCAAATACATGAATGAAAACAATAGCAGCATTCAATATTGCCTTGTTTTTGCCTTAAATGGATAGTAATGTTTCACAAAAAAAGCAGCTCTAATTAATGTTAATAGTATTTGGGCCATGGAGAGTGTTATTTCAACACTGTCAGAATTGTAGTTCAAGAGTAAATGAATGATAAAGTAGCCCCCTCCCACCCCATTTACTGATTTAACATTGTTCACATCAGAGCAGCAAGACTGTCCAGATGGATCGCAGAGAGGGACAATCTTCAGTGAGGAAAAACCTGATAAACCTGTCAAGGGGGGCAGGGTTTTCCTTATGCTCACAGTAGGAAGATTGTCCCTTGCTGTGACCTGTCTGATCAAGTGACCAGATTCCACATCTGAGGGGAGGGGCTTACACTAGATAAAAGGGGCGGGAGGGGGGATACTTTATCATTCAATTACTCTTGAACTACAACTCGGACCATATTGAAATAACATTCTCCATGGCCCAAATACTATGAAGATTAATCGGAGCTGCTTTTATTTTGTGAAACATTACTATCCCTTTAACTTGATTTCAGATAAAGGCACCATGCTGCAATCATCTGAGTGTCGCTCATATTTAATGCTTAGGAATGGATTTACATCTCAGGAGCCCCCAGGGATGATTTTCCATAATGAAAGGTACCAGATCACCTCATGCTGAGATGGGGTGTTGTCCTGTTGGTGGCACGTAATGGTTTTGATTTGCTGATGTGATGCCATAAAAAAACTATACTGAATCATCGACCTTGTGGGAAAATCACCACTGCACACCCCTAGGCAAACATGGCATTGCTCCATCCATGGTCACACCCTCACTTTATTTCCAACTCCGTCTACTATAGTCTGGCACAGAAATCATGTTAACCTATAAAACACAAGCATAGAAAAAGCCCTCTTAAAGTGGACCTGTTGTCTTATGACTAGTTTAATTAACAATTGTATGTTATGCTAGGTATTTGTTTGTAAGATATTATATATATATATATATATATATATATATATATATATATATATATAGATATTGGGATATGCACTCACGCCTACCAAATTCAAGTGCCGGGTGCCACAGTTAAATCATAAATATATCAAAGCAAACGCTGTGCACTCACGGACTTCAAAAAAATAGAAAATACCAATATTTAATGGTTTAGCAATGCGACGTTTCGGTCCCTCTATGTGGACCTTTATCAAGCAAACAGGGACCGAAACGTCGCACTGCTAAACCATTAAATATTGGTATTTTCTATTTTTTTGAAGTCCGCGAGTGCACAGCGTTTGCTTTGATATATATATATATATTTGAAAAATGAATCTTGATTGGTGGCACAGTACGGCACTTTACACTAATTAATTTCTGTGCAGGACCAATATTTCCATACCTTGTAATATGGATGATATGGGCCTATGAGGATTGGTAGTGTTCTGATCCTTTGGGGCCCTGGTTCCCTTACACACTGTGACTGGCACCTGCTGGATAATGGTCCTTACATGGAGGAGGTCATTATAACTCCACTAGTAGATGTTTTTATTATGCTTTTTAACATGTTTCCTTAGAAGAATCTTTTTACAATGCAAATGATTTTAATGCTATATGTATAGGTTAATACTGTATGTGTAGGTTAGGATTAGAGCTTGCTCCAAATAGGGTACCTTTGGCAGGGTGAGCGAGCTTAAACATATATTGGCAAATCTATGTGACAAAAGACTATAGAACGCTTAGGCTCATTACAAGGTTCACAATTTATATTACCAGTATGGTGTAGCACAGGTTTGTTTTTATTTTTCCTTGTAATATGGATGAATTTAGACAGAGACCATGTACTAGGGCAATGGTTCAACCCTACATGCTAATGATTAAAGTATTTCCCCTACCCTTGCTTTGGTAATTTTTAGTGTATATGGCAGTGGTTCTCAGCCATGGTGCCGTGGCACTTCGGTGTACCACAGCCATCCACTTAGGGGTGCCCCTTCTTTTCTATAAAGACTTTCACAAAAGTGTGAATGCTAAGTTTCAGTTGCATATTAATATAAATTGTTAAGTACATTATGTTTGTTTTTTGTTATTCTGATTGCGAGACCTAAAAATAACTATATATTTATGTATTTGTACCATTCAATGCTACTTGACAATAGTAAGATGTTAAAGGGATAGTAATACTTAAAAATTACTATCCCGCATCTTGTAGCCAGTAAAAAAACTGAGTTAAATGAGGCCAGTGGCATCTCTCAAACCTGTGTGGTTTGAGAGATATCCGCTTTCAAAGTTGTGCTTTTTGCATTTTCCCCTGACATCAGCGTTCTAGCTGACAGCAGGGGAATTCTCTCCTAGGATCAGCCAGCGGCTCTGCAGCACAGCCGAGATTGCATTAATAATAAAGAAATCCTTCACTAAAAAGGTCTTCTACATGTGCTTGGTTTGCAAGCACATGTAGAAGACCTTTTAAGTGAAGATTTATTTTTTATTTACGTAATCTCGGCTCTGCTGAAGAGCCTCCGCTGATCCCAGGACCAGATTCCCCTACTGTCAGCTAGAATGTTGGCATCAGGGTAGACGGAACTTTGAAAGCTGATATATCTCAAACCATAAAGGTTTGAGAGATGCCGCTGGCCTCATTTAACTTAGTTTTTTACTGGCTACAAGATGGGGGATAGTAATTTTTAAGTATTACTATCCCTTTAAGGGTGTCAGACTAAGTGTTTGGGGTGCTTTGAGCAAAAAAAGATTGAGTACCACTGCATTCAGTTAATTTCTAATCATACAGTGATTGAATCATTTGGCCTTAAGCATACTGTGAAGGGAATTAGCATAAAGTGCATCACTGTGTCATCAAAACATGAGGTTACATTCTCAATTACTATTTATTTTACAGAAAATGGCTATTGCAAGATACAGGAGAGTTTTAATTCTCAGTAAACAAGATAAACTTGTTTTAGTGAAGGGGTGGGCAATCTCTTACATAGCAGCTGTTGACTGGTTGGGGATTATGGGGGTAGAGTTTGGAACAGTTGGAGAGCTAAAGGTTTCTCACGCTATCGTAATGTGACAGGTCCACTGTAACCCCCTTAAATCCTTGGTGAGACATCTTCTACAATATGGAGTACAGTTTTGGGCACTAGTTCTTAAAGGGATAGTAATGTTTCATAATAAAAGTAGCTCTAATTAATCATCATAGGATTTGGACTTTGGAGAGTGTTATTTCAATACAGTCAGAGTTATATTTAAAGAGTAATTCAATGACAAAGTGTCCCCCTTCCACCCCTTTTATTGATGTAACACTGCTCAGCCAGAGCAGAAGGGAGGTGCCCAGGTAGATTGCAGGGAGGGACAATCTTCAGTTAAGATAAGGGAAAAACCTGAAAAACTTGTCAAGGGGGGCAGGGCTTTCATTGTTCTCAAAGGAAGAAGATTGTCCCTTCTGTTATCTGTCTGGTCTATGGACTAGATTCCACATCTGAGAAGAGATGGCTTACACTAGGTAAAAGGGGAGGGAGGGGAAACTTTGCTTGTGAATACCTCTCAAACCATAAAGGTTTGAGAGATAAGACTTATATTGTTCTTCATGTTTTTTTAATGCCTACAAAATAAAATAAAGATAAAATGAAGTATTACTATCGCTTTAAAGAATACATTATTGAACTGGAAAAAATGCAGACGTGCAACAAAACTTATAACGGGATTGGAGAATCTGAGTTATAAAGAGAGACTGGCAAAACTGGGTTTGTTTACATTAGAGAAGAGACATCTAAAGGGCGATATGATTACCATTTAAACATATATTCAGGGTCAATACAAAGAACTAGCCAATGAAATATTTACACTAAGAACAAGAGGTCATCCATTAAGACTAGAGGAAAGGTGTTTTCGACTAAGATGACGGCAAGGGTTTTTTACAGTAAGTGTAGTAAATCCATGGAATCCTTTGCCGCTGCCAAATTTGAAACCTCCTTTCCTCTAAGAGAATAGTTACATTTCTCGTAAACTTTTGTTTTAACTAAAAATGACTAGCATAACATATAGGAAATTCTGAAAGCTCTTTAAATATCACCTACATTTTTAGTTCCACTTTAAAGACTGCAGTCCAAGGCTTTTATTAGGTCATTATTATAGACTGAGATAACATCAAAAAATTCATTTCAGTGTACTATTACACTTGCACTGACAGCATAATGAAACTCTTGGAAGATGATCCAATCTATTTCCTGATTCTCTTTATACCCCCAAGAGTAACCTCACCTGTGTATTTTACCAGTTTCATATAAGAGCTTTGACTCCAGGGTCTGGTTTCTAATGGACTAAAGAACTATGGCAAAAAGGAGAATTTATGTTTGGTACAAATTACATTTATAGGAAATAGGATCCAGTGTTTTCCTGCCCACAGCATTGTACTGAAAATTGGTTGCCCAACCGATAACCTGACCAGTGTCATTAATCACAAAAATATGAAATAAGATGTTGGTGAAAGAATTAACCAATGCAGTTAAATTATTTAAAAGTGTATTTGGCGCTAAGGCAAGATAAAATTGGATGAAATACAAATTCTAACATACGTTGTAAATAAGGAAACAAAATTTTAATACTATTAACATTACCTTTAGGCAGTTCCAAAAAGAACATGGTAACTTGTAAACAGTAACAGTAGAAACAGAGATGTATTCAGCATACCATAAAATATCAGGTATAATACACACCTATGTATAATACGCAGGTATAAATTATGTACAATACACACCCTTTTTTTCCCTTGCTTTACCCGGCAAAAAACAAAAAAAAAAAAAAAAAAAATATATATATATATATATATATATGTATCCTATATAATAATTCGCTAAATTGTGTGTAACGCGCAACATGCGCAGTACACACTCTGAAGGAGCGTCCAGTTCTGTATCAGCCGGGCAGTCTCCTCTGCGCGTGACTGCCCCGCGACCGGGAGGCAGTGACACTGTGGCCCGTGTAACGGGCTGTTCAACTAGTATATATATATGTTATTGTCCGCTTCTCTCCCTGCACCTACCTCAATATGCTCCAACATTCTTCTAACTCTACTTATCCCTTCCTGAGGCATCTGGGATATCTGTGCAGCTTCCTGCATCACTCTGTGAGGACCTGTGTTAATTGCAAAGAATGATAGTGCCCTTTGAGGACCTGAAGGTCCTTGCAGGGCACTACCAAAGATCCAGTGCATAGACCTCTGTGCACTGAAACTTCAGTAGTGCCCTGCAAGGACCTTCAGGTCCTCAAAGAGCACTACCATTATATTTATTTAACACAGGTCCTCACTGGGAAATATGGGAAATGGGAGGCAAATGCAAGCATACTGGCCACTGCACAGATGTCCCAGATGCTTCTGAAAGGGTTGAGTAGAGGGAGGGGAAGGTGGGAGCATGTTGAGGTGGAGGGAGGGATGGAGAAGGAGAACAGACTTGAGGGTATAATTTTTTTCTCTCATGTATAATACACCCCCCCCCTTCACATAAGGTAAAAAGTGGCAACATTGTAAGTATTATACGTGAGATTTTACAGTATATTGATGATAATGAAACTGGAATTATCAGGGCATAGGCCCATTCTTCCAAAAATGTATACAAATGAAGCTAAATGTCATGTTTAAAGGGATAGTAATACTTAAAATGTAAAAAAATATATGTTGTAGGGTTTATCCCCCTGAGTAAAACACGAGTACTCCCACTGCTGAAAGGTGTTTCATTCAAAAGTTATTAATTTTCAAAGTTTAATTTTTTAGGTGCAATATCACAGTGGCCTGAAATTGTACAGTGGCGCTGTTGCTACACCATCCTATGGAGATTTATGGTCAACTGACCAGAGCTGTCCATAGGATCATGCAGCAACAGCGCCACTGTACAATTTCAGGCCACTAAAAAATTCAACTTTGAAAATTAATAACTTTTGAATGAAACACCTTTCAGCAGTGGGAGTACTCTTGTTTTACTCAGGGGGATAAACCCTACAACATATTTTTTTTTACATTTTAAGTATTACTATCCCTTTAATAAATATGCCCTATGTTACACACATGAAACAAATGCCTTGAAGGAGTCTTCGTGGTAAGAAAATAAAACATATTCCAAAATGTCACCTACAAGAAAACTACGTCTGTCTGGATCTGACTAGGGAAGGGCATAAGGTTGATTATCATTAATGCTGTAAATCGGACACAAGGACGTTTTAGCTCTCCTTTCTATAGAAATTCCCCTTGGAGAAAATGAAGGTAAAACGTAATTTTGGAAGGTGATGTCCAATGTGAAAATGAACAGCAAAGTTTTCCTGTGTTACTGTCACAGTAATCAGGCAAAGAAGGACAGACAACAGTATAATGAATATAACCACCTTTATTGATAATACACAGTAATGATAATAATGCCCACACAACCCCAGACCACTGGACAATTTTCCGCAGTCTACTACCTGGAGCTGCACACTGTGCCAAGCACTGCACTACTGAAAATATAAAGGAGAATACTTGGAATATGCTTATGGTTTTAGCACAGAAGAACCGGGCTATAGAGGTAGCTCGAGTCTGTAACCAAGATATATCTAACCGGAGGCAACAGGGAGCGAGATCAAGCCAGAGCCACAGGTACACAGATGCAAATGGTCAGGCAAGCTGGGTGATGCACAGAGCGAGTAGTCAGCCAGAGCCACAGGTCAGAACCGATGTGGGTAGTCAGACAAGCCGGGGTCATACACGGAGCGAGTTAGCCAGCCAGAGCCACAGGTCAGAACCAATGTGGGTAGTCAGACAAGTCAGGATCATACACAGAGCGGATGCGGGGGTCAGGCACGAGTCACAACAAGAATGCAAGAGCTACTAACAGTAGCACCATGTAAGCGCATTGACTTCTAGGCCCAGGGAAGTTTAAATAGGAGCTAACCAAGGTGGGAACCAATTAGGCAAATCAGCACTAGCCCATAAACAAGTGCATGTCACTGCGCCCGCCGTAGTGAATTTTTTAAGAAAACCAACAATTTCCATTTTTTCCATGGAAATTCTTACTCATATAAATCTGACAAAATATCCACCATTTTGGGAACCCCAAAATATCTTGCACAAGAAATCTGCTTGTTTCCCATTGGGTCTCAGACTCAGTAGTATGTGTTGTTCAGTGGCTATCAGTGCAGTTGGATACGGCTGGGACTCAGAGGTCAGTAGGTGCTGTTCTATGGCTAACAGTGAAGTGGGACAAGCTTGGGGAGTCAGCTTGTGTGGTTCTGTGGCTACTGTGGGACAATGAAGTGAGACAAGCTTGGGGAGTCAGCTTGTGTGGTTCTATGGCTACTGTGGGACAATAAAGTGGGGCAAGCTTGGGGAGTCAGCATGTGTGGTTCTATGGCTACTGTGGGACAATGCTGGGGGTCACTTTGGGTAACAGAGACAAAGGCTGCTTAACACTGGTCAGGACCAGAAGCCTCTGCACTTTGGTTCCAGAAAGAGAACTTATGGCATTCAACTTAATGACCTGACTTCAACTCCAATCCCAAACTGGCAAACGTCTTATCTAATAACATCAGATTAACCCACTCATGATTCCTTACACTGTGACTATCCAAATATGTTCCCTGCATAAATATGCTAAGCAATCCTATCTGATCTTATGAACATCTTTCACCTACAGAAGATAAATTAGTTAATTTAGCCATTTGAGTGTTAGGGAAGTATCCAGTGAACTGCATTGAATACCTCACTGGCACTCAAAGGGTAAACACTGCAATCTTTTTCTCCTCAGCTTTGATTACAAATGCATTTCTCTCTGAGATACAACACAATCCCCAACACTGAGCCTGATTCCTTTATTGGCAAATGTGATGTGTCTGATATTGCATGTTTGCAATAAGTAGTGTTATTAAAAGTGTTTTATCTTATTGTGTATTGTAAAACTCAAAAAAGAAATATTGGCTCATAAAAGCACACACATAAAGTGATAAAGGAACAAATTCAAATTTTGTGATCTAGACTGAAGCATAAATTTTATTGCATAGCAAGATCTTAGTCTGGCTTACTATCTGAAGCTGATATTTGGTTTGTACTGCGCGTTGGTGATTGGGGAAGAGATGGGCAGCCAGTATTTTGGAGAATGCTTAACCCTTTCTGTGCCAGAGGGGTACACAACACATTGCTTTGTTTTGCCCCTGGTACTCAAAGTGTTAACATTTTCACAAATTGAGAGTGTACTGCTTTTATTAGTCTGACTATTAGTGTACTAGTTGAACAGCCCGTTACACGGGCCACAGTGCCTCTGGCAGCCGGTCGCGGGGCAGTCACACGCAGTGGAGACTGCCCGCTCTTCAGCTGATACAGAGCTGGACGCTCCTTCAGAGCGCCCAGCTCTGTATCAGCCGCGGCGCTGGCAGTCTCTACTGCGCATGACTGCCGCACGCGCAGCAGTGTCTACTGCGCATGTCGGGTGTTACACACAACTTGGCAAATTATTATATAGGATTATAGTGCTGCCTGCGTGCTCTCGTGCCTCGCCTTTGTCTTAGCCTGTGCCGGGTTGACACCCCACCTTCATGACTAGGGGGCTGGGGTTCTATAAGAAAAGAGAATTTTTTTTCTTGTGCTCCTGCCTCCTCCTCCTTCCCTTCCCCATCTCCCTGCCTGTCGGCCATTCCACCTCCTCTACAGCCTTAGCTGTGTTCTTGAATTCACAACTAGTACTCTCTTCCCCATGCTCTTCTGTTGTTTATATGCATCTGCATCGCAGTCATCAGAGGCGTAACTAGAAGCCACAGGGCCCTGGTGCAAGAATTGCCATGGGCCCCCCGACCACATTGGCCACCTCCACATTGCCCCCATCTCCACATTGCCCCCCATCTCCACATTGCCCCATAATCTCCACATTGCCCCTTAATCTCCACATTGCCCCTTCGATAATGCCCCTCAATCTCCACATTGCCCCTTCCACAATGCCTCTCAATCTCCACATTGCCTCTTCCACAATGCCCCCATCTCCACATTGCCCCTTTCACATTTCCCCCATCTCCACATTGCCCCTTCCACAATGCCCCCATCTCCACAATGCCCCTTCCACAATGCCCCTAAATCTCCTACCTCCCTGGTGGTCCGGTGGCAGACAGGTCTGTGCCTCTTTCTGCACAGACCTCTTCTCCCACGCGGTCCTCTTCAGTAATGAAGAGCGCTGGGAAATGATGTCATCTCCCAGTGCTCTTCATTACGAGAGTGTCGGTCTGCCGGAGGGAATAATGATCTCACTCTGGCAGACCGGCACTCTCGTAATGCAGAGCCCCAGCGCTATGCATTACTTAATTGCAGGCATCAGGCACTGGCAGTCATTATCATTACCCTACAATGACTCATTTAGCTATCCTGTATCTATATATATTTAATCTGGATATGTCTTATTGTTTTTTTCACACTGTGCTGTCTTTATATATTTCAATTTGAGAAGATGTCTTTTAGATTTGTCTCTGATTTTTTTTTTACTGTACTGCCATTTTACTTCAATAAAGTTAAAAAAAAAAAGTCACCACTTGTTATATTCTCCTTGGCTCAGTCTGCAAATTTACGCTGAAGAATATCTGCATCTCCAAGGCCGGATTTCCCAATAAGCAGAGTAGGCACTTGCCTGGAGCTTCAAATTTTGAAGGGTGCCTCTGCTGTGCTTGCCACAACCACATTCTGTACTGTGGGTGTGATCAGAGCAATCTTAATGTCTCTGAGCCAGTTACATACCCTTGTACAGTCTGTTATTTAACCTCTTGGATAGAAACATATAATTTGACGGCAGATAAGAACCATTTTGTCCATCTAGTCTGCCCAATTTCATACTGTAAAAACCTCAAACCTTATTTGGTCCTTGGGCTTTTCTTACGTTAAGGACAGTCTTATGCCTATCCTATGCATGCTTACATTCTGTCACTGTATTCACTTCTACCACTTCTGCTGGTAGGCTATTCCACTTATCTACTAGATAAGGATACTAGAGAGATCGCCAATGAATAGCATAGGACACAGTGCATTGGTTCAATAGACTAAAGAAAACATCTCTAGCTTATTCTTTGAAGTCCATGTATAAAGTGGAGCAAAAACAGAGCAAAAGATGGAGCAAAAAAAAATGGAGCAACAAGAAAATGGAGCAAGAAGAAAATAGAGCAAAAAATGGAGCAAGGAGAAAAGGGAGCAAGAAGAAAATGGAGCGAAAAATGGAGCAAGAAGAAAACGGAGCAAAAAGTGGAGTAAGAAGAAAATGGAGGAAGAAGAAAACAGAGCAAGAAATCAGAGCTTCAAGTCCTGTGTTATTCTATGGAACCAATGCCCACAGATTTCTCCAACATGAGAGGTCTTAGTGGATTGGCTCCGTAGAGCATAGGTGTCCAGGTCTGGTCCTCCAGGCCAACAGGCCAGGATTTAACACCTCTAATTTTGGACAGATCTGGAGTTTTTTGCACCATTGTATTGATCCATTTTTTGCACTGTTTTCTTGCTCAATTTTTGCTCTATTTTGCACTTTTGTTACTTCATTTTCTTGCTCTATTTTAGAGAAATCTTAATACATTGGATCCATGGAAAATATAGGACTTTGGGTACATACAGTAAAGAAAAAATATCCAACCCCAATTTTATTCTATGGAGCCAATGTATTAAAGGGTTACTAATGCTCAAAATAAAGTTTATTCTATATAGTAGATTTTACAAAAATAAAGTATTTGGAGAAAGTCCTATCTCTCAAACCTTTCTGACTCTGTAAGGTCAGAAACATTCTGTTCCACAAGACACAAATCATCTCTTGCATAAAAGGTGCTTACTATCTTGTTTGTTCTGATATTTTAACCAATCAGATTGCAGGAAAAGAAATCAGGTGACATCCAGAAGTAAACAAACATCTGAACAAGGTAGGACAACTTCTTTAGTAGGCAAGCAGGACTGCTAGATAACTATCTCCACTCTCCGACTCTTTTACCCTGCTCTGTTTCTCCCATTCATAGTCTCCATTAATCCTCTTATTCCACACTCTTTCACCACCTCTGTCTCCCACTCTGTCTCACCCCTTTCACCCTTCTCCAAATCTCATCCTCCATCAAGCCACTTTTCCCACACTGTCTTTCTCCACCTCTATCTCCCACTCTCTCACGTGCTCCCTCTCACACCCTCTCTCTCTCTCTTCTTGCTTTACACCTGTTCATCTACCCCTCCAACCGTCCATACACAACTGATTTCAAATTGATTAGGACAGATCCAAAATGTTCTCTGGATTCCCCAAATTAATTTGTGAAAAGAATCACTGATCAATGGCTCATGTCTAGAAGGACTAATGATGGTATTCAGAAAGCTAAAGAGAGCAGTTCTAGAGCAAACCAACTGCATAATGGGAGACAAGTGAAACATCCCAATGATTTATACGGATATTTGAATGCTTGAGAGTTCTCCGATTCATTGCAAACCCCATAAATGATTCAGGTGTCCTTTCCATAGCCATCTCTCTGCCTTAATAACTGTAAGCTTACAGCATCCTCAATATAAATTGAACAGAAATCAGTGCTTGTTACAAGAGTTTTTAGAGAAACCTAATACTTTTAATTAAGGGTAATTGATTAGTTTAGTTCATACATTATGAATGACCAGTCACATCATCTTGAAGCTTCTCCAAGTAATCTAAATAAAAAAGTTGTGTCTCCTGCAGAAGTAAAATACATCCTTGGCAATAAGGTACTCTTAATTTGTTTAATTCATTAATTTACCTAGGTTGATGCCCTACATGCAGTATTTAGGAATATGTAGCTCTGTATTTGTTACGTTATATTTCCATTTCCCTGTGTACAGAGGTCTCTGTTGGTCTAGTAGAATCTGAAGTCTCTCCTCCTCACAACAAGCAATAAGATTCAGTAAACCCTGAATGTCTCATAAGGGACATTAGTCACGTTATTTCAGATTGTAAAATGAAACAAGTGGAGGTAGACAAAAATAGATCAAATGTAAATAAAAATAGTGTATAGGCAAGTCCTTCTGTTAAACACATATAAAACCACTTACACTTAGGGTAAAGTTCCCCTTTAAAGCAGAATTCAGAAAACAATTATCCAAACGACATTTAAGTCACACTTAGGACTCAATTTAATTCCCTCCAATGCCAAAAAAACAGCCAACGGTATTTTTTTAAAGCACGGTAAGATAATCAATTACTTGTGATGTGAAAAAATACCAGATTAAAAAATAAAACACGTCAGGCAATAAATGTTGCAGCATTTTCGCCCATTGAAAAAACAAAAAACACAGAAATATGCTATTCAATTCCATGCATTAGGCACTAAGATCGATTAAAGGGATAGTAATACTTAAAATGTAAAAAAAAATATGTTGTAGGGTTTATTCCCCTGAGTAAAACAAGAGTACTCCCACCTCTGAAAGGTGTTTTATTCAAAAGTTATTCATTTTCAAAGCTGAATTTTTTAGGTGCAATATCACAGTGGCCTTAAATTGTACAGTGGTGCTGTTGCTACACCATCCTATGGACAGCTCTGGTCCTATTTTTTTTACATTATAAGTATTACTATCCCTTTAAGGGACCCACTTTAACATGTGAAAATCTTCACCCATTTTTTTTTTTTTTTTTTTTTGGATCTCCAAAGTGCCGACGCAGGAATTGAAAGTTAAAAAAAAAATTCCAATGTTGATATGGGACCCTAAGCCTGATATCAATACATCCAATGTTGATATGGGGCCCTAAGCCTGATATCAATACATCCAATGTTGATATGGGGCCCTACACCTGATATCAATACATCCAATGTTGATATGGGGTCTTAAGCCTGATATCAATACGTCCAATGTTGATATGGGGCCCTAAGCCTGATATCAATAAATCCAATGTTGATATGGGGTCTTAAGCCTGATATCAATACGTCCAATGTTGATATGGGACCCTAAGCCTGATATCAATACATCCAATGTTGATATGGGGCCCTAAGCCTGATATCAATACATCCAATGTTGATATGGGGCCCTAAGCCTGATATCAATACATCCCAAGTTGATATGGGGCCCTAAGCCTGATATCAATACGTCCAATGTTGATATGGGGCCCTACGTCTGATATCAATACATCCAATGTTGAAACGGGGTCTTAAGCCTGATATCAATACGTCCAATGTTGATATGGGACCCTAAGCCTGATATCAATACAGCCAAAGTTGATATGGGGCCCTAAGCCGGATATCAATACGTCCAATGTTGATATGGGGCCCTAAGCCTGATATCAATACATCCAATGTTGATATGGGGCCCTAAGCCTGATATCAAAACATCCAATGTTGATATGGGGCCCTAAGCCCCCACTGGCACTCACAGAGTTAATCCAACTAAGTAAAAAACACATCCCCTGACAATAAACACTTACCTGATGTCCAGCGGAGTCTTCAGCACCCTGGTCAGCTATTGTCCATCTCCTTCTTCTATTTTCCTTCTTCTGTTCTCTTTCTTCTTTTTCTTCTTTCCTATAAAATGAAATGTCAATGTCAGTTTGAAAAGAAAAAAAAATAAAATTCCCCCAGGATATGCCATAGTTAACCCTCTGAGTGCCGGAGTGGTGCCACTCCTGTGCTCAAAGGGTTAAATGCAGTGTGGCATATCCCTTAAAAATAATATTCAGCCAGTGCTTGCAAAATCAATAAGCAATATCTGTTTGTCCATAATTAAAAAGGCATTCCCATGCTGCAAGATAACTCCTCTGCCGCTGACGCACCTCCCAGCCCACCAACTTCTAGTGGGTTTCGTCATCTCACTCTAGAATCTGATTGGCTAGGAGGTGTGTAAGGACACATCCCATCCAATTGAAGTGTGGCACTTATTTTGAACAGATACTGGCCATATAAAAAGACAGTCTCTGTTCAATATTCCCTCACTGGGGCACGGTAGGTATGGAGGGAGGGTTGTGCCAACAGACATTGTTGCCACCACCAGCGAAGCCAGCGGAGGTGGTGGCAGATGAATTATCTTGCGGCATGGGAATGCCTTTATAATTATGATCAAACAGATATTACTTACTTATTTTACAAGGACTGGCTGAACATTTTTTTAAAGGTTATATCACTCTGCATTTAACCCATTGAGCCCTGGAGAGGTACCCCTCTGGCACTCAAACGGTTATCTGTGGCATATCTTGGGAGGATTTTTTTTTTTCAAACTTAAATTGACATTTTATTTTATAGGAAAGAACCAATGTTTCATAATAGAAGCAGTTCTAATTAATCATCTTAGTATTTGGACCTTGAAGAGTGTTATTTCAATTCTGTCAGAGTTCTAGTTCCAGAGTAATTCAATGACAAAGTATCCCCCTCTCGCCCCTTTTACTGATGTAACACTGCTCAGCCAGATCAGAAGGGAGGTGCCCAGGTAGGCTGCAGAGAGGGACAATCTTCAATTAAGATAAGGGAAAAACCTGAAAAACTTGTCAAGGGGGGCAGGGCCTTCATTGTTCTCATAGGAAGAAGATTGTCCCCTGCTGTTATCTGTCTGGTCTATGGACTGCATTCCACATCTGAGAAGAGATGACTTACACTAGGTAAAAGGGGCGGGAGGGGAAACTTTATCATTCAATTACTCTTGAACCACAACTCTGCCAGTATTAATATAACACTCTCCATGGCTTAAATACTATGAAGATTAATTGGAGCTGCTTTTAAAGTGAAACATTACTATCCCTTTAACACACAAAATGGACGTTTCTCCACAAGTGCTTTTCTGTGGCCTAACATCCGATGTGGTTTCACTTGGTAGGGCAATTTAATACCGACTTAGACTTTTTTTGTCGCTCGTTAGCCAGTTTTGCCCTATTGTATGTTTTACCAGACACAATTGAATCAAGGCCTTGATTGTATGTGTGCACAAATGGCCCTTTGCCAATTTCACAGAATTGATACTAGCACGCATATATGCATTCCTGTGAGTGTTTACCTCTTTTAAAATGAAAAAAAAAAAAATAGAATGTTGATCTGTGCTGAACAGGGAAATTAAAGTACAACAATGTTATTAAGAGTAGGCGTGATGGCCTTGATTCTAACAAAATTCTCAATAGCTCATTCTAGAGGTTCTGTAAAGATGAGACCCTAATGGACTGACATTCCGCTATAGAGCCTCAGCTCAGATATGCCTGTTCTGTAATACAGCACAAGGAAGACAAAGCAGGGAAGGCAAAAATAAAATCTCTCTGCCTGCACTTGCAAACAATATTTGTCCTTCTACATAATAGCTTCTTCTGTGTGGTGATCTGTATGTACACAAAACAAATACTTTCTGTGGAAAGTGACTAAAGCATTTTCAAATACCACTGAGAACAATAGGGGAGATGGATAAACGTTGTTCATATTTAATTGTATTGTCTTCAATTTAAAATGCATAAATGCATTTATAAAAACAATGCATACCTCCCAAGTGTTGCTCTTTAGGAAGAACAGTCCCTCTTTGACACCCAAATCCCTCTGTTCCTCTTTCCTATGTGTCTATTTTAGGAGATCAGACTGTGTGGTGTATGTATATAAGTGTATCACATTGCTGCACAGCAATAAAATTTACATTAATCTTTGTATAAACTTCAGTATTATACATTTTCACTATGCTCTGTTTTATGAATCTCCCCTTATGTCCCTACTGATAGTGTTGAGAGGCAATGCATTGCTCACCCCTCTGGCACTCAAGGGGCCAACCAGGGACAGACAGGGAAAATGCAAATTACAGGACTGCTTTCATTTCAGTGCAGCCTTAAAATATGCATATGTCCTATGTGTCCCCAGTTAAAGGTGAGGCCTTGTCATCTTATCCAAGTGTCAGTGGAGAGATGCACTAAGGTGTAATAACTTGGTGATAACTGGAGATAACGTCTCGTTCCTATGTTAATACCTGGGAAGTTTTGGAATGAGCTCACTCTGAGATCTTTGAAATATGATCTCTTAATGCTCCCAGGAAAATAGCCTTTAGGAGCAATCTCAACATTTACTGTTATCCAGAAATGATCCAATCAGTCCTTAAGGAACCCATAACATTCTACAGTTCTGTGATATCACTTCTTATACACTAAAACATTCTACATTCCTGATATATCACTTCTTATACACTATAACATGCTACAGTCCTGATATATCACTTCTTATACACTATAACATTCTAAAGTTTTGATATCACTTCTTATACACGATAACATTCTACAGTTCTGAGATATCACTTCTTAAACACTATAACATTCTACAGTTCTGTGATATCACTTTGTATACACTATAACATTCTACAGTTCTGATATCACTTCTTATACACTATAAAATTATACAGTTCTGTGATATCATTTCTTATACACTATAACATTCTAAAGTTCTGTGATATCATTTCTTATACACTATAACATTCTACAGATCTGATATCACTTCTTATACACTATAACATTCTACAGTTCTGAGATATCCCTTCTTACACACTATAACATTCTACAGTTCTGTGATATCACTTCTTATACACTATAACAGGCTACAATTCTGAGATATCACTTATTATACACTATAACATTCTAAAGTTCTGTGATATCACTTAATTTACACTATAACATTTTACAGTTCTCAGATATCGCTTCTTATACACTATAACATTTTGCAATTCTGAGATATCATTTCTTATATACTATAACATTCTACAGTTCTGATACCACTTCTTATACAATATAACATTTTTCAGTTCTGATAATATCACTTCTTATACACTATAACATTCTACAGTTCTGTGATATCACTTCTTATACGCTATAACAGGCTACAATTCTGAGATATCACTTATTATACACTATAACATTCTACAGTTCTGAGATATCACTTCTTATACACTATAACATTTTACAGTTCTGAGATATCATTTCTTATACACTATACCATTCTACAGTTCTGAGATATCGCTTCTTATACACTATAACATTCTACAATTCTGAGATATCACTTCTTATACACTATAACATTCTACAGTTCTGAGATATCACTTCTTATACACTATAACATTCTACAGTTCTGATATCACTTCTTATACACTATAACATTCTACAGTTCTGCAATATCACTTCTTATACACTATAACATTCTACAGTTCTGAGATATCACTTCTTATACACTATAACATTCTACAGTTCTGTGATATCACTTCTTATACGCTATAACAGGCTACAATTCTGAGATATCACTTATTATACACTATAACATTTTACAGTTCTGAGATATCATTTCTTATACACTATAACATTCTACAGTTCTGTGATATCATTTCTTATACACTATACCATTCTACAGTTCTGAGATAACGCTTCTTATACACTATAACATTCTACAATTCTGAGATATCACTTCTTATACACTATAACATTTTACATTTCTGAGATATCATTTCTTATACACTATAACATTCTACAGTTCTGTGATATCATTTCTTATACGCTATACCATTCTACAGTTCTGAGATATCGCTTCTTATACACTATAACATTCTACAATTCTGAGATATCACTTCTTATACACTATAACATTCTACAGTTCTGATATCACTTCTTATACACTATAACATGATACAGTTCTGTGATATCACTTCTTATACACTATAACATGTTACAGTTCTGAGATATCATGTCTTACACAGCCACAAGACAAGGGGAGTACTCCCCTCTGCATTGCTAGAAATTTCACTAATTTGGACACTGAATAAGCTGTAAGTTGGTATAAATTATATAGTAGGAACTACTGGGCTCTCTCACCCTGAGAAATGGGCCCTTCTCCAAAATACGTGGGTCAAAACCCGAGACTTCCCAGTCATGTTATTTTATGGAGTCTATGCACTAAGATATTTGAAGTGGGGGAGATATTTATGCATAGACTCCATTGAATAACTAGAGAAGTGATATCACTTATCTTTATCAGCACTTTATCACTCTTTAGTGCATAACCCATCAGGTCTTTAGGAGACTAACAACTCCCTTGTAAATGCATAGTACTTGATCAAGATGGGGGGTAACCTGAGGCACTCCAGCTGTTAAGGACTACAATTCCAGCCATCCTTAACCGGGGAGCTGAGGATGATGGAAATTGCAGCCCTTAACAGCTTAAGGCCTCACCCCTGACCTAATCCATAAGTAAATACAACACAAAATGTTTGCATAATGTCTTTTGCTTAAGATAATTTTTTGTTATTTTCCTCACTATAGAGATGTAGAGCAGAGTTTCCTTTTTTCCTTCCTAAGAAGATGTCAGGGGGAGGAGTTTAGGGTCCTGGAGTCTGGGAACAACAAATCATGTTGGCTTTCTTATATATTCAATCCAGTATTAATAGAAATATTAATTTTATAGAAACAATGCATGCAGAACTGATTCATAGTGACCATTAGGATTCTGCAGCCAGATAAAGGGGATTGAGTATCTGTTATTAGGACGCCATAGTGTTGCTTTCACCCTTTGAGTGTCAGAGGATACCCCATGCAATACAAAGCAATGTGTGGTGTACCCCTCTGGCACTCAAAGGGTTAACCACCTTGTGTGCCCAAAAAGTGTGCAACTCATTGCTCTGCATTATTCCACTCTTCCAACAATTAAAAATACATTTACAAATCCTCTTGACCCTCAGACCATGAAATGCGTTCTAAAAGAGAACTCGTGGTTTACTGTAAATCCAGGGCTTGCATTATCCGTTCTTCATATCTCTGAGTTGTCCTACAAATGCTTAATTTACATTTCTGGTAATGGATCAGTTGAAAAGCCCCCAACACAGTAAATTTTGTCACAATTGGTCACACAGCACTGACCAAGAAACGCCTCTCCAATTTCAATTAACATTCTGTATCTCTCCGCATATTGCATTTAACTCATTTTAGACAATTGGTAGAGATAGTTTTCACACTTCACAGGAAAACATAATGAAATAATTATACCTTCACTGGCAATAAACAGCATGCTGCATATTCAGGAAAAGAGTGAATTCCAGCTTATAAATTCATCTTCATTTCAGAGTGAGCAGATCAGTGGTTCATTACCAATTACCAGCTGTAGAACTTGGTTCTAAATACAAATGGAAAACATATAAATACTGAACCAACATATATCTTCTAAAAATATAGGAATGTGGCTTTAGGAAGAATGCATAACTTTGCCTCTATTGCGAGTGGCTGTTCTTCAAGGTATGCATACTACAATTTATACCAGTCTAGGGCAAACCAGCAGACAATCTCCACAATCTTTAGAACTTTAATTCCTGTAAGTTCCTTACACCATCCTCATAGTACGTGCAGGGAAATGGTGTACACTCACCCAACTTCCTTTATGCCTTGTTCAATTAATTGTGTTAAACAATTAACATAGAATTTCCATTGTATATTCATACTTTCATCACTCTGGTAAGGGCAATGGACAAGCAGCAGCTATGTGAATCTTGATTCTGTAGCTATGAACTCTGCCTTATTATCTTCTTTCCCCCTGCAGATCTCCGTGATCTGCGGGTATAGGTGATGCCAGAGCTTCATTCACTGCATGTGGGAGACTCCTGTCCTCTCTACTGAAGTCCGTTATAGGTTTACTTGTCTCTCATTGAGCTTCGGGGGATAGAAATGTTGTTTGCTGTCTCAGAAGTGCCAAGTGAAGCTCTGACATCAACCAACCCTACAGGTCACAGAGAACTGCAAGGCAAACACACACAGAGAGCATGGCGGAGGTTTTAAGGTATTTAAACTTGATTCACACAACTTTCAGGCATTTTCCTACAGTCATACAACTGCTTCCTTTGCCTGTTTATTACCTATTTACCTCTCTAGCATTTCCCCTATGGTAAGTTACTCTATTTCTTCTTAGTACATAAGCATCTATATACTCTCCCTTTCACCCTCACTCATTGCCCTTCATATATTTTAAATGTTTACCTCATCTCTTCCATCCCCACCACTCTTTGATATTATATGTAATAGTGGTAATGCATGAAGTAGATTCAAGAGGTATGAGGCTTTCATCTGTTAGTCTCCTATATCTACCAATGACTGAATAGTGCTGACAAAATTTTATTATCTATTTTTGAGCACGAGGATGCCAAAATGGAAAGCTGGGGCCACACTTGAAACATATTATTGAATGAAATAAAGGTATTATTTTGTGATAGTTTAATATTGATTGTCAAGAGCGTTGACCTTTTGTGATTTATTTTGGGTCTCGACTCTGAGGATCTGGACAATATTTTAGATCTATCTGAAGCAATCTGGATTTGTCTGATGATTTACAGAACACCTGATGGATAGGTTGAAGGAGGGACAGTATTTGAGAGGGACAGGAGGATGGATGAAGACTGCACAAGATAGAGAGGAAGTGGGAGTGGAGGAGAGCACAACAGCGAGAGAGGTAGAAGAGGTGGGAGTGCAGGAGAGGAAGAGGGTCATGAACTTCTGAGAGAGAAGGAAGGGAAAAGAGGGTGAAATTTGAGAGTGGGAGAAAGCAAGAGAGAGAGGGAGAAGGAGCAGAGAGAAAAGGAAAATGGGAAGCTTTGAAAACATGGTAGAAAGAGACATATTTCAGGAATCATCCAGCAGACCTCTTGCCAAATTTGTCCAAAACATTGCACTTTTCTCAAAAGTGTTTTTGCCAAACATACTTTTCCTACAAATACTAATTTTACAGAAATGTTTCACTTATTTCTTTAGCTAATTACAGAAAGTGATCTCAACCAGTAGTCAGTTGTTTTTTTTGGCAGGACAGGATCCCCATACAGAAGGAACCTATTTCTTCTACTCTGATAATTCTGACCATACTGATCTCTGCAGCTAGTACAGTGTCTTGAATCAGTGAAAGATCAAGCAACTGAAATCTCTGCAGTTCAACTTTGCAAGTTCCAACAAAACTGGATTCTCATGCTAAACTCATATTAAAAATGAAGTAACACTGCCTAAAATAACATTAAACAAACACACACAAACACACACACACACACATATACACCCACACAGGTGAAGATTGTATTGGAATTAGCAGAATATCACCTCTGGGGATTTTTTTAACTGGTATTCCATATTTATATTGATCTTCTTTCCTCCTGTCTCTCTTGCCCGCAGCCCTGTTCTACACTCCTTCTGTTACCCCCAGCCTATTATTCATTTCCCTTTCTACCTACTGCCCTCTTTGTTGCATCCTCTCTCCCTTTCTCCTTCAGTCTATTTCATCCCATCTCTTTTTCGTTTCTCCCCTCTTCTCTTTCCCCATGATTTTTCCCCTCTATCCTTTTCCCTTTCCTAATTCCTTCCATTCTTCTAGCCTTTTTTGTCTCTTCTTTTCCCTGTTTCTTCACATATCTTCAATTAAGTGTCTTTACATATTTTTTTGCATTCCCTGGTGGTCCAGTGTGGGAAGTGAGAGGTCTGGGCAGCTTCCAGCACAGACCTCCATATTGGTGCTCACTTGAAGTCTCCATGCAGCAGAGGAGTGCAGGGTGCCAGGATATGATGACATACCCTGACATTCTGCATCAGAAACCAGCATGAGGACTGTCACAGAGCCCTGATGTGGAGGTCTGTGCTGGTGGCAGAACAGATCTCTCCTTAAAAACATTGTGGGCTGGTTAGGTGAGATCCTCTTATCTCTCCAACTAGCCCATGATCTCACAACCCACAGGGGGATCCCAGATCCACCAATAGGACAATCCACCCCTGCACACATACTCACCAGAAATTCCTAATGGCTTCTATGATGTTTTCCCTTGAGGCAACATTTTCAATCAGTTTTGAAGGTCATCTCCATGGAGGTGGACATGACAGTTGCTAGCAATTTTTTTAAACTAAAGCAGGCAGAGTGAGTGAGACTACTTAATCCTTTCAGGGATGTGCACATCGCCCTGGTCGTTAAAGATAAGTTAAGATTTCCATGTGCAGTGGGTAGAGTTTGAGGTCCTCAAGTCCTGCTAGCAACAGTCATGTCCTCTTCCATGGATGTGACATCCAGGACTAATTAAAGATGTGTCTTGAAAAAATGCACGAGAGCAAAATTCATAGATATTGTTAGGATCCATAGTAAGGAAAGAGTGGTAAATGTTACTTTCTCTTTAAAGTGGAACTTTCACCTATTAATAAGTCGCCGTGCAATCATTATGCGTATGGCGACTAGCTTGAAAATGCATTTCTTAAAGTTGCATATTCTAAAGAAATCTTTACCCTTTGGAGACCGGACGTCAGGTAACAGTGCAGACATCTTGTCTGCGCGCCTGCACTGTCAGTCCCGGTCTCCACTGAGTAGCACTGCAGTATACCACACAGTAACCAGAAGAGACTGACGACGCAGGCGCACAGACCATACTAACCTGGCGATCAGTCTCTAAACTGTAAAGATTTCTTTAGAATCTGCAACTTTTGATAGTTAAGAAATATATTTTCAAGCTAGTCGCCATATGCTTAATGATTGCATGGCATCTAGGTGAAAGTTCCACTTGAATTGAAGAATTAAAGGGATAGTAATACTTAAAATGTAAAAAAAAATATGTTGTAGGGTTTATCCCCCTGAGTAAAACAAGGGTACTCCCACTGCTGAGAGGTGTTTCATTCAAAAGTTATTAATTTTCAAAGTTGAATTTTTTAGGTGCAATATCACAGTGGCCTGAAATTGTACAGTGGCGCTGTTGCTACACCATCCTATGGAGAGTTATGGTCAACTGACCAGAGCTGTCCATAGGATGGTGTAGCAACAGCGCCACTGTACAATTTCAGGCCACTGTGATATTGCACCTAAAAAGTTCAACTTTGAAAATTAATAACTTTTGAATGAAACATCTTTCAGCAGTGGGAGTACTCTTGCTTTGCTCAGGGGGATAAACCCTACAACATTTTTTTTTACATTTTAAGTATTACTATCCCTTTAAGGATGAATAGGTTTTATTCATTTATTAACCCTTTGAGTGCCAGAGGGGTACGCAACGCATTGCAAAGCAATGCGTTGCGTACCCCTCTGGCACTCAAAGGGTTAAAGCAAGTGAGATTAACCTTAAAATCACTACAGAACTCCACACTCTCCCACGGGTGAGCATAAACATAGAAGCAGACATTAACAATATACTTTCCCATTTTCCCATTTATCTACATTTTAATTGTCTGTTTTCTGCAATTGTTGAGAAACAACAACTGCACATGTTCACACTATTTCACACATACAAGTCCCCAGTTTCCATATTGGATTGCCGCCTCTGGCAGGCGTGAGATATGTCCCAGACCTTGTCATTACCGTTCACCTAAGGGAAATTAATTATGGTATTTAATTGATATTTATGCATTGGGCAGAGATATTATACACTGCAGGAGGAGGTCACAATACATTTAATTTATTTACTGTCTCAGTAGCTTAGAAAATACACTGATCAGTCATGGAACATGTGCGTATGCAATTTAATAAGTATAGGAAAATGAATGCAATTGGAATAAGGAAAATAAGACAATATGGACTATACAGAGGGAGATAAAGTGGAGCACATGGAGTCCGATGGAAGGGGCAAGATGGGGCACATGCGACTTTCCCTGTACTTGTTGATGGGCAGACTGGACATGAGGGGCATATTTTGGTCTGTCCTGCCCACCTGGAAAATGTTCTGATGACATTTACATTGGAGCAATTCCGAGGAAAACAAAATGGAAATAAAAATTACACAAATTGATTTAAATGGTGCTTTTAAAGGGGAACTACCACCCGACACATTCTTTAGCTGGCGACTAGCTGCTTAGTAGCGCTAGTCAGCAGAATAATTACCTTATTTAATAGATTTCTCCTCTCTTCCATGGGTGACAGGCAGGACGGAGCGCGGACATCTTGTCATTGTGATGTCCACGTGCCTGCACTGTCAGTCCCAGCCGGGTCTAGGAGGCGTTGCTAGGAGCCATTTGGCTCCATCTGAGATGGACAGTACAGGTGCGCGGACGTCACAATGGGAAGATGTCCGCGCTCCGTCCTGCCTGTCACCCATGGAAGAGAGGAGAAATCTATTAAATCAGGTAATAATTCTGCCGACTAGTGCTACTAAGCAGCTAGTTGCCAGATGGGGACTTAGTAAAGCTAAAGATTGTGTGGGGTGGTAGTTCCCCTTTAAACACTTGAACGCTAGAGAGGTCTTCAGTGTATTTCTTCTCAATGCTATAGAGATCTCTGTAACTCTGAAGGTGTTTAATCCCTTAATGACCAACCGCGCAGTGTGTGACTGGCAGTCAACGAGGAACTTTCATTACAATAACATAGCGCAGCAAATGATAATTACATTAGCGATATGCATACACTTTTTGTTATTTTCAAGTATAATTGCTCCTTTAACTCCTTAAGGACTGGCCGCTCAGGCATGCGGCGGTCACTAAAGGACCATGGAGCTTTTTTTTTGTTATTTCGATTCCGGACTCCCCGAACGACGTGCAGCCGTACAGGCCGACCCATGATGTACTATGACCGTCAAGGGTCATTAAGGGGTTAATGAAAAACATAACCTTTTATGCAGGCAGGCACCAGCTGGGATCTTGCAGTAGCCACTCTCTGTGCTGTCAGTCCCATTCGGTGCCTTAAGGTAACCAGACATTCAACTCACCAATCATGTAGCTGAAGGGGACGAACAGCGCAGACGCAGAGATTCCGACTCTGCAAGATGTCTGCTCTGTTCCCCTGTGCCTGCCCACATAAAATGTTATATTTTTCATTAAAGCAGCAATTATACTTGAAAATAACAATAAGTGTGTGCATATCGCTAATGTAATAATAATTTGCGGTCCTTTGTTAGTGTAGTGAAAGTTCCGCTTTAAAGTGGATGTATCACCTATGCACAACATCCTCTAAATAGTTAGGTGACACATCCAATAACATTAAAACCTTATTATTATTATTTTTTTTTTTAAGATTCCGTTTGGTTTAAATGTAACTTATGAAAGATCGGGCTGCAGTCTATACGGAAGTGGCTGCAGCCCAGACTTTCATAAGTTACATTTAAACCAAACGGAATCTTAAAAAAAAAAAATAATAATAATAAGGTTTTAATGCTATTGGATGTGTCACCTAACTATTTAGAGGATGTTGTGCATAGGTGATACATACACTTTAACCCCTTAACGACCCTTGACGGTCATGGTTAAAAAGTGCCTGAACAACCCATGATGTACTATGACCGTCATGGATATCAGGGCTCCCCGCGCGGCTGCACACCGTTCGGGGAGCCCTGAGTCAGATCTTCAAAGATAAAAAAAAAAAAAAATGCTCCGTGGTCCTTTAGTGACCGCCATGTGCCTGTGCGGTCGGTCATTAAGGGGTTAAGGACCACTGGGCTTTTTTTTGTGTGTGTGTTTTGAGCAACTGATTTGGGGTCCCTGAGCAGCGTACACGCGAGGACCACTGAATTCCATGACATGCCAGGACCATCACTGGCCCTTAAAGGGATAGTAATACTTCGTTTTAACTTTATTTTATTTTGTAGGCATTAAAAAAACATGAAGAATGATATAAGTCTTATCTCTCAAACCTTTATGGTTTATGAGATATTCACAAGCAAAGTTCCCCATCCCACCCCTTTTTCCTAATGTAAGCCATCTCTTCTCAGATGTGAATCTGGTTGTATGACCAGACAGATAACAGAAGGGGACAATCTTCTTTGTATGAAAACAATGAAAGCCCTGCCCCCCTTGACAAGTTTTTCAGCTTTTTCCCTTATCTTAATTGAAGATTGTCCCTCTCTGCAGTCTACCTGGACACCTCCCTTCTGATCTGGTTGTAGATGAAAACCCAAAGAGTGATATAAAGGTGATATCCTATATAATAATTCTGTTTGTCAGAAGCCGTCATGCGCAGTAGAGACTGCCTGAATGCACAGAATGCTGGGAGTTCTGTGCTGGGAGCAAGGAATGCTGGGAGGTGTAGGAATGCTGGGAGTTCTGTGCTGGGAGCATTCTGTGCTTTCGGGCAGTCTCTACAGTGCATGACTGCGTCGGCCCCAGGACACAGAGCAGGACCGGTCTCTTAACCCTTTGAGTCCCAGAGGTATCGCAATGCGTTGTGCACCCCTCTGTCACTCAAAGGGTTAACATCTTGGCCCGTGTACACAGGCTTTTACACTAGTTATTTAACGTCTAAATGAGGACTTGGAAAGTGCAAACTTTCAGGACTAAAGCCCCTTATTCAGGCACAGGTTAATACATAAAGCTAGAATAGTACTGGATTTATATTTAAAGAGTATGACATATATTTGAAACAATATGAGTACAATGTGGGGGGACAATTTACTTAGTAAACATCCAGTCTACAAAGATATGAAATTATATGCATAGGGTTAGATCAAAGTTCTGGGAACAAGCAAATGTTCATTAACATATAGGCACACCAATGACTATTTATGCCAGTGGCTGATGATCCAAAAAGCACTGGAACAGACCAACTACACAACGGAGCAGAAATGAAGATTCCCCAAATTCCCATATATTTAAATTGGGCCTTTGCACTGTTCATAGCTGGGAGAACTCAACAATACTTACAGCTGAAACTTTTTTATTTAAAATGATAGTAATGGTTAATTTTATGTTTCTTTAATATTGAAGTCATTTAAAAAATATTAACAATGAGGTAAGTCTTATCCCTTAAACCTTTATGGTTTGAGAGATATACCATGCTAAAGTTACCTCTTCCTGTCTGTTTGAGACAAGTCTGCCCTCTAGGGGCCAGCTGCAGAATCCGGTCAGTTGACCCGACAGAGGCTCTTCAGCAGAGCCAAAATAACGCAATCTACAAATAAATACTTCATTAGAACGGTCTACAAAGTGTGCCTGGTTTGCAAGTACATTTTTGTAGACCGTTCCAATGAAATATTTATTTTGAAATAGCGCAATCTCGGCTCTCCTGAAGAGCCTCTGTCCGGTCAAATGACCAGATTCTGCAGCTGTCAGCTGGAGGGCTGACTTCTCTCACGAGGCAACTTTAGTGAGGTATATCTCTCAAACCATAAAGGTTTAAGAGATAAGACTTACATCACTGTTAATATTTTTTAAATGCCTACAATATGAAATAAACATAAAATTAACTATTACTATCCATTTAATTAAACTGCATAAAGTTGCGGTCACTAGGAGGAACTGCTACTATCATTTAATGTGGAGAGCTGTCGTCTGTGAATCAAGCCCTACCTTAGATTTCTCTATAAAATAATAATTTGTCTTTTGAACACCAGTTGGCACTGTTGCTAACAGTTTTATTTAACCCATTGAAGACCAGAGGAGTACCCAGTATATTGCTTTGTAATGCATTGAGCACCCTTCTAGTCATCGAGGGGTTTACAAAATAAAATGTTAGCTGTAATAACTTGAATTAATCTTGTGCCAGTGGAATGGCAGAGTGGGAGTGTATAAAAATTTCAGGGCATTTAATTTCTCCAAGGCTTGTTTAAAGGGATAGTAATGTTAGCAATAAGGTAGATCGTTGAGTCTTCTTTATAGTAAATGTAACATTTTGCGCTTGTTTAACTACTTACTTTTGTCTAGTTCAAAAAATATTAAGTGTAGAAAGATCCCCTTCCCGCACCTTCTGGCCACATCACGCTGCATCTGCAGTTTGGTCCGGACGGATGCAGCAAGGGACAAACTTCAGTATGCAAGGGAAAATGACGAAGGAGGGCAAGGTTTTCCTTATACTTACTGACTGAAGTTGGTCCTTCACTGCATCCGTCCGGTCCCGGGACCAAATTTCAGAAGCAGAGGGAGGAGGCCAGAAGGGGCGAGCTGGGGAACTTTCTACATCGAATATCTTTTGAACTACACAAAAGTAAGTAGCTAAACATAGTTCAATGTGCTATATTTACTATAAAGAAGAATCAATGATCTACTTTATTACAAACATTACTATTCCTTTAAAGGGATAGTAATACTTGAAAATATTTTTTTTATATTGTAGCCCTTAAAACAACATTATAAATGATATAAGTCTTATCTCTCAAATCTTTATGGTTCGGGAGATATTCACAAGCAAAGTGTCCCACTGAGTGACGTCACCGCTCTATCTCTCAGATTTGGAATCCGGTCCCGGGACCGGCTGTGGCTCTCCAGAAGTGCCAAGATCACAATCTTTAAAAAGAATTTCTTCATTGGAATGGTCTACAAAGTGTGCTTGAAAGCCAGGTACACTTTGTACACAGTTCCAATTAAGTAGTTCTTTTTAAACATCGTGAACTCTGCACTGCTAAAGAGCTGCCGGTTAATCTGTGGACCGGATTCCAAATATGTCCACTAGATGGCAGACTTGGCTGAAACAGCCAGGAAAAGGAAACTTTACTGTATTTTACTTGTCAATATCTCCCAAACCATAAAGGTTTGGGAGATAAGACTTATATAATTTTTAATGTTTTATTAAGGGCTACAATATAAAATGAAATTATTTTCAAGTATTACTATCCCTTTAACAACATGTACTTACAAGGCATATAAGAAGTGAAGGTGTAAAACGAGTTAATTTTTCTGCATGTACTATACAGGTGTCTTTTGAGGCTTCCTAGACCCAAAGTATCAAAGGGGAAATACACCCTGAAAATAAGTGGCTCTGAATTTGTTTAACAGGACTTTCTTAGCAATTTTTCCTTCGTGTAGCAATCAGGTATGTCTATGTATTTTTTACGGCAACTGAATTCTGTTGTATTTTATAACTGAACAGGGACATTTTACTTCCTTTACAACATTCTCCTGTCCTATTAGAATTATGGGTAGATCGCTCTTTTTATGGCTGATGCAATTCAGACTAATAAAGCCTACTGTTTAATGTGTGGAGGTAAAAACTAAGTACAGAACTAAACTGGTGCACAGCACAAACAGGCGACTGCTGATAGTTTGCAAAAAATACATGTAATAGATTCACTAGTGCTGCACGTGTTGCCCTTGCGATCCGTCACACTGTGCACGTCAAGGACCTGGTTGAGCACTGCAGTGGTGAGTTTTGCTGCAGGTGTTTTCACAGGAGTGGGTGGGCAGCATGGGGTGGAGCTTCAATTGCACACACTTTTGTGAAAATCGCTGCCCTTGATTCCCTGCATGTATCCAATCTCCGCCCCCATGCCTCCTAAGGGCGGGGCAGACAGTGAATCAGAAACCGCTTAGAGTTTTATATATATAGATTGATCTGATTGTTGTATTGAGTACTCCTTCCCAGGTAAGTCCTTTGGCATAACTGGTCATTGGATGACCCAGATGCAAACATTTTCTGGGCCTTCTTAACACAGAATATTTTCACAGGGGTATAGCTAAATCCTACTGGAGACTGGGAACCACTCTGTCACAAACACATCTGTCTGTAGATATATCTAGGCTTGTAAGTTTAGTTCCCCTGTGGTGGATTATGAGTGCTGGTATGCACTAAAGATTGCATGCATGTAAAGTTCATGTAGGAGGGAGTAGGTTTTTAAAGGGATAGTAATACTTGAAAATAAGTTTATTTTATGTTGTAGCCCTTAAAAAAACTTGAAAAATGATATAAGTCTTATCTCCCAAACCTTTATGGTTTGGGAGATATTCAGAAGTAAAGTTTCCCCTGGAGTGACATCATTGCTCCACCCTTCTGATTTGGAATCCGGTCCCTGGACCGGCTGTGCCTCTCCAGAAGTGCTGAGATCACCATCTTTAAAAAGAATTTCTTAATTGGAATGGTCTACAAAATGTGCTTTCAAGCCAGGCACACTTTGTAGATAGTTCCAATGAAGTAGTTCTTTTCAAAGATTGTGATCTCAGCACTGCAAAAGAGCTGCCGGTTGCTCTGTGGACCGAATTCCAAATCTGTTCACTAGATGGCAGACTTGGCTGAAACAGCCAGGAAACCAGCATTTTACTATATTTTACATGTGAATATCTTCCAAACCATAAAGGTTTGGGAGATAAGACTTATATCATTTTTCATGTTTTTTTAAGGGCTACAATATAAAATACAATTATTTTCAAGTATTACTATCCCTTTAAAGCTAACACATAAGTACAGGAGATGAGCTACTCTGGCAGATTAGTAAATTCCCTTCAGGACAGGATTAAGGGTCAAATTAACCTGGAGCTGAAAGTTATGATGTTCCTATTCTTCTGAAAGGGTGTACAATGTACTATAGATACAATGTAGATGATAGCAAAATACAGCACTCACATGACTCGTTTAACCCCTTAATGACTGCCCAATCCAGGGGTGGGCAGCCATAGATGACCACGACACTTTTTTTTTGTGCAATGAATGCTGGGATGGCAGAGCGGCATGCAGCCACGCTGCCATCCCAGAATTCTATGATGTGTCGGTCCTGGCACGTCATGTGATGTTTAGGTGTTAAATAGTATTAAGCAATAAATTTGCTGCTCTCCTTATGCACCAAATAGTGGCCCATGTGTGTCACTCACTACTGATGGGAATGGGCCTATTGTTTTCTCTGGGTCTGGAGCAGAAGCAACAGCAGCCCCCTTGTTAGTTTCTGATTGTTTCTTATTTGTGATTTTGTATTATTTATTGGTATATTTATTGGAATAGTAATGATTAGGAAAAGCATTGAGTAAATAAATTGGCCTCAGTGATTAAGAACTCAGGTACCTTCTTCTATTGTGAAATATAGACAAACAATAATAGTTACAAGTGCAGTCATATGTAAGAAGCCTCCTTATTAGACTCTCATCCAGGGTTGGGCAACCTGAGGCTTCCATCTGTTGAGAACTACAAGAGCTGGCCAGGAATGATGGGATTTGCAGTCCCCAAAAGCAGGAGGATCTCAGGTCTAATCTCCTTGAATTATTCAGTAAGTCTTCTTAAATCCTGGCAAGTGTTTGCTGCAGAACCAGTATGACTCGTACAGCAATGTTATTTTTCATGTTTTATTTTTCTTTTATCTCTTCTTTAAGAACAGTCTAAAAGCTTGTGGCCTAGTGATGTTATCAATGCATTTGTAAATTGCTGCCATCTTTTTGCATGTCCAGTTTTGTCTTCCAGTCTTTCTTTGCAGCACTTTGTGTAAGGAGAAGGGACACAGTAATGGATTCTGAAGGTGGTACAGAAGGGTGAAGGTGAAGATGCTTTAGAAATACGAAGACAATGAGAGTATTTCTAAACTCTTTTTGTAATAATAGTCATTGCTTGTGCATCAGCCTTGCTTCATTTCTGAGAAATGTTCTTCACTTACGGGAATCATTCCCCAGTGTCAACTCTTATGTTATCTCAATGCACTAGCCAAGAATTATATTGATAGAAGCCAGATAAAAGATCTCACATCTAAGATCAGACCACTTTGGGGGAAAGCTTTGTGTGAGGTGCATTGTGGCAACATACTGAATAATATAGAATTAGTGGAATCCACTATGGAAGCCTCGGCATTATTTAAAGATTATCTCTGTTATAAATAGCTGGGCTCCAGGAAAGAAACAGATTCAGTTAAATACAATTCATTACATCCTTGTTTTTGCTCTTTAAAAAATAGTCCAACATTGACCCAGATATAATGAAGATGGATGAGTAAGAAAACTGGAGTAATTTGGGGGTACAGCATCCGCACCACAGGTGACACATATATTGATTTATGTGGAGTTTTAATCTCAATGAAAGAAATGCTTTGGAGACCTCAAGGGATTAAAGCTCCAATAAAATCAATGAGAATCTCACGGATCATTCGTCTCAAAGGTCATAATAATTTTTAAGTGCTTAAATCTCAATAAAGAGCATTTTTAATGTTCACCATGTGGTCGATGACTCCTTTGTGGGCAGAAGGGGAATAATGTCTGGAGCTTGTGGGTCCTGTTTTATTGAACACAACAAACCCGGGACATAAATCATAGTGTATATTATTCCCATTGAGGCAGAATACATCCTCGGGACTAGGAAAGTGTAGTTGATCCATTTTTGTCCTCTTGGGGATTACAAAGGAAAGGATGCAATATACATCCTGTCTGCAGAAATTCTAGTGAAGAGGAAAAACTTGTGAAACATATCGTACTGAGTTCAAATGTCCCGGAGTGATGATCCTGCCATTCCCTTAATTACATCATGTCAAGGCACACATCATCATACATACAGACATGCACAAATTCACACTCACGCACATACACACACTAGCCCACAGTGTGGAAGACGTTGACAGATGGGTCCTTCTGGTAAGAAATCCTTTGGAAAGGGGAAGGCCATGTTTTCTAGGGGAGTGGGTGAAGGAGATGAAAAGGAGGGGAGTGGGATAATCAGATGGATGTTAGGGGAGCTGTCCAAGAAGTTAGAAGAGAGGAAGAGAACCAAGTAGATGGAAGGGATGGGAGCAGATCAAGGACATGGAAGGGAGGGAAGTGGGAAGAGGGAAGTATGATGAGTGGGCCAAGGAGATGGAAGTGGGTAGGACGGAGGATGTGCATGAGAATGGAGAAACCTACTAACTGGGGCTTGCAGAAGATTGGGGCAGAGTGGGATGGGAGTTCCCTACCTTGCACAGATGATGCCCTGGGAAGGAACATGTAGAGATTGTCATGTGAAGGTAAGTCAATGAAAAATGTAGATTAAAAAAATAGCTCTTTTCCATTAAATGTTTCACGTTTGTGAAACAGCCTGTTTCATATAAAAGTGAATGAAAGGGATTGTTTCACTTATCCAAAGTCTGTACACTTTAAATGAGTGCTGTGCTGACTCTGCTACTGAAAAAGGACTAATTCATAAAAGAAAATTCAGGGTTCCCTGCACATGCATAAGATTAAGCAGGTCGACATTTACAAGATTTCAACCAGATTAGTCATCGAGTCAGTTAGCAAATTACAGCAAATGTCAGTAGTACAGCTTACTATACATTCATTTCCAAATCATTGCAAGGAGACAAAGGTTCTAATTAAGTCAAACTGTCTCAGGTGAGAGATTTTATTCTCTACCGTATATTTATGGCTCCTTTCAGAAGAGAAAAAAAAAGAATTAGGAGAGGATTATTTTGAAAAGGAAACATTTGCATTGTTGATAAGCAGTTCCTAGATATGGTAATAAAGATTCCTCTGGGGTAATAACAATCTTACTTTTATAACGGTAAAAGCCAAATGTGTTGACATAATTAATTCACTTATTGTGAGCAAAGACTTATGACTAATACAGCTGTAAAACTTTAGTCCCCTTAAGGATACTGTGGGAATAGATCACAATAGGCACGTGCAAAAAATGCATCTCCCTCTTTGCAGAATTTCAGTAAAAAAGGCTATATTCCATTTTATTGCAGAAATTCTCATGAGATGGAGATATCTCTAAAACTTACCTCTAAAAGTTGTTCCTGTAGCGACTTCTGTATTCCTACACTGAGATCTGACTTTAATTATTTATAAAATGTTTTACTTTGAAAATGTTTTACCAAGAAGAATATATTTAGATTTCTCTTGTTTCCAGGTAAGCCATGGAGACATCTGTGACGATGAGTATGATGACGTAAATCATCATGTATGATGAGGTCTTCACACACACAGAAAGAGAAAAAAGAAACCCGCATTATTAAGCTCTCAATCTATATTCCACCTATTCAGCACATAAATAAGACATAGAAGAGTAAGGAAAAAAATAAAACTTAAAGGAGCAGTAAACTTCTTTTATGAAAAAATATATATTGTAGAGATTTTCCTATTGAGTAAAATAAGGGTACTCCCACTGCTGAGAGATTTATGTTTCCAGAGTTATTACAGATTAAACCCATGTTTTTTTTACATTAGCAGTGCCCTTTAGTGGTCAAATTCTAATTAGATTTCCTGTTAGATTCTAATGGAGAGGAAAGTCAGGAAAGTCAGAGACATACAGTTTTCCATAGAATGTGATAGAAACTGCCTGTCACTTCCTGTCAGAACTACCAGGAAGTAAACACAGTAGATTCACTTCCTGATTATTTAAACTACTATAAATCCTATATAATAATTCGCTAAATCATGTGTAACGCACAACATGCGCAGTACACACTGCTGCACGTGCTGCGGTCATGCGCAGTAGAGACTGCCCGGGCCGCGGCTGATGCAGAGCTGGGCCGCGGCGTGGGCAGTCTTCTCTGCGCGTGACTGCCCGCGACCAGGTAGCAGTGACACTGTGGCCCGTGTAACGGGCTCTTCAACTAGTTTTGAATAAAACATCTGACAACGATGGGAGTGACCTTGTTTTATTCAGCAGGAAAAGCTCTGTAAAATATGTGTTTTCACAAAAAAAGTTTACTGCTCCTTTAATATTTTTTTAAAGTATAATCTGAACATTCTCTAAAAAATAAAAGACTTTGATTTAAACTAGATTACAGAGTAATTACATTTGGTTCTCTGAAATCTAAAAGCTCACACACCCAATGGGAAATACAAACCCACTATCGTGTATGAGCAAATGTTTCAATATGAAATCTCTATAGTTAAAAAAACTTATATATCACAACAGTAGTTTCTTGTATAGCTCATGAATCTATTTGTACACATATAATATTCAAATGCACACTCTTATACGCTGATTATTAATTATTTATATACAAGTGATCACTATTATAAACTGGCATCTAAGGTTAACCCTATAAGTCCCTAGCAATACAGCGATCAGACATTGATTAAGGTTTCTCACAAATCATATTATCACAAAAAAATATCTTTACAATTTCGGCAATCAAGTTACTGAATATTCATCGTAACTATTATAATTGATATCTAGTGTGTGTACAAAGTATCTAGGTATCTGTACCCTAACTACATTTGTTACCGGGGGACAATTCGGATTGCCAAGAATATCTATCTAAAGATTAGGTATAGCCTACCAATCTAAGATATCAAAGCTATCTGACACCGAAGCATTGACTATAAAAAGTCTGATATATAGAAAAACACGGGACATAGATAACTAAGTTGTTATATCTTCATTTTGGAAAAGCATCGCTATTCACTTAAAATCTTAGTTACTAAGTCCTATATTAAAAGAAGCAGCAAATTTTTACATTTCACTTCAAGGTCTGAAACACCTAGGGATACCAGCAATCATGCCGGTTAACCATACCTGGGAACTCTCCAGTTTTGCCCAGGAGACTCAGGATTTCAGACTGAATTACCGGGTCTCTGGGGCAATGTGTGGATCACCGGGTGGGCAGAGTTTAAATAGAAACTCTGCCCACTTGAGCTCTGTCCCACCTGGTTCCTCCCACTCCCCGCCCTCTTAGATACATTTTGCAGGGGTTTTTTTGTCCCGCCCCCCCCCGTGACTAAGCCCCGCCCCTTTTATGACACGAATCGCGTCATTTTCCTCCCAGGTCGGCACTGACAGGGTTACCCTCCGGGTAGCCCTGTTTCAAAAGTTCCCAGGTATGCGGGAATCGAATCGAATAGGCCCGTCCGAAATTAGGATCATTCGAATTAGAAAAAAAAAAATTCGTCCGAATTCAAATTTTACCTAAAATTTTGCACAAGTCTACTGTCAACTTCTTCCTGCGGTGGCATGCTATGAATAAGTGTGTAAATGCACATGCTTGAGAGTATGCATGATAGCATGCCTCTTACTTGTGTCACGCATGCATAGTGACTAGTGTTGAGCGAGCATGCTCGGCCGATGCTCGGATCGGCTCGAGCATCGCTCTGCTCGGCACATGGCGGTACTCGTACGAGTACCGCATGTGCTCGCCCGCCATGTTCGGGTCTCCTCCCCGCACGTTTTGCGGCTGCTGCGCAGCCAATAAACGTGCAGGGAGGCTCTGACATCGGTGTAATGCCAGCAGCCATGTTGGCTGCTGGCATTACACTGATTGGCTGGCCAGAACCCGTGGTCGGGTGCTGTATAGCACCTCACCATCGAGTTCGGCTCAGTCTGAGCCAGGGAGAGCTGAGGATAGGAAGGGAAAGGCAGTGTAGGGAGGAAAAAAAAAAATTGTGACAAAAAAGAACCAAAAGTCCTTTTTAGGACTACTGTGTGTGGGGGCAGCAGGTTATTTTGTGTGGGGGGGGAAAAAAAAAAAAAAAAAAAAAATATTCTGTTTAGTGTGAAAAGTTGCAGATTAGAGCACATTCTGTTTAGTGTGCACAGTTGCAGATTAGAGCACATTCTGTTTAGTGTGCAAAGTTGCAGATTAGAGCACATTCTGTTTAGTGTGCAAAGTTGCAGATTAGAGCACATTCTGTTAAGTCTTCAAACTAAAATATCAAAGTCACGTATTCCATTCAGTGTGCGTCGCCGCAGTTTAGCAGCACATTCTGAGTACTGTGCAGAGTTGCAGAATAGGAAGAAATACTGTTAAGTCTTCAAACTAAAATATCAAAGTCACATATTCCATTCAGTGTGCTTCGCCGCAGTTTAGCAGCACATTCTGTGTACTGTGCAGAGTTGCAGAATAGGAAGAAATACTGTTAAGTCTTCAAACTAAAATATCAAAGTCACATATTCCATTCAGTGTGCTTCGCCGCAGTTTAGCAGCCTATTCTGTGTACTGTGCAGAGTTGCAGAATAGGAAGAAATACTGTTAAGTCTTCAAACTAAAATATCAAAGTCACATATTCCATTCAGTGTGCTTCGCCGCAGTTTAGCAGCACATTCTGTGTACTGTGCAGAGTTGCAGAATAGGAAGAAATACTGTTAAGTCTTCAAACTAAAATATCAAAGTCACATATTCCATTCAGTGTGCTTCGCCGCAGTTTAGCAGCCTATTCTGTGTACTGTGCAGAGTTGCAGAATAGGAAGAAATACTGTTAAGTCTTCAAACTAAAATATCAAAGTCACATATTCCATTCAGTGTGCTTCGCCGCAGTTTAGCAGCACATTCTGTGTACTGTGCAGAGTTGCAGAATAGGAAGAAATACTGTTAAGTCTTCAAACTAAAATATCAAAGTCACATATTCCATTCAGTGTGTTTCACCGCCGTTTAGCAGCCTATTCTGTGTACTGTGCAGAGTTGCAGAATAATAAGAAATACTGTTAAGTTTTCAAACTCAAATATTAAAGTCACATATTCCATTCAGTGTGTTTCACCGCAGTTTAGCAGCCTATTCTGTGTACTCTGTACAGTTGCAGAATAATAAGAAATACTGTTAAGTTTTCAAACTCAAATATTAAAGTCACATATTCCATTCAGTGTGTTTCACCGCCGTTTAGCAGCCTATTCTGTGTACTGTGCAGAGTTGCAGAATAGGAAGAAATACTGTTAAGTCTTCAAACTAAAATATCAAAGTCACATATTCCATTCAGTGTGTTTCACCGCCGTTTAGCAGCCTATTCTGTGTACTGTGCAGAGTTGCAGAATAATAAGAAATACTGTTAAGTTTTCAAACTCAAATATTAAAGTCACATATTCCATTCAGTGTGTTTCACCGCAGTTTAGCAGCCTATTCTGTGTACTCTGTACAGTTGCAGAATAATAAGAAATACTGTTAAGTCTTCAAACTAAAATATCAAAGTCACATATTCCATTCAGTGTGTTTCACCGCAGTTTAGCAGCCTATTCTGTGTACTCTGTACAGCTGCAGAATAATAAGAAATACTGTTAAGTCTTCAAACTAAAATATCAAAGTCACATATTCCATTCAGTGTGTTTCACCGCAGTTTAGCAGCCTATTCTGTGTACTCTGTACAGTTGCAGAATAATAAGAAATACTGTTAAGTTTTCAAACTCAAATATTAAAGTCACATATTCCATTCAGTGTGTTTCACCGCAGTTTAGCAGCCTATTCTGTGTACTCTGTACAGTTGCAGAATAATAAGAAATACTGTTAAGTCTTCAAACTAAAATATCAAAGTCACATATTCCATTCAGTGTGTTTCACCGCAGTTTAGCAGCCTATTCTGTGTACTCTGTACAGTTGCAGAATAATAAGAAATACTGTTAAGTCTTCAAACTAAAATATCAAAGTCACATATTCCATTCAGTGTGTTTCACCGCCGTTTAGCAGCCTATTCTGTGTACTCTGCAGAGTTGCAGAATAATAAGAAATACTCTTAAGTTTTCAAACTCAAATATTAAAGTCACATATTCCATTCAGTGTGTTTCACCGCAGTTTAGCAGCCTATTCTGTGTACTCTGTACAGTTGCAGAATAATAAGAAATACTGTTAAGTTTTCAAACTCAAATATTAAAGTCACATATTCCATTCAGTGTGTTTCACCGCCGTTTAGCAGCCTATTCTGTGTACTCTGTACAGTTGCAGAATAATAAGAAATACTGTTAAGTTTTCAAACTCAAATATTAAAGTCACATATTCCATTCAGTGTGTTTCACCGCCGTTTAGCAGCCTATTCTGTGTACTGTGCAGAGTTGCAGAATAGGAAGAAATACTGTTAAGTCTTCAAACTAAAATATCAAAGTCACATATTCCATTCAGTGTGTTTCACCGCCGTTTAGCAGCCTATTCTGTGTACTGTGCAGAGTTGCAGAATAATAAGAAATACTGTTAAGTTTTCAAACTCAAATATTAAAGTCACATATTCCATTCAGTGTGTTTCACCGCAGTTTAGCAGCCTATTCTGTGTACTCTGTACAGTTGCAGAATAATAAGAAATACTGTTAAGTCTTCAAACTAAAATATCAAAGTCACATATTCCATTCAGTGTGTTTCACCGCAGTTTAGCAGCCTATTCTGTGTACTCTGTACAGTTGCAGAATAATAAGAAATACTGTTAAGTCTTCAAACTAAAATATCAAAGTCACATATTCCATTCAGTGTGTTTCACCGCAGTTTAGCAGCCTATTCTGTGTACTCTGTACAGTTGCAGAATAATAAGAAATACTGTTAAGTTTTCAAACTCAAATATTAAAGTCACATATTCCATTCAGTGTGTTTCACCGCAGTTTAGCAGCCTATTCTGTGTACTCTGTACAGTTGCAGAATAATAAGAAATACTGTTAACTCTTCAAACTAAAATATCAAAGTCACATATTCCATTCAGTGTGTTTCACCGCAGTTTAGCAGCCTATTCTGTGTACTCTGTACAGTTGCAGAATAATAAGAAATACTGTTAAGTCTTCAAACTAAAATATCAAAGTCACATATTCCATTCAGTGTGTTTCACCGCCGTTTAGCAGCCTATTCTGTGTACTCTGCTGAGTTGCAGAATAATAAGAAATACTGTTAAGTTTTCAAACTCAAATATTAAAGTCACATATTCCATTCAGTGTGTTTCACCGCAGTTTAGCAGCCTATTCTGTGTACTCTGTACAGTTGCAGAATAATAAGAAATACTGTTAAGTCTTCAAACTAAAATATCAAAGTCACATATTCCATTCAGTGTGTTTCACCGCAGTTTAGCAGCCTATTCTGTGTACTCTGTACAGTTGCAGAATAATAAGAAATACTGTTAAGTCTTCAAACTAAAATATCAAAGTCACATATTCCATTCAGTGTGTTTCACCGCCGTTTAGCAGCCTATTCTGTGTACTCTGCAGAGTTGCAGAATAATAAGAAATACTGTTAAGTTTTCAAACTCAAATATTAAAGTCACATATTCTGTGTAAGATGAAGAAGGCGGGTAAAAAGGGACGGGGAAGTGGACGTGATCCTGAAAGTTCAGGGCGCGGGTCAGGACGCGGAGAAACTGTGCCTGGTGCCAGAGCACAAGAAAGAAAGACATCCACCATACCTAGCTTCATGTCTCATTTTACAGGGCGTCGCAGGACATCACTCTCGAGGTCCGACCACTGCGAACAGGTGGTCGGTTGGATGACAGCTGATACTGCTTCCAGTCGGTTAAGCACCACCCTGTCTTCCACCAAGTCCACTCTCAGTAGCCAAGAGTCTGGTCAACATAATCCTCACTCTGATCATCCTTCCTCCCACCATACACGGTCTGGTCAAAGAAGTGATCCCACACTGGGATATAGTGAGGAGCTCGTCTCATCACCAATACTTCATTTGACCCTCTCTCCAAGCACGCTTGCAGAGGAACATGACATCTTGTGCCCTGATTCACAACCTCTAGAGGCTACCCAATCACAAGAAGATGACAGATGTGAACGGCATTTGAGGTCAAAGGAAGTAGTGGATGATGATGATGATGATGAGACACAGTTGCCATTAAATCAACCACTATTTCCGTCTCAAGACCTTGTTGAGGAGAATGTTATACAGTTGTCAATGACTGAGTATGTGGTGGGATCAAGACTTGAGGAGGATGATCAGAGTGAGGAAGTGGAGGAGGACTTGGTGGACGATGAGGTGACTGACCCCACCTGGGAAGGTGTAGAGCCGAGCGATGACAGCAGTCCTGAGGGTGAGCCATCTGCAGCACCGCAACAGGCTGGAAGAGGCAGCGGTGTGGCAACAGAAAGAAGGCGGACCGCACCAAACCGGCCCGCAAATGTTCCACGGAGCACCCCCTTGCGTAAATCTACCTTGCCAAGGGGTAGGTGTTCCGCGGTATGGCGTTTTTTTAAGGAAAGTGCGGACGACAAAAGAATTGTAGTTTGCAACCTGTGCCACACCAGAATGAGCCGAGGCATGAACACTAGAAACCTCACCACCACCAGCATGATCCGACACATGGCATCCAAGCACCGTAATAAGTGGGAGGAACGCCCGGATCGCCAATCTGTGTCTGCAGGCCACACCACTGCCTCCTCTTCCCCTGTTTTCGGTGCCGGCCAATCGCCTGTCGAAGGCGCAGGCCCGCATACCTCCCGCCCTGCACCTGTAGCATCTGAAGCACCATCAGCGACCACATCCACTTCCCTGTCCCAGCACAGCGTCCAAATGTCGTTACCCCAGGCATTTGAGCGCAAGAGAAAGTACCCAGCCACCCACCCACAGGCCATAGCACTAACCTCACACCTTTCAAAATTACTGGCCATCGAAATGCTGCCATTTAGGCTTGTGGACACTGAGTCCTTCCGCAGCCTGATGGCAGCAGCTGTCCCTCGGTACGCGGTCCCCAGCCGCCACTACTTTTCCCGGTGTGCCATCCCCGCATTACACCACCATGTGTCCCGTAACATCACCCGTGCCCTGACCAACGCAGTTACTGGGAAGGTCCACTTAACGACTGACACATGGACAAGTGCTTGTGGCCAGGGACGCTACATTTCCCTGACGGCACACTGGGTGAATGTCGTGGAGGCTGGGAGCGACTCGGACCCTGGGATGGCACGGGTGCTACCCACGCCGAGGATTGCGGGCCCTACCTCCATCAGGGTTTCCACCAGCACCTACGTTATTGGCTCCTCCTCCTCCGTTTCCACCTCCGAATTCTCTACACACACCGCCACTCCCCCATCAGCCAGTAGCTGGAAGCAGTGTAGCACTGCAGTGGGGAAGCGTCAACAGGCCGTGCTGAAGCTGATCTGCCTTGGGGACAAACAGCACACGGCCTCAGAGCTGTTGCAGGGGATTAGTCACCAGACCGAGCAGTGGCTCTCGCCACTCAACCTGCAAGCAGGCATGGTTGTGTGTGATAATGGGCGTAACTTGGTGGCGGCTTTGGAGCTCGGCAAGCTCACACACGTACCATGCCTAGCGCATGTATTTAATTTAGTGGTGCAGCGATTTCTAAAAACCTACCCCAATGTGCATGATCTCTTGACCAAGGTGCGCCGCGTGTGTGCACATTTCCGTAAGTCATCAACAGCTTCAGCCGGCCTGTTGAAGCTGCAGCAGCGCTTACAATTGCCAGCTCACCGGCTGCTGTGTGACGTGAGCACGCGCTGGAACTCCACCTTCCACATGTTGGCCCGGCTTTGTGAGCAGCAGAGGGCAGTAGTGGAGTACCAGCTGTTACACGGTCGTCGCCTCTCCGTTCAACTTCCTGTAATCAGAAGTGAGGAGTGGGAATGGATGTCAGACCTCTGCGAGGTTTTACGCAATTTTGAGGAATCGACACAGATGGTGAGCGGCGATAACGCTATTATCAGTGTAACCATCCCACTTCTGTGTCTACTGAAACGCTCAATGCTCACAATTAAAACCGACGCTTTGCATGTGGAAGAGGTGGAAATGGGGGAGGAAGAGCTTACACAAGGTGATAGCCAGAGCACCCTCACTTCGTCTTCTCAGCGACAATTGGAGGAGGCGGAGGAGGAGGAGGAGGAGGAGGAGGAAGACACGGTTGCCTCCGCTACAGAGGGTAGCCATGGAACTTTAGTTCCATCTCTTCAGCGTGGGTGGGCAGAAGAGGAGGAAGAGGATGAGGATATTGAGAGTCATCCTCCTGGTGAGGACAGCGAAATCTTGCCTGTTGGTACTCTGGCACACATGGCTGACTTTATGTTAGGCTGCCTTTCCCGTGACCCACGCGTTGTACGCATTTTAGACAACACGGATTACTGGGTGTTCACCCTTCTGGACCCCCGCTACAAAGAGAATTTCTCATCTCTCATTCCTCCGGTGGAGAGGACAAGCAAAATGTTGCAATACCAGAAGGTTCTTGTCGAAAAATTGCTCCAAAATTTTCCATCTGACAACGCTGGCGGCAGAGTACGTGCTACCTTGGCCAACCGAGAAGGGGAGAAAAGGGGAGCACACAGCAGTTCCGAGAAAGGCAGGGCAACACTCTCCAAGGCGTGGGACACCTTCATGACACCCCGCCAGCACCCTCACCCTGATGCTCAGCCTAGTGTCACAAGGAGGGAAAAGTTTTGGAAGATGGTGAAGGAGTACGTAGCAGACCGTGTCAGCGTCCTCAATGATCCCTCTGTGCCTTACAACTACTGGGTGTCCAAGCTGGACACGTGGTATGAACTGGCACTCTACGCCTTGGAGGTGCTGGCCTGCCCTGCCGCCAGCGTTCTGTCTGAGCGGGTATTTAGTGCTGCTGGTGGCATCATAACAGATAAGCGTATCCGCCTTTCCACCGAAAATGCTGATAGGTTGACACTTATAAAAATGAACAAGGCCTGGATTTCCCCTGACTTCTCCACTCCACTGGAGGAAAGCCCCGGGGGAACAAAGTCACTTTAGATATGTTATTTACAATGATGGGAATACTCTGTATTCCCATTCACCCCTTCCACCCAAAAAACGGGTATATGGTTGACTCTTAATCTTCTCATCCTCCTCCTCCTCTTCCATATGCCCTGGATATAATTTTTATATAGGGCCAGCTCACCAGCGGGCCCTGTGATATAATTTTTATATAGGGCCAGCTCACCAGCGGGCCCTGTGATATAATTTTTATATAGGGCCAGCTCACCAGCGGGCCCTGTTTGCCAATTTTTATATAGGTCAGCTCACCAGCGGGCCTTCTCATATAATGTTTTATTGGGTCAGCTCTCTAGCGGGCCCTCTCATATAATGTTTTATAGCGTCAGCTCACTAGCGGGCCTTCGCATATAATGTTTAGGATGGTCAGCTCTGCAGCAGACCCTCACCCATAATGTTTTAGATGGTCAGCTCAGCGCACGTTTCCATCTTAATCATGGCCTCAGTTCTGAAAATCAAGGAAATTTTTGGGATAATTTGCCTCTGCGCACGTTTCCCTCTTAATCATGGCCCCAGTTCAGAAAATCAAGGAAATTTTTGGGATAATTTGCCTCTGCGCACGTTTCCCTCTTAATCATGGCCTCAGTTCTGAAAATCAAGGAAATTTTTGGGAGAATTTGCCTCTGCGCACGTTTCCCTCTTAATCATGGCCTCACTTCAGAAAATCAAAAAAATTTTTGGGAGAATTTGCAGATGATATACAAGTAAATATACAGCAAATATTGTTTGGTAACAATTTTTCGCCTAAAGTCGTTTTTATTTTCCTTTTTGTGTGTTTTATGGTCAGTCTGTAAAAATGGCGTACTACGGGCGAAAGATCGTTCCCAGCAGCGATGTTGGAGTCCAAGGTGCATCCAGACATCCTCCCTATGCTGTCCCTGAACCATTTCTGTAGTGTTTCCATCTTTTTCTGCCCTTTTCCTATGGACCAGGCACCCTCCCCTCATCAGAGCAGGGGGTGCCTGGTGTAATGCTCGAGTCCTCCCATTGACTTCAATGGGGCTCGGGTGTTCGGCCGAGCACTCGAGCCTCAGGGGGTGCTCGGTCAGAGCACCCGAACACCCGAGCATTGGGGTGCTCGCTCATCACTAATAGTGACATGACGCAGGAACAAGAGAAATTCAGCAAGGGGAACTCGCAGCACGACCACCTCAAATGAAGGATCCTCACCTTCTGGAGGTACGTTTTGCAAACATTCACTGCCCATGGTAATTTCTGCAGAAATTTCCACTCTTTCTGGAATTTCTTGCAAGAAGTAATTTAGACGTTCTACACATACCTAATACTTTGGAATCCTTCAGTGAAAAGAATACTAGTCCAGACAAAGACTTTTATCTGTCTATGTAGACATTATACCCAGTACAAATTAAAGATTAATATGGATGAACCAGATGGCACAGAAATGACCCATATTTGTTATTAGGATTATCAGACCACAATAAGCTAAATAGGAGGATCCTTAAATCTTCTCTCTCTCTCTCTGTTTCTTCTCTTCATCTCCCTCTCCTTCTCTCTCGCTCCTTAACTCTCCCAAACTTTATACATTTTCAGAAGGTCCTACAAGAAAGTTTTCACAAACTCTCCTTCGTGGAATTAACCCATTAGAAGCCAGAAACATCTCCCACATCCAGGTGTTTAATCCTCTTCCTCAAAGCGTTAAAATGGTTAGAAGCTCTATAATTCTTTCAGTATACTTTTATATTTAACCTTGAATATTTTAATCTTTTATTAATGTATTAATATTCATATTTTTTCAGTGCCATTAAACCTAGCTTTAAGACCTAAAGAAGCAGACAAATACAGTATATCGGGGGCTAGGTAAGTGACAAGCTGACGTGATGCGCTGACAGCACGTTTCAAAGTTGTCATAGTTCTGTGCGACTGAATGATTCCACAAAGGTCACATTTGAAATAAGAATGTGTAAGTGAATGGGGAGAGAGGACTTGATAGCATTAAATGATAACAGACAAGGGATGGTATCTGATATAGGGACACTCCTAATGAAATCATCATTTAGCAGATAATGTCCCTCAGCAGCAGAATTTTAGTTGAAGTTCCCTTATACAAATCCCTCAGTTGTTAAAGAACTCTAACATCTCTTCACATAATCTGGGAAGGAAATCTTAATAGTCATTATGAATCAGTTATGCTTGGATTAGTTCCCCAAAATGAATCTCTAATATTATGATATTATGACATTAGAGGTGGTGAACTCGAAACAAGTTGACTTGGAGATGAGAACAGCTTTGACTGGTTGGGCTTCATGAGTCATTATAACGTGTACCAATCTGTATTGTTTGAATGTTTTATTGAGTCTTAATAAATGCTCTTGTTTTTATACACCACTTTATTGGAGGAGGATCACTAAGAGGTGATAAAGTGGAGATGACTTCTCCAGTTTATCACTTCTCCAATTCCTATGTTATTATATGGAGCGTATGCATTTCTTCAGCTTTGGAGATCTTAGTGAATAGGCCCCACTAAGAAGTGAAGACATGAGGAAGTGATAAAGTGGAAAAATCATATCCATTGTATCACCTTTTTATCACCGCTTAGTGAATCTACCCCATTGTGTTGACGGAATGGTGGTGCACCAAACATTCATTATTGAGGTCTATTATAAGGCTTCGGTTCGTCTTTAAAGGGATAGTAATACTTAGTTTTATCTTTATTTTATTTTGTAGGCATTAAAAAAACATGAAGAAAGATATGTCTTATCCCTCAAACCTTTATGGTTTGAGAGATATTCACAAGCAAAGTTTCCCCTCCCGCCCCTTTTACCTAGTGTAAGCAATCTCTTCTCAGATGTGGAATGCAGTCCATAGACCAGACAGATAACAGAAGGGGAAATCTTCTTCCTATGAAAACAATGAAAGCCCTGCCCCCCTTGACAAGTTTTTCGGGTTTTTTCCTTAGATTGTCCCTCTCTGCAGTCTACTTGGGCACCTCCCTTCTGATCTGGCTGAACAGTGTTACATCAGTAAAAGGGGCGGGAGGGGGATACTTTGTCATTGAATTATTCTTGAACTACAACTCTGACAGAATTGAAATAACACTCTCCATGGCCCAAATACTATGAAGATTAATTAGAGCTGCTTTTATTATGAAACATTACTATTCCTTTAACTTGGATATCGTTCAGTAAACTATTAGTGAAGTTACACCAAAAACATATTTCATTTTTACCTGATACACTGCCTAATGAGTTGGCCATTGTGTTTTTTAAGTATTCTAAAAACTATTGACCGGGCCCTACCTAGCACTGGGCACCTGTGCTTCAGAACTGCATACAGCATAGGTGGAGGCTGAGCATAAGAAAAAATACACCTTAGTAAATAAAACAATGAGTTGTCTGTTGCTCGGTTAATTAACTTATGCATGTTTGACCTCTACTTTGTTGTATAAGTTATGTTAATATAACAAGCATTAGCTAAGGGACCCATGTTCATATCCATTTTAGAAATTAAAAAGTGACTGCACTGTATGTTGATTGGCTCGTGCATTTCCAACCTCTGATGATACAATATAATAAAGCAAATTATATGAATAGTAGTCTAAGGTAATTTAAAACAGCTACCCAGATTAGCAAGTTTGGACACTTAGGCCTCTATTCAAATGTGGCCTGCAAAACAGCCGGTAAGGCAAAAACGGCTAATGGCCCGTTAAAGCAGAAGTTTCACCTTCTATAAAGTCACCTTCCAGTAATTAATCATATGGCGACTGGCTTCATAATAGCTCTGTTAGCTCTCAGAAGTACCCGATTCTGAAGTAATTCTTAATCTTTGGAGACTGGAAGCCAGGTATCAGCGCAGACATCTTGACTTAGAGATGTCTGCACTCCTGCACCGTCAGTCCCGGTCTCTTCTAGGAGGCATTGCACTGTACCGGAAGGGACTAACGGCCCAGACAGGCAGAGGGCACTAACCTGGCCATCAGTCTCCGAAGATTAAGGATTACTTCAAAATCTGGCACTTCTGAAAGCTAATAGAACAAAATGTGCTAAATGAGCTATTTAACCCCTTAATGACAGGTTTTTTTTTCCATTATAGCGAATGACTTCCTGGACTTACCAGGTAAGTCGTCTGTCACTAAGGGGTTAATTGCCCTACAAACTGAAACCACAATGAACCCTGGGCCACATAAATTGATTTGTGGCCAAACGTCCATCGTGTGTTTTAAAGGGATAGTAATGTTTCACAAAAAAAGCAGCTCCAATTAATCTTCATAGTATTTGGGCCACAGAGAGTGTTATTTCAATACTGTCAGAGTTGTAGTTCAAGAGTAATTGAATGATAAATGATCCCCCTCCCGCCCCTTTTACCTAGTGTAACACTGCTCACCTCAGATGTGGAATGTGGTTGCTAGACCAGACAGATCACAGCAAGGGACAATCTTCTTATTGTGAGAACAATGAAAATCCTGCTCCCCTTGACATGTGTTTCAGCTTTTTCCGTTATCTTAATTGAAGATTGTCCCTCTCTGCAGTCTACCTGGGCACCTCCCTTCTGCTCTGGCTGAGCAGTGTTACATCAGTAAAATTGGTGGGAGGGAGATACTTTATCATTCAATTACTCTTGAGCTACAACTCTGACAGTGCTGAAATAACACTCTCCAAAGTCCAAATACTATGATGATTAATTAGAGCTGCTTTTATTTTGAAACATTACTGTCCCTTTAAGCTCCCAAAACCCACAGTAAATAGTGTGAGTAATGGGAACATCAAAGCAAAATAGCCAATGATTGGTGCCTGATAAACTGTCGAGCACCGAACGTGAGCTCAACACACAGTCACCCTCCCAAACACTAACCCTACACTAACCCTAACAGTGAAGTGCAGCAATACTACACCTAACACAAGCTTAACACCCAGATCTGTGTTACACTTACCTGTCATCTACTGTCCATCTTCTTCTGCCATCTTTTATCTTCCTTTTTCTTCTTTCTCTTCATCTTCTGTCTTCTGATCTTCTGCTTGGTAAAGATATACATGTAAAAAAAATAAAGTCAACATTAAAATCATTATTAAAAATTATCTGTCCAAGTGATGCACTTGTTAACTCCTTTGAATGCCGGAGGGGTACACAATGCATTGCAGAGCAATGCGTTGCATACCTCTCTGGCACTCAAAGGGTTTAAACAGTTCCAGCATTACAATAATTAAAATTGATATTGCCTGATGCAAGATAAATGTCCCAATCCATTTCCAAATATATAACATAGACCCCACAGGAAATATATATGTCTCCATATCCCAAAAGTGCAAACCATGCTGTCGTCTCTGCCGCTGTAACTGGTGGTGGTGGCAGGATTGCATGGCAACCCCCCCCCCCATTACCTTTTGGGGTGATGCCTGAGCCAGTGTGTGGGAAAGAGACTGTCTTTTATATGGACAGTCTCTGTTCAAAATGGATTCCAGCCTACCATAGGCTGGAATGTGTGCACTCATAGGGTTAATTTAACATTTGACAAATTTTTTCATACTTTGGATGTATTGTATGGGGCTTAGGGCCCCATATCAACACATCCATTAATGACTTAAGATTTTTTGGGCCTTTTTTTCCCTTTCAATTCCTGCATGGGCAGAATTAATATGCATAGGGGACTCTGCGCCCAGGAAAACTGGGTGCAAATTTTCCCCCATTAGAGTGGGTCCCTTAACATATCTTAATGCCTAATGAATGGAATTGAATGGGGAAATGGGTGATGTTTAAATGGGTTTTATTGGGTTCAAATTGGTGCTTTTTGTTGTGTTTTTTTCTGCTGGTATTTCTTCATAGCACTGGTAATTGAATGGCTCACATGCTTGAAAAAATGCAGGCAGGTGTTTTTTTGGACATCACACTTAAAGGGGTAGTAATGTTTGACAATAAAAGCAGCTCTAACTAATCATCATAGTATTTGGACTTTGGAGAGTGTTATTTCAATTCTGTCAGAGTTGTAGTTCAAGAGTAATTCAATGACAAAGTATCCCCCTCCCGCCCCTTTTACTGATGCAACACTGCTCAGCCAGATCAGAAGGGAGGTGCCCAGGTAGATTGCAGATAGGGACAATCTTCAATTAAGATAAGGGAAAAACCTGAAAAACTTGTCAAGGGGGGCAGGGCTTTCATTATTCTCATAGGAAGAAGATTGTCCCCTGCTGGTATCTGTCTGGTCTATGGACTGCATTCCACATCTGAGAAGAGATGGCTTACACTAGGTAAAAGGGACGGGGAGGGGAAACTTTGCTTGTGAATATCTCTCAAACCATAAAGGTTTGAGAGATAAGACTTATATCGTTCTTCATGTTTTTTTAATGCCTACAAAATAAAACAAAAATAAAATGAAGTATTACTATCCCTTTGATTGATCTGAGGCCTAAGTATGTTCACAATTAGAATCCACATAGACCGTAATGTACTTGACACACTGGGGTATACATATATAATGTAAAGCAAATAAATTATAGGGTAAAACATTTGCACTGTAACTAAAAATTCCCATCGATTTAAATGGGGATTTTGTAACTCCTTGAAGTTTTTTGTGAAGCGATGCTTTGGGGACCACTCTAGCAATTAAGTGGTTAAAAATCCCAATTAAATCACTGGAATATTTACTTGTTCCTTGTGAGTCGGTTGGTTTGCTCTAGAATTGCTCTGCATTTATACACACACCTCACTGTTCCATATGTACCCGAGAATTGTTTCTGAATCATTGAATCTGTACACAACATGTAAATGTGTTGTCCTGTGTTGAATACAAAACACATATACACACACACTTACATTCAAATGCGCCCAATTTTGTTGTCTTCTTTTCCATCTGTAGCTGCAATTCTGCTATAAATACAGTTTACCATTCATTTCAAATGATATGATTACGCACGATGCACGCATCAAAGAAGCAGTAATCAGATATTTTACCAACATATTTCGTACTGTTATGTATACATACATACAGTAGTAGCAATAAGCAGATTAATTCATATATTGCAAATGCTCATTTGCTTTCAGCTTTTCTCTTGTAATATTCAATTAACTTGTCACATTGTAAATTACATGAAAAATATGGAAAATTAATGTTTATCATAACGAAATACACATACAATATAAGTCGTTTTATAGCGATAAGGCACAAAGGACATTGAGAGAAATACAATTTGTGACTCAACATAACAATATTATCTCATGTTTTAATGAACAATTTTCTGCTAAATTAGATCATGATTGAGTGCAGAATTGGATAGATTTCTCATTAGGCAGAGTAGTCAACTCGCTAGAACACCAAATGTTTTTAGGGGTGTCTCAACTGTGGTGACCAAACCCATATTCTGAAAAGTGGGTGTACCCAGAGATTCTGTTGTATAGTGTTGCATTTACATGCCACTTTACCGGCCATTATGTTAGTAACCAAGGGGAAAAGGACTTTCCTTTTAGTGCTTTCATGTTATAGTCTAAAGCAGAATAGTCAATTGTTGTGTTCACTTCGAAAATGTCACACGCAAAATGTTGCCTGCAAGAAATTATTGGGTCCTCTGGACTCTGTGTATTTACTGTGGGTGTTCACTGTCCTGATTGCTCCTGATCACCAGATTTTGATATTTTCACAGACTATGCACCATCTTCCATACTGTCTCTGCCCCTTCTCTGCATGCTCAGCTCCGCCCTGTCATTATGCATGCAGGGAAGGAGAGAGAAAACCCCGGCACAGTCAGTCAGCTTAATCCCCAGAGCTTTCAGCACCTTAAACTCAATATTAAAGGGGATAGTAATGTTTCATAATAAAAGCAGCTCTAATTAAGCATCATAGTATTTGGACTTTGGAGAGTGTTATGTCAATTCTGTCAGAGTTGTAGTTCAAGAGTAATTCAATGACAAAGTATCCCCCTCCCACCCCTTTTACTGATGTAACACTGTTCAGTCAGATCAGAAGGGAGGTGCCCAGGGAGACTGCAGAGAGGGACAATCTTCAATTAAGAAAAGGGAAAAACCTGAAAAACTTGTCAAGGGGGGCAGGGCTTTCATTGTTCTCATAGGAAGAAGATTGTCCCCTGCTGTTATCTATCTGGTCTATGGACTGCATTCCACCCACTGGCTGGGTGCATGATTAATACACAATCACCAGAGACTCTGCCCTCCCCGAGCCGTTAGACAATGGGTGAGGGTCCAACTCCCCAAAGCCCTGATAGGAAAGTATTATGTCTTCTCCCACTGGCGAGGACCCATGCGACACACATTCAAACCTGCTGTGACACAAAGGAAACAAAAAGGGGGGGGGACAGCAAATAGCGACAATGCCCCAACCCAACCCCCAAGCTTCCCTGGGCCAATCTCACTCACCACAAGCCAAAATATTTGAGGACTACTTGGCGCCATGCCCCCAGCAGTCAAGCCCTCCCATCCAATAGGTCCTGGAAGGTTACCTCAACCATATTTCCATTGTATCCTTGGATCCCATATTTATCATTGTTTTACTTATCTGTCGCGGTTTATTTACTGTCCTGAGCACGATTATGTATCTGTTACAAATTGTCCTTTGACATAGAGAATACTTAGTGTTTATATTCAGGACTGATAATCAAAATGAGTGCACTTTTCTGTGGGATCATAGATTATCATTGTTAAAGTTAATTTATATCTTCTTGTACACTGTATTTGATTTATGAATTATTTTATATGTATTTATTTTGTCATGTTATACAGTATACATGATTTACTGTCCCCCAACCCTTTCTTTTGTTTTTATACTTTTCCTATTGCCCTACCGTTGGGGCAAGTGGTGTTTCCAGGAGAATGTACGGTGTAATTAGCCTAGCAAATTGGCACAAGGCAGACATAGCACTCAGAAATCATTTCCAGAGCCTAATTTAGAGTGGACTCGTATTGATATGTTTCCCTGTTATCTCGTGGACTGAGACGAAGGGGAAAATTCACAGTGGTCATGAGGATTTGCTGGACCGTAGTTAGGTAAATAGGTGGGTTGTTACTGGAAGGTGTTAGGACATTATGTTTAACCCCTTACCGTCCGGCAGTCCTAAGGTAGGATTACCTTTAAAGGTATTCTAAAACTCAAGTATATTTTAGCTCTGAGTATTAGTTACATTTTTTTAAAGAGATAGTAATACAATATCACAGTGGCCTGAAATTGTACCGGGACCATAAATCTCCATAGGATGGTGTAGCAACAGCGCCACTGTACAATTTCAGGCCACTGTGATATTGCACCTAAAAAATTCAACTTTGAAAATTAATAACTTTGAATGAAACACCTTTCAGCAGTGGGAGTACTCTTGTTTTACTAAGGGGGATAAACCCTACAACATATTTTTTTATACATTTTAAGTATTACTATCCCTTTAACATGTTGCGCTATATATATAGTTACTTACAGATTTGTAGTTCAAACGCTATTCAAGGTAAAAGGATTCCCCTCCCGCCCCCTTCTGGCCGCCTCCCCTTAGATCTGGAATTCGGTCTTGGAACTGGACGGACGCAGCGAGGGACAATCTTCAGTCAGTAAGTATAAGGAAAACCCTGCACCCCTTAATGAAGGAGGGCAGGATTTTCCTTTTACTTACTAAAGATTGTCCCTCAACGCTCCCCATTCAGACCAGACAGGGGCAGTGTGATGCAGGGAAAGGGGAGGGAGGGGATCTTTTCCTCTTGAATAGTGTTTGAACTACAAATCTGTAAGTAACTATTTATAGCACAACATGTTTTAAAAAAAGTAACTGATACTCAGTGCTAAAGTTTACTTGAGTTATTACTACCCCTTTAAGGACAGCATAGACATCATTCAGAGAGCTGGCAAACGTGACTGATCATGTGTACTTACTCGCCGCAAGACAGTCTGAAACTGACCGCTCCGGTAACAGAGCAGTCAGTTTCAGACTCCCTTGGTGATTACAGTGATGTAATCACAAAACCCACGAAGTGTCAGGACCGTCACCGGTGCTAAAGGGGTTAATAGAATAGTAGAAAAATTGTGGGGCCAACCAACTGAACCATAGAGGACAAACACAAATTATCCATATATTTAACCCCTTAGGTGCCAGAGGGGTACGCAATGCATTGCTTTGCAATGTGTTGCGCACCCCTTTGGTATTCAAAGGGTTGAATACAAAGCAATTCTTTGGAGACTTCTCTAGCATTCAAGGGGTTGAAGCTTAACCCTTGTGGGAGTACCCTTGTTTTACTCAGGGTGATAAACAATACAATATATATTTATTAACATGTTATGTTTTACTGTCCCTTTAAGGATGAAGACAGGAGTCTGTGTGTACACTCCAAAATGTGTTTTTATCAGTGTTTGAAAGTAATATGACTTTTCCTTTATTTTGTCCTGAATTGATACTAGGAGCCCTGTTATCAATCAGTCATACACAAGTACCGATAGTACTCACCTCAAGATCACACCGCTCTTAATTCTTCTGCCCTAGATTAAGACATACTTTGATGAGTGGCTGACGGCCATCTGAAGTGAAGGATTCCTTCTCTCTGCCCTTTGCCAGGAGAACATTTATCAGACGCAAGTGGTTTGCTGCAGAACAGTATTGATCATAACCTGACTAGTGTATATTTTTTAGGGGTGGTTGGAACAGAACAGCATCGTTCATCAGCTAAGTTAACTCCGCTGGGGGAAAACTATTGAGGCCTGTAAAAGTCTGACATTCAGTCTTATTTGTTGTGGATAACCACTACCATAAAACATCTGGTTCAAGCAGGGGTACTGAATTGTTGTTGGGGATACAACTACTTTCAACTTCAAAGAATCATTAGCTGGTTAGGAAAGATGGGATTTTTAGGGCTGGATTTTATTTCAGGAGATAAATGTTAACATCCGTTTATCAAATATTTTCCTCTTGAAGTCTATGGGGAAACCTGGAGATAAAAGCAGTGATAAAATTAACACCTGCAATATAATCTAGCCCATACTCTGCAAAGCCTGGAGCTCCAACAATTTGAATAGACCTGCTTTAGATGATAATATGCAAGAACAAAAAAAGTTATTAACCAGTTGGTTACTAGAGAGGGTCTCCAATACACTGGAAACCTCCCACAAATCCAAGGGGTAGAATGGCCATTAAATAGGCATCCAAACTGGTAAATTAACCAACATAAAACTTGCATAGTAGGGGTAGGGAGAAGTAACCTTCTAGCTGTTATTGGACTCCAACTCCCATCATTTTGAGTCAGATAATTATTGTCCAAGAATGATAGGAGTTGTAGCCTAGCAACATCTGAAGAGCCACTTATCCACATACTTGTACTATGTTAAGTAGAATTAATGACACTCACACAAGATGTGTTTATATCTCAGGCACTCAGCAAGGCACACTAGAAACCCTCCAGGACCCCACCTCCAGATCCATCCATTGTTGCCTGGCCATAGAAAAGTCCCTTAGATCAGGGGAAGTCATTTGTGGTTCCTCCAGCTGTTGTGTTTGTCAGCTCCCATCATCCTCTCCAGCCATTAATTGTTTGGGATAATGGAAGTTGTAGTCCAATGCCTGGAGGTCCAGATATTGACCATCCCTTGTTTAGACACAATTAATATGTAAGTCCACGCACTGATTCTGAAACACCAACTTCTTCTTAATACATCATTCTCAATGATTAAAACAGTTATGTTTTAATATCTTGAAATGTCATTTTGTATCCTGATCTGGGCACTAATAAGTCAAGCAGGCCTTGAATATTAAGTTTATAGGCCCATGACTTTGGTCTGGGTGTCCAGATGGGAAGAGTGTAGAACGGGCTGAGAGGTTGGCAGGGTTACCCCCGGGAATCTCACCAAGCCAAAGAAACAGCCTCTGTTACTGATGACCCAGTAATTAACTCTGGAGAGAGATAGGAAGTGAGTAGAACGCTTGCTATGGGAAGTGACTGTGTGGTGGTGTAATATGAGAATTCTAATACAGGTTATTTGATCACCTCACCTGAGAAGTTCCTCTGCACTGGCTAGGGTGACCACATTTCTTGTCTAGGGCATGTGGTATAGATCAAATAAAGACACACACAACTTGTTTGGATGTAAAAACCAGGCCACCGCTTTATTAACTTAAAATTTAATAACCACCACAACTTTAAGCCCTTGCCAAATGCTAGGCATAAACTTATGCCCACCCTACTGAGCCCCAAAAGGCTCAACCCATCTTTTCCTCCATTCCACCACACCCCATTAGCTGGTCTGTGCAGCTCAATGAGGGGCGGTGACCACAACCCGCGACCGTGGTCCGGGTGCTTAATGCCCAAGGCCGCTGGCCTGACATCCACCTGTTAACCATGCATTCCAAACATGATGTACCATTTTTCCTATTGGCAAGGGCCAAAAGCGCCAAAAGCTGTGACAAATAAAGTAAACCCAGGTACTTTCATGACCCAAAACCCACCAGAAAACAAACCCCAAACTAACAATAAAACCCAAATACAGGGAGGGAGGGAGGGCCGATACTTTTGGTATTCACTTCTGAAAAGGAAGTGATGCTCCAAGTGTCCCTCTTATATTGGTTCCCATGCCCCACCCCTTCTTAAACATTAAAGGGGCCGATACCCCTTACAAGCTTTCTTTGACCCCCCCCACAGCCCTGACATGATTCCCCTTCTTAGGGCTTGTGGGGAATTCTTGTCTAGGGCATGTGGTATAGATCAAATAAAGACACACACAACTTGTTTGGATGTAAAAACCAGGCCACTGCTTTATTAACTTAAAATTTAATAACCACCACAACTTTAAGCCCTTGCCAAATGCTAGGCATAAACTTATGCCCACCCTACTGAGCCCCAAAAGGCTCAACCCATCTTTTCCTCCATTCCACCACACCCCATTAGCTGGTCTGTGCAGCTCAATGAGGGGCGGTGACCACAACCCACGACCGTGGTCCGGGTGCTTAATGCCCAAGGCCGCTGGCCTGACATCCACCTGTTAACCATGCATTCCAAACATGATGTACCATTTTTCCTATTGGCAAGGGCCAAAAGCGCCACAGGGCCTGATGCGTACATCCTATGCAGCCAGGCCCTTCCCCCCATAGAAAGCTATGGCCTGCTCCAAACCCCCCCCAAAATGTCCAAAGTGAAACGAAAAGAAAAAAGAAAATGTAGCCCAACCTCACAGTGAGCCACCCCATCTGACCTAAACAAAGAAAAGACGAATACACAAAAACAGAATGTTGTACAGACAACCCCCAATTGTGAATGACACACTCAACACGCGTCGAGTCAGACAAATCCCGTACTTCCAATGCCCTGCGATCCCTGTCACCAGCCCAGCGCTGGCGTGGAATAATCACTGGCCACGGAACACCAGCCTAGGGAAATGGCAAAGGAGAACAGAAAAATTTCCCATGAATGGCCGCACCAAAAGCCAAGCTGGGCCAGAGCCAAGGTCATTACCCCCACAAGTGCACCACAAGAACCCAAGGGGGACCACTAAACGTACCAACCAACCTCAGGAAGAAAGCGAGACCACTGCGGACCCAGATAGACAAACCAGGACACCAACGAAAAAAACAAAGGGTCGAAAGACAGCAGCACCCACCACCACAATCCGCCGCTCTCCATCACACCCAAATAACGAAAGTGGCCAACAATCCAGCAGCAACAAGGCCGTGACCTGAACAGAAAACAAAAAACACAGTACAGCAACAGAAACTACAACTCAACACCCAACCATCCTGTCCGGCCTAACATAAGAGAAAGCCGTGCGGACTCCCACCGACCGATACAGCAAACAGACTCAGTACCCAAACCAGTCATATCCGCCTTCATAGCAGCCCCAATGATATCCAAACCCGCCACCGAAAACAGTCACCCAAACCCCAGAACCATAGACATCTCTCTCGAAGCGGCAGATATGAAACGAGAGAGAACCAGAAGCAAACGCACAAAATCCAGAAACACACACCGGGACTGAATTGAAAAGAACTAAACAACCCCCCCAGACGCAGAGCCACAAAAAAGCAAAACAAAAAGCCACCCCAAACACTGACCATAATGAGCCGAGCAAACACCTGGAAGATAACTGTTGCAAGAGTGAGAACGAAACCAGGCGCCGAGTATCAGACTGCACCACCACCAGTCAAGACCGCAAAGACTTGCGCACCCCAAATTCCTATGAACAATCTGTCCCCCCGCAACAACCCAAAAGCCAACCCAGACACCCGGCCCCCCAATAGCCGCCGGGAATACACCCCGACTAAACCAATTCCAGTACCAACCACAACACCCCATCAATCCTCACAGCATCCACCACCACAGCCTCCAACTGATCCACTCATCCCAAGCAACCGCACACCTTGCCAAAGAGGCTGGAGCCAATGAATACCTCCCCCGGATACAACTGTAGACCACCAAGATCCCACCAGTGGTCAGGACAAGGCGTACCCCACAGCCGTCGCCCCCAGACATGCCTACCAAACTCCACGACCAGGAATCGAGAAAGTGCATCAGCAGCCACATACAGAACCCAGGCACACGCCGCTCCCAAAAAGATATATCAGGACTCAGACAGATGGCACCGAACAACAAAGCAGACAGAACAGGGACAGAAGAGGAAAACAAGTTATGAACCGCCAGCACCACCCCCATAGCATCAGAGTACAAAAAACAACCTTACCATTCTGCATCCTGACAACCCACAAAGTAAAAACAATGACAATTGGAAAGACTTCCAGGAAAAACCAGGTCCCTCATCAAACCGGAAGACCCCAAGTCACAGGCCAAAGAGGCCAACCCAATCCAGCCCAAACAAGGACCCGAACCGCAAAGAACACGCCGCCACTGTACACAAATCCAACACCCTATTCGAGCCCCAGAAATCCAGCAGGCGTGCCAAATCATGGCCTAGTAACAGAACAAGGAGGAGCACGCAGCAGAAAACGCCCACCTAACACGCTAGCAAGAATTGAAAAAACGCCCAAAAGCAATCCCTGAAAAACTTTGGGTATCCTCCAATACCACCACAACTTCACCGCCTTCGTCCCAGCAGCAGTCTGAATATCCCAGTCCGGAGGAGCCTCTTCCAAGGAAAGCCAAGAATAAATATCCACAAATTTGCTCCTCTGGAAGGCCAGGAACCAGACAAATGCAAAGTGCAAAAACCCCTTAGTGAAACAACCAAAGCAAAACCGCAATCCAGGAGCATAGACCAGAAGACAAGCCGGGGTCAGGAACCTATGCAGGTACGCAGACAAGCCAGGATCAGGAATACAGAGATCAGCAACAGCAAGAATAAGCCAGGAGTCAGAAGGGACGTCAGAGGAAGGCAGGTCATGCACAGATAATCAGACGCAGGAAAATGCCCTCGCACCGAAGCAAACATAAGGGCAAGGAGGAAGGGAGCCAGCTGCGTGAAACAGCCTGGAAGGGATTGGCTGAGAAACAAGCAGGTGCGCAACCATGTCAACAGAGAGATCAAGGCAGTCTGGTCAACCCCAGCCGACTCAGCCCACCAGGGAAGGAAAGGCAGCAGTAATCAACAGCATAGCGTGTGACGAAATCAGCCAAACCATGACAACCTTCAAAACTTCTCCCGAACCTCAACCCTCAAATGTAGCCCCAAAGGACTGGCCCAGCAAAAATAGGCAGTCCAACGGCCGCCATGGGAACCCCCCTAAAAGAGTGAACACCCAGCCGCAGCCCCTAACCACAATAACTGGGAAGCAGCCGAAGGAATAACCACACCAGCCCCTGCAACGGGCGCCCCAGTAGAAACAAGACCAGCCCCAGAAACACCCCCCACCACCACCAGGAGCAAGAGGGGGGGATCACCCATGCGCTCCCTGGTCCCCGAGAGCTCCCAACATGCCAAACCTAGACTAACCCAGACCCCCAACACCAGGGACTGCAGCCAAACTGTTAATGCAACATAACTAGTGTTGAGCGAGCATGCTCGGCCGATGCTCGGATCGGCTCGAGCATCGCTCTGCTCGGCACATGGCGGTACTCGTACGAGTACCGCCATGTGCTCGCCCGCCATGTTCGGGTGGCAGGGATCTGTGCCGAAGGAGGCACAGATCTTACAGACGCTCCGCTGGACCACCAGGGACTGGAGGTAGGGGACATGTGGAGATGGAAGGGGGCATTGTGGAGATGAAGGGGGACATTGTGGAAGGGGGACATTGTGGAAGGGGGGCATTGCGGAGATGAAGGGGGCATTGCGGAGATGAAGGGGGACATTGTGGAAGGGGGACATTGTGGAAGGGGGGCATTGCGGAGATGAAGGGGGCATTGCGGAGATGAAGGGGGACATTGTGGAAGGGGGACATTGTGGAAGAGGGGCATTGTGGAGATGAAGGGGGGCATTGACCAGGCACCCTCCCCTCATCAGAGCAGGGGGTGCCTGGTGTAATGCTCGAGTCCTCCCATTGAATTCAATGGGGCTCGGGTGCTCGGCCGAGCACTCGAGCCTCCGGGGGTGCTCGGTCAGAGCACCCGAACCCCCGAGCATCGGGGTGCTCGCTCAACACTAAACATAACAAACGCATACTGAAGGGAATAATACATAATTATACAGTATTATTACATTGCACAACCAGAAAAACAAACTAAACATGTTGCGCACAACATAAACACAATTAAATATACACATAGTCTGTCAACATCGACATAGAGATCATGGGGCACCCCAAGCTGATCCCCACGGCACTCCACAGTGCCATGCACCCTGGCCGAGAATCACGGCCCCAGGCAATCCCGTACCTGGTATCGCAACGGGAGGCACGGACTGCGTAACTTCCATCTCCGCAGAGGCACCCATCAGTGCCACACCAGGCTCCTCACCAGCTGAAGCACTCCGCTACCCAGGTGAACCCTGAAAAGAAAAGGGAAACCAACACAAGGTGCCACGGCACCCCAGGTAGAGAATCACTGCCCCAGGCAATCCCATACCTGCCACCACACAATGGGAGGTACAGACTGCGTAGCAGCCAGCTCAGCAGAGGCACCCATCCATGCCACCAGAATCAGCTCCAGCAGAAGAAATCCGACACACAGGTAAACCCTGGAAAAGAAAAAGGGGAACCAAAACCAGGGGCTCCAAAAAACCCCACTCGCCAGTACAGTCCACCAAACAGGAAACAGCACCTAGGACAAAGGAAAAAGAAAAACAAAAAACCCACCAGGGGCACCCAAGGCCCCCACTCCCTGTCTAAATATTATTTTATTTTTAAAATAAGTATTTATGCCTTTATTTAATTTTTTTTTTTTTTTTTTTAATAGCCAGGCCCGTGCAGGCCACCGTCACCATCAATGCCCGTTTGCCGTTATTATGCCTTCTAATTTCATGAGATATACACAAACACATATATATTGTTCCAAATATATACATATACACACACATACACATAGTGGTCATACATACATATATATACACACATATACATATATATATACTCACACCAAAATTTCGTACCATATGTACACACACATACATATTTAGTCATATAAATATACACACCCACATATTGTCTCATATATACGCCCACAAATATATATACGTTCACATAGACATACACACACACATATACATGTTCACATATACATACACACACATATACATGTTCACATATACATACACACACACACACATACATGTACACATATAAATACACACACACACATATACATGTACACATATAAATACACACACACATATACATATGTGCACATATACATACACACACACACACACACACACATATACATATGTTCACAGATATATACACAAACTCATATACATACATGTTCCCATATACATACACACACACATATGTTCTCATATATATACACACACACAAATATAAGTTCTCATATATATACACACACACATAAGCATGTTCTCATATATCAACACACACATATTTTTACCTAGAATATAAACACACACAAATATACATTTAGTCATCTACATATACACACACATATATATATAGTTTCCAGATATATACACACACACACACAGATACATAGTTAGTCAGTCATTTGTTTTGGCCTTTTTTTTTTTTTTTTATATACTCAACACAGCAGGTAGAGCCCTGCAACCACACATCACCAGGACAGGGTCCCAGAGTACCACCCTCAGCACACCCAGCACCCACAGCAGGACAAACAGACCCAAACAGTAAGAGAAGAAAGCCCACAGGACCTACCAAGAAGGAAAAAAATGGGGGGGGGGGGGAAGGAGAAAGAAGAGAGCAGACAGAGCAGCCAGGAACAGGGGCAAAAGGAAAGTGAGGGGGAGGGGCAGCAGAACAAGAGAGAGAACAGGGAAACCAGCAAACAAACAAGGAAGACAAAAGCAGCCGAACAGAGCCACCAGGAGCTGAGGCAGGCAAAATAGGAGAACAGAAAAGAGGCAACAGGACCCAGGGAGACAGAAAGGAGGAAAGGACCCCAGAACCCCAGTCCATCTGGAGGGCTGCAGAGCTGCAACAGACACCTGCATAAGGAAACTGGAGCCAGAAAAGGGGACCCACTGCTTCCAAAAGCCGGCTGGGCTAGGCTGAGGGATGTTCCACTGTCCGTCCCAAGGCTCAGTCGAACAGGTGGCTGCGTCCGGATGCTCCCCGTAAGCCAGGCGGCCACCCCTGCCGAAGACACGCCAGTAGAATCCATCCTCCAAGAAAGCTGCTACCGCAGCCAATCACCACCGCCGGACTTCAGCCAACAGAAAAGCAGATGAGGCCATGGAAGACAGCACAAGTAAGCAGATCCGATACTTTTGGTATTCACTTCTGAAAAGGAAGTGATGCTCCAAGTGTTCCCATGCCCCACCCCTTCTTAAACATTAAAGGGGCCAATACCCCTTACAAGCTTTCTTTGACCCCCCCACAGCCCTGACATGATTCCCCTTCTTAGGGCTTGTGGGGAATTCTGTTCTGCTATTCCGGGACATGTGGTCACCCTACTCCTCTTCATCTCCACATTGCCCCTTGTTGCCCTACCTTGAGTCCCTGGTAGTCTAGTGGTGTGGAAAGTGCTCTGTGCCTCCTCCGGCACAGAGCTGAAGCTCCCGCGCGCTGTGCTCAGTAATGCAGAGCGCTGGGAGATGATGTCATCTCCCAGCGCTCTGTATTACTAGAGCGCTTGCCTCCAGGAGATCAGCTGGATTGCCGCCCTGGATGTCAGCCTGCAAACGGTGTGTCACATCATGGACGCCGCGAGGGAGCGCTGATTTATGCTACCAAGCGCTCCCTCGCGGCGCCCATGATGTGACAAACCGCTTGCAGGCTGACATCCAGGGCGGCATATATAAAAAAAAAACACAGCAAATACTGCTGTGTGGGTGGCTTGGCTCATTCTGGGACACTTTATTGTCCCAGTGGGAGATGACCCGGGACGCGGGACATATGCTTGCAATAAGGGACAGTCCCGGACATTCCGGGACCCGTGGTCACCCTAGCACTGGCCCCTGAAATAAAATAAAATGGGCTGTCCAAATGAATGGATTTTATATATATAAAATATATATATATATATATATATATATATATATATATAAAATGTTACAAAACAACAATATAAAGCTTTGAAACAGCTTCAACAAAATAAACAAATTTATATCACAGAGGCAGATGGGGGGCCACAGCAATTTTGTCTTTCACTGAAGGAGGCAACAGTTGCCTCTCCAGCTGTTGGAGACAACAATTCCCACTGGCTGATTTGGGAGGATGGAAGTAGAAGTCCAATGCCTTGTTTAGGCACGATTAATATGGAAGTCCATTCACTGATTCTGAAACACCAACTTCTTAATAATACATCAGTCTCAGTGATTAACAAATATATTTTTTATATCTTGAAATGTTATTTTGTGTCCTGAACTAATAACTCAAGCAGGCCTTGAAGATTACATTTAGAGGGCCATGACTTTGGTCTGGGTGTCTTTATACAGAATATCCCCCTGCTAGTTGATTGCATTTTAAAATGTAGATAGAAAGTGAGTAGAAAGCTTGCTATGGGAAGTGACTGTGGGGTGGATGTAATATGAGAATTCTAATGCAGATTATTTGATCACCCTGCCCGAGAAGCTCCTCTGCACTGGCCCCTGGAATGGGCTGGGAATAGGAGTGTCCAAATGAATGGATTCAAGTCAAAATACAGGTGTTACTTAAACAGGGTGGGCGGGAGTAGGAGGAAGAAAGGAGGAGTTTGATATAAAATGGTTGGGATATAGTCAGAACAGATAGGAAGAGGGCAGAACAGGCTGAGAGGTTGGCTGGGTTACCCGGGAATCTCACCAAGCCATAGAAACAGCCTATGTCCCTGATGACCCAGTAATTAACGCTGGAGAGTTTTCAAGTATGTCTATAACCGGACGAGGCAACAGTTGCCTCTCCAGCTGTTGGAGACAATAATTTCCATTACCATACCTCCCAACTGTCCCTTTTTAGGAGGGACAGTCCCTCTTTTAGACCCAAATCCCCCTGTCCTTCTTTCCCACCCTGATGTCCCTCTTTTTAGGAGATCAGACTGTGTGGTGTGTATATAAGTGTATCACCCTGGTGCCCCTGTGTTTAGGAGATCAGACTGTGTGGTGTGTATATAAGTGTATCACCCTGGTGTCCCTTTGTTTAGGAGATCAGACTGTGTGGCGTGTATATAAGTGTATCACCCTGGTGTCCCTGTGTTTAGGAGATCAGACTGTGTGGTGTGTATATAAGTGTATCACCCTGGTGTCCCTGTGTTTAGGAGATCAGACTGAGTGGTGTGTATAGAAGTGTATCACCCTGGTGTCCCTTTGTTTAGGAGATCAGACTGTGTGGCGTGTATATAGAAGTGTATCACTCTGGTGTCCCCGTGTTTAGGAGATCAGACTGTGTGGTGTGTATATAAGTGTATCACCCTGGTGTCCCTGTGTTTAGGAGATCAGACTGTGTGGTGTGTATAGAAGTTTATCACCCTGGTGTCCCTTTGTTTAGGAGATCAGACTGTGTGGTGTGTATATAGAAGTGTATCACCCTGGTGTCCCTGTGTTTAGGAGATCAGACTGTGTGGTGTGTATATAAGTGTATCACCCTGGTGTCCCTGTGTTTAGGAGATCAGACTGTGTGGTGTGTATATAAGTGTATCACCCTGGTGTCCCTGTGTTTAGGAGATCAGACTGTGTGGCGTGTATATAAGTGTATCACCCTGGTGTCCCTGTGTTTAGGAGATCAGACTGTGTGGTGTGTATATAAGTGTATCACCCTGGTGTCCCTGTGTTTAGGTGATCAGACTGTGTGGTGTGTGTATAAGTGTATCACCCTGGTGTCCCTGTGTTTAGGAGATCAGACTGTGTGGTGTGTATATAAGTGTATCACCCTGGTGTCCCTGTGTTTAGGAGATCAGACTGTGTGGTGTGTATATAAGTGTGTCACATTGCTCCACAGCAATAAAACTCATATTCATGTTTGTTTAAATGTCATTCTGTGTGTTTATAAATTAGTCTGTGTAAATAAAGCACGTTGGTGTTTTTATAAGTCACTTATTAGGTTACACAAGGAGGTGTCAATAGATCATGAAATAGCTTAAAAATTCTTGGTAATGCCCCGCCCACCAGCCACGCCCCCAGCAACACCCCATAAAACACAAGCGTCCCTCTTTGGCCTTTTGAAATGTTGGGAGGTTTGCATTAGCTAGTTTGGGTTGATGGGAGTTGTAGTCTCTAAAAGCTGGAAAGCCAAAGGTTGCCTACCCCATGTCTGCCGTAATGACTTATTTACTCTCCTCTAGACATTAATCTGTTGAGAGCCAGGGAAGTATCCAATGCATTGCAGTGCAATGCGTTGAACACTTCCCTTGCACTCAAAGGGTTAACTCCATGATCTGCCTCTTTCTCGCGCACTGACTTAATCTTATGCATTGCCATGTTTATACTGTTAACATTTTGCTAATTTTGTTTGCTTGTTTCTCAGTTTTATCATTATCCTAATTATCAGGGATATGTATGTCAAAAAAAGTAAACTAATGATGAAATAAGGAAAGCAAATGCAAAGAGAAAATGTACACAGAGAGGCATTTACATTGCTCTGGAGACATTACTAGCATCTAAGGGATTAACCCCTTGAGGACCAGAGGTGTGCGCAAGGCATTGCAAAAGTATTGTATACCTCTCTGGTCCTTAACGGGTTAAAACCCTGCATTCTTCTATCTCCCACACCTTTACCCCTTCTCTTTCCATTTTCCAACCTCATCTAAGGGTGTTTACGGGGGTTAAGAGGGGGCACTTGCCCCCCCTCTGATAAACAGAGGGGCTTGGGGGCATAGCTGGGAACTCTATGGTTTTGCCCCGGGGACTCTGGTTTTGACTCTGAATGTCCGGATTTGGGGAGTTGCTGATGAACTCTGCCCACATCCGCTCCTCCCATTGAGTTCTTCCCATTCCCTGGCCTCTTCTCCTCCTTCCCCAGGCTATTCTAGCTATTTTTTTTTTTTTTTTGAAGGCCTGCTCCCCCACTCGTGATTAAACCCCGCCCCTTCTCTTACATCATCAGCATCACAGGGAGCTAAGACCAAGAAGTTCCCAGGTATGCTTGGGGGGATGCTGGAGTGGGGGCATATCATGCCCCCCAACCAGGGCCGGCCCAAGACGTGCTGCCTGGGTCCAAGGATGAAATGCTGCCTCCCCCCTCCACACACCAAAACCGCGCCCACCAATACACACCACATCCATAATTATATTAACCCCTCTTCTGCCCCTAAAACCACATAGAACTGTAATGTTTTGCAACCCAATAATACCTTCATATTACACTTATCATGTCACTCTAGGTCACATTGTAAGCAGAGACATTCAGGTGAAAAGGCATGATGTTGATCGGTATTAACCCTTTGAGTTCCAGAGAGGTATATGTTCCTCTGACACTCAATGGGTTAAGAAGTGACTTGGGATGTCCTGCAATGCTCTGCATAGTGAAAAGCGTTAGTGGGATTTGTGATGATGCCCTGCAAGGTGAAATGTTTTGGTATATTGAAAACATCTGGTTGTGTTGCACACTCACATAGTCTTGTGGGTGAGATGTAATGAGATGGTCTGCTAGGTCCCAGTCAGGCAGAGATGAGCTTATTAGATGCCAGGAGAGATGTGATACACAGTGTGAGGCAGCGATGGTTAGCTCACCTTTGGAAGTACACAGTTAGGTGGCATGGGTGCGGATGCTTTGTTAACCTTACTGGAATGTTCTCAGATGCAGATAATGTCATTATAGTACAGTGTATATAGGAAGACTTTCCCAGTGTAGATAGAGAGATAGATACCACTAGATTATAGATCTATCTGTTTATCGTGTATCCATGTGTTAGAGATCTGATCCCATTGTATACAGGTAGATGAATACTAAATCTCTGTGCCAGAGTATATAGATATGGACCATTCATCCATTAGTGATAATTAGTGTTGAGCGAGCACCCCGATGCTCGGGTGCTCGGGTGCTCTGACCGAGCACCCCCTGAGGCTCGAGTGCTCGGCCGAGCACCCGAGCCCCATTGGAATGAATGGGGCGACACCAGGCACCCCCTGCTCTGATGAGGGGAGGGTGCCTGGTCAATGCCCCCTTCATCTCCGAATGCCCCCTTCAGCTCCGCAATGTCCCCCTTCAGCTCCGCAATGTCCCCCTTCAGCTCCGCTATGCCCGTCTTCCACAATGTGCCCCTTCATCTCCGCTATGCCCCTCTTCCACAATGTGCCCCTTCATCTCCGCTATGCCCCTCTTCCACAATGTCCCCCTTCATCTCCTCTAGGAGATGAAGGGGGACATTGTGGAAGAGGGGCATAGCGGAGATGAAGGGGCACATTGTGGAAGAGGGGCATAGCGGAGATGAAGGGGCACATTGTGGAAGACGGGCATAGCGGAGATGAAGGGGGACATTGTGGAAGAGGGGCATAGAGTCTATGCCCCTCTTCCACAATGTCCCCCTTCATCTCCGCAATGCCCCCTTCATCTCCGCAATGCCCCCGTACCTCCAGTCCCTGGTGGTCCAGCGGAGCGTCTTGTGATCTGTGCCTCTTCCGGCACAGATCCCCGCCACCCGAACATGGCGGGAGAGCACATGGCGGTACTCGACGAGTACCGCCATGTGCCGAGCAGAGCGATGCTCGAGCCGATCCGAGCATCGGCCGAGCACGCTCGCTCATCACTAGTGATAATCCATCTATAAGTGTATACTGCAATGCCAGGCAACCGTATTTAACCCTGGCCACCATCAAATATGCATGCCCCTCTTTAATTGGCTTGTGGCGGGCAGGTGGTGGTGCATGTTGGTTGGCTGTGAGGGTCAGCTCCGGTGACTGGTATGTGGACTGACTATCACATCATGTCACTGAAGCAGCCAGCTCCACTGAGTGAGCATAGGGCCATCCGTCTGGCAGCCGCTGACAGTGACACTGACTGGTGATGTACACAAACACAGCACTGACAACAGTTGTAGGGCCTCAGGTTGCCCACTTCTCTCCCATTCAGATTGGCATATTTGAACTCCACTTGGGAACTTGAAACAACAGGATAGAGAGGTTTCCAGACCTCATGGTCAAATGAGTGCTACACAAGTCCTAACATTATTAGGAGTATCCATCTCTGGAAAATTTGCATTCTTTTTTTCCTCCCTGTTAATTTATTCCATCTCTTTGGTGGAAGCTAATATGTTGTGGCAGTTTCAGAAAGAGAGACAATTACAGTACAGGCATGTACTTTTTTTTTATGTTGATTTCCCATTGCTTCAAATGGAGGTCTACAACACATTGCGACTTCCCTTTAAACCAGTGGGAATTTTGGGACTGTTGCTTGTTTGCCCCTATAAGTCATTTGAATTGTTTCAGATTCGCAAACCACAACTCATAGGTATCACAGAAGAAGGCAGGACTCACACAAAATGTATTAGTATTCGGTTAGAAGACAGGATGCCAATCTACCATATATATATAACTGTGTGGTGCACTGCCAGTTCATATCAGTACTTATCAAAGGTTGAATAAGGTTAATTCAGTGTTTATTGTGTGCTGTGTACATTGCAGAGTCTGTTAGTATACCTGGTGTGCATGTGCTTCTCACACTGTCTCCTTCTCCAGTATCTTGCTGTAAATCCGATCTTGCACAGTTTACTTCCTAGTACCCTATTACTTCTAATAGCAGAGGACGCCTGATATATATTAATAAAAGCAGCTACTGAAAATTATGTTTCTAGTTTGCTGTCTCTTCCCCGGTGACTGGCGCTTCCCGACCCGGCCACAGCTCCCCCATTTCGCCGCACCTCTGTTGTGGCACCCTAAGGGCTGCCTAAGCAACTTTATGCTAGTGCCGGCCCTGCTGACACAGTGCAGGAGGAGGACACAGAGCTGGGCTGGTACACAAAATAACATGCCTTGGGGCTGCAAATTGCCGCTCCTGTCAGAGTGCCGCCTGGGTCCATGGACCCACCGGGACCAATGTAAGGGCCAGCCTTGCCCCCACCAGAAAAATTTCTGAAGACATTTTTTTTTAGTTCATATTTTAACCCTTTGAGTGTCAGTCAGACAGATTCCTGTCTGAGTCACTCATCTGTAGAAGGTAAAAAAGATGATTTTTTTTTTTTTTTTTTGGTGGGTGGGTTGGGTTAGTAGGCAGGCAGGACTGATGGACAACTCTCAAATTTTTCCTGTTCTCTGTCTCTTTTCCTCTACATCTTTCCCCATGAATCTCTGCTATTTCCTGTGATTCTTCCCCCCACTTCTCCCATGAAAGAACCCTCTCTTCTTTCCAGCGCTCTTATCTCCCCCACCCAACCAATCTCCAGTGGTCTCCAGAACTCGCTCTCCCAAGTATCCTATTACATTTCCTACATGGGGACCCTGAAAAGGGGGACATCAGAATGTTGTCTGCATCAAAAGGGTGACATCAAAATGTTACCTGCATCAAAAGGATGACATCAAAATGTCTCCTGAGTAAATGTCGCCCTGCAAGGGACAATGAGCAGTAAACAGGAGCCTTAGGCAACCCCATTCTAATAGTAAATTGGTCTCCCACCCCCTTTCTTTTACATTTCCAGAGAGTCACTTGTCCCTTGCTTCTCCTCCCACTTTCCATATACAATTTGTATTGAATTGATTCAGATTGGTCCACATTTTTCTCTGGGTCCTCTGAATCTATTCATAAATGAATGATTGATGTGGTGCTCATCTCTCTCCAGGACTCAACACCCCCGATGAATAATTCCTAGGAATCCTTCAATTAGATGAGCTTAGTGCCAGGAGAGGGCTGGCCTGGGGGGCAAGGGGGCAATTGCCCCCTGGGCCAGTCATATGTCTTGGCGGGTGGGCCACTACCGCTCGTTGTTGCAAATGTAGCTACTCTAGTGATACCACAGAGCTTACAACTGAAATGGAGCTAAAATCCAAGTGGAGCTAGACTAGTAGCATAACCCATTTATCTTGTAAGTTATATGGTATCACTAGTGCAACTTTATTTAAAATGTAAGCTATGTAATTGCACCAGTGTAACCCCATTTCAATTGTAAGCTTTGTGGTATTGCTTTCCTTACTTCACAACACTAACCCTTTGAGTGCCAGAGCGGTATGCCATGCATTGCAAAGCATACCCCTCTGACACTCAAAGGGTTAATGGCAATTTTAAAATTAACAAAAGGGGGTGGGCTGGAATGACAGTAAAATAGGGCCACTTGATTGTAATTGCCTTCCAGGCCACAATTTGCCAGCCCTCCCCTGCTTAGTGCACTAGCATCCTCAGTAAAGAATCATGTCTCCCCCGGTGGATATTCAGAACTAATTTCGGAGAACCAGTCCATGCAGAATTGATTCATAGTGGCAATTAGGATGTTCTGTTCAGAGTGGGTGAGTGTCACTGTAACCACTAGATTGTAGACAGGTCTCTGACTCACTGCTTCCCAAATGCTTTGTAGACTTCTTTAGCATTGAAGGGGTTAAAGAAAAAACATTTCATAAAAAGGAAATACGCATATTGGAGGCTTATCTTCTGCTACCTAAAACAAGGGTATTCCCACAGCTGGAATATGCTTAAAGTGGACCTATAATCACAAGTCCAGCAGCTATATAGTTTAAGAGATTTCCAGACTTTTACTTCTTGGAAAAGTGAAAATTTCCTGGTACAACACAGAGTGTAATTAGCAAATGAAATGTCACCAAAACCTTCATTATCATATGACACATCACTAAAAAGGATTAATTAGCATATAACTGAAAAGCTTCATTAGCATATGAAACCAAATGTCACTGGTACTGCACGGGTACAGCAATTATCATACGTTAGCATATGGTAACAAATGTGGATATCTCCTTAAAGGTACATCTGCTGTTTTTTAGCTAACATAGGCAGTTTGTAATGCAGTTTTCAAACATGCAAACATGAATTTAGGTGAAAGTTCCATTTTTATTTAATTTAAAAGTAATTAAAGTTCTACCTCGCATTTATTAGATGCAGTATATAGTTGGCCTGTCATTTTCAGAGTGGCACTGTTGCTATTCTTCCTTTTGTCACAGACAGTAGCCTTCTGTAGAGTGTTGTAGCAACAGCTCTTCCCAAAAATGGTAGAGCATGGAAGTTCTGCACATGAAAAATGAAAGTTTGAGCTATGGTACCTTTTGGAATAAACATCTCTGTTAGGGACCAGGAACCAGACAGACACAAACATGTAAAATGCAAAAACACCTTTATTAAAATAACCAGAGCAAACAAAGCAAAATCGTGATCCAGGAGCATAAACCAAAAGACAAGCCGGAGTCAGGAACCAGAGCAGGTACTCAGACAAGCCGGGGTCAGGAACCAGAGCAGGTACTCAGAGAAGCCGGGGTCAGGAACCAGAGCAGGTACTCAGACAAGCCGGGGTCAGGAACCAGAGCAGGTACTCAGAGAAGCCAGGGTCAGAAACCAGAGCAGGTACTCAGACAAGCCGGGGTCAGGAATACAGAGATCAGTGATGTCAGGAACAAGCCAGGAGTCAGGAGCCAGAAGGGATGTCAGAGGAAGCCAGGTCATGCACAGGAAATCAGCAACTCAGGAGAACGCACTTCCAGCCAGAAGCAGTAATCAACAGGCGAGTGTTAGACCAGATTAGTCAAATCATGAGAATCTCCCCGCAGAGGGGGTGGCCTTGTGTTGCTCAATTTGCACAGCTCTACAAAATATAAATAGTTCCTATTGTTTGATACATTCTCTTTTCCAGTTCGAGTTCCATAGTAGTGTGTAAAACATTACAAAGCGTTAACATTTACATTAGGCTAAGCTACAAATAACTGTGTTCTTCTCACAATAACAAACTGATCTATCTTCATGTGATCCTGCTGCATATTTTGTTTATTGAAGGAGAACAGAAGATATTTCTGGCTATGATTTTGCCTAAGCAGATGCTCTTCACACCTTGTAATAATAACACTTGCACCCCAGGAAATGTTGGTAGGTGTTTGTTATGTGTATGAAAAGCAAACAAGACGTATTTGTGAATGTGGCAACGAGTCGCATTAGACACCATATTTTACAGATCTCTCCTGATTTAGATTGGTGTTTACAGTTACTTTGATTTTTATTACAAGGTGCTAAAATATCTCTTACTTTCCATTCTTGAGATGGGCTTGCCTGCCTCGGCAATACATAAATCTACATTTCATTAAGCTTCTGTATCAACAAAGCAATGGATACTTTAACCCCTTAAAGGGATATTAATGTTTCACAGAAACAGCATCTACAATTAATATGCATAGTATTTGGGCCACGAAGAGTGTTATTTCAATACTGTCAGAGTTGTAGCTCAAGAGTAATTGAATGATGAAGTGTTCCCCTCCCTCTCCTTTTACCTAGTGCAACACTGCTCACCTCAGATATGGAATCTGGCCTCTTGACCAGACAGGTCATAGCAAGGGACAGTCTTCTTCCTGTGATCATAAGGAAATCTCTGCCCCACTTGACAGATTTTTCCTTATGCTCACTGAAGATTGTCCCTCTCTGCAATCCATCTGGACAGTCTTGCTGCTCTGAGGTGAGCAGTGTTACATCAGTAAAAGGGGAGGGAGGGGGATGCTTTATCATTCAATTACTCTTGAACTACAACTCTGTTGTGTCACCTACCTGCACAGCCAAAGAGAATGAGACTGCCAGTAAGGATTCAACTCTTGTAAGAGTAGGGGCAACAAGTTAAGGGAAGACATGTCCAATTAGGGCTGCAATTTATAAGGCTACTTTTCTATGTTAAAATGTTACTATCCTATCCCTGATTTCAAATATATGATTATTTTTGCATCATTAAAAATAAAAAGATTAAAAAAATAAAATAAAAAAACAGAAACATAAAAGCATGGGTAACCGGTAACTTATCTCAAGATACCTAAAAGCATATAAACACTAAGGGCTAGATTTAAAGGCAGCTGACGCCAAAAAAACACCATGTACTGGCATTTTTTCCAAGCACTGTAAGTGATTTAATGACCTGTTCTATGAAAAAATGGCAGTAAAAAAAACTCCTGCCGGCCGCAAAATTTAGATTAATTCTACAAGTTGCCATTTAATGGACTGCATTAGCCCTAAAGATCCAATGTCCCTTACTGGACCTTTAGTCAGCCGACGCAGCTATTAAAAGAAAAAAAAAACAGTGGATGTATTGATATGGGGCCCTAAGCCCCATATCAATACATCCAAAGTGCCTAAAAGTGTTGTTAGTAGAATTAACCCTATGTGTGCCAGTGGGGTATAATTACCCCGCCAGCACTCATAGGGTTACCCCAACTAAGTAACAATGCAATATCCCATTACAAGTAACACCATTAATTCTGATGTCCAGCAGAATCCTCAGCATGCTGGTTATCTTCTGTCCTTCATTTTCTCTTCTTTCTTGTATCTTCTCTTCATATTTCTTTCTTCTATCTGTAAAAAACAAATATTAATATGTTTGCAGAAATATCACGGCCAATAATACATCGTTTAACCCCTTGAGTACCAGTACTGTCTGGTTCCATAGAAACACGCCGCCAATATTTTAGGTCCAAATAAGCCATTATAGCAGGTGAAAGTTAAGCCTTTATAGTAGATCAAAGTTGAGCATTATAATATGTCCTGAAATGAAATAATAAAAACTTATCTTATTAATCCGTCTCCCCTGCTATGTAGGCAGCGGAGACAGTACTGTGTGCCACATCCCCCTGTCCATTCCCTCACAGGCTGATGCCTGTTCCACACTGAGGAAATTTGAACAGATATTGCCTTTATATATGGGCAGTCTCTGTTCAGATTCCCTCACAGCCATTGGCTGAGATGTGCTTATGCACATCCCAGTCAATCAGTTTAAAGCACAGCCACTCGAATATGATTGGCTGAGATGTGTGTAAGCACATCCAAGCCAATGGCTGTGAGGGAATTTGAACAGAGACTTCCCATATATAAAGGCAGTCTCTGTTCAAATTCCTTCAGTGTGAAATGGGCATCGGCCTGTGAGGGACTGGACGTGGGGATTGTGGCACACAGTTAATTTTTTATTATTTAATTTCAGGACATATTATAATGGCTTAACTTTGACCTAAAATATTGATGGCATATTTCTATGGAACCAGACAGTAATACATCATTTAACCCTTTTGAGCCCCAGAGAGCTCCACTGCAAATTGCTTTACAATGCATTGCATACCCCTCTGGCACTCAGGCTATTTCTGCAAGCGTATATTAATATATATATATTTGGTTTTTTTGTACAGCTAGAAGAAAGAAGGATGAAGAGAAGAAAGAATATACAAGAAAGAAGAGAAGATAATATAAAATGAATACAGAAGGAGACAGACAGTGGATAACAGATAGGTTTAACACATATAAGTTAACAATCGGTGCTTGGCAGTATGTCAGGCACCGATAGCTTTTTTACTGTGAAGTTCCCAGTATTGCGCGGCATTTTGGGAACTTAACATACAAAATGGATGTTTGGCCACAAGACCATTTCTGTGGCAGTTGTGCTTTTAGTTGGTAGGGCCTTTAAATACAGATGTAGACATTTGATTGTGTCAGTCAGTACTCACTTTGGCTCTACTGAATATTTTTGCTATAAATAGAGCCCAAAGACTCTAGATCCCTGGAGAAATATCATTTTATAGGTTTATGTCCTTATCCCACTCTCAGAAGAGGGCTGCAATCTTCTGTTGGCGTGACCTGTAAATGGACATTAATGTATTATATATTTGTTACAGACTTGAATAATAGCAATCCAATGCATTTGACATCTGTTTATGATACGGAGGAGAGGGATTTAAGAAGAAACGATGCATTCAAATGATGTAAGTTTCTGAATACTTTTCTTTATTTATCACTTAATGAAGCTGTAAAAGCCCTACTACCGGGGGCAGCCATTTTGTCCTCACAGTTACTTCAAATTAGGAAACTGGCTCTTGTTAGCATATAGCATTACATTCAAAATTCTGGTGCTAACTTACAGAGCCATTACTAACACTGCATAGCCTTACATTTCATCTCTTGTTTCCAAATAGACTCCCACTTGCCATCTTTGCTCTGCACAGTATCTCCTTCTCTCTGCAACTCTTAGTACTTCCTCCTGTTCCTGCCAACAGAACTTCTCCCCTGCTGCACCTGAACTCTAGAATTCCCTCCCTCATCCCATCAGACTTCCCCCCCAGCCTTCAGATCTTCAGAAGCTCCCTGAAAACTCACCTCTTCTTGGAAGTCTATCAACTGCCTCCATAACCATTATGGGCAAGACCAGACCAACAGCTTGTCCAACGTCTGCTTACTCCCGTTCCCTCTAAAATCAGTGACCCACCTACATCCCCATCACAGCTTCATTTTTCACATAGTCTTGTTTCCCCATACAGAACCACTACTTGACTGGAGCACTGAACTCAAAAGCACTTATTTCTCTCACTCACTAACTGACAGTTCATATGGAAGGAAGCTCTTACACCCCATAGCACTTACTCCTTCTGTGTCCCACCTTCCTTCCTCTAGACTGTAAACTCTCACCATCAGGGCTCTCTGATCCTTTTGTTTACTATGTTCCATTTGCCCTATTTAATACCTCTATATGTCTATTCCATATTGTATAGAGTTGCAAAATAGGATGGCGATATAAATAAAGGCTAATAATAATAATCATGTGAGTTCAGCTAGCCTCTGGTCGGTCCTCAACAGGTATAACATGAGCACTGATATTAGGGCACGTGTTTATCAGTAGATAAGATCTGTACTGTATCTAAGACACGGGTGGCAATTGTGAGGCCATCCAATTGCTGCTGGACTACAAACCCATGCATCCTCCACCTGCAATACACCACAGAATTCTGTAACATTCAATCTTGGATTTATATCTCAGGTGTCCCTATGCAAGGCATCCTAGGAACCCTTAGCCCCAACCCAGCTCTTTATATGATACCGCTCCCAATTTCATCTGTTGTTAACTTGTACAGAACATACAAACACACAAAAAAGTGATACCAGAAAGGAAGACCTCTCTAGCATTCAAGAGGTTAAATAATGGAAAGTGTAAGGGATATGTAAACTGGTAAGGAAATTAGTCATCATAAGCCCGTGGCATGGCACAAAATGCATGTCCTACAGTGCAAGTCCTCCTGTTGAGCAGTGCGAATCCAGTTCATCAGCTAGAACCCCAGCCAGTAGGAGAAAACAGAACCACCTCTGCGATCAGGGGAGAGCTGGCAACTTGTGGCCCAGGGTGCAAATATATTCAAGTGGCCCATTTCTATTTTGGTTCGAGCCCACCCCCATTTGTTAATTTTAAAATTGGCATTAATGTTGTGATGTAAGTCAAGTGATACCACATAGCTTACAGTTGAAATGGAGCTACACTAGTGCGCTACTACAAAGCTTACCTAGTGATACTACAGAGCTTACAAGGGAAATGGTTTATGCTACTAGTTTAGCTCCATTGTAAGCTCTGTGGTACCACTAGTGTAGCTCCATTACAGAAACAATTAGGAGATTTAGTGAGGTGCAGTGGCCCACCAGCTCAGACATATGACCAGCCCAGGGGGCAATTGCCCCCCTGCCCCCCAGACCAGCCCTCCTCTGTCTGCGATAATCACTTGATGGAAGCAGCAAGGGGTGAGATCTGGAAGCCTGTACTTTACTGGGGATGGATAGAAGTTGCTGATTTCACTCATTGTGAAAAACTTGACTCCAACCCTGATACAGTGATGGAAGCAATGCATCTCTTTCCCATAGTGAGGCAGTGTGTGTAATAATGGGGATTCCTTGTAGTAACTGGCCTCTCTTCTCAGATTGGCACATTACACCACTGTGCAAATGGGGTGTTCTTAAACCCAGTGGTCATAAAATAACAAATGTTAGACTAAACCACTCATTTGATTTAGTTTATTTTACATTCATTCTGTATTGTCTGCAGCTAGTGGTGTGTCCCATGCATGAGGTGGCCTTAGTGGACTTGGAAGTACAAGGTAGTACATATGGAGTAGTTGATCAGCTCCACACTGTATTTAATAGACGTCATAGCATCGTACACACCAACAACTACAGAAAATAGTGAATGCATAAATTCCCTTAGACTCACGCAGAGATTTCCTGATGGAGCAGTTGAACTGCCAGGGGGTCCCTTTTGACACAGGGCCCTCTCTCCACACTGCAGTGTCTGTAGGGGTCTCTGCTGTTCCACTGGTAAGAGTCTGGGGCAGGGACATTTATATTTTTCTGGCCACACCCTTCAGTCAGATTGCGGGTGTATGCAGCACAGCTCAGGTGAACTTCAAAATCTGACATCTACATTGCACCGTGGGAAATCCAGTCCTGTTTACACTGAAAGGGTTAAAAGCCCCCATCAGACTCACAGGGTAATCTGGGAATTCCCATGGTGCATTTGGTTTGCTCTGTAATTGCTCACTAGGTTCATGAAACGACATTATATAAAACTCATGCTTTCAAAAAAGTAATGGCTACCTATCTAGCACAGAACAATACTGAGAGTTATGACAGCTGGCTTCAAAGCAGATATGTTGTTGATCCAGGGAAATATCTGAATGCCATTTGGAGTCAGGAAGAAATGTTTGGGGCTTAATTGGAAATGGCGTAAATGTTTCTTTTTTTGTTTGTTTTGTGTTTGCCTTTCTGTGGATCAACAGGGGTGATTTGGCATGGGCTGAACTTGATGGACACGTCTTTTTTTCAGCCTCATAAACTATGTTACTATAGCTAAACAAATCTAATGCATTATTAGACAATAGATACAATGGATAAATTTAAGAGAATATTAGATATGTTTCTTTTAAAAGGGAACATACAGAGTTATACTGTGTATTAGTAGGCAAATCAGGAAGGTCTGATAAAGACTAACTTATTTGGTAGCAGGAAAGCTATATAATTCTCATGTCCTGGGTTATGAGGCAAAGGTTGAACTTGATGCTCTTGTGTCTTTTTCAACCTAATTTACTATGTTAGTATGTAACATGAGGCCCTCCAGCTATTGTGACCTCACTGGCCTTGATGATGTGTGTTGTAGTCCATAACAGCTGGAGGGCCTCAGACTTCTCCGCCCTCATCTAATGTGAATGTAGGCAACCTTTGGCAACCTAACTATTGAGGACTACAACTCCCCCATCCCCAACCAGCCAATGGGTGGTCGGAGATTAACTGTTTCCAACAGCTGATGTGATAAAAGTTGCCTACCCAGTGGGTTATGTCTTTAAAGTAACAAAAGAATAGCATAAAGATGTTCTAAAACACCCAAGAACAAGTCCAACAGTTTTTGTAAATCTGTCTGTGTTAAGCAGCAAAAATTGTTGCTTTATCAGGGTCTAAATGATGCATCATTTTCCCTAAATTAGCACAGCGTGCTTCAGCAGAGAAGAATAAATTGATATGCGCATACAATGAAAAAGAAAACCAGAGGAGAATAGACGGAGTAGAGGGACTGCAAGAGACTGACTAAATGTTCATGAGTTCCCCAGAAATTCATGTAGAGCTGGCAACTACAGAAAAAAATTAGCACAGCTTGAAAGCATCATTCCTAAATCCTCTTGGCTTTGTGGTGGAACTCACATGAAAACCTGCAATTGTGCTATGTCTGCAGGTTGGTGTTTGTGCTGCAGCCAGCTCATTAAAATCTCTTTCCTTTATCAAAGGCCTGTTCTTAATCACTCAGGGACAATCTGTTACTTCCAACAGCTTCTCCACCTGTCTGACAGCCTCTGTTCCCTACCTCGGAGGTCAGGAGATTTTCTCGTACAAGAACTTTTGTTATACGCCACTTTCCTACTGGATTAATTTATAATTTGCATCTCGATTTCAAAAGATTTCAAGCAGAGAGACCTAAATTCTGTATTATTTTTATAATTATGCTGCAGGATTAATGTATACTTGGAAGACAGTTTAACATGACCACATTAACACTTACAGCTCCAAAGCATGCTGCACGGAAAGTCTCTGTGAATTTAGGTTTGACCTCATCCTATATAATAATTAGCTAAAACGTGTGTAAAGACAAAGTCATGCGCAGTAGAGACTGCTGCGTGTGCTGCAGTCATGCTCAGTAGAGACTGCCCGCGCCACGGCTTAAACAGAGCTGGACGCTCCTTCGGAGCATCCAGCTCTGTATCAGCTGTGGCGCGGGCAGTGTCTACTGCGCATGACTGCCCCACGACCGGCTGGCAGTGGCACTGTGGCCCGTGTAACAGGATTTTGAACTAGTTTATAGTTTTTCCTGTACTAGTCATTGAGGCTGATCTATTGAGAAGGTTTGGGGGAGATGCACCAAGGTGTGGTGAATGTGTGATAAATAGTGTTGAGCGAGCACCCCGATGCTCGGGTGCTCGGGTGCTCTGACCGAGCACCCCCTGAGGCTCGAGTGCTCGGCCGAGCACCCGAGCCCCATTGAAATGAATGGGGCGACACCAGGCACCCCCTGCTCTGATGAGGGGAGGGTGCCTGGTCAATGCCCCCTTCATCTCCGCTATGCCCCCTTCATCTCCGAATGCCCCCTTCAGCTCCGCAATGTCCCCCTTCAGCTACGCTATGCCCCTCTTCCACAATGTGCCCCTTCATCTCCGCTATGCCCCTCTTCCACAATGTGCCCCTTCATCTCCGCTATGCCCCTCTTCCACAATGTCCCCCTTCATCTCCTCTATGCCATAGAGGAGATGAAGGGGGACATTGTGGAAGAGGGGCATAGCGGAGATGAAGGGGCACATTGTGGAAGACGGGCATAGCGGAGATGAAGGGGGACATTGTGGAAGAGGGGCATAGAGTCTATGCCCCTCTTCCACAATGTCCCCCTTCATCTCCGCAATGCCCCCTTCATCTCCGCAATGCCCCCGTACCTCCAGTCCCTGGTGGTCCAGCGGAGCGTCTTCGGATCTGTGCCTCTTCCGGCACAGATCCCCGCCACCCGAACATGGCGGGAGAGCACATGGCGGTACTCGACGAGTACCGCCATGTGCCGAGCAGAGCGATGCTCGAGCCGATCCGAGCATCGGCCGAGCACGCTCGCTCATCACTAGTGATAAAGAAATAAAGAGTAAATAACTTCTCTAATGTGAGACACTCTCCATTGTTGTTCTATGGAGCCTATGTGCTGAGGTCTCTCTAGTTGAATAGATATTGGTGCATGAACTCCATAGACTAATACAGAAAATAGACAGTTCACACCTTTATCTGATCTTAGTACATCACCTCCCAGCTATCTCTAAATATCTTATTCTTATTAAACTGCACTTTTTAATTCTAGTCACAAGGTGATACTATGCCTATAATTTACTATGGAGAGCTGTAGTCTGTGACTGAAACTCTCGTACAGATAGCATTACAAAAAGTGCATTATGTGAACACCAGTTCATCATTGCTAAAAGAGCACAAAATCACTTCAGATTTTCAGGAGGAGATGACGTGCAAATCATTTATTGTACATCATGCAGAGAATTGTTTCTTCAAATAAAAAAGTTCACTTTTATCATGACTACAATAACACTTACAGTGCTAAGAAATGCTCCACAGCAAGTTTCTGGAAACGTAGCCTTGTCTTCATTTTCATTGACTCACCTGGAAATGGAATTGCATATGCCAGTTGTTGCAACTCCCACCATTCACAACCAACCAACAGCTGGTTGGGGACAATGAGTGTGTTACAGCTTACTTTGACTTCAGCATCACCTGCAGGCACAAGGCTTCAAGCATGCTGCAGGCCTCTGTTTTATCTGTTTGCTTCCTGTAGTCTCCTCCTACCAACTTCCTACTTCCTCCCTCTGAGCTGCTCCTCCTACTTCCTGTGGAGGGGTTTAAAGGGCAGACTGAGGCCTGACTCAGATGCCCTTGTGTTGTAGTTCATAGCAGTTCTGTTACCTTGGGCTCCGTGTATGACCTGGCTAGTCTTCCATCCATTCTGGTGCTGACCTGTGGCTTTGTCTGACTATTCTTTTGCCTAACCCCTAATAGTGGACATCCAATCTGGTGCAGACTTGTGGCTCTGGATGACTACCTGATCTGTGTATGACCCGGCTTGTCTGACTACCCCATCTGGTGCTGACTAGTGGCTCTGTCTGACTATTCTTTCATCTTTTCCCTTGGTGATCAGACACCCAATATAGTGCGGGCCTGGGGCTAGACTCGCATATCTGACTGCAGGCTGAGTCAGATCCTATTTCTCTTCGGATCAAGATCCTGGGTTCCTGTTCCAGTTCCTGTTCCTGTTCCTGGTTCCAGCTGAGACTTCCAGTGGTTAAGGCCTAGTCTCCAGCACAGTGGTTTAGCTTTGCAACCTATTATTTCTGGTAACAGACTTGCTGGCTATTACCCTGTGCTTATTCTTATTGTATATATTGTATATATCCGCTGTATGTCATTTGTTAATAAACCACATTATCTAAACCGTGCGACATTTTAAAAGGATACCTTTTATTTTTAGATAAGAATTGTGACTGCAGGTTGTCTTCATCTGGCACAGAGGCTTGTATTAAAACATTGCAGAGCATGTCTTCTGTAGCCAAGAGGTAGTTGCTAATTGTATTGCTTCATTACATAAACATCAATAGATTAATTGTGCAATAACAAATCATTTCCTGTACATCCGAACGGCGCAATATAAAGGTTAAAACGTTACAGTAAAAAAACAAATGATTCAGATAGAGTTTCCTACAGACTCATGCATAATTAAAGCCAAGAAGAGATAACACAGTGTCTTCGGCCTTGCTGGTCTGTACCTGCTTCCAGGTAGGCTAAGCACTCAAATGCTGTAAATTGTACTGCTAGATACAAAGCTATTGATTTTCTCTAATGATTGGTGTACTACTAGCAGTTAAAAGGTTAATTTTAGATTATTAACTCTGCAGTATTGTAATATCTGATTTTTTTTTTGGCTTTCAAACTCTGCGTGCAGATTGATTTTCAATAGTCTGCTTTTAGTATTGTAGCCAAAAGTCAATTAACAAAAAACAGTGAAAGCAGTAAAAGAGGAACGTTTCCAGCAGGTGCATAAAATCCATCCAACAGCACAACTTTGGGCCAAACAAAATGAATGTCTACAGTAGGATGCTGAGTTCTGGTAAAGTTAAAAAGAATCCTCTGAACACACCATATGCATTTATAAAATCTAGGCTTTGAAGGGCAAGTAATACTTCTTAAAGGGATAGTATTGTTTTATAATAAAAGCAGCTCAAATTAATCATCACAGTATTTGGACTTTGGAGAGTGTTAATTCAATTCTGTCAGAGTTGTAGTTCAAGAGTAATTGAATGATAAAGTATCCCCATCCCACCCCTTTACTGATGTAACACTGCTCAGCCAGAGCAGAAGAGAGGTGCCCAGGTAGATTGCAGAGAGGGACAATCTTCAATTAAGATAAGGGAAAAACCTGAAAAACTTCTAAAGAAGGGCAGGGCTTTCATTGTTCTCATAGGAAGAAGATTGTCCCCTTCTGTTATCTGTCCGGTCTTACAACCAGATTCCACATCTGAGAAGAGATGGCTTACACTAGGTAAAAGGGGCAGGAGGGGAAACTTTGCTTATGAATATCTCTCAAACCATAAAGGTTTGAGAGATAATACTTATATCGTTCTTCATGTTTTTTTAATGCCTACAAAATAAAATAAAGATAAAATGAAGTATTAGTATCCCTTTAACACACCGTATGCATTTATAAAATCTAGGCTTTGAAGGGGAAGTAATACTTCTTAATAATAATCCCCAAACAGCTTACTATAGCCCAAAAATACTAATGGCCTTTTAATAGTTTCCTTACTTCGTGATTCAAGAGATAATATCTTCAATTAGTAGTTATTAATATGGGATACAGACAGTGGCACACATAGATAGAAAACCCAGCTAATGCAATGTGAGGGTACATGTCTCAAATAGGTACATTTTACAATATACTCAGTCTAGGGTATCAGTGGTTAAAGGGATAGTAATGTTTCACACAAAAAGCAACTCCGATTAATCTTCATAGTATTTGGGCCATGAAGAGTGTTATTTCAATAATGTCAGAGTTGTAATTCAAGAGTAATTGAATGATAAAGTATCCTCTTCCCGCCCCTTTTACTGATGTAACACTGCTCACCTCAGAGCAGCAAGACTGCCCAGATAGATCGCAGAGAGGGACAATCTTCAGTAAGCATAAGGAAAAACCTGTCAGTTCACCATAGTATGCAAGTATTTCCACTGCATGTTCAGACATCAAATATGTCTCTGTAATGTGTTTCACCTTGTGCATTGCATGTAGTATTATTTCTGTAGTGTGGGGGTTTAGGTGACAGTTTGGAGTCCAATGGATGCCAATAATTGTATGGAGAAAGATTATAGGGCTCCTATCTTTGTTTGGAGGCCAGGTCTTTTATCCATGTGTTCATAATTGATACAACTGTCTTTACAACAGAAATATCCAGTTCAGACTTGGAACAGTTAGATGGAGGAGCCCTCACCTAGATGACAGGTATTTAATAACAACTTGCATTTTTGAGTGTAGAAAACTATAAGTTGACACTTGTCACAGTTTTTGATAAACACTCAGACAGGATGGTAAGGTTAAAATGACTTTATTAGAACAAGAGTATACAAGGAATAAGGCCCTGGGCCCACAAGGCAAATCAAACAACAATATACAATAGGAGGCCGCCCGCAGTACCAGAATAGATGGAGTGGAACAACAGAATACAAGCTGGTAGTGCAGATTCTGGCAGAATCAGAGAGGTTGGAGGTAACCCGTTTGAGAGCTGACCATAGGTGAGCATACACCGGAGGTGCACGTGTAACAGGAATGGCACAACCCAGATGCCTGGGTACCGAACCAGGAGGAGTGAGGCAACACTGGCCCAGACTGTATGATATGGTAACGAGGCAACTCTGACCCAGGCTCATTCCGTATATACGGGGCAACCGTGGAATGGCAACACTGCCCTATGGAAGGGTAACGGAGACCAAGGCAGCTGCTAGAGACAGATCCTAGAACGTTAGGGGTGGATTGAGGTGACAATAGTAAACTGTAATACAACCAGTGACCATTCAACCTACAGCATAGTACGTACAACGCTGGCTATAGCTCGAGGTTACTGCAGTGAACAGTATAAGCCCTTACCTGGACTCTCCAGGTACCCACAGGGTTAATGGTCAATGCCCAGAGACTTACTGAAAACTCCCAGAGGGAGTGAGCACAGCGTAAAAGGTAGGGAGGCCACAGAGAGAGAGATCAGAGTAACACAGTTAGTGTAAGAACACTGTACTGGTACTTCGAATGTGCACACTGCCAGCTGCAGCAGCAGCTTAAACCCAAGCTTAGCCTTTGGTCGACAAAGAATAGAGCCACGTGGCGCACCACTATAAGTAATAGAAGGCCCAGTATCACGATTACCACAAGGGGTTGCCCAGGGCACAAACAGACACAGTTGGTACCGGAGCCGGTAAACCGATAACAGGAGACAGCAACAGAGCGGAACAGCGCCACCAGCGGTCAGCAATGGAGCGGGTCCTATAGCCAGATACAGTCAGCAACGGAGCGGGTTCTTCAGCCAGATACAGTCAGCAACGAAGCGGTTCTACAGCCAGATGCAGTCAGCAAACGGAGCAGGTACTCAGTCAGATGCAGTCAGCAACGGAGCGGGTTCTTCAGCCAGAAGCAGTCAGCAACAGAGCGGGTTCACAGCCGGATACGGTCAGCAACGGAGCGGGTTCTCAGCCAGACATGGTCAGCAACGGAGCGGGTTCTTCAGCCAGATACAGTCAGCAACGGAGTGGGTTCTCAGCCAGATACGGTCAGCAACAGAGCGGGTTCTCAGCCAGATACAGTCAGCAACGGAGCAGGTTCTCAGCCAGGATACAGTCAGCAACGGAGAGGGCTCTCAGCCAGGATACAATCAGCAACAGAATGTAGCAACAGGAACTCAGGAACAAGATCGTAGTCAGGCAGGCCAGGTCATACACGAATCAGCATAAGCGCAGAAAAGACTCAGGAACTCGTACACCACGAAAGGGAGCCTAAGGGAGGACATCCCAAGGTATATAAAGGCAAGCCCTAGTGGTAGCAATTAAGACTAGCCAATCAGAAAACAGCAGAGTATCATAATGTCGCCGCTCAGCACCGGAAGCACGGGCACCGTGATAACACTCTATCACTGTGCCGGTGATTCTTGCCTGTACGGTATTGTTGGTTGGAGACATTGTCATTTCCGCTACTCTGTACTACGCTCTTATTGGAGATCAGGTATGAGCTCCTCCCACCATTTGCCTTTATATACCCAGCTCTCACACTTCCTGATTGCCCTTTCATGGCGCTCCGTTCCTGGTTTGACCTCGGCATTGGCTGATTTCCTTTTCCAGTTCTGACCCTGCTGTGTATGACTACCTGCTCTGTGTACCAACCTGGCTATGGCTTACGTTCGCTCCTGCGATTGACTCGGCTTGGCTGCCTACCTGCTCTGTGTACCAACCTGGCTCTGGCTTACATTTGCTCCTGTGGTTGACTCGACTTGGCTGCCTACCCGCTCTGTGGACCGGCCATGGCTCTGGTTGACTCCTCCATTTCCTCACTGTCTGACGGACTACCCACTCGTATTACCCTAAGGCTCCAGCCCCTGATCGGTTAGTCTCAATTTGGACATCAGTGACTGTCAGCCACAAACTCCTGAGTTGCCTGTTCAGTCCCCATAGCCCCTCTGTATCATGATTTCAGGCCTGTTACCGAGGGTCTAAATGGGGAATTGTAATGCACAGGACATGAGACTGCCTTAAGCCATGCGGCATCAGTGGACAGAGGGTCTACTGGGGGTTTTACAAAGCAGATATGCCAATGTGGCAACTATTGAATGACAGATGACCTTTAATGTTCTGTGTTTCAAACAAAGCATTTGCTTCAGTAAAAAAAAATCCTTTTTTTGTATTAAGAATGAATCTTTAAGCAATTAACATCAGTTAACTCTGAAGCCAGCATGTTCTTTTGATAAAACCATTAGGAACAAATATATATCCCCAGGAGATGCACTAAAAGAAAACACTAAATATGATGGGTTATGTTTCTCTCGCTCTCTCTCTCTGTGGCTTTTGTTACATTTTGTCTGTTGTTGAAAAAGGAAAACCCGCCGCCTCGTTCACCAGAGAAGTAAATGTGTTAATAGGGTTGGAAAGCCGTTAATTAAATTCACAAAGTCTTCTAAAATTCTTCAGTGATGTTTAATCTGATCTGTGTTCTGTACTGTATCATTTTAGCGACTTTATGGAGTGTCAGGGCACCTATCATGCCTTAATAATGGAAGCAGAGATCGCAATCAGACACACAGCTTTGCTCCACTCCGCAACCTGCTAATTTGATAACATTTGCTTATCACATTAGGATTGCTGTACTTTACAGGCATCTCACACAATCATCTTCACATTTCAGCATTCCTCTCTAAAGGGCAGCTACAAAAATACAAAGAAAAAAAGGTTTATGAATTGTAACTACCACTACAGTAATTCTATGCACTTCACTTATACCTGGGTGGAATTATTGGCATTGAAAAGTATTATGGGTTATGGGGTATAACCAGGGGAGGGCTGGCAACTTGTGTGGCCCAGGGGGCAAATTCAGTCAAGTGGGCCATTTCTATATCGCTCAAGCCCACTGTCCCAGGCCGACCCCTTTTGTTAATTTTAAAATTGGCATTAATGTTGTGAAGTAAGGCAAGCGATACCACATAGCTTACAGCTGAAATTAGGCTACACTAGTGCGCTCCTACAAAGCTTACAATTGAAGTAATGCTACAATAGTGATACTATAGAGCTTACAAGGGAATGGATTATGCTACTAGTGTAGCTCCATTTGGATTGTTACTCTGTGGTGTTGTTTGTGTAGCTCCATTTAAATTGTAAGCTCCATGTTATCACTAGTGTAGCTCCATTTACATCAGCAATTGGGAGATTTAGTGAGGAGCAGTGGCCCACCAGCCCAGACATATGACCAGCCAAGGGGGCAATTGCCCCCCTGCCCCCCAGGCCAGCCCTCCCCTGGGTGTAACAATAGGGATTGCACCTCCGACCGGGCCCGTCACTACAGGGGCCTGGCCGCCCCCAGCGACCCCCTCGCCTGGCGCCCACAAGTAGGTCTGTGCCTTCTCCCTCTCCAGTGCTGTAGTAATGCAGAGTGCTGGGAGATGTCATCTCCCAACACTCTGCATTACTGAGAACTGCGCTGGAGCTCCAGCTCTGCCCTCTCATGCCACTCCGCTAGACCACCAGGGAGGTAGGAGATGGACAACGGAGGGGGCGGTCAGTAGGGGACAAGGTGGAGATTGGAGATATGGTGGCAATGTGGAGATTGGGGGGCAATGTGAAGATATGGTGGCAATGTGGAGATTGGGGGGCAATGTGGAGATTGGGGGGGGGCAATGTGAAGATGGGGGGCCAAGTGGAGATATGGTGGCAGTGTAGATTAGGGGACAATGTGAAGATATGGTGGCAATGTGGAGATTGGGGGGGCAATGTGGAGATGTGGTGGTGATTGGGGGGCAATGTGGTGGCAATGTGGAGATTTGGGGGCAATGTGGAGATGGGGGGGCAATGTGGTCGGGGGGGCCCATGGCAGTTTCTGCACCAGGGCCCGGTGGCTTCTAGTTATGCATCTGGGTTATCAATCCATTGAGGTGATGCATCTCCTAATAACCCCCCACACACACACACTTACCTTACTATAGACAAAGAATCCTAATGGCCGCTATGGGCCATAAGTGGAGGAGTTCTAGGGCAAACCATTTGCACTACAGGAGAGAGCTAAAAATTCCCATTGCAAAGCAATGTGTTGGAGACCTCTCTAGCATTCAAGGGGTTAAACAATACCCATTTAAATCAATGGGAATTTGGGAAAATTTTAGTTCCCCCTATAGTGTAACTGGTTCGCCCTAGAACGCCTCCACTCTTCTTTTGAGCATATGGCCATATGGATTTTGGCCTGGTGCCTTTGTTCAAGAGATAACATGTTCAATTAGTCATGGACGTCATGTTCATAGAGGCGTACATGACAGTAGCTGGCAGAATGCATTAGCCTACTTAACCTCTTTAAGACCAGAACAATGCATTGCACTTCCTTTGAGTCCTTAAAGAGTTAATATTCCCATGTCTGTTTAGCGCAGTGTGTTTTCTGTGGTCCTCCTAGCAACTTTCATGTCTTCCTCCATGAACATGAAATTCTACTTATCAGTGGAATAAGTAGTCATTGGAGGGCCCCAGTGCAAAACAATTTTGGGCCCCCTAGCACAAAAACATTTTCATAATTGTACAACTAGAACCTATTTGGTTTGTAATTCATTTATACTGTTAAGCAAATATGGAGTTAATTCAAAATTATACAGGTGGCACAGAAGCTATTCATCTATATATTAACTACTCTAATAAGATAGTAGAATTAAGGCTTAAAGGGATAGTAATACTTCGTTTTAACTTTATTTTATTTTGTAGGCATTAAAAAAACATGAAGAATGATATAAGTCTTATCTCTCAAACCTTTATGGTTTATGAGATATTCACAAGCAAAGTTCCCCTCCCCGCCCCTTTTTCCTAGTGTAAGCCATCTCTTCTCAGATGTGAGTCTGGTTGTATGACAGTACAGATAACAGAAGGGGACAATTTTCTTTGTAGGAAAACAATGAAAGCCCTTCCCCCCTTGACAAGTTTTTCAGCTTTTTCCATTATCTTAATTGAAGATTGTCCCTCTCTGCAGTCTACCTGGGCATCTCCCTTCTGATCTGGTTGAACAGGGGGGGGGGATACTTTGTTTGTGAATATCTCTTAAACCATAAAGGTTTCAGAGATAAGACTTATATCATTCTTCATGTTTTTTTAATGCCTACAAAATAAAATAAAGTTAAAATGAAGTATTACTATCCCTTTAAAGGGATAGTAATGTTTCACAATAAAAGCAGCTCTGATTAATCTCCATAGTATTTGGACCATGGAGAGTATTATTTCAATACTGTCAGAGCTGTAGTTCAAGAGTAATTAAATGATAAAGTATCCCCCTCCTGCCCCTTTTACCTAGTGTAAAACCCCTTCCCTCAGATGTGGAATCTGGTCCTGGAACCAGACAGCTCAAAGCAAGGAACAATCTCCTTACTGTGAGCATAAGGAAAACTCTGTCCCCTTCATAGGTTTTTCCTTATGCTCACTGAAGATTGTCCCTCTCTGTGATCCATCAGGGCAGTCTTACTGCTCTGAGGTGAGTAGTGTTACATCAGTAAAAAGGGCAGGAGGGGGACCGGGGTTGCAATCTTTTTTAGCTCACAAGAGCATATACAGATAAGTTCTACAGCATCTCATTCTGATCCTTCCAAGATTATGGTCCAGCCACAAATTGCCAGACAATTACTGTCTGAATGAGAGAAGCAGCAAACCCCAGACACATGTTTTTTTTTTTTTTGGCCTCATCATTGAGGTTCACATGTCCCGTGTCCTCTCTAGGCACCTAAGGGTAATGGGGAAGCCATACATGGACCCCTTGATCATAGATGCATAGACAGAGAAGAGCTGGGTTTGACTGCTATCTTGTTCAGAGAGGATTTTCCTGGCATTTTCTGGCTGGACTGTCATCTTGGCAGTATGATAGGTTTCAGAATCTTTTTTTCTCTGTGTATGGCACTTGTGAGCTAGAAGAGATCACATGTTGGGTATAGGACACTTGTCCTAATGAGCTGGTCGCATATCCTTGTATATCCCATTGATCATCTCTGATCATTTCTTTCCATATGTAAATTGCTCTTGGGTTTTGTCATCCTAATGGTGAACTTCAGACATTGACCCTTGCTCACAAGAGCTTAGCTGCATCTCAGTGATGAAGTTTAATAAGTTGGCTGAGCATCTTGATCAGAGAGGCATTGTCTGGTATGATTTGCTTCAGAATATTTTTTCTATGTGTAAGGCACTTATGAGTTAAAAGATATTGCATGTTGAGAAAAGGACATTTGTCCTAATGAGCTGTTTGCATACTCTTCCAAGTTCATAATCCTACTTGAGCATCTCTGACCAATTCTTTGCATATGTGTACTGATCTTTGGGTTGGCCACCATAAGGGTAATAGGTAATCCTGATAAGGATCCTTTGCTCACAGGTGGTGAGACAGACTAGATATATCTTATTGCTGAGACCAACAAGACTAAAATATACAGCTAGGGCTGGCTGATTTACTTGTTTCAAAATAAGTTGTCTGGTATTATAGCAGAACCAGTATTATATGCTCGGTGGCAATGGGGAGTCCAGATGAGAGAGAGATGGGATCAACATCCTATCTGCTTTGAAACCAACTTTCATAATTCTTAAAACTGTTCTGAGCTAGAAAGGTACCTATTGCTTTTTTGAACAGCAACTACAGCATCTGCAAGCACATCATCCCAAGACAAAGAATTCAATAACTGTACTGCCCCAACTGTAAAAAATAATCACTGTCTTTGTTTCACCTAATGAGCTTGTTGCATACCCTTGTAAGTTCATAATCCCAGTTGTGCAGCTCTGACCAATTATTTGCATATGTAAATGTTATCTTTGGGTTAGTCACCCTAAGGAAAATGTTAGAATCTAAACCTGGGCCCCTTGATCACTGATGCTTAGCAATACCACTTCAGTTTCAATGGTTAGGCACAATTAGGCAAAAATGCAAAGCCTAGGATTGGCTGCTTCTTGCTCTGAGGGGATTTCTGTGGTGTTTAATGGATGGACTATCATCTTGGTAGATTATGGCTATCCTGTGTATGGTGTTTGTGAGCAAAAAACAGATAACATTCTGGATAAAAGCCCCATGTCCCAGTGAGGTCTTTGCTTACCCTTTAAGATACATAATCTTAGCTGAGAATCTCTGATCACTTCTTTGCATATGTGAATTGCTATTGGGCTTAGTCACCCTAAGGGTAATGGGCCCTTTGCTCACAGATGTCTAGAGAGAATAGCATCATCTCACTGATGTGGCCAAAATGGACAGCTGGGCTTTTTGAATGTATTTTTTGGCCACATCCACACAGGACCATTCAGCTAGATATATCTGGTTTGAACATCTCTTCCATTTAATAGCACCTGTGTCAATCATTTGAGTGGGTGTTTCCTAAAGTGCAGGTGATTGATGAAGGCAAGCCAAGTGCATTACAGGGGACAAATAAAAATGTAATTTAAATGGGGCTTTCAGCTTCTTAATTTCTAGACAGGTTTCCAACACATTGTTATACAATGCGTTGGAAACTTTTGAAGAATTCCAGGGGTTAAAAGCCTCATATAGTTCAATGAAAACTTGGATAATACTTACTTGTCCACCATGGTGCTAGAGTTCATCTTAGTAAATCAGCCTCCAGATGCTGATGTATAGGAATGCATGAGAAATACAGGTTTCTCCCTATGAGAACAGTAGAGCTGTTTCTAATTTCTGCAGAAGTCTCTGTGGGAAGGAAAACACAGGCAAATTTTTATGTACAATGAACTGAATGGACTTCCCCTTCTTACATTGTTGCATTCACACATCTTCATACACACACACACACACACACACACACACACACACACACACACACACACACACACACACACATACATACACACACACACACACACACACACACACACATATATATATGCACACACAGAGGTGTAACTAGAAGTCACTGGGCCCTGGTTCAAAAATTGCTACGCACCCCCCCAACCACATTGCCCCCAATGTCCTCCTCTCCACATTGCCTCCAACTCTCCACATTGCCCCAAATGTCCTCCTCACATTGCCCCCAACTCTCCACATTCTATCCAATGTCCTTCTCTCCACATTGCCCCCAACTCTCCATATTGTCCCAATGTCCTCTTCTCCACATTCCCACCAACTCTCCACATTACCCCCAATGTCATCCTCTTCACATTGCCTCCAAGTCTCCACATCTTCACATTGCCCCCAGTGTCCATCTCCTACCTCCCTGGTGGTCCTGCAGTGTGGCAGAAGAGGTCTGTGCCTCCTCCAGCACAGACCTCTATTAAGACCTGGAGCTCCCGCACAGATCTCTCTCTGCTAATGCAGAGCACTGGGAGATGATGTTATCTCCCAGTGCTCTGTATTACTAGAGTGCCGACAAGGGAGGGCTGAGCCGCTAGAGGTCCATGGTGCCAGACGGGCGGTCGTAGGGGGCAGCTGGGCCCCTGGAGTGATGGGCCCGGTCGCAGGTGCGACCCCTTTTGTCACGCCACTGTGCACACACACATACACTAAACCACAAATGCAAATAGAAGACATTCACACTGAGAATACTGCTGCGACAAAACAGAATTCACATGGGAATGAAACTGATTTTTGCCTATTCCTTCATGCCTATAGATTTTTCTCCCACTCCTACTGATCTACTCAGAAGGATTGTGTAAATAATTTTAGCAGCCTTTAGAAATTATTCAGAAAACCTTACAAGTCTCTCCAACAGATAACAGGAAATCCTGCTCACCTTTATGTTGAATCAATAAATGCATGTGCAGCTCATAATACATTTTTATTTATACAGCAACACTGTTTGCAGATATGCCGCAGACATTGGAAGGATTTATTATACACTATCTGCATCAAATACAAAGAAGCATATGGGAGGAAATGGAGAGTTTACAATCTATGTATAGATCCAGCTTACCACATTTCGTACAGCATAATTCAAGAAAATATAGGCAAATAGCTTCATTTCTCTGCTGACCCATAAAATGTTTGGAAAATTTAGATGTATGAGAATCATAGCTTCTAGTTTGTTGATGTAACCATTATTGTAGCTTTCTGTGGACAATTTCCATATTACTTTCCAATGGGATTTAGTTAAAATAACTTAGAAATGCTAAGGAACATCAAAGTTGACAGTGCACAAATAATATAGTACCTGGACTGAACTGGAGAGACTAATATTTGGAGGGGCAAACTGATTAACCTTTGAGTGCTAGAGAGGTAACAATTTTATTAATGTATACCTTAGGCCAACCGTAAACATTAATTACTCTTCTGTTCCTGTACTTTCGAGTGTTACATAAAAAGAACCTGAACTGAGGGGCATGTACATCTTAAAGGGATAGTAACACTTCGTTTTAACTTTATTTTATTTTGTAGGCATTAAAAAAACATGAAGAATGATATAAGTCTTATCTCTCAAACCTTTATGGTTTATGAGATATTCACAAGCAAAGTTCCCCTCCCCGCCCCTTTTTCCTAGTGTAAGCCATCTCTTCTCAGATGTGAGTCTGGTTGTATGACAGTACAGATAACAGAAGGGGACAATTTTCTTTGTATGAAAACAATGAAAGCCCTTCCCCCCTTGAAAAGTTTTTCAGCTTTTTCCATTATCTTAATTGAAGATTGTCCCTCTCTGCAGTCTACCTGGGCATCTCCCTTCTTATCTGGTTGAACAGGGGGGGGATACTTTGTTTGTGAATATCTCTTAAACCATAAAGGTTTCAGAGATAAGACTTATATCATTCTTCATGTTTTTTTAATGCCTACAAAATAAAATAAAGTTAAAATGAAGTATTACTATCCCTTTAAGGTCCACAGCACATGCAGATTTAATTAAATTAAACTATATCTGGATCACCTTCATTTCAATCGAGGATTATGGAGGATATGAATTTACATGTGTCATAGGAACATGTGTATCAATATTTTGCTAGTTAAAAAATAAGTTATAAATGCGATAGTGATTGATTACTGCCTAATTATTAAACCTTTGAGTGCTAAAGCACTCTGTCAAGGTTTAGCTGAACTGCTCTAACTCTGTTGTTGATTACTTCTGCCTGAGTTAATATAGATCTCTGCTGTTGATTGTGCTGCCTTCCCTTTCTTGGGTCAGGCTGACTCAGCTGACCTCTCTGTAATTACTCACCGTAGCCAACCCCTTCCAAGGTATTTAAAGCAGGTTGGCTCACTTTCTCCTTGCCCTTTTGTTGTTATTGCTGGCTGCTGTGCATTCTCCTGTGCTCCTGTTTATCCGTGTATGACCTGGCTTCTTCTGACGACCCTTCTGACTCCTGGCTTGTTCCTGACATCACTGACTTCTGTATTCCTGACTCCAGCTTGGCTGAGTACCCCCCCTTAGTTCCTGACCCCGGCTTGTCTTTTGGTTTATGCTCCTGGATCACCATTCTGTTTTGTTTGTTTTTTGTTACTTTAATAAAGATGTTTTGCATTTTATATTTTTTGTGTCTGTCTGGTTCCTGGTCCATAACACACTCAAAGCAATGCATTGTGTACCCCTCTGGCTCTCAAAAGGGTTAAACAAAATAGTGACAGAAATGTAAAATTAGTGACTTATGAGATAGATCAAAAGTGAACTCCCAGCAAATGTATTAGTGAGCCTTAGAGGCATATGTCTCTATAGCACTAGAAACAGAGATAAAATAGACAACTAAAAATGATTTTGCACGTAAAACTGAAAGCCAGACAAGGCAGTCTTGTTCACAATAAACTACAGAATAGTGACACGTTGATACATATGTCCTTTTACGTCACAATCTCAGGTGGAATTTTACTAGCACATTGTGAAAATACCGTCCCTAAATATAGTATATATTAGTAAATTAGGTAACATTTACGTATGCCTCCATGGACATGACAATGTAGAAAAGAGAAGACGCACTCATAGAAGAAACTTTCTTCAATATAAAATCCTTTATATTTTAATACAAGCATAAGTAGCAGACAATAGAAAACGAATATTCAATGTCTCGCGCGTTTTGTACTAAACGTACTTAATCATAGACACACTTAATTAGATCACGTGCACTACTTTTGAACTGTGCAATCACCGTACGTCATGATCACCTAAACCAATCAAGAATGAGTATTACCGAATACCAAATATATTCTAACTTAAAGGAAATGTTTCCATTTATTAATCTAATTCATACTCTTTCCTATATACTAGTTGCACCTGAACAAAAGCAAGCACTAAGCAATAGCCAAAATCTTAACAAAAATTACCCAAAATATAATTACTACATATCTCTTTTACAAATGGTACCATACAAACTTAAAAAATTAAGATTACCAATTGTAATCTCATAATATCCCTGGAAGATATACAAGTTTAACTGAACTAAGATACACTTGTACAGTATCCTTGATGAACATACCATAAGGGCATTAAAAGAATAGTAATACTTCATTTTAACTTTATTTTATTTTGTAGGCATTAAAAAAACATGAAGAATTATATAAGTCTTATCTCTCAAACCTTTATGGTTTAAGAGATATTCACAAGCAAAGTTTCCCCCTCCCGCCCCTTTTTCCTAGGGTAAGCCATCTCTTCTCAGTTGTAAGACCAGACAGATAACAGCAGGGGACACTCTTTTTACAATGAAAACAATGAAATCCCTGCCCCCTTGACAAGTTTTTCAGCTTTTTCCCTTATCTTAATTGAAGATTGTCCCTCTCTGCAGTCTACCTGGGCACCTCCCTTCTGATCTGGTTGAACGGGGGGGGGGGATACTTTGCTTGTGAATATCTCTTAAACCATAAAGGTTTGAAAGATAAGACTTATATCGTTCTTCATGTTTTTTTAATGGCTACAAAATAAAATAAAGATAAAACGAAGTATTACTATCCCTTTAAGTGTACAGCATAACATCATATTCTCTATTAAGTCCATTGGGAATACGACTTCCCAATGTAAATATCCAAAATACTTCTCTCTGGGACAGCTGAAGAGCCAGATCCCTGCCTCTAACTGACGGGGGGATGCGTTCAATACCCTGAGCCTGCAGAGAGGATATATCTGACCTGTGTATGGTACAAAAATGCTGTGATACTCCAGTTCTTAACTGCCCACATGAAATGTTGCTTAGATGTTCTCTGACTCTCTCTCTTAATGTGCGACTCGTCTTACCTACATACTGTACATGAAATAAAGTGCAATTAATAAGGTAAATAACATTCCTAGTGGCACAATTAATATAATGATTGATAAAAAAAAATCTTGTTATTGGTTGCAGAAGAAAACTGTTGCCCTTGACCAGGGGAGGGCTGGAAACTTGAGGCCTGGGGGCAAATACAATCTACTAGCCCATTTCTTCAGTCGCTCCAGCCCAGCGTCCCAGCCCATCCCCTTTAGTTACTTTAATATTGGCATTAATGCTGTTAAGTAAGACAAACGAGACCACAGAGCCTACAGCTGAAATGCGGATACTCTAGTGATACCATAAAGCTTACAATTTAAGTACAGCAACATGATTGATACCATAGATCTTACAAGGGAAATGGGTTATGCTGTTAGTGTAGCTTTATTTGGATTTTAGCTCTGTAGCATCATTTGTGTAGTTCTATTTCAATTGTAAGCTCTGTGGTATCACTAGTGTAGCTCCATTTACAGCAGCAACTGGGAGATTGAGTGAGGCAGTGGCCCAATGGCCCATACATGTGACCAGCCCAGGGGGCAATTGCCCCTCTGCCCCCCAGGCCAGCCCTCCCCTGCCCTTGACACACTTTAGAACATGTACCACATCTGTTGTTACCACATTTGAACATTCCGGTTGTGGACAACCATGTATTTTTATTTTTATTGGACATGACATCCAGGCTTGATTGAAGAAGATGTTTTTTTGGCCATAATAAGGTAAGTGAATGTTTTTTCATTAGGATGTGTTACTTCTTTAAATAAACAATATCCACAAGTAAGTCTGTACGTGCTGCTTTTTTAGGGTGACATTCTGCTATGTTCTTCTGTACTTTTAGCTCTTTGTTATCTGTGCAAAAGAGGGAGCTCTGGAAGGATAATTCTGCCTCGCAGCAGAGCATGTTTTATGAATGTTACACTGAGAATTGCAATCCCACGTCCTGTAACAAGATGAAATACTTGAATGTAACTGAGCATTCTAAGTGACACAGAAGAGACAGGATACATGTGTCTCTGTAATTTGTGTGTAGGAATACATATAGACTAATGGATATAGAAGGTAGATGTCATGGTGGATCCCTGTGTAAATGTTTTATCTGTCTCAAATGAAATCTATAGAACAAAATATCTTAAATGTTTCTTCAAGTGAATGGAATAAAAATTGTTTGTTTAGAAAATGTGTCACACAGTGGAACTAATTTATTGGGTTTGATTTAGCTTCCTTATACTAGGAAGATATTGCTGTCTTCTGTTTCCATTATTGAGCACTGGACATGGTCATAGCTGGGAACATTTTGTTGAGGACCCTCCGGAGAGGGGAGTCCTGTGGCACCTCTGGGAGAGAAAAAATATGTGATTTGTGTCAGAAAGGGGAGGGGCTTAATCATGAGTGGGGGAGGAGCTTAAAATTGGAAAAAGTCAAGTCAAATTAAGCCGGGGAAGGAGGAGAAAAGGCCGAGGAGTGGAAGGATCTCAGTGGGAGGAGTGGATGTGGGCAGAGTTTCATTAGCAACTCCCCACATCCCCCTCTACCCCAGAGACCTGATAAAGCTAAAACCGGAGTCTCTGGGGGAAATTCAGAGAGTTCTCAGCTATGGACATGATAGCACTGATATAGGCACATATGGGCATACGTATAATGACAAAAATGGAGCAATTGTGAGACATGCTAACTGTAATATAGGATACAAATAAACATTCTGCTTCTTTAGAATGGAATTACAATACATTAACATTACACAACAAATATCAGACTGATGCATGGAAGACATATATTTAATCCTTTGAGTGCCAGAGAGTTTAGCAACAAATTGTTTGTTAAAGAAACCTTATCTTCCTGGAAGACATCTGTAATTATGACACACTGCGATCACAAACTTCCCTGATGACGTTCCAGGACCATCAGTGCTTTTTAACCCTTAAAGGACCGGCTGCGAGCATTGTTGGCATTTAAGGACCAGAGAGCATTTTTTTTACAGGATCAGATTCAGGGCTCCCCGAGCTGCAATGAGAGCCCTGAAATCCATAATGTGCTAGGACAGTTACTGGTCCTTTAGGGAAGTTTTTCCATAAGGGTCCTGGCTCGTCATGGTTCCTTAACCCTTTGCACTCAAAGGGTTAACACTTGGACAATCATGACGGTCCCAGCACCTCATGAGTCATTAAAGAGTTAAAGAATTTCTAAAGTTAAAAAATATGTTGTATTAGCCATTTTTGACTTATAAAATTAGATTTAGAGTTATTTAGATGTATAGATTATGCTAATTAAGGCTGCCAAGCATTGGTCCTATTTTAACTCCTACACTCACTGATACTATTCAGCAAGCATTGCCCACCCGCACTAGCACTGAAAGGGTTAAGTGTCTGTGAGTGGAGGCAGTGTCTATAATACACCCCCACTTCATATAAGGGGCAAAATTGTGAGTATTATACACAAGATTTTACGTTATAGGAAATTGCAGATATAATACAAACAGTAAATAGATGGATATACTCATCTACTCAGTAAAGGATTCCTACCTAGGTAAATTAATGCGTTAACACCTTAATGACTGCCCGATCAGGGGGTGGCAGCCGTTAAGGACTACAACACTTTATTTTTTTTGCAGTGAATTATGGGGAGGCAGAGCGGTTCTCAGCCGCGCTGCTATCCCAAAATTTCATGACGTCCCAGGACCTTCACCAGTCCTTAACATCCAGACCAGAGTCATGATGTTGTGTGACACTAAGGGATTAAAGGTATAGTAATACTTTGTTTTATCTTTATTTTATTTTGTAAGCATTAAAAAAAAATAAAGAACGATATAAGCCTGATCTCTCAAACCTTTATGGTTTGAGAGATATTCACAAGCAAAGTTTCCCCTCACTGACCAAAACAGTCAAGACTGCCATCTAGCTGTCAGATTTAGAATCCGTGGACCAGCCGTGGCTCTGCAGCAGAGCCGAGATCGCGAGACATAAGAAGAACTACTTGATTTGAATAGTCTACAAAGTGTGCCTGGTTTGCAAGCACACTTTGCAATGAAATAGTTATTTTTATATCTTGCGATCTCGGCTCTGCTGAAGAGCCACCGGTTATCTGCGGACCGGATTCCAAATCTGACAGCTAGATGGCAGACTTGACTGTTTTGGTCAGCGAGCGGAAACTTTGCTTGTGAATATCTCTCAAATCATAAAGGTCTGCGAGATAAGATGTATATTGTTCTTCATGTTTTTTTTGATGCCTACAAAATAAAATAAAGATAAAACTAAGTATTACTATCCCTTTAAACAAAATAAGTATAAATTATTCCAATGGGATCATTCTCTTTTATATGCCATTTTGTTATAGGTACATTATCCCTTCAATACTGTCAAGCAATTCCTTGCAGATCTATTTTGGCATTAAAAAGGTTAAGCCAGCAAAGCGAGATCATTGCTAGAGGCTGGATCAGGACAGCAGGGAGAGAAGGTGACACTGTACCTGCTCTGTGGAAACAAAGAATTGCATTAGAGTTATTAGATGCTGGATTATCTTGCTGTGTGACACCTTCAGTATTACAGGCATCTGTCAGGTCCTGGTATTCTGCGTACTATCCCTGTAGGCCCTCACCAATCAAATCAACTCAGTCGATGTTCTCATTCTGTTTGTGACACCTCCTTGCTGACAAGAATTATAACACTGTAGTAATAACATTATAACATCATGGTAATAGCTGTGGAAGCCAAGAGAGAAGATGTCTACTGGAAAATACAATGACTTTGAATTAAGGGAAGTTGGCTTGAGCGCCAACTTCTTATGACCTTGGGCAAAGCAGTTCCTTTTCACTGTGTATTAGGCAACACAAATATGATTGCAATAAAATATATTGTGTTTCTGCAGCTGTTGAAACCATATGCACTATTAGAATAAGCAACCAAAGAATGAATACATTTTTATGATATTTTTATCTTCTTGAAACGTCACTGATAGCAGGATGGTTGAAGCAATATTAACACAAATTCAGCCTACAAAAATATGTATGTATGTCATCTTCCTAGAACAGATTATGAGAACTGAAGATATGATACACTAAGGGGGTAATTTACTAGGCACTGAAGAAGGTATCATATTAGACAATATGCTGATCTCTGACGCTATCCAACTCTACCTCTTCATAAATAGTAAAGTAAATCCTTCCTTATCCTACCCTTGATTCCAGGGAAGAGCTGGCCTGGGGGGCAGAGGGGCAATTGACCCCTGAGCCGGTCATATGTCTGGGCCGGTGGGCCACTGCCTCCCTCTTGTTTCTGTAAATGGAGCTACACTAGTGATATCGCAGAGCTTACAATTGAAATGGAGCTACACAAATGATACCACAGATCTATAATTCAAATGGTGCTCCACTACCAGCATAACCCATTTCCTTTGTAAGCTCTATAGTATCACTACTGTAGCTTTGGTTAAAGGGATAGTAATGTTTCATAATAAAAGCAGCTCTAATTAATCATCATAGTATTTGGAATTTGGAGAGTGTTATTTCAATTTTGTCAGAGTTGTAGTTCAAGAGTAATTCAATGAAAAAGTGTCCCCCTCCCGCCCCTTTTACTGATGTAACACTTTTCAGCCAGAGCAGAAGGGAGGTGCCCAGGTAGACTGCAGAGAGGGACAATCTTCAATTAAGATAAGGGAAAAACCTGAAAAACTTGTCAAGGGGGGCAGGGCTTTCATTGTTTTAATTGTAAGAAGATTGTCCCCTACTGTTATCTGTCTGGTCTATGGACTGCATTCCACATCTGAGAAGAGATTGCTTACACTACTCAAAAGGGGAGGGATAGGGAAACTTTGCTTATGAATATCTCTTAAACCATAAAGGTTTGAGAGATAAGACTTATACCATTCTTCATATTTTTTTAATGCCTATAAAATAAAGTTAAAACAAAGTATTACTATCCCTTTAAATTGTAAAGCTCTGTAGTTTCAGTAGTTTAGCCCCATTTCAACTGTAAGCTTTTGGGCAGTCTCTACTGCACATGACTGCATCGCGTGCTCCGCCAGTGAGGCAGCAGCAGTACACTGAGCAGTACCGTTCTCTTTACCTCACCGCACCTTGGCCCATGTACACGGGCATTTACACTAGTATAGTAATAAAGCCACTGTGCTACCAGAAGACTTTTACTTTCACTTTTTCCCAGAAATAAAAGTGTGACTATCTCCTAAACTATACACCTGCTGGAATTTTAGTTAACATGATGACACATAGGCAGTTTTGAATAAGGCTTTAAAATCATTTAAAAAAAATCCTCAAGGCAACATTTGCAATGATATTGCGTTAAAGGGATAGTAATACTTTGTTTTATCTTTATTTTATTTTGTAGGCATTAAAAAAACATGAAGAACAATGTAAGTCTTATCTCTCAAACCTTTATGGTCTGAGAGATATTCACAAGCAAAGTTTCCCCTCCCTCCCCTTTTACCTAGTGTAATCCATCTCTTCTCAGATGTGGAATGCAGTCCATAGACCCAGGGCCGGATTTACATCACAGGAGCCTGTAGGCACAGAAATCTGAAGCGCCCCTCCCCCATTGGCTATCTCCACTGGACACCTCCACAATGCTGCAAATCTCCACATTAACCCCCATTTCCATATTGCCCTCACATTACCCCCATCATCTCCACATTGCCCCCATCAGCTCCAACTTGCCCTCACATTACCCCTATCAGCTCCACATTGCCCTCACATTACTCCCATCAGCTCCAACTTGCCCCCATCAGCTCCAACTTGCCCTCACATTACCCCCATCATCTCCAACTTGCACCACATTGCCCCGTTTCCTACCTCCCTGGTGGTCCAGTGGCAGGCTTCTGCACAGAACTGTAGCTCCCGTTGCTCCTGTGCGGTCTTCTCTTTAGGAATGCAGAGTGCTGGGAGATGATGTCATCTCCCAGCGCTCTGCATTACTAAACAGCCACCAAGGGAGCAACAGCAGGATCACTGGGCGGCAGGCAGCGGGTAGGGTGAATGAAAATATAAAAAAAAAAAAAAAAAAAAAGAATTGATTCCAATGACAGGCGCCCCTCTGTGGGGTGCGCCTGTAGGCAGATGCCTACTCTGCCTTATAGCAAATCCGGCCCTGCATAGACCAGACAGATAACAGAAGGGGACAATCTTCTTCCTATGAGAACAATGAAGACCCTGCCCCCCTTGACAAGTTTTTCAGGTTTTTCCCCTATCTTAATTGAAGATTGTCCCTCTGTGCAGTCTAACTGGGCACCTCCCTTCTGATCTGGCTGAGCAGTGTTACATCAGTAAAAGGGGTGGGAGGGGGATACTTTATCATTGAATTACTCCTAAACTACAACTCTGACAGAATTGAAATAACACTCTCCAAAGTCCAAATACTATGAAGATTAATTAAAGCTGCTTTTATTAGGAAACATTACTGTCCCTTTAAACCTTTAAGGGCCGGAGAGGATGTGCAATGAATATTCAGAGCCTGATACAGCATCCAGAGCAAGACGGGAGGTTAGTACTACTCCTGCCCGCTATACAACAGCTAAAATTCAGCCCAAGGGATAGAGGATCCAAAAGTACCGGACGGGAGGTGAGCCACTGCAGGTGGAGGAGACGCTATCTGCCCGCTTAAAGGCCTTATCTCTAGGACATATGACATCAGTGGCTACAAAGAAATACATCATATGTCAGGAGTGGACTAAGACTTAGAGATGTGGTAAGGGCGGTATAAACCGTCTCCTTTTCATCATATATTCATCTTCATTTACCATCTATATCCATATCTGGGAACTTTTTCTTCTGGCCTCCACGGAGGGGGAGGCCTGTGGTGCCATTCAGGGAGACAAATGGCACGATTTGCCTCAAAAGGAGGTGGGACTTAATCATGACTGGGGGCGGGGCTTCAGAAAGTTGTAAAACTATAGGCAAATAGGCTGGAGAAGGAGGAGAAATGGGCTGAGAGTGGGTGGAACTGATAGGGAAGGAGCACAAATGGGCAGACTTTCTTAAAAAATTGCCCACACCCCAGAGAATCAGACCCTGCCCTGGAGATTCAGTAATGCAGAGCCAAAACTGGAGTCTCCGGGGCAAACCCGGAGGGTTCCCAGCTATGTCTATATCATCCCACTTATCATCTAGCATCTTTTCTACATTGATTGGTTGTTATTATAAGGACTATATCACACAAACATTGTCTTCATCAGTACTTAGAATGGTTATACATTAAATATTAAGCATTTGATTTTATCATCCTATATAATAATTCGCTTAAACATGTGTAACAATGAAGTCATGCGCAGTAGAGACTGCTGCACGTGCTGCAGTCATGCGCAGTAGAGGCTGCCCGCGCCGCAGCTGATACAGAGCTGGACGCTAAGGAGCGTCCAGCTCTGTATCAGCCGCGGCGCGGGCAGTCTCTACTGTGCATGACTGCTCAGCGACCGGCTGGCAGTGGCACTGTGGCCCGTGTAACATGCTCTTCAACTAGCTTTTATTATATTGTTACATGAATTCCTATAAGGGTACCCTTTTTACATGCATTGTGAATAAAAATATTTTGATCAAGATTATAGCGCTCTTCTCTTTTTACCCATTCTGGAGCTCGATTCTATTACCCGCGCTAAAACCAGAGTTACAAGAAAAACAAGTAGAGCAAATTTTTCAAACGTGTTACGTCGGTATTCTATTGCAGAACCACAGTAAAACAAAACTGGCATAGACAGCACTTTTCAGAGTAGTAAAAAAATTGGCGCTGTCTGCATTTATTCGACTACCGCCTACAAAAAACGTGCAAAATGTCAAAGTCCAAGGAAATAGGCGTACATTTGATGACAGAAAGATCAAGGTCAGTGTTTGATGTGTACCCCACATAACAAAATCCGACAGAGTGCCCCCTTTCAACATATTAACCCCCCCTTTTAAAAGTCGACTTTCAGCGCTTTCTTTCACCACTTTAATTCGACTAATATTGTTCACATTAAACATTTTAACCCCCGCTCCCCCTTGAAAATTTGAGTACAGTGCTCCCATGACTTTCTTTCACCATTTTTATCTGACATTTTTCTTCTTCTATTTTTTTTTCGACATGCCCTTGTATCTTGTATTGCAAGATTAACCCTATGAGTACCAGAGAGGTAGCAACACATTGCAACGTGTTTGCTACGCATTTGACACTCAAAGGGTTAAAAGAATTAGTGGAAACAGTGCTCCTCAATATTACATAAACCTATATCTTGATTCTAATGAGTAGCCTAAACTCTATTTTATGAGATCAGCTCTTAGTAAATAATAGGGATCTAACCTCCATTATCTTTATTAGCCACCCTTACACTGCTGGTCGCTTCTGAGCCCTGGGCTGTAGAAACCTCAGAGTTCTCACAGCCAGCGTGTGTATGTATGGCTTGCTGCCAAAAGCCGACAATAAGTTCCAATCTACCCTTGCAACAAAGTATTCTTGAGCACACTGACTGAATACTTTGTTGCAAGGGTAGATTGGAACTTATTGTGTGCCTGTTTTATTTTTAGCGCTGGTAATAGAATTGAGCCCGTAATGGGTTATATTTTTGTTATTCGTTTTGATTTAATGGTGGGTTGCAAGCACCCACTTACAGAGAATTTTAGCACTTTATTTGAGTCTATTATTATCACTATTATAACCATCATAATCATATATACTTTTTCTTTTCTCTTTTCCCTTGACTATATACCAATTTTTTCAATAAGGCTGATAGAGTGTGCAGTCTTTCTTTCTTTTATTGATGTTAGGTTTTCTAATACATGGAACCCCCACTTATCCTTAAACGGACAGTAATGTTTCAAAATAAAAAGCAGCTCCAATTATTCATCATGGTATTTGGGCCATGGAGAGTGTTATTTCAATACTGTCAGAGTTGTAGTTCAAGAGTAATTCAATGACAAAGTATCCCCCTCCCGCCCATTTTACTGATGTAATACTGCTCTCCTCAGAGCAGCAAGACTATCCAGATGGATCGCAGAGAGGGACAGTCTTCAGTAAGCATAAGGATAAATCTGAAAAACCTGTCAAGGAGGGCAGGGTTTTCCTTATGGTCAAAGTAAGAAGATTGTCCCTTGCTGTGATCTGTCAGATCAAACAACCAGATTCCACATCTGAGGGGAGGAGGCTTACACTAGGTAAAAGGGGTGGGAGGGGGATATTTTATCATTCAATTACTCTTGAACTACAGCTCTGACAGTATTGAAATAACTCTCTCCATGGCCAAAATACTATGAACATTAATTGGAGCTGCTTTTATTGTGAAACATTACTATCCCTTTAAAAGGTTAAATTAGGATTTGCAGGGGTAATCTTTTGAAACGTCTCTGGGTTTTTTATTTGTTTATTTCAGGAAATACTGTAAAAATAAAGGAATTCTGATATAGTAAACAAAACTACCAACAGACTGACATTTTTGGAGATAGCCTGCAGTTTTTATGAATATTTGTTTTGTGCTTTGATTTGATATGACATATCCTCTCTTTTTAATGTTTTCTTCAATAAGTGGCTCATTTATCTATTTCATTTTTTATTTTGTAGAAATCCTAGGGGGCTTTTGAGTGCTAAATAATATGTTATTGTTTCCTTTTTATTTATTATTTTTTTAATAAACATTTTGATTTATTAGCAGCACCTCTCATAATCTGTGGATTGAATTTCAGAGTATACTGTTTATATAGCAGAGGGTACTCAAACCCTTGTGGAGCAGAGGGAATGTAATGCATTGCTTCACAAGGTGCTGCCCCTTCCAGAGGCGTAACTAGAAGCCATGGGGCCCTGGTGCAAAAATTGCCACGGGCCCCCCTCCAACCACATTGGCCCCCCTCCAACCACATTGGCCACCTCCACATTGCCCCTTCCACAATGCCCCTCATTCTCCACATTTCCCCCCAATCTCCACAATGCCCCCATCACAATGCCCCTCATTCTCCACATTTCCCCCCAATCTCCACAATGCCCCTCATTCTCCACATTTCCCCCCAATATCCACAATGCCCCTCATTCTCCACATTTCCCCACAATATCCACAATGCCCCTCATTCTCCACATTTCCCCCCAATCTCCACAATGCCCCTCATTCTCCACATTTCCCCCCAATCTCCACAATGTCCCCATCACAATGCCCCTCATTCTCCACATTTCCCCCCAATCTCCACAATGCCCCCATCACAATGCCCCTCATTCTCCACATTTCCCCCCAATATCCACAATGCCCCCATCACAATGCCCCTCATGCTCCACATTTCCCCCCAATATCCACAATGCCCCTCATTCTCCACATTTCCCCCCAATCTCCACAATGCCCCCATCACAATGCCCCTCATGCTCCACATTTCCCCCCAATCTCCACAATGCCCCTCATTCTCCACATTTCCCCCCAATCTCCACAATGCCCCCATCACAATGCCCCTCATTCTCCACATTTCCCCCCAATATCCACAATGCCCCCATCACAATGCCCCTCATGCTCCACATTTCCCCCCAATCTCCACAATGCCCCCATCACAATGCCCCTCATTCTCCACATTTCCCCCCAATCTCCACAATGCCCCCATCACAATGTCCCTCATTCTCCACATTTCCCCCCAATCTCCACAATGCCCCCATCACAATGCCCCTCATTCTCCACATTTCCCCCCAATCTCCACAATGCCCCCATCACAATGCCCCTCATGCTCCACATTTCCCCCCAATCTCCACAATGCCCCTCATTCTCCGCATTTCCCCCCCATCTCCACAATGCCCCTCATTCTCCACATTTCCCCCCAATCTCCACAATGCCCCCATCACAATGCCCCTCATTCTCCACATTTCCCCCCAATCTCCACAATGCCCCATCACAATGCCCCTCATGATTATGTCATCTCCCAGCGCACTGCATTACTCGAGCGCTGGCCGCCGGGACATCAGCTGTGCTGAGGGCGGGTGGCGAGGGGGTCGCAGTGGGCAGCCGGGCCCCTGAGAGTGACGGGCCCGGTGCAGGTGCGACCCCTGTGACCCCTATTGTTACGCCACTGGCCCCTTCCCCTCACTGCTGCACAAGGGGTTAAGAACCACAAATGCTCAAAGTTATGTGAACTTAACTTCAAGGTTATGACCAGATGGTATTATACACCACTGAAGCTTGCTTCTATTTACCCTACCGCCTCCAGATTCTGTTGGAGATGTCTCTCTGATATGGGTACGATGTATCACATTTGGTGGTCTTGTCCTTCTCTCATTCCTTTCTGATCCAGTGTTCTGAATTTAAAGGAGCAGTAAACTTTTTTAATGAAAAAATATATATTGTAGGGATTTTCCTACTGAGTAAAATAAGGGTACTCCCAATGCAAAGAGATTTATATTTCCAGAGTTATTACAGGTTAAACCCATGTTTTTTTTTACATTAGATTTCCTGTTAGATTCTAATGGAGAGGAAAGTCAGAGACATACAGTTCTCCATAGAATGTAATAGAAACTGCCTGTCACTTCCTGTCAGTTAGAACTATCAGGAAGTAAACACAGTAAATTCACTTCCTGGTTATTTAAACTGATATAAACTTTGAATAAAACATCTGACAGCGATGAGAGTGACCTTGTTTTATTCAGCAGGAAATGCTCTGTAAAATATGTGTTTTCATAAAAAAAGTTTACTGCTCCTTTAATATCCAGATTAGTAGGAGTCACCGTACCTCTTGACCCTATCTTCTGTCTCCTTCATCTTGTCCTGTCTGCTTTTCCCTCTGAGGCTCTGCGACATAAGACCCCCTTGATACTTATGCTCTCTGTAGCCAAATCATTGATCCCTCTTTTTTGGAAGTCTAAATTGGTTCCATCTGCCTCCTTATGGCGTCAACATATGGACACTCTTCTCTCCATGGAAAAATGCCATGCTATTAACACTTCCTCTGTCTCAACCTTCCTAAGTCACTGGAAAAGTTGGATAGATATTAGACCATCATTATAACCTCCCCATATTCCGCTGTTTCATCCACAACAAACCGTGGGCATTCCGGACCCCTTTGTTTTACTTTCTGACATCGCATTATTACGGCCTTCAGACCAGTCTGGGTTCTCCACCTCTCCCCGACCCTCCTGACTCTCACATCTTTTAAATACGACATTGTTATTATTATTATTTTTTCTCTCCCCCTCCATACCTCCCCTATTGTTCCCTCTTCCCCTTTCCTTTTTCTAAGATATCTACGCCCACATTTCTTAACACAACTTATCATTCCATCGATTTAGCGATCTTCTTCACTGTATCTTAACCCCTTAATGACCCTTGCTGGTCATAGTACGTCAAGGGTCGATCTGACTGAATGACCCATGACGTACTATGGCCGTCATGGAATTCCGGGCTCCCCCAACGGCTGCACGCCATTGGGGGAGTCTGGAACCGGAAGGAGCAATAAAAAAAATGCTCCGTGGTCCTTAACTGACCGCGCCGTGCCGATCGCCCGGTCGTTAAGGGGTTAAAACCTATTCATATTGTATATACATATACGTTTATGTACTCTCACATATTATTCCTTCTGATGTGACTTGCATTGTCAATCCCTTATTGTTATATGCATATTCTACTATGCCTATGAGTTACTCTCGCTGCTTGTACTACTTCTGTATATGATGAGAAGTTACTGTTTCTTTGCCTTGTAACTTTGCGCAATTTTTCGAATAAAGTTTTATTAAAAAAAAAAAAAAAGAACCACAAATGGATCAAGATTTCAGGGTTTACTGGCTTGAGCACACGTTAGATAATAAAAGAATCTTCTGCACTAATTAGAAGGGAAACAATTATTTGGAAAATCAACTGTTTTATAGCGGACAAATAAATTAATAGTGATTTAAATGGGGAGTTTTGACCCGTTGGCCTCTCTATCTTTTAAGGTGTTATAATCCTCATTTGAATTAATTAATGAAAGATAAGTGCTTAGCTCTCTTAGGGTTCGATTTAATAACCTGACCTAAAAAAGCCAGTAGGGCAAAAATGGATACCGACCCAGAAAAGAAAATGTCTAAGTCGGTATACAATTGCCCTGCCAGCTAAAAACACAGTGGACGTTAGGCCACAGAAATGGTCTTGTGCCCAAACATTCATTTTGTAAGTTAAAGGGATAGTAATGTTTCATAATAAAAGCAGCTCTAATTAATCATCATAGTATTTGGGCCATGGAGAGTGTTATTTCAATTCTGTCAGAGTTGTAGTTCAAGAGTAATTCAATGACAAAGTATCCCCCTCCCGTCCCTTTTACTGATGTAACACTGCTCAGCCAGATCAGAAGGGAGGTGCCCAGGTAGACTGCAGAGAGGGACAATCTTCAATTAAGATAAGGGAAAAACCTGAAAAACTTGTCAAGGGGGGGCAGGGCTTTCATTGTTCTCAAAGTAAGAAGATTGTCCCCTTCTGTTATCTGTCTGGTGTATGGACTGGATTCTACATCTGAGAAGAGATGGCTTACACTAGGAAAAAGGGGCGGGAGGGAAACTTTGCTTGTGAATATCTCTCAAACCAAAAAGGTTTGAGAGATAAGACTTATATCGTTCTTCATGTTTTTTTTTAATGCCTACAAAATAAAATACAGAGATAATGAAGTATTACTATCCCTTTAAGTTCCCAAAACCCCACTAAATAGTGCAATAATGGGAACATCAAAGGAAAAAAGCTAACGATTCGTGTCTGACATACTGCCTAGCACCTATCATTAGCTTATCTGTGCTACACTTACCTGTCATCCACTCTCTGTCTCCTTCTATCTTCATTCTGTTCCTCTTTCTTCTCTTCTCCCTCTTCTCTCATCTGTCTTCAGTCTTCTTTTCTTGTAGCTGTAAAAGAAAAAATATCCATAAATAAATGTTCTCTGAATATAATCCGCACACCTATACATAGTTTAACTTCCTGAGTGCCAGAGGGGTACGCAACACATTGCTCTCTGTGACTCCAAGGGTTAAGCTATGTATAGGTGTGCGGGTAGAAACTTAATAACATGCTCCAATGGTTAAATAAAATGTGCCCATGTTCGTTGCAAAATCAAATATTTTTTAATAAAAATATCCTTCTTTTATTCTATTTCACCTCCACTGTGTGCGGCCCGAGGTGGTGGCGTAGGCAGAGAAACTGAGTTGCACTTTTACCTTACGAGCCAATGCCTGTTTCACAGTGAGGGAATTTGAACAGAGACTGTCTTTATGTATGGGAAGTCTCTGTTCCAATTCCCTCACATTCATTGGCTGGGATGTGTGCTTATGCACATCCTAGCCAATCAGCTTCAAGCACTGCTGGCAAAAGTAAAAGATCATTCCCATGCTTAACAGTTGGCAAGGTGTTATTTTATTCAAATACTTCTCTTTTCTTTTTTTGGCCAAATGTACCATTGGTGATTGTAGCCAAAGAGTCCAGTTTCAAGTACATCAGACCACAGCAATTGGTTTCAAAATGTGTTGTATACTTCATATGTTGACTTTTGTGATGAGATGACAGGTAAGGTTTCCTTCTGATATCTCGTCCATGCAGATCATGTCTGTGCAAATGACACTGCACAATGGAATGGTGCACCTCTGCTCCTGTGCCAGCAAAACATTCCTGTAGGTTCCTTTGCGGTGATATGGAAGGTTTGCTTTATATTTCTCACCAGTCTATAAACAGTTCTATTGGAGATTTTTCTATATCTTCCAGATCATCTCTCAGTTCAACAGTTTCCTTTAATTTGCTTTTCATAATGGCATTTTGTACAGTGGAAATTGCAAGCAGGAACCATTTAAATATCTTTTTGTAGCCTTTACCTGCTTTGTCAATTAACTTTATTTTCTAATCCACGGTCAGGCGCTTAGCGGAGCCCATAGTTGTGGAGTGTAATCACAGCACCCTGAGAGGTTTGAAGAGTCAGGGAATTTATTAAGTTCTGGAGTTCTCATCACATAACTTAGATTATCCCCTTCAGGACTGACCTGCGCACACTCGGCCGGCACTTAAGGACCATGGACCTTTTTTTTCCAGTTCCGGGCTCCCCGAATGGTCCTGGCACATCATGGGTCATTAACACAAAACAACCCATGATGTGCCATGACTGTCAAGGGTCGTTAAGGGGTTAAAGAGTCAATTAAGTTTGGAGACCTTATGAAAAAATAAAACTAGTTGATCTCCTGGAAGGGTACCCAAACTTTTGCATATGCCACATTTTCTGTTTTATCTTTTTCAGTCTGTTAAATACAGCCAATAAATAATAACGGTGCATTACAATTTGCAGAAATATGTCAAGTTTGAGATTACTCACTGCAGAGGTTTTGTTAACTTCTTTCACTTAAAAAATCAACAAGGTATGTAATTTAGCCATGGGTGCCCAAACTTCTGCTTATCACTGTATTTAGACATTATGAGAAGCTTAAAACGGAACTGTCACTTAGCTATAAGTGCCCACCAATTAGTTCTTAGTATTTTGGTAAGCACTGAAGTCCTTTTATAATGTTTATCAAGTGCCAACATTATTTAGAAATATAAGTTCTTATGAGACTCAGCGGAGACATCTTGCCGAAAAGTGATCTGTCCGTTCCCATCTCCACAATGATTGGCAAAAGACCTAAGGGAGAGTTGCATTATACCGCATGGTACATATAGGAACGGACAGCTCAGACGCACAGATCCCTCTTCAGCAAGATGTCTGCTCTGTCATCTGGAGGTAAGTCTCATAAGAACTTATATTTCTAAATAATGCCAGCACTTAAAAAAAATTATAAAAGGATTTCAATGCTTACCGCTATGCTAAGAATTAAGTGGGGGACAGTGATAGTTACGCTCTAATAGTTGCTAAGAAATGGGGAAAATGTAGATTTACTAATAACCACCTAGACAGTCACAATGATGTCACTAGTTGGCGCTGGACAGACAGACTATTTTTAAGTTATATCTGTCTTTAGTGGAAAGGTACTCTAGTAGCCAATTTTCAGCTTCAAGGGGCCTCACCTTGAGATCTCAAAGGTCTCACAATCTCCAGAATTAACCAATGAAATCCTATGATTAGAAATCAGAGAAGCATTGCTGTGTGCACACCAGAGACAACAGAGGAAAGGGATTTGGGAGTAATTATTTCTAATGACTTAAAGGTAAGCAGGCAATGTAATAAGGCGATGGGGAATGCAAGCAGGGCACTGGGTTGTATAGCTAGGGGCATTAGTAGCAGAAAAAGGGAAGTAGTCATGCCACTCTACAGATCTCTAGTTAGACCTCACCTAGAGTATTGTGTACAGTACTGGAGACCCCATCTCCAGAAGGATATTGATACTCTAGAGAAAATTCAAATAAGGGCTACTAAAATGGTGACTGGTCTACAGGAAAAGAAATATCAGGATAGACTAAAGGATCTGAATATGTATAGCTTGGAGGAGAGAAGAGAGAGAGGGGATATGATAGAAACATTCAAATACATGAAGGGATTCAACAAAGTAAAGGATGGAAGTATATTTCAAAAGAGTAAAAACATTAGGACAAGAGGCCATAGTCTAAAACTAGAGGGAAACAGGTTTAGATGTAATGTAAGAAAGTTTTACTTCACTGAGAGGGTAGTAGACAAGTGGAATAGCCTACCAGCAGAAGTGGTAGATGTCAATACAGTGACAGAATTTAAGCATGCATGGGATAGGCATAAGGCGGTCCTTAACATAAGAAAAGACCAAGGACCAAAAAAGGTTTGAGGTTGTGTGGTTTTTTTTTTACAGTAGGAAATTGGGCAGACTAGATGGGCCGAATGGTTCTTATCTGCCGTCAAATTCTATGTTTCTATGTTTCTATACATCAATATGTCTGCTTTACCTACAAAAATGAAATGGCCTAAGGAAGTTAACCATGAAAATTAAAGGGGTCCTGTATATATTCTTATACTTGAGAGCTTCCATTAAAAGGTGCCTCAAAGATACATAAAATGCACTTTTGAATAATGGCAAATGTTGATCAGTTATAGAGGAAACTTATTGCAACACAGGGAACAAATCCTGCTTATTTAAACTGGACTTTAATACTTTGGGGGAGATTCACTAAGCGGTGATTAAGAGGTTACATAGTTACATAGTAGTTACATACTAGTTTAGGTTGAAAAAAGATTTGCGTCCATCAAGTTCAACCCTTTTCCTATTCCTGTTTACACCAGTTGATGCAAAAGAAGGCAAAAAATCCCCCTCAATACAGCAATTTCAAATTCTGCTTTGAATGGGGGAAAAATTCCTTCTTGATTCCAAGTGGCAAAAAGATTTCGCCTTGGATCAACAAGCACTTAATATATATTAATCCCAATACTAACATACCTAGCACTCTATGTTCTGCTCTTTTAAAAAAGTATCCAGGCCCTTTTTAAAGGCATCTAATATATTCAACAGCACCACCTCCTCAGGCAGTGAATTCCAAACCTTTATTGTCCTTACTGTAAAGAATCCCTTCCACTGTTGTAAATGAAATCTCCTTTCATCATATCCAAGCAGGTGACCCCTCATCCTTTGCGCTGATCTGTTAACGAATAGGTCTTTGGAGAGCCCTTTGTATGGGCCCCGAATATATTTATATGATGTTATCATATCCCCTCTAAGACTCCATTTCTCTAGTGTGTACAAATTTAACTCTTCTAGCCTTTCTTCATAACTAAAACTTTCCATTCCCCTTATTTGTTTTGTAGCCCTCCTCTGCACTTTCTCTAAGTTAAAGAAATCTTAGTTCATAGGCTCCATAGAATAACATAGGAATTGGAGAAGAGATATACTGGAGAACTCATCTCCACTTTATCACCTCTTTATCACCGCTTAGTGAATCTCCCCCCTTGAATCCTAGAATTCTCTAAAAAGTATTGCTTCACAAAATGCAACTCCAACACATTCAAGCAACAAAGAAAGGGATAATTAGAATAAATTATACCTCCAATTAAACTGATTGTTCAACATGTCAAGCAAAACTGCAAATACACTGAGAGTCACATTGAATTTGTTTTAAAGTCACAATTGATTTTGATGGAACTCAGAAACCTCAGTTCCTTTTCTGCAAGAAGGTTCGGAGAAATAACAGCATGAAGAATGCAAACCTTTGAGGTATTCTGTAAAAAGAAAATCCTTCTGAAAATGTGTGAGATGAATGTTTTCAAGCAAAATAAGAATTAATTTTATTCATCCAACACCAGAGCAGGCAACTTTTGGTCCAACAGCTGTTGGGTACTATAACTCCCAACATACCCAACTAGTCGATCATAGAGTCAAAAGTGTCCTACCCCCGTTCTTGCACTTTACTAACATTTAAAGGGTTAGTAATGCCCATAAGTTAATTCAATATTGTAGATGTAAAAAAATAAAGTATCTGGAGAAAGTCCCATCTCTCAAACCTTTATGGTTTAAGAGATATTAGCCTCTAACGTTCCCCCCTCCCTTTCTCCTGACGTCAGCTTTCTACTGACAGCAGGAGATTGCGGTCCTGGGACCAGCCAGCAGCTCTTCAGCAGAGCCGATATAGCAATGTTTAAAAAGAATTACTTAATTGGAATGGTCTACAAATTGTGACTGGCTTGCAAGCACACTTTGTAGACAGTTCCAATGAAGTATTTCTTTTTAAATATTGCCATTTTGGCTCTTCTGAAGAGCCGCCTTGAGTTGGCCGACATGGATCTGCTTCTGTCAGCTTTACAGCTGACATGAGGGAGGGGGAACTTTAGCGGCGAATATCTCTCAAACCATAAAGGTTTGAGAGATGGGACTTTCTCCATATAATTAATTTTTTTAATATCTACAATACTGAATAAACTTAAATATGGGCATTACTAACCCTTTAAATGTGTCTGATCTCTAAAAACTGCTTTTGGAAGGTATCATACAAATTGGCCTACTTGACTGCCACAAACAAAAAAAGCCATACAGCATTAGAGAATCCATGAGTAAGCCATGAGTTCCAGAGATGGTTGGGCTGGTACCAACATTGATCCAGAAGACAGACCAACAAGTCAAGTTTTAAGGATATCACTGCTTCTTCACAGGTAGGTAATCAGTGGACCTGTTATTGTAATTGATCTACCTGTTCTTGAGTTGCGATATCCATAAATCCTGACCTGTTGACATACCCCAAGGAGTGAGTTTTAGAATCACTGGGCTGGTATGTTGCATACATTGCCCTAAATTGCATTTTAGTTGATTAATGTTATCACTGGCTATATTTTATAGATTTCCATTGAAATGTATACATAAACCCTTGATAATTTTGTATGCTGCAATGGAATCCAGGCCATCTTCAGAAGGAGTTCACTATCAAAATGTCGCCCACTATTGGGCGATGAACTAAACGGCGCATTAAACATGTCGCTACCATGAAAAGGGTGACATGACAATCTCACCAGTATCAAAAGGGCTAGATTGTCATGTTGTGGGCTTAAGTGTCGTTGATTTGCAAGCAATGTAAAGATACGTTGCTGATATGTCTGTATTAACTGTGTGTGGTCTCGTTCTCCTTCATCTCACTGTCCACGGCTCAAAATCATTCAAGAACAGGTACGTGAAAGCGCTCCCAATCCATCACCAGACGCTCTGAGTTGACTCACGGAAATAAGTTTCTATGGCCTCTATTGATCCAATGTCCACCTTTATTCTATACCAACTCGGGTCTGCCGCTACAAGCAATGCGGGTCCAACCTCTCCCGCTTCTCCTCCAACTCCACACCACCATGCAAAGATACAAGAAAGCTTGAGCGCTGACCTCTCCTTTAAACGGGGTTGACCTTCTAAGTAGATAACTGAAAAACCTTAAATTCCCTTCTTGGTAGTAAACTACTACCAAGAAGGGAATTTAAGGTTTTTCAGTTATCTACATAGAAGGTCAACCCCGTTTAAAGAAGAGTCAGCGCTCAAGCTTTCTTGTATCAAAATCATTCAAAAAATCATTGTGAGAAATGCACTTACCAGAGCAACTCCACAAAAGACCCGAAGAATGAACCAAAGGTTAAATATACACAAGCTGGTCGGATGTATATACATACGTGCTCTATACCTTTTGATGCGGGCAAGATTGTCATGTCGCCCTTTTCATGCTGGTGACATGTTTAATGTGCTATTTAGTTGATCACCTAATAAGAGGAGACATTTGAAAAGGATACCATCAGAAGGAAACTGATGAAATACTACTGCCAAATGTTGTGATTTACTCACAAATTCAAAACATTTTTATTCTTCATCAAACGATCAGGGAATTCTAATCCATCCCTCTCCTATTCATCATTCAGCTGTACTAAACCTTTGATAATGGCTCATTACAAACGTATGTGGTTTTTTGTATGATATGCGAATAGTGGGTCAATCAAGGAAGAACTAATTTTCTCCAAACCACAAAACAAAGGATTTTTGCAGTCATGTCCAGGATTGATTAGGGTTTGCAGGACTAATGAAAACAGAGGTTCCTCAAATTGTTTTCACTTAGTGCATCCTACTTTGATATGCCATAAATAAAATGGTAGGTATACAATTTAAAAGACCAATAACTAGAGAGGAGTGAAACAGCATTTCATTTGTAAGTCAATTTGAGTTATATCTGTTATATACGATGCAAGTGCAGATGTTTAATTTGATATAAAACTCTCTGACTATATACACAACTAAAGGAAGGAGTGCAGCACTCATTACTCCTTCATTAGGCGAAGAGGAAACTTATTGCCCAATATTTCAATCCCAATTGGACCTTTATCAATTTTTTGACACAGAATATGGTTTTTAAACAAGTATTTTGAAATAAAACCTAAAATATTTTGGTGATAACATCCTTTTAAAGGGTTCAAGGATTTGTTTTACATATATTTAACCCTTTGAGTGCCTTGCACTCAAAGAATTAACAACTGCAGCATTTAAAGATATAGTAATGTTTCATAATAAAAGCAGCTCTAATTAATCATCATAGTATTTGGACTTTGGAGAGTGTCATTTCAGTTCTGTCAGAGTTGTAGTCCAAGAGTAATTCAATGACAAAGTATCCCCCTCCCGCCCCTTTTACTGATGTAACACTGCTCAGCCAGATCAGAAGGGAGGTGCCCAGGTAGATTGCAGAGAGGGACAATCTTCAATTAAGATAAGGGAAAAACCTGAAATACTTGTCAAGGGGGGCAGGGCTTTCATTGTTCTCATAGGAAGAAGATTGTCCCCTGTTGTTATCTGTCTGGTCTATGGACTGGATTCCACATCTGAGAAGAGATGGCTTACACTAGGCAAAAGGGGCGGGAGGGAAAACTTTGCTTGTGAATATCTCTCAAACCATAAAGGTTTGAGAGATAAGACATATCGTTCTTCATGTTTTTTTAATGCCTACAAAATAAGATAAAGATAAAACAAAGTATTACTATCCCTTTAATGCTCTAAAATTAAAGTTTAATTACTATAGAAAAAATAGAAATTGTTCACCTTATTCATCAGGCTAAAAAGGCAAAAGCCTGGAACAAACCAACCATGAGGAAGTGAAAATTCCCACTATTTTAATTCAGACTTTTAGCCCCTGAATGATAATGGAGTCTGCAGAGCATTACACATGTTCGCTTTTTTTAAAACTAAAGTTTATTAAGAAAAAAGAATAAACAGAACATAAATGTGATAAAATAATGTAGAACGTAAAGTAAGGTAATGCAATATAATAATACATTAAATATAACACATAATATAACATAAAATGAAAAATAATTAATAATATAACAAATTTATAATAGGGAGTAAAAGGAGGTGGAGTAATAAGGCCAAAAAGAGAGGAAAAATACTCAAAGGGAGAGGTAACATTAGGGTTTACGTAGAATTTTTTTGTTATAACAAAATGTACTGTCCAGCCATGGAGACCAAATAGAGGTGAAAACATTAAAGTTTCCAAGTTCGATCGAATTGAGGTATTCATTTTTGCAAATAAAATTTATTTTGTCTAAAATATTTGACCAGGAAATGTCAAATTTCTTCCAGTGAGCTCCAATGCAGGTTCTAGTTGCTGAGCAGATTCTAACAATAAGCTTATCTTGGTGTTTGGAGACCAGGTCGACTTTGAGGCCTAGTAAAGCTTCGTGGCTATTAAGGGAGATTCTTTTGTGAAAAATAGTTGAAAGAAGTTTATTAGAGATGAGCGAGCACCCGGATGCTCGGGTGCTCGGGTGCTCTGACCGAGCACCGCCGGAGGCTCGAGTGCTCGGCCGAGCACCCGAGCCCCATTCAATTGAATGGGGCAACACGAGCATTACACCAGGCACCCCCTGCTCTGATGAGGGGAGGGTGCCTGGTCAATGCCCCCCTTCATCTCCGCAATGTCCCCCTTCATCTCCGCAATGTCCCCCTTCATCTCCTCTATGCCCCTCTTCCACAATGTCCCCCTTCATCTCCGCTATGCCCCTCTTCCACAATGTCCCCCTTCATCTCCTCTATGGCATAGAGGAGATGAAGGGGGACATTGTGGAAGAGGGGCATAGCGGAGATGAAGGGGGACATTGTGGAAGAGGGGCATAGAGGAGATGAAGGGGGACATTGTGGAAGAGGGGCATAGCGGAGATGAAGGGGGACATTGTGGAAGAGGGGCATAGACTCTATGCCCCTCTTCCACAATGTCCCCCTTCATCTCCGCTATGCCCCTCTTCCACAATGTCCCCCTTCATCTCCACACTGTCCCCCTTCATCTCCGCAATGCCCCCTTCATCTCCTCAATGCCCCCGTACCTCCAGTCCCTGGTGGTCCAGCGGAGCGTCTTCAGATCTGTGCCTCCTCCGGCACAGATCCCCGCCACCCGAACACGGCGGGCGAGCACATGGCGGTACTCGACGAGTACCGCCATGTGCCGAGCAGAGCGATGCTCGAGCCGATCCGAGCATCGGCCGAGCACGCTCGCTCAACACTAAAGTTTATTAATTTTTTTCCCAAATGAGACACATGTTCGCTTTAAATCTGTGGTACAATTGGATTGTCTCCTTCCCCTTTGCTTCTTACAGAACATAGAAAACTGTCTGGAAATATTGGCCGATTCCTTCCTGACTCACACAAGAAATAATAAAGGTTTTACAAACATACACAGATGACCTAAAGGGTTACATGTTATGGGTAGGCCTCGTGTAGCACCTAATGGTGATATTTACTTATCATAGACAGGCTTTATGTAAAACCTCCAACTCATATTTTATCAGTTGTCCTTATATGCGATCTCCAAGGTGCTATTTACTTTATCATAGAAAGGCTTTATACACTATCACCAAGGGGATATTACACCTTTGAAGTTCTTAGTGAAATGTGAATCGAAAGTGAGTTATAAAACTTCAGTCTGGTGCTTGTATTTCCTTCCAGCTACTGATATTTTGAAAGTGTGCATTACAAAGTGTTGTTTGTTGTTATTTTAGCCTTTTTTAACCCTTGGAATGGCAGAGGGTTATCCATCACATTGAATATCAGTGCGTTTGATAGCCCTCTGGAAAGCATGGGGTTAAACTGTTTATCATTTTATTTGTTGTCACTGCTTGTTTATAGTATACTAGCGTAAAAGCCTGTGTACACGGGCCGAGTAATGATAACCCTTTGAGTACCAGAGGGGCACGCAACGCATTGCAATGCTTTGCGCACCTTTCTTGCACTGAAGGGGTTAAGCGACCACTACCTCACTGCCCCACGAGATACAGTCTGGCGTTGCCTCACTCACGCGATGCAATTATGTGCAGTAGAGACTGCCTGAACGCACGCAGTCTCTACTGAGCATGACGGTTTCTGACAAACATCCTAGCAAATTATTTTATAGGATTAGTTTGTTTTATCTATTTGTACTTTTTCACTCTCAGATCTCTTGATCTGTATGTTTACGTTCAGTCACAATCTCCATCTTGTATTAGACTTCAGTGTTTCCGTCCTCCATTTTATTCTTAATTTTGTACTGCCTCCATTTTGTGTTTAGCTTGCCTGTAAATAGCTCGCTCCCATCATTGTCTTCTATCTATAAAAGCAGGTAGGATACCCAGAGGGAGATTTCTAACGGAGCTGTTGGGGTTTTCAGAAGCTAGGAGTAGTGTATGCAATAAGTCACAAATCAGCCAGCATTGTCTACTTGGACGTGGACAAAGTCTTTGATTGAGTATGGCATAAAGGACTAAAGTACAAGATGATCAACCTGCAGTTCCCCAGCTACCTGAAAAAAGATCAACCTGGAGCATCCACACACAGGTCTTAATGGAGAGATTTTCAAATGGGAAACCAGCCTTACTTATGTGTAACACTAGACAGTAAGCTCAACTGGAGGAGTCCCATTGAAAAGACAGCAGAAGGCATCAGTCAAACTGGCAGCACAGTACCCATTGCTAAAGACAAAGATCATACCTATCCAGAGCAAAGTCAATGTTATTAAGTCAATTAAGGGACCCACCTTAACATATACTTTGCTGGTGTGGAGTGGCTGCCTGGAGCAACACTGCAAGTCTCTACAACAAGCATAGAACAAAGCTCTAAGGATTGTGACTAATAAGCATATAAGAACAAAAGATGTTCACAAGGAGCTTGGAGTTGAGATGGTGGATGAACATCTAAAGAATCTGAACAACAAGTTCTACCAAGGATTAGATCAGAATGGAGATCCTGATCAAGAAACTTGGAGCTATTTCTGCCAACCCAGTTGACGGCTACTTGCAGTCCAACACAGCACTGATCCTATGAAACTCAACTGTCGCAGAGAAGCACAGATCAAGAAGCTCACATAACTGCTACTACAAATCCAATTAGTGAACCTGGAGGAATGAGTCTTAAAGTGACAGTAACACTTGCAAATTACTAATCCCCATATTGTAGCTTTTTTAAAAGGAAACGTATTGCCCCCAGTGTCATCTCTCAAACCCTTATGGTTTGAGAGATGATAGAGCTCAAGGTTCCCCCCTCCCTCCCCCTTCCCTGACTGAACGCTGACTGCAGGGATATCCGGTATTACTTGCATCAGGCGGCTCTGCAGCAGTGCCGAGATAGCGTTTATAAAAAAGAAATCTTTCACTAAAACGGTCTTCTATGTGTGCTTGCAAACCAAGAGCAAACCAAGCACACGTAGAAGACCATTTCAGTGAAATAATTCTTTTTTATAAACGCGATCTTGGCTCAGCTGCAGAGCCGCCTGATGTACATAAGACTATCGTACGACAGCTTCCCCTGCAGTCAGCGTTCAGCGTTCAGTCAGGGAAGGGGGAGGGAGTGGGGAACTTTGAGCGCTATCATCTCTCAAACCATAAGGGTCTGAGAGATGACACTGGGGGCAATAGGTTTCTTTTTAACACAGCTACAATATGGGGATTAGTAATTTGCAAGTACTACTATCCATTTAAACCTAGGTATCCAAAGGCACCACTGCCAGATTAAATCGATGTAGTGTGTGCTGGTATGCACTGAAAATATCATATGGTTTCCCTTGAAGTGTTCCATACCCCTCTGGTGCTCAAAAGGTTAACAATATGGCTTTCTGATCATGGCCAATGTGTTGCACACCCCTCTGGCACTGAAAGGGTTAATACATACCCCACAATTCAGCAGAGGTCAATATTTTAGCCCAGGAAGTTAGCTACACTGGCAGATTTGTACTTCCTCCCATTATATACAGGGAATTTGCTTAAAAGAAAAAAACGATAATGTGAATAATAAAAAAATAAAACTTTATAGAAAAACTTTGAAGCCAGCAGTAACCTCGGGCAGATTAACATCTGCTTGTGCTGGAGAAAGCTTGTTCTACTGATAATGTGAGTGATGCGTATGAAATTGAGGTCAGTCCCAGACTAATCAAAGTTCAAACACTAGCAGCAAGCAATAAAGAATTTATATATCATGATCTAAGTGCTTTTAAAGAAAAGGAAAAAAATACACTAAATTGTATTCAAAAATGTCAGGAAATAATCACAAGAGGAGGCCCGGTGCCCCTCTCCTTGACACACCGTGATTAATCGATGTCTGTCAGGTTCCCTGACTGGTCTGGCAGCTGGATTCCTTCTCCTACCTCCTAGGAGGTGGCCTAGGAAGAATATTCAGGAAAAATTGAGATGTTCTATTCATCCAATTAAAACACTGAAACAGTAATGGGACTGTGTATGAATGCACCAATTTCAGGGCTCACTTGGGATGAATCATGTTTTTTTTCAGATGTGGTGTAGTCATACCCAGGATAGTATGCACAAAGAATAAGTGGAGCAATTATGGGACAAACCAAGTGAACAATAAGGGAGAAATAGAATTCCTCAAAGGATCATTGAGTTAAATGGGTTTTTAACCCTTTAGGTGAGACATACTAAGGTGTGATAGAGAGGTGATAAACATAGCTGGAAGCTCTCTGAATTTGCCCCGGAGACTCCAGTTTTTGCCTCTGATTGTCAGGTCTCCGGGGCATAGGCTGATTCTCCGGATGTGGGGAGTTTTTAATAAAACTCTGACCACTTCTGCTCTTTCCCCATCTGGTCCTCCCACTCCCTGCCCACTTCTGCTCTTTCCCCATCTGGTCCTCCCACTCCCCGCCCACTTCTCCTCTTTCCCTATCTGGTCCTCCCACTCCCTGCCCACTTCTGCTCCTTCCCCATCTGGTTCTCCCACTCCCCACCCACTTCTGCTCTTTCCCCATCTGGTCCTCCCACTCCCTGCCCACTTCTGCTCTTTCCCCATCTGGTCCTCCCACTCCCTGCCCACTTCTGCTCTTTCCCCATCTGGTCCTCCCACTCCTCGCCCACTTCTCCTCTTTCCCTATCTGGTCCTCCCACTCCCTGCCCACTTCTGCTCCTTCCCCATCTGGTTCTCCCACTCCCCACCCACTTCTGCTCTTTCCCCATCTGGTCCTCCCACTCCCTGCCCACTTCTGTTCTTTCCCCATCTGGTTCTCCCACTCCCCACCCACTTCTCCTCCTTCCCCAGCCTATCCTGCCCATTTTTTCTATATTAATGAAGCCCCGGCCCACTTGTGATTAGGTCCCGCCCCTTTTGAAGCGAATTACATCATTTATCTCCCCCAGCTGCACCACAGGGCTCCCTGTCTGGGGATCCAGAAGAAAAAGTTCCCAGGTATGGTGATAAAGTAGAGATAACTTCTCCAGTGATATCACTTCTGCAGTTCCTAAGTTATTCTATGGCGCCTATGCACTAAGATTTCTCCACCTCTGGAGAACTTAGTGCATTGGCTCTGTAGAATAACATAGGAACTAGAGAAGTGATATCACTGAGGAAGTCATCTCTGTTTTATCACCTCTTTATCACGCCTTAGTGCACAGCACCCCTTTAATGCTAAGGAGGTCTAGAATGTATTCTGAAGCTATTCACTGAAGATGTCTCTATCATTCAAGAGGTTTAAATCCCCACTCAGTGGGGATGGATTTGATCCCCTACGAGAGAGTTAGTTTTCCCAAAAATTTCTCTATTTCTTTGTGCTTACAGTCCTTAACCCAATGAGTGCCAGAGGGGTAAACAATGCACGTGTACCCCTCTGGCACTCAAAGGGTTATTCTATTGCACCAGGAACTTATTCAGCACTGGGAAGCAGTTTAGTTCAAGTCGTCCATCAGCAGTGTGTTGGATACCTCTCTGGCACTTAGAGGGTTAAAAGAGAACTAACATCTACTAATAATAACTTCCTACTGAACTTACTATGGACAGAAAATCCTAATGATCCCTATGATTTATTTTATCTTGCATCATTGTTCAAGGGATAACATCCTCAATCAGTCCTGAATGTCATGTCCATGGAGGCGGACATGACAGTTACTGGAAGAACCAAAGGACCTCAGACTCTGCTCACTGTACATGGTAATCTTAATACTTCAATGTCCAGTGGATAAGAACTCCATGCAGAGAACAGGAAGGGGAGGCATGTCTGGGCTGGGGTGTCCAGGTAAAATGTTGGGTGATTGGGGAGTTTGGCTGGAAATGGGGAGGGTGGAGAAGGGGAAAGAAATTATATATAGAGGCACAGCTTGGGATCAGCTTCCACTTTGGACAATTTTTGGAAACAGCATCCCTCCCTGCTATCATTGTTTGGGTTATGGATGGGTGTAGGTTGGGGTTTACTTGTTGGTGGGGGTCATAACACAATTTTCAATGCATTGTCACAACTGTTGGCGCTTTGCGAATGAAAAATATTGTCACTAGTTGGTTGGTAGATTGTTAAAGGAAGATGTCAGGTCAGCAGCCTAAGGACAAGGACCCCCGGACCACGGCCGCAGGTTTAGTCACTGGCCCCATTGAACTGTACTGACCAGCTAATGGGGCACGGTGTAAGGCAAGTCAGGAAAGGGGCTGAGCTTAGGCTCAGGAGTGGGGTAGGCTAATTTGCCTACCAAGTATAATGGATTGGCAAGGGCTTAAAGTTATGGTTGTTGTCGTAAAAGATAACTTACTAAAGCTGTGGTCTGATTTATACCCAAAACGAAATTGTGTCTGTGTTTACTTGGACCATTACCCCATGCCCAAGACATGTAGTGCATTTGTTTGCAGTATGTTTTACACCTCTCTGGTCATTAAAGGGTTTAATTGGCTCATGCACTCTGCCTGCATCAATTAAAAAAAAGAAAAACTGCAAGTAACTGTCATGTCCGCCTCCAATAACAGGATATCCAAGATTGATTACACACAGGATTTGTGTGTGGGGGTGTTATAATCAGGAGATGCTAATTCCCTTTTAAAGTGATAATAAAACTTTAGCTCTGATTATTCTTTACAATTTTTGTTAACATGTTGAATTATACATTGTTACTTAAAGTGTTAGTAATGTCCACAAAAAAGTTTTTTTGCATTTAGAAGAGCTTAAAAAGCTGAGCTAAATGCAAAAAAACGTATCTCTCAAACCGCTATGGTCTAAGAGATACAGGTGTTTAAAGTTCGCTGTCTCCTACTGACAGCTGTAAATCTGTCAACAGGAGATCTGTGTCGGCCGCGATCTCGTTATTTACCACGAATCCCTTCATTGGAATGGTCTAAAATGTGTGCCCGGTTTTCAAGCACTCGTTTTAGACCATTCCAATTAAAGGATTTGCGGTAAATAACGGGATTGCAGCACTTCTCAGCGCCTCCATGTTGGCTGACACAGATCTCCTGCTGACAGCTTTACAGCTCTCAGTAGGAGAGATCAAACTTTAAACGCCTGTATCTCTCAAACCATAGCGGTTTGAGAGATACATTTTTTTTAATTTAGCTCAGCTTTTTAAGCTCTTCTAAATGCAAAAAACTTTTTTGTGGACATTACTAAAACTTTAAAGTTTTGCAGTTCAAATGCTATTCAAGAGGAAAAGATCCCCTCCCGCCCCTTCAGGCCACTTCACTCAGCCTCTGGATGGAGCACAACGAGGGATAATCTTCAGTAAGAATAAGGAAAATCCTGCCCTTTTTCATCAAGGGTTTTCCTTATACTTAACTCTGTGAAGATTGTCCCTCGCTGAACCCATCCGGTCCCACAACCCGATTCCACATCTAAGGGGAGGCGGCCAGAAGGGGCGGGGGGATCCTTTCTGCTTGAATAGTGATTGAACTACAATACTGTAAGTAACTAAATTTAGCACAACATGTTCAAAAAATTGTAAGGAATAATTGGAGCTAATGCTTTATTGAGGTATTACTATCCCTTTAAAGGGATAGTAATGTTTCATAATAAAAGCAGCTCTAATTAATCATCATAGTATTTGGACTTTGGAGAGTGTTATTTCAATACTGTCAGAGTTGTAGTTCAAGAGTAATTCAATGACAAAGTATCCCCCTCCCGCCCCTTTTACTGATGTAACACCGTTCAGCCAGATCAGAAGGGAGGTGCCCAGGTAGACTGCAGAGAGGGACAATCTTCAATTAAGATAAGGGGGAAAACCTGAATAGCTTGTCAAGGGGGGCAGGGCTTTCATTGTTCTCATGTTTTTTTAATGCCTACAAAATAAAATAAAGATAAAACAAAGTATTACTATCCCTTTAATGCCATCTGTATCAGTGGCGTAAGTAAAATAAAAATCCCCATCGGAATGCGTTGCACACTCCTGTTTGCTCTCAAAGAGTTCAGTTGTTCCCTGTGGTGCAATTCATTTGACCTAGAATTACTCCACTCCTTTTGTGCAAATGGCCCACTATTATTTTTACACTACACAAAAGAAAAATGAAAGTTACAAGCAAATTATTTCCCTTTAGCAAGATAGACGTCACTTGCTTGCATTTGCCGTTACAAAGTTTTAATCCCTGGCATCCGATAAAGAGGGGGTACTCGTGGGAGCAAGGTTCAGTGCATTAAAAAAGCACAATAAATCACCAGGACCGATTTTAGCAATACATGTACAGAAAAGAAATGTATAAACAGACTATGAGATGTACAGGAGATTAGGCCAATTGGCAGATCAGAGGAATTTCCTCTACACACTGCTGGATCTCCACATGGAAAGGTTGTAATAAAATGTAATCAGAAACACTAAAGCAAAAATTATGTATGCTTAATATTATTTAACAGTTACCATTCAGTCTTCAAAACCTTCAGTGTGAGAAATTATCAAACCAAAGCATGGAATGTGCACACAAGGGCCTTCCATGAAATTATTCAAATGGCTCGCGTGTTATGAATTTGAGTCATTGATACTGAAGACGGAAATAGCTGTTGGCCATATTATTACATGGCGTACTTCATGAAAAGCTCTTCTCTGTGTTTCTCAGTAGGAGTTATTTTATATATTGAGTTTAATAGAGGACTGTAAAGCAGAACATTTTCCCTCCAGTCACTATCTGGTTGAGGATTATGGGAATTGTTGGCTCCAACAACTGGGTTGACAAAAATGCAGAGCCCTGCTCTGGACCTAAAATATTCCTACAGCTTTAAAGAGGATTTGCCACCTTTCCAATTGCTCATTTATGTGGGAGCATCCACCTTGGTTCTCTCCATTAATTATTTCATACCCAATCAAATGAGGAGAGAGGTGACATGTGACTAACTTATGAATGCTTCATCAGACAGGTCAGAAAACAAAGCACTGCTGAGATTAACAAGTTCCTAAATACTACACCAAAAATATGTGAAACTATTAATGTGATTAAGCCCTTAAGGACCGGACGCGCACGGATGGTATCCTACTAAAGACCTTGCTTGTTAGGTATCCTACTAAAGACCTTGCTTGTTAGGTATCCTACTAAAGACCTTGCTTGTTATGTGCCCCTGATGAAAGGCTTCAGAGCCACTGACCTATTCCATGTCTCTGCTTTTACATTACTGAAATGATACAAACAAAACGTGGTTACATTTGATCCAGATAAGACATTTACCTCTAGAATTCAAGGGCCTAGATGCACTAAAAGTCGATGTGGTGTCGGTATGATATTGTCGATGTGTTTGAATCACTCCAGCAATTCGATCTGCACACACATCGACATATTCACTAAAATTGTTGGTTGGAAGGGGAGGGTTGGAGAAAGTCCCTATTAGCATACATGATTTTAAAAGTGTTGTCGGTGTGGAAGGGATCTCCTCCCCTCACACATCACCAACACTGTACAGCATTCTCTGTGCTTCCCTACCCAGCCAGTAGGGGAATACAGAGAAGGCTTTCAGCTCCACAGACAGCATTGAATGCCATAGGGATGTGCATTGCTCACCCCTGTGGCATTCAAAGGGTTACAATAAATAGAACTAGTACACCAAGCACTACACAATGCCCACATCCCCCCTTAGTATGTCGACATACATCGCATATATTCAACACACTAACTCCATCCGACTTCAGTAGAAAGAAAGGTAAGAGATGCTCAACTAGGCTCATGAGCTAGCACATACATGCAAGGAGCTCACTGGGACTGTGTCCTCACGCCCAGGGTGCAATCTCTTTTAGCCCATCAGTGCCATACGCAGAGAGGAAATCCTCTGAAGCATATCATACTGGTCCTGCCAAACGACAGTCCAGCCACGAAATGCCAGACAAGTCCTTTCTGAACAAGGGAACCAGCTAACCCCAGACGTATGTTTCGGCCTTGTTGGGCCTCGTCGGTCAGGTGCAGCTGATCCCTCTAGGCACTGTGAGCAAGGGGTCCACACCTGGATTACCCTCATTACTCTTAGGGTGACCAACCCCAAGAGCAATTTGTATATGTAGAAAGAAAGGTGAGAGATGCTCAACTAGGCTCATGAGCTAGCAAATTCTTGCAAGAAGCTCACTGGGACTGTGTCCTTGCACCCAGGGTGCAATCTCTTTTAGCCCACCAGTGTCATACACAGAGAGGAAATCTTCTGAAGCATATCATACTGGTCCTGCCAAATGACAGTCCAGCCACGAAATGCCAGACAATTCCTCTCTGAACAAGGAAAACAGCTAACCCCAGACGTACGTTTTGTCCTTTTTGGGCCTCGTCGGTGAGGTGAAGCTGAACCCTCTAGGCACTGTGAGCAAGGGGTCCACGTCTGTATTACCCTCATTACTCTTAGGGTGACCAACCCCAATAGCAATTTGCATATGTAGAACAAAAGGTGAGAGATGCTCAACTAGGCTCATGAGCTAGCAAATTCTTGCAAGAAGCTCACTGGGACTGTGTCCTCGCACCCAGGTTGCAATCTCTTTTAGCCCACCAGTGCCATACACAGAGAGGAAATCTTCTGAAGCATATCATACTGGTCCTACCAAATGACAGTCCAGCCATGAAATGCCAGACAATTCCTCTCTAAATAAGGGAAACAGCTAACCCCCAGATGTACATATCGGCCTCGTTGGTGAGGTGCAGCTGATCCCTCTAGGCACTGTGAGCAAGGGGTCCACATCTGGATTACCCTCATTACTCTTAGGGTGACCAACCCCAAGAGCAATTTGCATATGTAGAACGAAAATTGAGAGATGCTCAACTAGGCACATGAGCTAGCAAATACATGCAAGGAGCTCACTGGGACTGTGTCCTCACGCCCAGGGTGCAATCTCTTTTAGCTCATCAGTGCCACACACAGAGAGGAAATTCTCTGAAGCATATCATACTGGTCCTGCCAAACGACAGTCCAGCCACGAAATGCCAGACAATTCCTCTCTGAACAAGGGAACCAGCTAACCCCAGACGTACGTTTCGGCCTTGTTGGGCCTCGTCGGTGAGGTGCAGCTGATCCCTCTAGGCACTGTGAGCAAGGGGTCCACGTCTGGATTACTCTCATTACTCTTAGGGTGACCAACCCCAAGAGCAATTTGCATATGTAGAAAGAAAGGTGAGAGATGCTCAACTAGGCTCATGAGCTAGCAAATTCTTGCAAGAAGCTCACTGGGACTGTGTCCTCGCACCCAGGGTGCAATCTCTTTTAGCCCACCAGTGCCATACGCAGAGAGGAAATCTTCTGAAGCATATCCATACTGGTCCTGCCAAACGACAGTCCAGCCACGAAATGCCAGACAATTCCTCTCTGAACAAGGGAAACAGCTAACCCCAGTCGTACGCTTTGTCCTTCTTGGGCCTCGTCGGTGAACCCTCTAGGCACTGTGAGCAAGGGGTCCACGTCTGGATTACCCTCATTACTCTTAGGGTGACCAACCCCAAGAGCAATTTGCATATGTAGAACAAAAGATGAGAGATGCTCAACTAGGCTCATGAGCTAGCAAATTCTTGCAAGAAGCTCACTGGGACTGTGTCCTCGCACCCAGGGTGCAATCTCTTTTAGCCCACCAGTGCCATACACAGAGAGGAAATCTTCTGAAGCATATCATACTGGTCCTGCCAAATGACAGTCCAGCCATGAAATGCCAGACAATTCCTCTCTAAATAAGGGAAACAGCTAACCCCCAGATGTACATATCGGCCTCGTTGGTGAGGTGCAGCTGATCCCTCTAGGCACTGTGAGCAAGGGGTCCACATCTGGATTACCCTCATTACTCTTAGGGTGACCAACCCCAAGAGCAATTTGCATATGTAGAACGAAAGTTGAGAGATGCTCAACTAGGCACATGAGCTAGCAAATACATGCAAGGAGCTCACTGGGACTGTGTCCTCACGCCCAGGGTGCAATCTCTTTTAGCTCATCAGTGCCACACACAGAGAGGAAATTCTCTGAAGCATATCATACTGGTCCTGCCAAACGACAATTCCTCTCTGAACAAGGGAACCAGCTAACCCCAGACGTACATTTCGGCCTTGTTGTGCCTCGTCGGTGAGGTGCAGCTGATCCCTCTAGGCACTGTGAGCAAAGTGTCCATGTCTGGATTACTCTCATTACTCTTAGGGTGACCAACCACAAGAGCAATTTGCATATGTAGAAAGAAAGGTGAGAGATGCTCAACTAGGCTCATGAGCTAGCAAATACATGCAAGAAGCTCACTGGGACTGTGTCCTCACACCCAGAGTGCAATCTCTTTTAGCTCATCAGTGCCATACACAGAGAGGAAATCCTCTGAAGCATATCATACTGGTCCTGCCAAATGACACTCCAGCAACAAAATCCAAGACAATTCCTCTCTGAACAAGGGAACCAACTAACCCCAGACTTACATTTCAGCCTTGTTGGGCCTCATCAGGGAGGTGTAGCTGATCCCGCTAGGCACTGTGAGCAAGGGGTCCACATCTGGACTACCCTCATTACTCTTAGGGTGACCAACCCCAAGAGCAATTTGCATATGTAGAAAGAAAGGTGAGAGATGCTCAACTAGGCTCATGAGCTAGCAAATACATGCAAGGAGCTCACTGGGACTGTGTCCTCACGCCCAGGGTGCAATCTCTTTTAGCTCATCAGTGCCATACACAGAGAGGAAATCCTCTGAAGCATATCATACTGGTCCTGCCAAACGACAGTCCAGCCACGAAATGCCAGACAATTCCTCTCTGAACAAGGGAACCAGCTAACCCCAGACGTACGTTTCGGCCTTGTTGTGCCCGTCGGTGAGGTGCAGCTGATCCCTCTAGGCACTGTGAGCAAGGGGTCCACGTCTGGATTATCCTCTCCTTTTATTGTACATATGCAAATTGCTCTTGGGGTTGGTCACCCTAAGAGTAATGAGGGTAATCCAGACATGGACCCCTTGCTCACAGTGCATAGAGGGATCAGCTGCACATCACCAATGAGGCCCAAGAAGGCTGATATGTACATCTGGGGGTTAGCTGTTTCCCTTGTTCAGAGAGGCATTGTCTGGCATTTCATTACTAGACTATCATTTGGCAGGACCAGTATGATATGCTTCAGAATATTTCTTCTCTGTGTATGGCATTTGTGAGCTAAAAGAGATTGCACCCTGGGCGCGAGGACCCAGTCCCAGTGAGCTTCTTGCAAGAATTTGCTAGCTCATGAGCCTAGTTGAGCATCTCTCATCTTTTGTTCGCCATCCGACTTCACCTCCTCGTTGGACAAGAACTGCCATTTATTTGACAGAACCTGTCCTTCATTGACACTTAACCCTTTGAGTACCAGACAGGTAGGAAGGCATTGCTTAGCAATGTGTTTCCTACCCCTCTGGTACTCAAAGGGTTAATATGCAAGGTATGCGGCTGCATACCTTGCCATATATGTGTAAAAATGGCTTTTAATTCTAATATGTTTAATATGTTTTTATATGTTTAATATGTATTAAACATACATCAGACCTCAAGGGGGTATCATGACCACTCATGACACCCCCCTATCATGGGGGCGACAATTGCCCCTATGGAAGTCTATGGGGAAAACTGGAGATAAAATCAGAGATAAAATTAGCACCTGCAATAGAATCTAGACCACGTTCGTTTGTAAGCATTTGTGTTTCTTTAATGATTTTCAAGTTATTAAACAAAGAAAGAGCATCTGTTCTGCAGAAAACCAAGTAGGGTCAAATGGAAATTCCAAAAATTCCTTTTGATTGTAATGGGATGTTTAACACCTTGGCCTAGATGCACTAAAGGTCGAAGAGGGCTACGAATGTCGATGTTCTGTTGGAGCAGTGTCGTAGGCACATCCACAGTATTCACCAAACTGTCTATGACATCACTTCACCAGCACTCAGACAAAAAGATACCCACATCGACATCACTCCAACAGGTTTATGGATTTTCATTCATCGCATCAACAATGGCCTATTTCCATATGGTAATGAAGCATAATGACTCATTTCCATATGGAAATGCTGAAAAATGAGACACATTCATATGCAAGGGGGTGTGTTGATATGATAATGTGACACTTCGACTCATTCAGTAAACTCCAATAGCAGCCTCTGATGTCGGAGTTCACAATCTCCACTTCACCTAACTCAGCCTGTCTCAGTTTGATTGCCTCTGTACTTTCCTATGGAGTAACGGGTGTTAACATTTAGCACCTGTAATAGATTCTAGCCCCAGGAGTTACCTACCCTGAAATAACCTGTACTTCATGCAGTATATGTAAAATGTCTCTGTTTTTTACTCAGGTCTAAAATCTAATCTTACATATGCTGAGAGGGAGCAGACATTCCTGCTTTTTCCAGTGCTTCTGCTTATTGTCCAGGATTATCTGTTAACCCTTTGAGTGCCAGGTGCAATGCATTGGATACCTCTCTGGCACTCAAAGGGTTAACGGACAGAGATAAGATAATAACCCTTCTGAACACAAGAGCAGTGAGAACAAACTGTCATTAGCTCTTAAGTCTCAATACAAACAGTATTAACGAAATGCTCTCTGAACAGGATAGTTAACACATGTTAAAAACGTAAGTTTAGGATTATATTTAAGCATGTTAACATATGAATCATTCTTTTTACATGTGCTCGATGTAATGGCATGATATTTTAAGTTATTGGTGTTAATATTCCTTAAAATGTATCTGAAAAATAAAGCTTTCCCTAAAGGGATAGTAATGTTTAATTTTAACATTGTTTAATATTGTAAGTGTTAAAAAAATAAATAACTTAATGTAAGTCCGGTCACTCAAACCTTTATAGTTTGAGAGATATAACAGGCTAAAGTTCTCCCCTCCAGGCCGTTTCACATAAGTCAGCGCTCTAGCTGACAGCAAGAGATTCCGGTCATTTGACCAGCGGGCGGTTCTTCAGCAGTATCTAGAAATAAGTACTTCAGTGGAATGGTCTACAAAGTGTGCCTGGTTTGCAATCACACTTTGTAGACCATTCCAATGGCGTATTTATTTCTACATATCACTATTTCGGCTCTGCTGAAGAGCCACCTGTCAGTCAAATGACCGGAATCTCCTAGAGCACTGACTTCTGTGAAACGGCCTGGAGGGGAGAACTTTAGCCTGTTATATCTCTCAAACTACAAAGGTTTGAGCAACCGGACTTACATTCATTTAATTCTTTTTTTTAATACTTACAATATTAAATGATGTTAAAATTAAACATTACTATCCCTTTAATATGGTTTTAGTGTAAATTGTTTTGCACACATTTTTAATTAACTATATTTGTATGGTGATGTTAATTAAAATAGCAGAATTTTTTAACCCCTTAAGGACCAGCGGTCCCGGGGTGTGCCGTCCTTTAAGGACCACATAGGAAACTTTGACGTGACGCCCATGTGACTGATCACGTGGGGCAGCACGCCGAACGGGGGACTGAAAGAGATCGCTCAGGTCTGCAGGAGCACGGTGAGTAAAAGTACGTGACGTGCCAGGACCGTCACTGGTCCTTAAGTGCCGGACCAGCATGACAGTCCTGCCACGTCAATGGTCCTTAAGGGGTTAATATACGGCGGTATACAAAACATTGCAACTAATGTACTAGGATTAACTGGAACAAACTCACACTGATTTAAACAGGGTTTTAATTGTTCAAGAGGTCTCAATACATGGTGAATCAAAGCACTGGGAGCCTATCTAGCATGCAAGGTGTTAAATGCCCCATTTAAATCAACAGTGTATTTTTATTTCTCACCTCGCCCCAGTTCTTCCTAGTACATCAGCCTCATTATGCACTTTAAAAGCACTATTAACCCTTTGAGTGTCAGAGTGTCGCTGAACGCATTGCAAAGCACTCAGTGGGTTAATTCACTTGATAAATACAGGTGCAGAACGGGGCTCTTATAAAGAGAGTGGAGTAATTCTGAGGCAAACCTACTTCATTCCATTTGATTTACATGAGGATTTAAACCAATATATTTCTAAAGAGGGACCCAATATATTGCTTTGCACAGAACCAGAGTCCTCTTTAGCTTTCAGTTGGTTAAAAGATCCATTTAAATCAATTATCTTTTTTATTTTATCCCTATGTTGCAGCTGGTTTGCCAAAGAATTACACCAGTTCTGGTTAAATACAGACTCTTCTAATTATAAATGTGATGATGCAACAATCCTTAGTAAATGCAATATCCAAGGGCCAGATTTCATAATAGGCAGAGGAGGTAATTGCTTAAAGCTCCACATTCTGAGGGGTGTATCAGTTGTTCTGGACACTCCCATATTCTGAATTGTGGGTGTGGCCAGAGCAAACTCAATGTTCCCAAACCTCCCAAGTGTCCCACTTTAGGAGTGACAGACCCTCTTTGATACCCAAATCCCTCTGTCCCTCTTTCCCTGTGTTTAGGACATCAGACTGTGTGATGTGTATATAAATGTATCACATTTCTCACCAGCAATACAACTCACATTAATGCTTGTTTAACCCCTTAAGGACCAGTGGTCCTGGGGTGTGTGGTCCTTTAAGGTCCAGATATCGAAGTTTGACTTGCCGGCACATGTGACTGATCACGTGTGCCGGCACAACGAACTGGGGACTGATAGTGATCGCTCTAGTCTGGGAACGGTCAATTTCAGTCCCCGCTGCTACTCACAGTGATCCCACAGGAGCTCTGTGAGTTAAAAATATGTGACCGTGTCAGGACCGTCACTGGTCCTTAAGGGAAAAACAGCAGTGACGGTCCTGACACATCACTGGATGTTAAGGGGTTAAATGTCAGTATATGTGTTTATAAACTAGTCTTTCGCTAAATCATTTATTCTGCTACACAAAGAGGCATCAATAGGTCATGAAATAGCCTAAAACTTCTCAGTGATGCCCCACCCACCATATAAAACAAAAGAGTCCCTATTTGACCATTTGAAATGCTGGGAGATATGTGCTCTTGCACCAGTTGTATACTCCTTTACAGGCTATTATTTAACCCCTTTGATGCAAGACATCTCTTCAATGCATAGCAACCAAGGGGTTAAAGCATTTTTTTTTTTTTGTCCGAGCTTGTTATAGGCCAAATGTATTTTCTGATCAACGGACAAGTGTGAATGGGACTGGGGTGGGGCCTTGAGAGAAAATGGGGTGTGGCAACGGGTGGAGCTAAGGATGCATAGAGTTCCTTGTCTATGGGTGCCTGGGATGTAAGTCTGGCTCTGTCGACATCACAATGAAAGCTTGATCAGAAGAGGCAAGTGACAAAGGAATGAACTTTTGGGTTTATTTCGGGATTATGGGATTTATATATAAAAACAAACTGGAGCAAATTTGGGGAAGATCAGCTGCACTGCTGGGGGACATATAATCATTCTCAAAATTAACATTTTTTCAACCAATTAAAGAGCGTGCATTCCAGGGGTGGGTTGTGCTGAGGACCAACGCACTTTTTTTTTTTTCCTAGCCTGCTCAGTAATCACTGCGTGCTATGCAGGTGTGCTGAGATCATAAAATTACATGACATGCAAGGACCAGCAACATCCTTAATGCCTGGACCATTATGATGGTCCTCACATGTCATTGGTCATTAAAAGGTTAAATGTGGTTTTTAGCCTTTTGAATGTTAGACAGGTTAAAAAAATGTCATTTAAATGAAAGAAAATGTTCATCTGTTCCCTATGGTGCAGTTGGTAAGCATCAAAACTGTTCCAGTTTGGCCCTTATACATTAGGCCCTATGGGGGAGATTTATAAAAACTATTCTTTTAGTCATTTTGAAAAAAAACATGTTTTAAAACATTGAAACTGGTGGTCAAGTCATTATTTATATATGAGTAATGGCAGCTTTATAAATATGGTGATATTCGTCGAATTAACCCTTTGAGTGCTAAGCAATTAATTGCACACTTCTATGGCATTTAAAGGGCTAAAAAAGTAATTAATATGTACACAGTTCTTTAAAGGATAGTAATGTTTCACAAAAACAGCAGCTCCAATTAAGCTTCATAGTATCTGAGCCATAGAAAGTGTTAATTCAATACTGTCAGTGTCGTAGTTCAAGAGTAATTGAATGATAAAGTATCCAGCAATGGACAATCTTCTTACTGTGAGCATAAGGAAAACCCTGCCCCCCCTTGACAGGTTTTTCAGCTTTTTCCCTTATCTTAATTGAAGATTGTCCCTCTCTGCGATCCATCTGGACAGTCTTGCTGCTCTGAGGTGAGCAGTGTTACATCAGTAAAAGGGGCGGGAAAGGGATACTTTATCATTCAATTACTCTTGAACTACAACTCTGACAGTACTGAAATAACACTCTTCATTGCCCAAATACTATGAAGATTAAACAGAGCTGCTTTTATTGTGAAATATTACTATCTCTTTAAGAATAGATTATATCAGATTATATTGGACATTAATATTCTGTCGAAAATGTTGTCACTAAAATGTAAATTTTTTTCTATGCCACAATTTTCGCTCAAACTAACGTCACAATTACAAAACGTTAAAATTTCCAAAACTGCTGTTAGTGTCTTTTTAAATCTTGAGTTTAAGATTTATGCCAGAATTACGCCACATCTCTCATTACTCCATTTTTATAAATCTCCCCCCTATGTGTCCATTACTCCTCATTCTGACATTCACAGATTAAGCTACAGTCCTGCTAGGGAACTCAGAACAACACTGCTTTTTTTCCCCTTTTTTTTGTTTCTGACAGCCCCTTCTTAACAGCATTCATATTTCATGCAGTTCAGATGAATTATGCAGACCAGCCACCAAGCAGATTTAATGATATTTTGCTTTTTTTTTTCCATTTTTCAATGGAATCCAGGCTTTGAATTAAGTTTCATTTCCTCCACGAAGCTGCAGGGATGGAGAGAGCTTCTCTGCTCCCTTAATCCAAAGCAACAATTTCTGACAAGTACACTTTGCAAATAAAACCCAGTATTGATCTTAAGACGCCCTCCTCACTACAACATCGGGAAACTCGATTTGAAGTCCTAGAGAGGTGAGGAACCAGAAATAACAGTGTGTCAAGAAGCTGTCAAATCAGGGGGAAAAAAACTGTCATAAAATACAGCTGCTAAGACCTCAAACATTCCTGGTTGCCTTTAGCTACCTCTGTGCAATTAGAATGCATCCCCTGGGCTTATTCTCACTATTGATAATGCTGGTGTTGAGATAACAGTTTACTTTCTAATTGTATGATAATTGCTATGTTTTTATTAATATAGAGCTGTTAAAAAATGTATACATATATTTATTTGCACAGATATAATACCCGTGGAGCATGAACATGAGAAAACCCTCTTTGGCATAATTTGATGCAAGAAAATTAATTAACTGGCATTTCATTCGAGGAACAACTATTGCTTGATTCAAATGATGATATAAGAATGTGTCAAACAATTCTGTAGGTTCAGTTTTCGTGTGAATAAGGCTGTTTATTCAGACTCTAAACGCATCTTTCTAAACAGGTATTTCGTTTTTACCTTCCATTACCATTTTAAAGGGATAGTAATACTTCGTTTTAACTTTTTTTTATTTTGTAGATATTAAAAAAACATGAAGAACGATATAAGTCTTATCTCTCAAACCTTTATGGTTTAAGAGATATTCACAAGCAAAGTTTCCCCCTCCCGCCCCTTTTTCCTAGTGTAAGCCATCTCTTCTCAGATGTGAATCTGGTTGTAAGACCAGACAGATAACAGAAGGGGACAATCTTCTTCCTATGAGAACAATGAAAGCCATGCCCCCCTTGACAAGCTTTTCAGGTTTTTCCCTTATCTTAATTGAAGATTGTCCCTCTCTGCAGTCTACCTGGGCACCTCCCTTCTGCTTTGGCTGAACAGTGTTACATCAGTAAAAGGGGCAGGAGGGGGATACTTTGTCATTGAATTACTCCTGAACTACAACTCTGACAGAACTGAAATAACACTCTCCAAAGTCCAAATACTATGATGATTAATTAGAGCTGTTTTTATTACGAAACATTACTATCCCTTTAACCACTTGGGAAGTTGTAAATGTGATCATGTGATTTTACATCGTAACACAGTAACATAGTCCATCAAGTTCAACCCTTGCCTTGTAACCCAAAGAAATGAGAAGTATGTAGCTTTCCTGCTACCAAATAAGTTGGTCGTTGTCAGACCTTCCTGATTTACCTACTAATACACAGTATAACCCTGTATGTTCCCTTTTATTCACAGTATAACCCCGTATTTTCATTAAAAGAAATAAATTCATGTATCTTCAGACGTCAATTATAACAAGTTCATGACCAGGTGAGTCATCTAATCAAGATAGGTCAGCTTCTTTGGGCAAGTCTGCTGGGTGTCTCCCTTCCTTCACCCTCTTGATTTTTTCTACAGCCTTCTTTTTCTCCTCCTTTCTCTTTCCCATGCTCAAAACCTTCTTATCAGGTCCTTTTGTCTCTGTCCCACACTTCAGAAACTTCTGTACATCCCATGTTCCTGTCCCTTCTTTCTCCAATGGGTTGGCCATCCAGCTCTTCCTACTCTTCCATGCACCCTACAGCTCTCATTATAGGTTGGCTCTCATTCCTGGCCCCCGTCTCACTCTCTTGCACTCTAGCCTCTTGTTCCTGGCAATTTATTGCTCCTGACCCTTGGATTTCTGTTTTTAGCCCCTGTCCCCTCTTTCTCTCTTCTCACTGTCCAGTGCTCCCTTGTTCCATATTCCACTCGCCCCTTTTTCTACCTAACCCTATATCCCTCCTCACCCTGCCGCCCATTCTCCATGTTCCTCCATGATTCATTCCTAATCAATTCGGATGGGCACATTTTCTTTCCAGTTCCTCTGAATCGATTAATCAAATAAAAAGGATCATTTTCTTTTATTCTTATCACAAAAACACAGAGATTCAAAGGGCCTTACTCAGAAAAATGAAGAAGAGCTATTCTGGAACAAAATAACAGCACCTTAAGATAATACAAAATTCCCATTGATTAAAAACAGGCTTTTAACTCCTTCATTTCATAATTTGTTTTAGACCTCTCTATGATACAAGAGCTTTAAAGCCCCGTTTAGAGAATAGCAATTTTTATATTCCCCTTACAGTAAAGTAGGTTTCTCCAAGAAATGATTTGCTTTCGCTTCCTGAATACAACCCAGATTTTAGTAGATGCACTTTTACAAACACTAGAGTCAGTGATTGTCTCTAAATATTGTGTTTGTGTTATATAGTGTTATGAAGTTTTTTTTTGCCATATTTTCTTTTTATAATGTTTTTTGGTAACCTGAAATATCCAACCATCTTCCCACTACACTAGCAAACTTAAAAAAAAGTCATTAAAATAGGTGAAAATTCTGGCAATTGCTGAGTATTTAAAAATGATGGATTCATGGACTATCGATCCCTATGAGACTAGAGATGTCACCAGGACTATCGATCCCTATGAGACTAGAGATGTCACCAGGACTATCGATCCCTATGAGACTAGAGATTTCACCAGCATAACAGCAATACTCTACAGACATCACCAGCAGAGCTGCAATATGTTAAATTCACCACTGACACACAAGATTAGTATAAATTACTAAACAGGACAATGTTTGGTTCTTAGAACTTCTAATGTGGTTATCCTTCATTATTCATGGATATTATTGGCAGCAGAATCCCAGAAGATGGAGATTATCAACTTCAATTGCAAAGATTTAAATGTTCTTTCAATATATTCAACCTTTTAAAACAAAGCAGCACAGTTGGTAAATTCACATGCAGAGATTACAAAAATGGACTACATACTGTAACAACAGATTGACATGTAGTTCACACAGTACTAACCGCTTCTGTCCTGGTTAATATTCACCAAAGATGAGTCAAATTGAATGGAAGTGCATGGGGGAAAAACAAAACTTAACAGTTCACCATTCAAAATTATTCTCAGTATAGTAACTGAAATAGAAAAATGACTGTTGTGATATTAGTGAACCTTATGAAAGGTATAGTAATGTTTCATAATAAAAGCAGCTCTAATTAATCATCATAGTATTTGGACTTTGGAGAGTGTTATTTCAATTCTGTCAGAGTTGTAGTTCAAGAGTAATTCAATGACAAAGTATCCCCCTCCCGACCCTTTTACTGATGTAACACTGTTCAGCCAGATCAGAAGGGAGGTGCCCAGGTAGATTGCAGAGGGGGACAATCTTCAGTTAAGATAAGGGAAAAACCTGAAAAACTTGTCAAGGGGAGCAGGGATTTCATTGTTCTCATATGAAGAAGATTGTCCCCTGATATTATCTGTCTGGTCTATGGACTGCATTCCACATTTGAGAAGAGATGGCTTACACTAGGTAAAAGGGGCGAGAGGGGAAACTTTGCTTGTGAATATCTCTCAAACCATAAAGGTTTGAGAGATAAGACTTATATTGTTCTTCGTGTTTTTTTAATGCCTACAAAATAAAATAAAGATAAAACAAATCACATTATATTCTACAGACAGATCAGAATATATGAATTGATACCTTGGATAAAGATAAATAATCACTGTGGCCACAGATGTAAATAAAATGAATATATCTATATAACAAATACAATACTCTAAGAAAAAAAATTAGTAAGGTAATCATAAAGTTGTTGAATATCACATTAATTGACAAGGAACCCTAATATCCTACAAGTTAATGAATTGATACCGCTCTCTCGTAATGATTCAACTATACAAAAGCTGAATCTCAGGCGTTAAACACATTAATGCAGTGAAAATAATTTTACTGTTAGAGGTCGCCACAACTTGGGAAATTTTATCAAAGGGTCGCGGCACTAGGAAGGTTGAGAAACGCTGCATTAATGTATGACAATGAAAGAAAATGAAATGGATTGGAATACATTATTCAATAAACTTCCAGAATCAACCAGTTTATCAGTTGGAATTGGATCAAACATATGGTAAATGAATGTTGAATGATGGTATGTCAATGAATAAACAAGAAATAAAATGTATTACTCCAATTATGTAGAATATCCCTTATGTCCTTTTATGCCCTCTGATGAACTTATCCATTTATTCTTGTGTTCCTTATATTTAACCGTGTCTCCTGTTCCTACTGAGTGCCTTCTGGTTTGTGAGTAATCCCCTATCCTGGCCAGTATATTAAATACTATGTCTGATATATATATTGATATAACTTCAGAGGCATAAACTGAGACTGCTTCTCTATGAGTAATGCTCTTCTTTAATCAAATTGTGTCATGAATGAATGATAAATAGATTTTGTGCAAGACCGGGACATTCAGCGTGAATATAGTAGCTCAAATTAAGAAGAGACTGGAGGTGCAATTAGAACACCAGACAGTGAGCACTGATTGATGCACAGCAGCAGAACAGGAATAGAGGTCAGTGAAGATGGTGGAGAGGATAAGAATCATTGACTGTTTATCATATACATTCATGATACAGTTTGATTAAAGAAGGGCACTATCCCCGCCAAAGCAATATCAGCCTACGCCTCTGAGTTATATCAATATCAATATATATCAGAGATAGTGTCCAGTATATCTGCTATAAATAGGGTTGGGCAAATTATGCACTTTTTGCCTCTGGTGGGAATTCCAGAGAAAAGTGCAATTTTTCAGTTTTTTTCCCATCACGACCAACATAACCATAGAACCACCCACAGTCTTGCCCCACAGTAACCATATAACCATACACTGTCCCCCCAGCATTGCCTCACAACCATTTACTTCTAGCAAAGGGCAGACCCTCTGACAAAACCACACACTGCCCCCCAGCCTTGTCTCACAGTAACCATAGAACCACACCCTGTACCCCCAGTTTTGCCCCACAGGAACCATAGAACCACACCTGCCACCTCCCAGCCTTGCTTCACAGTAATCATAGAACCACACACTGTTCCCCCAGCCTTGTCCCACATTAACCACAGAACCACCCCCTGTCCCCCAAGTCTTGCCCCACAGTAACCATGGAACCACTCCCTGCCCCTCAGCCTTGCCTCACAGTAATCATTGAACCACACACTGTTCCCCTAGCCTTGTCCCACAGTAACCATAGAACCACACTCTGTACCACCAGTCTTGCCCCACAGTAACCACAGAACCACACCCTATCCCCCAAGTCTTGCCCCACAGTAACCATGGAACCACTCCCTGCCCCTCAGCCTTGCCTCACAGTAATCATTGAACCACACACTGTTCCCCTAGCCTTGTCCCACAGTAACCATAGAACCACACTCTGTACCACCAGTCTTGCCCCACAGTAACCATAGAACCACACCCTGCCCCCCCAGTCTTGCCCCACAGTAACCATAGAACCACACCCTGCCCCCAGCCTTCCCTCACAGTAATCATAGAACCACACACTGTTCCCCCAGCCTCATCCCACAGTAACCATAGAACCACAAACTGTCCCCCCAGCACTGACCCATATTATCCATAGAGCCAGACAATGTTCCCCCAAGCCTTGGTCCACAGTAGCTAAAGAACCACATACCATACTTCCAGCATTTCTCAACATTAACCATAGAACCACACAGTGTCCCCCCAGCATTGCCTCATGTTATCCAGGCCTATGTAACCATAGAACCACACACTGTCCCCTTGCATTGCCCCACATTAACCACAAAACCACACAATGTCCCCTCAGCATTGTCCCACATTATCCATAGAACCACACACTGCCCCCTACCCTTGCCTCACATTTATCATATAACACCCACTGTCCTCCCAGCCTTGCTGCCCCATAGAGCCACACAATCTGTTCCCCACAGCACTGGCCCAGTCACAGTAGCCATAGAACTGCACTTACTTCTGATTCCCAGCTATTTCACTGGTAGCCAGAGAAATTATTTACTGAGTCTAATCCCCACCCCCACAAGAACTGGCAAACACCCTGTAGAAATATTTCAGGGGTTTAGAAGAAAGGGGAACATTTTAGCTTTTATAAAGTTGAGGGAATTTCTGCATGAAAAGTCACAAATTTCTGGTTTTCCATGAAAATTACTGAGGTGGAAAAAAGATTCTTTGTCCATCCCTAGTCATATGCCAGAAAGTGCTGAATAGAAGTGGTTAACCCTTTGTTAAAATATAAGACACAGGGGAATTAGTGGATATATTCATCGGAGGACATAAAAGAACATTACAGATATTCCGCATAATTGGAATGACGTATTTCTTTATAATGGTTGACCTACCATCATTCAACATTCATTTAGCATCTGTTTGATCCATTTCCAATTGATAAACTTTTTCGTTTTGGATTTTTATTGAATAAAATCTAATTCCATACCATTTCATTATATTTTATTGCCACACATAAATATATTTAAAGGGATAATAATACTTCGTTTTATCTTTATTTTATTTTATTTTATTTTGAAAACCCTGCCCCCCTTGACAAGTTTTTCCCTTATCTTAACTGAAGATTATCCCTCTCTGCAGTTTACCTGGGCACTTCCCTTCTGCTCTGGCTGAGCAGTGTTACATCAGTAAAAGGGGCAGGAGGGGGATACTTTGTCATTGAATTACTCTTGAACTACAACCCTGACAGAATTGAAATAACACTTTCCAAAGTCCAAATACTATGGTGATTAATTAAAACTGCTTTTATTATTAAACATTACTATCCCTTTAACATCTGAGATTCAACTTGAATATATTTGAATCTTTAAGAAAGAACAGTATAAAGTAAGTAATTTTACATCCATTAACTTGTAGGATTTTAGGGTGGATATGACAATTAATTAATTTGATACTCCTCAATTTTGTGATTGCCAGGGGTTTGCTTTGCAATGCAATATATATATATATATATATATATATATATATATATATATATATATATATATATTTTTTTTTTTTTTTTTTTTTCCACAGAGCTGCTCCCTGCTCACAGTGGTATAAGTAACCCATCGCCCGCCGCATGGTGAGGTCTGTTCCTTCTTCAGCACAGACCTGTAGCTGCTGTTTCTCCCTCATCGGCTCTTTAGTAATGCAGATCTCTGGGAGATGACATCATCTCCCAGCGCTCTGCATTCCTACAGAGAAGACCGAGCGAGAGCAACAGCAGATACAGGTCTGTGTAGAAGGAGGCACAGACCTCTCCTGCCGCTGGACCACCAGGGAGGTAGGAAACAGATACGGGGGGCAAAGTGGGGGCAATGTAAAGATGATGGGGGCAATGTGGAGATGTTGGGGCAATGTGAGGGCAAGTTGGAGCTGATGGGGCAATGTGGAGATGATGGGGGAATGTGAGGGCAAGTTGGAGCTGATGGGGTCAATGTGGAGATGATGGGGGAATGTGAGGGCAAGTTGGAGCTGATGGGGGCAATGTGGAGATGATGGGGGCAATGTGAGGGCAAGCTGGAGCTGATGGGGGCAACGTGAAGGCAAGTTGGAGCTGATGGGGCAAGTTGGAGCTGATGGGGGCAATGTGAGGGCAATATGGAGTTGATGGGGGCAATATGGAGATGATGGGGGCAATATGGATATGGGGGGCTAATGTGGAGATTCGGAGCATTGCGGAGGTGCCAGGGGAGATGGCCAATAGGTGGGGGGTGCTTCAGATTTCTGTGCCTACAGGCTACTGAGATGTAAATCCAGCCCTGCTCACAATCCTCTGATGGTTGGCCTCAGGTTTAGTGGAACAGTTCTTATTGCCTATTTATAAGTCCCACATGAGTGTGGTATTTAGCAGAGGCAAAATACAAATTGACCAGGGACTGGAGGGGTTAATCTACAGTGAGAGAATACTGGTGGGGGATATGGGGCCAGGTGCCCAGATGTGTCTGACTGTACCTATGAGCTTTGGGATGGCTGGCTGATGGGGTGCTAGTAGAAAATGATGCAATCTAGGAGACTGGAGTCCCGACTTGTACAAAGGGTACTGAATTATTTTATTTCCTTACAGCTTGCAAGGACATTCAATTAAATGCTATGTTTACAAGTAAAGCTGTGGCCTTTACAAACCATTTTTTGTGTCAGTGTTCTATTGGTATTCCAACAAGTTACTAGCCATGCCAGTAAATGTGTTGATGCAGACTCAAATACATATATTCTGTGGCTACAGAAATGAGTGATAGTTGTGTCTAGTAAAATATCAACTTGTAATTCAGTTTATGTGAATGAGTGCTTCTATATAGCAACAACACTTCCCAGATTTACTGTGTGTCTAACACCTAGTTACATAGGTGTGGATGAGCTTGCTGCTGAATTGAATAGAAAATGCATGTTCTGTCTGGCACATAAATAGCAGTTGAGTATTGTTAAAAGTGTGTGAGATCCTATGTATGTCTGCCTGTAGTGCCAACTCACACATGTTAACAGTTCACTGCTAATCTCATTTGTGTGTGTACACACCAGTTAACACAGAAGCATTGCAGTAATGCTGAGAAATGTGATATAACTGTGTTTACTAGATAATAAACACAAGGGTCTTTAACCTCTTAAGGACCAAGGACATACATGTACGTCAAGGGGTGAACGTGCCTAAAGGACAAATGACATTCATGTACGTCATGAAATTCAGGGGTCCCAGCATGGCTGCATGTCATTTGGGGACCTCTGAATCCGATAAGAAAAAACAAAATGCTTTGTGGTCCTTAAGTGATGGCCGTGCGCTCGCCCAGCTGGTCCTTAAGGGGTTAAAGAAAATCTGCACTGTTCAGATAAATAATTCTAAAATGTTTAACCCCTTGGAGGTTACAGATACCTCTAGTAAATCCTATATAATAGTTCTCTAAAAAGTTTGTAACAACGCAGTCATGCGCAGTAGAGACTGCCCATGACGCGGCTGATACGGAGCATGGCACTCTGAAATATCAGCCACGGCACAGGCAGTCTCTACTGTGCATGACTGCCCCGCAACCAGCTGGCACTGAGGCCCGTGTACACGGGCTCTTCAACTAGTTGTTTTATAATGCGTTGGAGATGTCTGTAGAATCCAAAGTAGTGGCGGCCAATGTGAGGACCTCCAGCTGCTACCAAATTATAAGTACCATCCCTTCCCAACCAGCCAGCAGCTAGCAAGGAATGATGAGAGCTGTAGACTGCAAGCAGCTAGATGGCTTCAAAATTTCTCCAAAGGGTCAAATGAAATCCAAAACTTAACGGGCAACTGTCATATGTTACCGAGTCAGCTTCTGCGAGAGCAGACTTAGCACAAAAGCCCTGGGGCTGAGCAGTTCAGTTCTAAAAATTGTTCTTTTTAGCCATTCAGGGGGAGGGGATTCAGAATAAGGACTGTAATGCACCCGGATATCTGTAGCTCACAGTCTGAAATCCTTTCACTAGTGTCTATGTGTGCACAGTCCAGTAAGTCTGAACTGAGTTACTTCAATGTCTTTCAGTTCAATTCATCTCACTGGACCAGCAAGGAAACACTAGGGATCTCTTTTCATACATCCATGCACCTCCCACAGTGATTCAACAGCAATCACAATGCACCCCGGTGAGCTGTACTGCCCAGTGGCGTAACTATAGGGGTCACAGGGGTCGCACCTGTGACCAGGCCCGTCACTCCAGGGGCCCGGCCTCCCCCTGCGACCCCCTCGACTGAAGCCTGCAAGTAAGTAATGCAGAGCGCTGGGGCTCTGCATTAAGAGAGTGCCGGTCTGCCAGAGGGAGATCAGTATTCCCTCCAGCAGACCGACACTCTCGTAATGCAGAGCACTGGAAGATGACATCATCTCCCAGCGCTCTGCGTTACTGAAGAGGACCGCGCAGGAGAAGAGGTCTGTGCAGAAAGAGGCACAGACCTGTCCTCTGCCACTGAACCACCAGGGAGGTAGGAGATTCAGGGACATTATGGAAGGGGCACTGTGGAGATGGGGGCAATGTGAAAGGGGCAATGTGGAGATTGAGGGGCATTGTGGAAGGGGTGATGTGGAGATTGAGGGGCATTGTGGAAGGGGCAATGTGGAGATTAAGGGGCATTGTGGACGGGGCAATGTGGAGATTAAGGGGCATTGTGGAAGGGGAAATGTGGAGATTAAGGGGCAATGTGGAGAATGAGGGGCATTGTGGACGGGGCAATGTGGAGAATGAGGGGCATTGTGGAAGGGGAAATGTGGAGATTAAGGGGCAATGTGGAGAATGAGGGGCATTGTGGAAGGGGTGATGTGGAGATTGAGGGGCTTTGTGGAAGGGGCAATGTGCAGATTGAGGGGCAATGTGGAGGTGGTGGGCAATGTGGAGGTGGCCACGGTCGGGGGGCCCATGGCAATTCCTGAACCAGGGCCCCGTGGCTTCTAGTTACGCCTCTGGTCCTGCCAACAGAGCCCTATCCATATGATAATTCCCTTTACAGAACCAGATTTTCACCTTGCAATGTGTTGCATACCCCTCTGGCACTCAAAGGGTTAAGTAGATTCATGCCTTCGGATTTTTTTTGCCTGTGTCATCCATGCACATGTCATCCAAGGAGTGACTGGATGTGATTCCTTCTGAACTATAGAGCAAGGGCAATATTCGTAAGGCTCAGAGGGATTTACTGGTTATAGTATTTTAAACAGGGCAGTTATAATGTTCCTTTAAAGACCCTTTCAGTGCCAGAGGGGTATGCATTGCTATGTGTTGCATACCCTTCTGGCAATCAAAAGGTTAATTCACTCCTCTTGGTTCAAGTAGAGAAATCCCAAAGACATGACCTGTAAGTGATCTCTATGAGTAGGTCTGATAATCACTGTTTTAGGCTATGTTCAAAGGTGACTGTTTCATGGTCATTAAGTTGCATGGAAAAGGAGCTAGCTGGGGATGATGGGAGTTTTAGTCTCCAACAGATGGCATGCCAAAGGCTGCCTAACCCTGGAAGAGTTCAGCTCACAGTCATAATCTAGAAAGTTCACAGGACCATTTAATTGGCAGATGTATTTGACTCTCTTAGTTCCATTTCCATTTGGATGGCATTAATGCATATTTCATAATGTCTTTGCACGTATTCAAGGTCATGACGCACGTGGTGGAAGTGCCATGATCTTATTGCAAAGTGTTTCATGCTCTAGAGACAAATGTGCCACATTAATCTGCTGAGACAGAAATAAACGAGTGCACCTCTTTCTAGTTCTGATCCTTATTCATGCATCCCCTAGTGCTTTTAACCTTTTCAATGCCAGATGGATATCGAAGGCATTGCAAAAACAATGCATTGGATACTGTTCTGGCACTCAAATGCACCTTCTTCATGGGGGTAAAGTCTGTAGCACCGAAACACATTAAAAATTTCTCAGCACAAAGAGCAGAGCTGAAGCAGCTACAAGGGGAACATCAGCCCATTTTTTTTCCAATAGAAGCCAGAAAGTCAGGATAGACAACAAGTGGACTGGCTGATGACATCACTTCTGATGGTGCATCTCAGAACAATGGAAAATGTGCAGTTAGGGTCAGCTTTACCAATAAGCAGAGTAGACAACTGCAAAATTATAATAGATACAGAAGGTGCTTAACACAACGGCACTTCTTAAAGGCAATTCTTATTTGGTAGATATTTAACCACTGCACGCACGGTTCAGCTGCTGTCACTCCAACCACTTCCACAATATCGATATATACACCTCTCCAGAGTCAGCGCTACTCTGCAACGCGTTTCACACCACACAGTGCTTTATCAAGCCAATACTGTTCTGGCTTGATAAAGCACAGTGTGGTGCGAAAAGCGTTGCAAAGTCATTTTTTCTGGCCAATGGCTATTAATACAGTGAATCAGTTGCAGACGTGCTTATGTAAGTGTTTTTTGATATAATATCGGGCAAAATATTTGTCCTTGTGTTTACTTTCTTCTCTATACCATTGGTTTTATTCGGATGGCTCGGTGGGAAATTTCCTTCTGATTACACCTGAGTCTGTGCCAGTGGGTTTGATGAAGATTAGATTTATTTTGATTAAGTATGTGTAGGTCGGAATCGCATTTATTGTAGCGATTTAGTGCGAGCTGGTTGGACCCAAACACACTTTGTTAGACTAGATTCATAGTACCAAAGTGTTTGTGGGTCTGAATAACGTTCCCTTTAGTGATCTAATGCAATTTTGTTTAACCTATACACACTTCATGGGTTAATATAACTCTTTATATGTAATCATGTATGTGGATGTGTTTTCGACTTAATGGCAATTGTGATATCACTTTATGTATAGGTATCTTTTCTACTAAAGTTTAATACTTTTTTATTATATACCTAGTATTTGATTCATTTTTTTGATATTTTATTTTAATTATATTTCCATTTCCAATTTGAAGGGGTGGGAAGTTTAATGCAATATTTTAAGTTTCTTAGTCCAACCGGATACTGTGTATTTCTCTGTGTATCCTTGTATGGCTTCCCTTGTCACGCCTGGGTTAGTGCTGACTCCGGAGAGGTGTATATAGACAACTGATTAGTGCTCCAAATTTTGACATGCACCTAAGCTATGCTAGACAAACACTCATTCTGAGTTGTTGGTGTGGCCAAAATAATATCAGTGTTCCTGCACCAGTTTTATACAGGCTATTATTTAATCCTATGGATGCTAGAGAGAGCTCTCCAGTACATTGTGGAGCAATTCATTGGCGATCTCTCTAGCAACCAAAAGGTTAAAAACATTTTTGTTATTGCTTATTATAGGCCAAGGATATTTTCTAGGGCCCCTCCTGGTTACACCTACGTTGCAACAAGTCCGCAATCCCAGTGTATGGGAAACAACAGTCCCGCCTGATACTTTGTTACTAGAGCCGCTTTTAATAGAGCGGTTAAGGAAAAGGAGTAGAGTACGCTGTGAGATACTCCATAAGAGACGCTGTTGACTGATGTATGGTTATTCATCACCCTGACGAGGGTGAGAAGAGATTCGAGATATCGGGACACTGTGACTGTATTAAGATATAGAATGAACCGGGAGGGTGATAAGCCTGTTGATATTATCCATCTTGTACGTTTTTATTTGAGTGCGCTTGTCACATAAGAATAGACACCGCTTTTAGATTGTCTGTCTTTGCGCTTTGTTATATGTACATGTAGGTTTATGAGGATGGAGATTCTCCGTTGATGTGCTGCATGGAGAGATTTTCTGGAAGGCTGGTGTTCATAAGACTATATGTGATTCATTTCAACTCCATCCCATTTTCTTTGATGTTTATCTTTTATGCCATTTCATCCATATTCCATTTGTACTGGCAGGAGATAAGTGACTTATTTGAAGTTTTCAACCTTACTATCTGGATTTTTGGATTATTGTTTGTGTGTTCATTATATGTGATTTAATTTATTATTTATTAATTTATTTATTTTCCTCTCTTCTCTCTCAGTTTTGTATCTTATCTTGTTGTGGTAGCTATAGTATATATATCCTAGCACATTTATACTTGTTGTAGAAAATATTATGTGCACTGAATTCATTTGGTGGGACACATTCATCATTTGGTGAATTGATTGACATAGCTGTAACGGGCCATAGGCCGTGGTACTGTGGACTTGAACTATGGACTAGTGGGACTATCAGTTTATCTGACCCTATGTCGAATAAGGGATTTTTACGAACAGTAATCGAAACCCTGGACTGAGTCTGTATAGTTGTTCGACTGTCATAAACCAGCCTTAAGACACATATTGTTGATGCCCTGTCGAGGGACCCGGGACGGCGGGAACGCTGGGCACGGTGTTGTACGACCTCAACGTCTGTCGACGGGATTGGGTGAACAGGTACTATGCAACCTACAAATTGGTCGAACGAAAAGGAGGGATATTTCGAACTACTAGTAACGGTTTCTTGGGCCACTGTCTTTGTTCGACGAATGTGTATTGGGACTCACTGTGAACTGTGCTCCCCACTATATAGCAACTCAACCAAGTCTGGCCACTCTGTGTTTCATGCTCCACCCTAGTCAGAGTGAGTTCTGAAAATAAACTAGTCGGGTTACACTTGGTGTGTTCACTCTTAGCCTCCAGAAGTATTCAACGTCGACCTACTCCTTCCTCAACCTTCGCTCAGTGCTGCTCGATTTGACTTCCATTCTTCAACACCTGGCCAGTACGACCCGCTCAACTCAGTGTCGAGACTCAGAGGTGACTGCCACGGAGCTGTTGCCCTGTTTGACCGAAGTGTGCGACACTTCAGTTTCACTGTTCAACCGAGGTGTTCGATGATTTCCAGCAGACCTCTGCAGAGAGAACCCGGTGACGACAGCCCAGGACCTCCCAGCATCTTGGGTTCCCATTATAATATTCTGTGCAGTGAGTAAACAACAATGTATTTGGTGAAATATATACAAACATTCAGTGGACAACATGACTTGGTGACCAAACTGCTGCAATTTTGTTGACAAAATGAAAGGTTTACAAACGGCACCCCATAGGAGGGGAATACTTTTTCATTCAATTAGTCTTGAACTACAACTCTGACAATATTGAAATAACACTCTCCATGGCCCAAATACTATGAAAATTAATCAGAGCTGATTTTTTGTGAAACATTACAATCCCTTTAAATGGGGCTTGTAACCCATTGAATACTAGAAAGGTATTCAACGCATTGCTTCACAATGCATTGGAGAACCTTCTAGCATTCAACGGGTTAAAAGCACCAATTAAGAAAATGGGCTTTGAGAAATATGTATTTCTCCTCTTTAATGCAGTTAAAAACCCTGCTTATTAAGAGTAATACAGAAGTGACATGTGCTGATTAAATTATACTCTTTCTTAGCATGTGTGCTTCCAAAAAGAGTTTCCTTAACCCTTAGATTTCAGGTACACACCATGCATAATCCCCGGAAGAAGGTGGTTGTGGGTGGAAATCAGTGAGATGAGGATGAAGTCAGCGGGAGGTCATGGAAGGACTAATTGGAATGATACTGCCTTGTAGGTTTGACATGACGTGAATGACAGGCTTCAGAGCTGGTGGCAGCACAAAGATCCAGTGAATGAGGGAAATGTGTCTGCAGCAGGAATGTATTCCACTCATAGTAATTACATCTTTGCAATTCTACCAGTATTCCTCTTCTCCCAGAGATGAGCAGTGTTCCGAGGTCTGTTATTATTTTGCTTTCTGGAGTACTCTCCTCTATCTCTCAATACAGTTGTCATTATAGGCAGCTTTCTACATTGAGTCACTACCATACCTGGACTTATACTTACTGAGCTGGGGTCTCACTAAGGCATTTGTCTGTATAGAAAGGGTTGCAATGCAAAGAAAATCAACAGTGGAGTTTTGCTGTGTATAATTCGATTACACATTAAAGGGATAGTAATGTCTTTAAACTAACATGACTCTGATTGATCCTCCTATAAAGAGGATTGTGTACTGTTTTAATTTAATTTGCTCCGTATTCTAGTTCGATAGAAATTCACTGGTAAAGGATTCCTCTACTGCCCCTTTTACTGTCTGCAAGCTGCCTCCTTTTGGTGTGGAATCCAATCGTGGGACCGGACAGCATGCACAGAGGGACAATCTTCATACACTGAGTATAAGGGAAACCCTGCCTCCTTTGACAAAGGAGGGCAGGATTTTCCTTACGCTTAGTGAAGATTGTCCCTCTGTGTGCCTTGTACAGCCAGATGAAACAGTAAGCGTGATACAGGGGAAAGAGGAGGGGAGGGGAATCCTTTACTAGAGAACTTCTATTGAACTTGAACATGGAGCACATTAAAAAAAGTGTTACATGATCCTCTTTATAGGACGATCAATCGGTTTAAAGGCATTACTAACTCTTTAAAGCTTCATTACCAGTTCTCTCAATAGTATTGGCACAGTGCTAAAGGTAACTCTTCATTAGACTTGTGCACGGGCAAAATTTTCGGTAAAATTCGAATTCGGACGAATTTTTTTTTTTCTAATTCGGATGATCCTAATTTCGGACCGGGCCTATTCAATTCGGACGAAATTCTGATCCATTCCGAATTATTCGGCCGAATTTAACATGGGTTAAATTATAGCAGTGCGCCTCCGTGCACGCTGCTATCATTATTTGCAGACAGGGTGTGCATTTAGAAAAAGATCCATCCCAAAAACGGACATTGTCATACATTGAAAGTCTGTGCATTAGGGATGAGCGAGCACCCCGATGCTCGGGTGCTCGGGTGCTCTGACCGAGCACCCCCTGATGCTCGAGTGCTCGGCCGAGCACCCGAGCCCCATTCAAATGAATGGGAGCACTCGAGCATTAAACCAGGCACCCCCTGCTCTGATGAGCGGAGGGTGCCTGGTCAATGTCCCCCTTCATCTCCGCTAGGCCCCTCTTCCACAATGTCCCCCTTCATCTCCTATGCCATAGAGGAGATGAAGGGGGACATTGTGGAAGAGGGGCATAGCGGAGATGAAGGGGGACATTGTGGAAGAGGGGCATAGCGGAGATGAAGGGGGACATTGTGGAAGAGGGGCATAGAGTCTATGCCCCTCTTCCACAATGTCCCCCTTCATCTCCGCAATGCCCCCTTCATCTCCGCAATGCCCCCGTACCTCCATTCCCTGGTGGTCCAGCGGAGCGTCTTCGGATCTGTGCCTCTTCCGGCACAGATCCTCTTCACCCGAACATGTCGGGCGAGCACATGGCGGTACTCGTACGAGTACCGCCATGTGCCGAGCAGAGCGATGCTCGAGCCGATCCGAGCATCGGCCGAGCACGCTCGCTCAACACTACTGTGCATGCCTCTACTCTAGCATGGGATGCCAGTCACAATGCAAACGTCGAACATCGAAAACCCATGCCTGTCATTCAGTTTAGCATGTTCGAACATCGAAACCCCATGCCTGTCCTTCAATCTAGCATATGTTCGAACATCGAAACCTCATGCCTGTCATTCAATTTAGCATATGCTCGACATCGAAAACCCATGCCTGTCACATCCTACTCAACATAAGTGGTCGACTCGAATATGGACAAACTACATGTCGCATTCTATGTTAGTACATGGGTAAAGATTAAGGTTTCATTTTCTGGTACCAGCCTCCTACCCTACTGTCCCTCTTTAGTACCCAAATTCCTCTCTCTCGTTTTCCTATCCTGATTTCCCCTCATATCAGATAACTCTATATGTATATACATTGTAGAGTTTCATACTACATCAAGAATAAACATCAATGATTGTAATGTGATAGATGTAATGTGTTAACCCTTTGAGTGCCAGAGTGGTACGCAATGCATTGCAAAGCAATACATTGCATACCACTCTGGCATTCAAAGGGTTAAAAGGAAAAATTGAGACATTCTGTTGTGAACAAACTGCAACACAGGAGAGAAATAAAAAAAATGCTTGACATCTATACTGAAGAGGGGTCCACAGCATTGTCTTAGTATAGCAATATCACCGTTTTCCATGAGTGTGCAATACAGGGCTCTACGGTAATTGCTGGGCATTTCCCAATGTCATAATCAGGGGATGATGGGAGTTGTATTCTAACTATTGTTAGGAAACACATAAGTGATGCACATTCATCTCCCACCTAGAAATTATTTACACACGAGGCAACTCCCCCAAGTAATACCTAGCCCCTTTCCAAGTGAAAGGACTTCCAGAAAGGCTTCAGATCTCTTAGTGACTCACCTGTTATTGCCAGTCAGCGGGACCCGGAGAATAGGAGGGGGTGATGCTATGGCTGCACGGCACGGTGCTCTTAGTTGGTCACTTGTCGCAATGTTGAAGCTCAGCCCGGCCAGCACCTTCTGGGTGGAGACACCTCACAGCAATCCTGTTCAGGACACATCATGCACTGTTGTGCACTCATACTAGGGATCCCAAATGTTTAGACTCATTTTGTACAGGGGGCACCCTCCTGTATTTGTAAAACCTCTCTAGCAAATCTGGGATGGTAGACCTATTTACTCAAGTCTTGACTTTAGGTGGGCGATAAACAATACAAAATAGGCATAATGTTTCACTATCACATAATTCACGTCACTGAAGCAGCCAGCAGGCATCGCCACTGAGTGAGCATAGGGCTGCCCGGCTGCTGACAGTCACACTGATAGGACACCCTGCAACACAGAAATGGCGGAAGAGCACAAAATAAACATGCTATGGGACGGCAAATTGCCACCCCTGTCAAAGTGCCGCCTGGGTCCATGGACCCACTGGGACCCATGTAAGAGCCGGCCCTGTATTCGAACAAATACCTAATATCCTATATAATAATTCGATAAGTTGTGTGTAACGCCCGACATGCGCGGTAGACACTGCTGCGCGTGCGGCAGTCACACGCAGTGGAGACTGGCCGCGCCGCGGCTCATACAGAGCTGGGCGCTCCGAAGGAGCATCCAGGCCTGTATCAGCCGAGGCGCGGGCAGTCTCCACTGCGTGTGACTGCCCCGTGACCGGCTGCCAGAGGCACTGTGGCCTGTGTAATGGGCTGTTCAACTAGTTTTTTTATATTTTGCACAGGAACAAATATTACTTGCTCTTGCAGTGGCAATAACTGGAACTAATGCTGGCTGCCTACCTATGCCTAGCCTAATGCTACCTGCCTGCCTACACAACAACTGTACACTCTCTAATCTCTTCTCTCTCTGAGCTCCAACAACCCAATGAGGAAATGCAGGCAGTCTGTCTGTGTGACTGTGTCATTAGTCCAACCCCCATCATGAAACGAAGAAGGCTATTCGAATACAGACAAAAGAGGGAAGTAGTGCATGAAACGGAGAATGGAATTGGACTAGAGACATGGAGAGAAAATTATGGAGGGAAAGTAATTGAGCGCGCACAGGAAGTACAAAATGTCCTGGTCAAAAGTAGTCAAAACTTTTGGAAATGTGTCGCTTGCCGAAACTTCCGAAAGTTTTGACGAATTTCGGACCTGGGCTGTTCGGAGTCGGATCATTTTTTCCGAATGACCCTTGAGTTTCGGATTGGCCGAATGTCTCCGAATGACCCCATTTTCGACAAAATCCGAATGTCTCCGAATGAATTCGCACATGTCTACTCTTCATAATCCTTTTCAAATGAACATCAGTTCACATTTTGAAGGAACATTAACACCTCCTAATCACCAAATGATGAACAGGTTTATGGAATATGTCAATCAAATCACGAAATGTTGAAAGGATCCCACCGAATTTGTCAATAAATCCACAAAAATCTGAAATTTTTTCACCAAATGAATTCTTTTGCACCAAATATGTCAATCAAATCGCCAAATGATGAACGAGTTCACGGAATATGTTGAAATGTAATTATTTGGTGATTTGATTGACATATTCTGTGCGACAAAATTCATTTGGTGACAAAATGTCATTTGGTGGATTGACTGACATATTCGGTGAACCCGTTCATCATTTGGTGACTTGATTGACATATTCTGTGCACTGAATTCAATTGGTGGGATACTTTCATCATTTGGTGGATTGATTGACATATTCGGTGGACCCGTTCATCATTTGGTGACTTGATTGACATATTCTGTGCACTGAATTCAATTGGTGGGATACTTTCATCACTTGGTGGATTGACTGACATATTTGGTGGACCTGTTCATCATTTGGTGATTTGATTGACATATTTGGTGCAACAAATTAATTTGGTGACAAATGTCATCATTTGGTGGACCCTTTCATCATCTGGTGAATTGACTGACATTTTCTATGCACTGAATTCATTTGGTGGGATACTTTCATCATTTGATGAATTCATTGACATATTCTGTGCACCGAGTAAACAACAATGTATTTTAAATATATACATTCAGTGGACAACATGACTGCAGTGGCCTAACTGCTGAAATTTTGTCGACAAAATGAATGGTTTACAAACGGCACCCCATACCCTCCCGCCCCTTTTACCTAGTGTAAGCCACCTCCCCTCAGATGTGGAATCTGGTCTCTTGACTGGACAGGTCATAGCAAGAGACAATGGGGTAATATATAAAACTGGAGTTATAAAGAAAGTGTCTCTAAAAGTGTCTCAAAGCAAAACAAGTATATCTATAAACATTTTGCAACATTTTCTTTAAGTGCTAACTCCTGTTAGTGGACTTTTTTGAAAAGTGGAATATAAAATGGTCTTCACTAAATAAGAATTGTGTCCCAATGTATTCATAAAGAAATTAACTAATTGTGCCAAAAATAAAGGCAGTTTTAGGGATTAAATCTTAACATCAGGTATAACCTGTTCTTAATGGAAGTATATAGTGACACCTATGTGTGCGAAAATATATTCACAGGTGAGAATTTCCTCAGAATATTCTCATATAGACCTATTTATAAACGTGACTTTACCTCTTTATAAATATGACCAGGCGTGAATTTTAGCAACAATTCTTAAATATACTCTAAGAAGGCTTTTTATACACCCCCCACAATCCTCTTACTGTGATCATAAGGAAAACCCTGCTCCCTTGACATGTTTTTCAGGTTTTTATCTTATGTTCACTGAAGATTGTCCCTCTCTGCGATCCATCTGGACAGTCTTGCTGCTCTGAAGTGAACAGTGTTACATCACTAAAAGGGGCAGGAGGGGGATACTTTATCATGCAATTACTCTTGAACTACAACTCTGACAGTATTGAAATAACACTCTCCATGGCCCAAATACTATGAAGATTAATTGGAGCTGCTTTTATTGTGAAACATTACTATAACTTTAAATCTTAACTTCTGGAGTACTAGCCCCATGCACTACCTTTTGGCAAACTCAGCACTAGTAATCACAGCAGTTAACACCGTCATACCCTGTTGTCCGTCTCCTATTACCCATTTAGACTGTAAGCTCCTTGAGGCAGGGACCCCTCTCCTATTGTTTCTATGACTGTGACACTTATTGTATTCCCTTTTATTTATTGTAACATACGTCTATTGCTGCGTACACTGTGTGGAGCCATATAAATAAAGATATACATACATAAAAATAGAGATTTTCTTTTAACCCCCTATAGTGAAGGTGGTTTGCTCCAAAATTGCACCACATTACCAACCAGAATTAAATCTAAATCATCCATATAAACCCCCTAGTGACAGCTGCAAGCATACGCGACTGCCACCTTAATGCACGTGGTACATTATTTTTTTTTTAAAGTTCCGGAGTCTCCGAACGGCATGCAGCCGCACGGAGACCCAGACTTCCGGGACTTACCAGGTATGTCTTCTGTCACTAAGTGACAGTTTTTGTGGGACATACCTGGTAAGTCAATTGTCACGATGAGGTTAAACCATGCTAATAGAACACTTGCTGTAAGCACATGTAATCCTGAGAATGAGAATAGAGAGGGGCTTTTGAATGCAATATCTTTATTCAGACATAAAGCAAATGCAAGATAAATACCTTTACAGACTCCCTCTTGCTTGTAGGAATAGCATTCTAATCCTTATAATCTTGAACCATAGCCTGCTGTCTGCGATGCAGGATATTGGAAACTCTATCTCCTGCCTCTTCATCCTGTCTGTGTCTTCTTGTATATCTCCTTTGGTTCTAGTGAACGACGGACACAAATGTGTCTCACTCCCTTTTCAAGATGGGGGGGGGGGGCAACACATTCTCTTATTACTGTTGTTATTACTCTTTATTTATATAGCGCCAACTTATTCAGAAGCGCTGTACAATTGGGAATAGACATACAGAGGTATTAAATAGTACAATCAGATATGGAGAACAGAAGGATCAGAGGGCCCTGCTCGTCAGAGCTTACAGTCTAGAAGAAGGAAGGTTTAACACAGAGGGAATAAGTGCTATTGGGTGTAAGTGCCTCCTGTCACATGATCTGCCAGTCAGTGGATGGGAGTGAGAGGTGCTGTTGAGTGCAGTGGTACGAGCAAAGGGTGGATCTAGGTGATAATGTTTATGGAGGCACTTGATAGGCTTCCCTGAAGAGGTGAGTCTTCAGGGAGCGTCTGAAGATCTGAAGGCTGGGGGAGAGTCTGATGTGGCGGGGGAGGGAATTTCAGAGCTCAGGTGCAGCGCTGGAGAAGTCCTGTAGGCGAGAATGGGAGGTTGTAATGAGAGATGTGGAGAGCAGAAGGTTGTGTGCAGAGTGAAGATGGTGAGAGGGAGTGTATTTGTAAATGAGAGATGAGATATAGGGGGGTTCGGTATTAGTGAGGGCTCTATAAGTTAGCACCAGAATTTTGAATTGAATTCTGTATACTAATGGGAGCGAGAGAAGGGACTGACAGAGGAGTTTGGTGTTAGAGAAGCGCTGAGTGAGGTAGATTAGTCTTGCAGCATAGTTCATTATGTAGTGGGGTTAGTCAGGTGAGAGGAAAGCCAATTAGTAGTGAGTTACAGTAGTCAAGACGGGACATGATGAGTGTTTGGATTAGAATTTTGGTAGTGTCATGTGTGAGAAAGGGTCGGATTCTATAGATGTTGTGGAGGTGGGATTGACTGGATGTGAGGAATGAAGGACAGGGCAGAGTCAAATGTGACCCCCAGGCAGCGTACTGTAGGGGTTGGTGTGATGATAGTGATGTTAACAGTGAGGGTAATATCTGGGGTAAGGCTAGTTGTAGATGGAGGGAAGATAATTAGCTCACTTTTGCTAAGGTTAAGTTTGAGTTGACGGGAGGACATCCAGGAAGACACAGCAGACAGACAGTAAGATACTCTGGACAGGAGGGAAGGGGAGAGGTCTGGAGAGGAAAGATATATTTGAGTGTCATCAGCGTAGAGATGATGGTGAAACCCAAAGGAGTTTATTAGTTTTCCAAGGGATGCAGTGTAGATTGAGAAGAGCAAGGGACCCAGTGCTGATCCTTGAGGCACTCCAGCAGACAGCTGCAGGAATGGGGAAGTGAAGCCAGAGTAAGAAACACTGAAGGAGCGGTTGCAGAGATAAGATGAAAACCAGGAGAGTGCGGTGTCACAGAGACTAGGGAGTTGAGGGCTTGGAGGAGGAGTGGGTGATCGACTGTGTCAAAGGCAGCTGACAGGTCCAGGAGAATGAGTAGGGAGTAGTGGCCTTTTGACATAGCGGAGAGCAAGTCATTGGCCACTTTAGTGAGGGCTCTTATAGCAGAGGATAGTACCAACCTGTATGGGTGGAAGCTGAGTTAGCAGAAAGGCTAGAATGTCCCAATTAACTTTGTAGTTAGTCTGGAGGACTGTTGAGTTTGAACCCATGAAGTGTGTGGCTATGTACAATTAACACTCAGGAGAGTCTCTTAGCAATGGAACCATTTATGTGAGTGGATTTAAGTATTTCCTGTATTCATCAGAAACGTAGGTGTTAAAGGTGACCTGGAAACTGTCTGGCTCAGTCAGTTTAAGGCTACAGTCACAATGGTAATTTTGTTGATGCATTGAAATCACATATGAAATTGCATTAACCCTTTGAGTGCCAGAGGGGTAGGCAACACTTTGCCTTGCAATGCATTGCCTCAAAAGGTTAAGAAATGTGATATGGGATCAGTACAATTTAAATCTCTACCGTTCCATCCATAATTCTTTTACTCAGATTCCACATTACACAGAAATGTTATCATGCAATACGTGGTGTGATACCATTGAAATCAATACAAATCACACACACTTGCAGTAATGCACCATCAGACAAATTGGAGCAGCAAGATAAATGCTTTCAATTTAAGGGGACAGTAACACTTAATATAAAGTAAAATTTATATTGTAAGGTTTATTCTTCTGAGTACAACAAAGGTACTCCCACCACTCAGATGTGTTTTATTCAAAAGTTACTGCAGCTCAAACTTGAATTCTTTAGGTGCAGTATCTATATGGCCTGAAATTGTATAGTGGCGCTGTTGCCACACCATCCTATGGAAGTTTCTGGTCAATTGACCGGAAGTTTCTATAGTATTATGTAGGAACAGCACCACTGTAATATTTCTGTCCATTGAGATACTGCACCTGAAACAATCCACTTTTAGATGCTATGACTTTTTAATAAAGCACCTCTCAGCAGTGGGAGTACATTTGTTGTACTCAGGAGGATAAACTTTACAATACACATTTTTCTTTATATTAAGGGTTTCCTTATTCATATTAGACTTGTTCCACCCACTGACCTCTTCCCCACACAAAAAGAAACCTCTCCATTTTATTCAATCAGATTTAAAGGAGCAGTAAACTTTTTTTATGAAAACATATATATTGCAGGGATTTTACTACTGAGTAAAATAAGGGTACTCACACTGCCAAGAGATTCATATTTCCAGAGTTATTACAGTTTAAACCCATGTTTTATTTTACATTAGCAGTGCCCTCTAGTGGTCAAATTCAAATTAGTTTTTCTGGTACATTCTAATGAAGAGGAAAGTCAGGAAAGTCAGAGGCATACAGTTCTCCATAGAATGTGATAGAAACTGCCTGTCACTTCCTGTCAGTTAGATCTATCAGGAAGTAAACACAGTAAATTCACTTCCTGTCAGTTAGAACTATCAGGAAGTAAACACAGTTATTCACTTCCTGATTCTGTAAATTTTGAATATAACATCTGACAGCAGTGGGAGTGACATTGTTTTATTCAGCAGGAAACGCTCTATAAAATATGTGTTTTCATAAAAAAAAGTTTACTGCTCCTTTAATTCTCAAAGGCTTAGAGCACTATTTTGAAAATAAGCTAAAAAAATTCCCCAAGGTAGGTACCACAAAGAAAACATCCATTTTTAAAATGTTTAAAACAGTTCTTTCTTTCAGGTCCATCACCTCATAAAGAGCAGGAATGTACACATTTTTCTTGGGTACAGTATATCATTATTTGCAGAGTAAAACAACTGTGCAATTACAGCTGCTTCTGAAACATGCACCCTTCCAACATCTGTTGCTTCGCACCAGCCATTGAAATAACAATTACAAATCAGATGGAATGTTCGACTGAGTCCTGCGCGATGTCAGTGCTGGTAGGAATACTTCAGGCCATAAAACAACTGCCAATTAAAAAAGATCAGGGTGAGTAGCACAAAACTTCGCTCCGGAACACTGAGCTGTAAAAAGGGATTGAGGCTGACACGAGGATAAATATCACGTGGCACCTCTTCTGCTTCTAAATCTCCTACTTCAGGAAAGCATCCTATTGATGAAAGCTTGACATGCTGACATGTTCAAATGAGATGAAAACTCCTGACTGCCATTAAAACTCAATTCTGTATGTACAGATCTCATGTAATTGGCCAGACTCCTTACAAAGCAGATGAGCCAACATAAAAACAGTCCCTTTCTGTACAAACAGGAAATCATAATGCATGTTTCGTCTGAACTAGTAATGCAAAGGAGATAAAATAGGGACTGGGGTATGTCTAGTAAAGGTCATTCTGGGAACTTTACTCCCTAGAAAATGTGGGTGCTATTGAAGTCTACCTGGTGTTAAAGGGAAAAAGGAGTATACCCCTATGCACACTAATACCCAATATTATTGTACTATACTAGTGAATAAAAGGTGCTCACAGGTTAAAATAATCAATCAAATAATTGTAGAAGAAAAGAACCCTGCCTTACTAAGCACACTTTATGATCTTCACAATATCAGTTCATTAAAGGGATAGTAATGTTTCATAATAAAAGCAGCTCTAATTAATCATCATAGTATTTGGACTTTGGAGAGTGTTATTTCAATTCTGTCAGAGTTGTAGTTCAAGAGTAATTCAATGACAAAGTATCCCCCTCCCGCCCCTTTTACTGATGTAACACGGCTCAGCCAGAGCAGAAGGTAGGTGCCCAGGTAGATTGCACAGAGGGACAATCTTCAATTAAGATAAGGGAAAAACCTGAAAAACTTGTCAAGGGGGGCAGGGCTTTCATTGTTCTCATAGGAAGAAGATTGCCCCCTTCTGTTATCTGTCTGGTCTATGGACTGCATTCCACATCTGAGAAGAGATGGCTTACACTAGGTAAAAGGGGCGGGAGCGGAAACTTTGCTTGTGAATATCTCATAAACCATAAAGGTTTGAGAGATAAGACATATCATTCTTCATGTTTTTTTAATGTCTACAAAATAAAATAAAGTTAAAACGAAGTATTACTATCCCTTTAAGTATGTCCACAGTGAGAGGGAAACCTAAAACTTAACATTTATTGTTAAGATTAAAAATCCTAAAACAACACTTTCTAAAAACTGACTCTAGAGACAGAGAGCTCAGTATTATATAGACCACAAAAAGTGTATTAATATAATTTATATTATCAGTTCACAATCACAGATCTGCACATTAATATCCTCCCAAATCGGAGTCAAGGTTAAATATCAACCTATTTTATTTGTTAGACCTCAAATCCAAAAGTTAGCTCTATATGTCGATTTATAACAGCTAAAACATTCCTCTACCTGTATTGCTTTCTTAGAAATGGTAGGCTTGTACTTTCAACTATTGGATATAATGAAAAGTTGAAATGTGTAGCATGTAAGAATGTAGCTAAATATCTGGACCCTGGTTATCGTGTTACCGGGGCATTATCCGGATTGCCATCAAGTCTACCTAGAGCCTATATATTGCCTGATGCTTCTTACAGACCTAGCATTGATTCAACAATACCAAAAACTGCCTCAGCATCTCATATAAAAAAAGAGGATATATATCTCACAAGTATATTTCTTATATTTTTCAGCAAAGCCTTGCATTTGTGTTATTTTATGTTTCTATATCCTCAGAAACAGATAATCAACAAGCGAATTTTAAACATGAACAGTGGCTATACACTCCAGGTTCCTAACACGCGTTTCGCTACTAGCTTGATCACAGTTTTTTTGTATCTGTCCAAAGAATGCCAGCAAAATCGTTACTTTTAATTACTCATTAAGCTTCAGTCATTGGGCAAATTCAAATCACGTAAAGGGATAGTAATACTTTATTATTACTATCCCTCATATTGTAGATCTTTGCAAAATAATTTAATAGCCCCCAGGTTCATCTCTCAAACCTTTATGGTTTGAGAGATAACCAAAGGCAAAGTTTCCCCCCTCCCTCCCCCTTCCCTGAAGTCAGCATTGTAGTGACTGCAGGGATATCCGGTCTGACTTTCATCAGGTTGCTCTGCAGCTGAGCCGCAATCGCTTTAGTAAAAAATAATTATTTCTCTGATACTGTCTTCTGCATAGAAACATAGAATTTGACGGCAGATAAGAACCATTCAGCCTATCTAGTCTGCCCATTTTCCTACAAACAAACCTGTGTCCCTCCAGTTTTAGACTATGGCCTCTTGTCCTAACATTTTTACTCCTTTGAAATATACTTCCATCCTGTACTTTGTTAAATCCCTTCATGTATTTGAATGTTTCAATCAAATCCCCTCTCTCTCTTCTCTTCTCTTCTCTTCTCCAAGCTATACATATTCAGATCATTTAGTCTATCCTGATATTTCTTTTCCTGTAGACCAGTCACCATTTTAGTAGCTCTTCTCTGAATTTTCTCTAGAGTATCAATATCCTTCTGGAGATGGGGTCTCCAGTACTGTACACAATACTCTAGGTGAGGTCTAACTAGAGATCTGTAGAGTGGCATGACCACTTCCCTTTTTCTGCTACTAATGCCCCTAGCTATACAACCCAGCACCCTGCTTGCATTCCCCACAGCTTTATTACATCGCCTGCTTACCTTTAAGTCATTTGAAATAATTACTCCCAAATCCCTTCCTGTCTCTGACAGCACAGTACCCTTAATAGTATATTTTTCCTTTGGATTTTTATGTCCCAAGTGCATTATTTTACATCTATCAGTGTTAAACTGCATCTGCCATGTGCTTGCAAACCACACTTTGAGTGCCAGTGGGGTACGGAATGCATTGCAAAGCACTCAAAGGGTTAACTCTATGGTGTAGTTGGTTTGCTCCTAATTTTTTCTATTTCTATCAGCTTTGAGATGATGAATAAAACAATAGAACATTGTGGTTCCCAGGCATTCAGCAGACAGATCTCACATCCATTTATTTCCTGTGTAAAATGTAACAAGGGACAGCCAGAGAGTACATACGTCTTTCTCCCTCTAATGTCAGCTAAAGCAGCCAAAAAGCTACTAACATGGTTCTAAATATTTAATCAAAAAACAAAATAAATTGTGTTTGATGGGCATAGTATTAAAGCACAGAACATAGATTTGGCCTGAATTACTATTTTTTTTCATGCAACAACCTGGGCCAGATATTAGCATTCTACACTGTTCTCTCCCTCCCAACTCCTTCATGCTTTTCTGTTCTCTGTGCAACTTATTATAGTAGACTAGTTGAAGGGCCTGTTACACAGGCCACAGTGCCACTGCCACCCGGTAGCGGGGCAGTCATGCGCAGTAGAGACTGCCCGCGCCGCGGCTGATACAGAGCTGAACTCTTCTTCGGAGCGTCCAGCTCTGTATCAGCCGTGGTGCGGGCAGTCTCTACTGCGCATGACTGCACCACGTGCAGCAGCGTCTACTGAGCATGACGCGGCATTACACATGTTTTAGCGAATTATTATATAGGATGGAAAAAGGTTGGAAGTCGAGCAGTGTCGTTTCTGGCACACATCTGTGCCAGCCAGTGATGTCAAACTTGCATAATCTAACAAATAAATAAAGAGAAATATTTCATGAACTATTATGTTAGCCATTATAGCATATAGATGATTTTGAAAGCTATTTCAAATGGACCTAAGTTGTCATAAACTGTTACATACATTTTGAAAAAGGTGGGCAATACTACTGTAGAAAATCTTCAAATTAGTGTACAAGTTAGAAGCTTTTAATTTGATTCCATTTAATTCCCTTGTGATTGAACATGGGTCATAGGTAGTCACATTATGTCATAGAACCTACACGATGTGATATCCCAAAGGCAAATATCCAGTAGTTTGACTTGGAAAAGACACAATAACATGACATATATATGTGTGTGATGAACGAATGAATGAATTTAAAATCTAAGTGCAGATACTGCCATTTGGAGTCAGGAATATTTTTTGTTTTTGGCATGGGCTGGACTTGATGGACGCATGTCTTTTTTCAACCTCATCAACTATGTTGCTATGTATGTTATTATGTTACTAAATGTTCCTACAATTCAAGAAATTTAAAGAGTAAAAAAATTGGGAAAAAAGAACACACAATATCCCAAGGGTTGAGCTCTCCTCATACAATACAATCTCGACAGTTGGGAATATATAATGTGATGTAGAAAAATCTAACTCGATCTAGCAAGCGATATAGCACTATCTACAAGCACAGAGAAATAAGAAGCTTTACTGTAGCCTAGTATAATAACAATAAACAATGAATAGGTCAAATGAAATAGTCCAAAATTACCCAAAATGAAATGAGAAATGAGGATGAAATGAACATAGATGGAATGACCAATAAATGGATGGATGAGTTCGATGGATGATGATATAAAATTGATGATATTCTTAGTCAGTGCAGCAGAGATCAGTGTAGAGTGGCCTTGTGCACTAGTAGCAAAACTGGGTCTGGAAACACTGAAAAACAGCGCACATGACAAGAAAAAGAGATAATCTAAGTGTAGCAATTTATTGTAACAAAATAAAAACAAGTAAAATATATTGCACTCACAATAGCCCTTCTTGGTCTTTATGTACATCAAACGGGTTTCTCTCCCTGGGTAGCCAACGGACTGCGTCCTCCTACTCTCCTGTAAACGGGTCCCGATAGTTCCTGCTGTTGAATGAAATGATGATGGATGCGTGATGTTCCAGATGTATGTATCTTTATTTATATAGCGCCATACATGTACACAGCGCTTAACAGAAGTTGAAATAATACAATACAAAAATGACAGAACTGGGTTAAGAGCATTAAGGTTAAGTACAATCATTACATTATTTGTGAGGGAAAGTGCAGCAAGGGAATCATACATTAGGAAAGGGACCCTGCCCCAAGGAGCTTACAATCTAAACTGAATTCATAATGACAATCAGAGACAGTAGGAGGAATATTATAAGTGCAGGTACAAGGTGTGGTGAATGAATTGCAGAAGGATTCGGATGTGACTGTCAGTGTGCAGAATGAGGACATTGCTACTGAGATGCCTCCCTGAGCAGGTGGGTTTTGAGGAGTCGCTTGAAAGTGATGATCGTGGATGATTGGCGAATGGTGATGGGGAGGGCATTCCAGAGTCGAGGAGCAGCCAGTGAGAAAGCTTGTAGTCGAGAGATGACTCGAGTTGTGTAGGGAGAGGACAGGAAGAAACCTTGAGAAGACCGTAGGGAACGGGAAGGGGTGTAGCGGGAGATAAGGGCAGAAATGTAAGAGGGTGCTGAAGAACAGGGTTTACTCCATCAGCCGGCAGCGAAACCACAGAAAGTCTTTCCATAAGATGGTGTAATGCAAAGAGATATGTGGTTAATAAATAATGGGGAATCAAAAATCGCTGCCGGCTGATGGAGTAAACCCTTGTAGCGAGGTGCGTCTAAGACGCCGTAAAGCCAGTGAGCGGGCCTGACAGGGGCGGAGGAAACTCGCAGGGGGCGTGGAGGAGACCCGGCAAATCAGGGCAATATGCCTGAGTTAGTCCCAAAAGTTTTCGCAGACGCAGTCTGCTTCTGCAATGCGTTGCGTACCTCTCTGACACTCAAATGGTTAAGGGGTTCACCTTAAATGTAACCAATGCTTGCTAACACAGTGTACACTACTGCTTGGAATATTAACCCTGTGAGTGTCAGAAAGGTATACAACGCATTGCGTTGCAATGAGCTGGATACCTCTTTGGCACTCAAAAGATTAATAGTTAATTGTATTTGACAAACATAAGACCAAGATGTGCTCATTGCTCTGCCTTTATTGTTCTGCCTTTATAAATAGCCTGTGTCTGTGTGCAAATTCCTCGTCTCCTGCAGTGTTTTGAGCAGCCCCCAAAAAAGTAAAAGGAGCGGGTTGCTGTCAGGAGAAGTACTGTGCATCTACTTCTGACATCTCTGTATCTGCTTGACTAATTGGAATGATACTGCCTTGTAGGTTTGACATGACGTGAATGACAGGCTTCAGAGCTGGTGGCAGCAGAAAGATCCAGTGAATGAGGGAAATGTGTCTGCAGCAGGAATACATTCCACTCATAGTAATTACATCTTTGCAATTCTACCAGTATTCCTCTTCTCCCAGAGATGAGCAGTGTTCCGAGGTCTGTTATTATTTTGCTTTCTGGAGTACTCTCCTCTATCTCTCTATACAGTTGTCATTACAGTGAGTCACTACCAGACCTGGACTTAGAGATTGCCTTGAGCTGGGGTCTATATCAGCCATTTGTCTGCATAGAAAGGGTTGCAATGCAATGAAAACCAACAGTGGAGTTTTGCTGTGTATAATGTGATTATACAATAGAGCTTCTTTACCAGATCTCTCAATAGAACTGGCACAGTGCTAAAAGTAACTCTTCATAATCCTTTTTAAATGAATGTCAGTTAACATATTGAAGTCACATTGAAACCTCCTTATATCCACCTACCTATATGTACCTGGGGTCTCACTCAACCATTTGTGCATACCTCCCAAGTGTCCTCTTTAGTAGGGACAGTCCCTCTTTTAGACCCAAATCTCTCTGTCCCTCTTTTCCACCCTGTTGTCCCTCTTTTTTAGGAGATCAGACTGTGTGGTGTGTATATAAGTGTATCACCCTAGTGTCCCTGTGTTTAGGAGATCAGACTGTGTGGTGTGTATATAAGTGTATCACCCTGGTGTCCCTGTGTTTAGGAGATCAGACTGTGCGGTGTGTATATAAGTGTATCACCTTGGTGTCCTGTGTTTAGGAGATCAGACTGTGTGGTGTGTATATAAGTGTATCACCCTGGTGTCCCTGTGTTTAGGAGATCAGACTGTGTGGTGTGTATATAAGTGTATCACCCTGGTGTCCCTGTGTTTAGGAGATCAGACTGTGCGGTGTGCATATAAGTGTATCACCCTGGTGTCCCTGTGTTTAGGAGATCAGACTGTGTGGCGTGTGTATAAGTGTATCACATTGCTCTACATCAATAAAACTCACATTATTGTTTGTTTAAACGTCAGTATGTGTGCTTATAAATTAGTCTGTGTAAATAAAATAAATTGGACTTGTTAGAAGTCATTTATTAGGTTACATAATGAGGTGTCAGTGGGTCATGAAATAACCTAAAAATTCTCAGTAATGCCCTGCCAACCAGCCGCGCCCCTAGCAACACCCCCTAAAACACAAGTGTCCCTCTTTGGCAAGTTGAAATGTTGGGAGGTATGTTTGTGTCTGTATAGAAAGGGTTGCAATGCAATGAAAATCAACAGTGGAGATGTGCATAATGTTATTACAAGTTACACCTTTTACCAGTTCTCTCTATATTATTGGCACAGTGCTAAAAGTAACCATTCACAATATTTTGCAAATGAACATCTGTTAACCCTTTGAATGCTAGAGAGATATCCAGTGCATTGCCCTGCACTGCATTGGATACCTCTCTAGCACTTAAATGGTTAAAGGAACTTCTCTCTATATTATTGGCACAGTGCTAAAAGTAACCATTCGCAATCCTTTGCAAATGAACATCTGTTAACCCTTTGAATGCTAGAGAGGTATCCAATGCATTGCCCTGCACTGCACTGGATACCTCTCTAGCACTTAAATGGTAAAAGGAACTCTAAAACCTCAAAATAACCCTCCATTTATATGTCCAGAAAAAAGTAATGGCCGCTAAGAGCAGTTGGCCTTGCGCAGTAGTTCAAAAGATCATCAACCTCTTGGCATACCTCCCAACATTTCAAATGGCCAAAGAGGAAGACTTTTGTTTTAGGGTTGTTACTGGGGGAGTGGCTGGTGGGCGGGGCATTACTAAGAATTTATAAGTGATTTCATGACCTACTTACACCTTTTTGTGTAACTTAATAAATGATTTAGAGCAACACTAAATTATTTTATTTACATAAACAAATTTATAAACACATGTAATAATGTTTAAAGGGATAGTAATGCTTCGTTTTAACTTTATTTTATTTTGTAGGCATTCAAAAAACATGAAGAATGATATAAGTCTTATCTCTCAAACCTTTATGGTTTATGAGATATTCACAACCAAAGTTCCCCTCCCCGCCCCTTTTACCTAGTGTAAGCCATCTCTTCTCAGATGTGAGTCTGGTTGTATGACAGTACAGATAACAGAAGGGGACAATTTTCTTTCTATGAAAACAATGAAAGCCCTTCCCCCCTTGACAAGTTTTTCAGCTTTTTCCATTATCTTAATTGAAGATTGTCCCTCTCTGCAGTCTACCTGGGCATCTCCCTTCTGATCTGGTTGAACAGGGGGGGGATACTTTGTTTGTGAATATCTATTAAACCATAAAGGTTTCAGAGATAAGACTTATATCATTCTTCATGTTTTTTTAATGCCTACAAAATAAAATAAAGTTAAAATGAAGTATTACTACCCTTTAAACAAACATTAATGTGCATTTTATTGCTGTGGAGCAACATGAAATACTTATGTACACACCACACAATCTTATGCCCTAAACAGAGGGACCTCAGGGTGGGAAAGAGGGACAGAGGGACTTGGGTCTCAAAGAGAGACTATCCCTCCTAAAGAGGGGACACTTGGGAGGTATGTCTTGGATTCCAGAGATGTTTTTAACACATTGCTTCACAATTATAATAATAGTGACATTTTAATGTTCATATCCCAGTGGGACGCAAAGGCCCATATGTATAAAACAGAGGTGCATCTCTGAGCCAAATAATCTGCACCACATGGGACAAATACCATTTCCTAATGATGTGTATGGGGCTTTTAAGTTTTTGAATGATAGAGAGGTTTCTAGTGCAATGTATTGGCATTCAGGTGGTTAAAAAGCTCCATTTAACTTAATGGGAATAGAAGAATGTTTTTATCTGATTCCTATGGTACTGTTTAGGACCTTTATAAACAGTTGTCAACACCCTCAGAGCTATGGGAACCAAGATCCTGTAGCTTAGAACTCATCTGTTTTTAGTAGATTCCCCTTGCAGATCACAGAGACCTGCAAAGCCACATGGTCATGGGAGATTGCTCTGAACTCCAATGAAACCGACTCATGGTAGATTCACTGACACAGGGCTTCTACTGAGAGGCGAGCAATCTCCCATGTGCAATGAATGAGGTGCTGTTGTCACCCAGCCCTACAGATCTCTGTGATCTTCAGAGCAAACCAAATTACGTGATGTACTATGACCGTCATCGGTCCTTCAGTATTTCAAGGACCGTGACGGTCATAGTACGTCACACGTCGTTAAGGGGTTAAGCATGGCTTCCAACATTTCAAAAGGTCAAAGAGGGACACTTTTGTTTTAGGGGGTGTGGCTGGGGGTGTGACTGGTGGACAGGTCATTATGATAATTTTTAGGTTATTTCATGACCTATTGACACCTCTTTGTGTAACTGAATAAATGATTTAGGACAACACTAAAGTATTTTATTTACAAAGACTAATGTACACATATACTGAAGTTTAAACAAACATTAATATTAGTTTTATTGCTGTGGAGCAATGTGATACACTTATATACACATCACACAGTCTGATCTCCTAAACACAGGGACACCAGGGTGATACACTTATATACACACCACACAGTCTGATCTCCTAAACACAGGGACACCAGGGTGATACACTTATATACGCACCACACAGTCTGATCTCCTAAACACAGGAACACCAGGGTGATACACTTATATACACACCGCACAGTCTGATCTCCTAAACACAGGGACACCAGGGTGATACACTTATATACACACCACACAGTCTGATCTCCTAAACACAGGGACACCAGGGTGATACACTTATATACACACCACACAGTCTGATCTCCTAAACACAGGAACACCAGGGTGATACACTTATATACACACCGCACAGTCTGATCTCCTAAACACAGGGACACCAGGGTGATACACTTATATACACACCACACAGTCTGATCTCCTAAACACAGGGACACCAGGGTGATACACTTATATACACACCACACAGTCTGATCTCCTAAACACAGGGACACCAGGGTGATACACTTATATACACACCACACAGTCTGATCTCCTAAACACAGGGACACCAGGGTGATACACTTATATACACACCACACAGTCTGATCTCCTAAACACAGGGACACCAGGGTGATATACTTATATACACACCACACAGTCTGATCTCCTAAACACAGGGACACCAGGGTGATACACTTATATACACACCACACAGTCTGATCTCCTAAACACAGGGACACCAGGGTGATACACTTATATACACACCACACAGTCTGATCTCCTAAACACAGGGACACCAGGGTGATACACTTATATACACACCACACAGTCTGATCTCCTAAACACAGGGACACCAGGGTGATACACTTATATACACACCACACAGTCTGATCTCCTAAACACAGGGACACCAGGGTGATACACTTATATACACACCCCACAATCTGATCTCCTAAACACAGGGACACCAGGGTGATACACTTATATACACACCGCACAGTCTGGTCTCCTAAACACAGGGACACCAGGGTGATATACTTATATACACACCACACAGTCTGATCTCCTAAACACAGGGACACCAGGGTGGGAAAGAGGGCCAGGGGGATTTGGGCCCAAAAGAGGGACTCTCCCTCCTAAAGAGGGATACTTGGGAGGTGTGCTTTAAGCAAGCTGTGTAAGTGGTCTATTTTGCTATGTTCTACACTGTATGAACAGAACAATGTACACCCATTAGGTTCTTAATCTGGATATGACTATTAGGAGCAATAAGCTTGCTGGCCTAGGGAGCGAGATGGAATATAGGATGTCAGAAACTCTTTCAGATATGAATGCAGCATGCGGATTGCATACTTCACTTTCATATTATCCAGGAGCTGCTTCTGAAAAATACTATAAACAGATTTAGATATGACAGACATTCAGATGATCAAATTATATAGTCTGTATCTCTTTACATTCTCTCTATGTGACTAAGAGTTCTGGCATCCAGAAAAATACTGTGCTCATGTATTGCATATTTTAGAATATCTGCATTTTAATTAAAAAAAAGTAATTAGGTATATATAGATTTATTGCTAACTGTTAACCCTTTGAGTGCCAGAGAGGTATCCAGTGCACTGGGTGCCTTTCTGGAACTCAAAGGGTTAAAGAAAGATTAACTCCTCCTAAAAATAATCCTCAATTACATTGCTAAAACCAGAAAATCTCAATGGACTGTATTTTGTCCATGTGTTTGATGTTCAATCAGCCCTTAAAGGGATAGTAAAGTCCCCCCAAAAAAGTATGTTTAAATGGTACCTGCACTAAAAAAAACACTTAATGAGCTTAATCCTTTCTCTCAAACCATTATGGTTTGGGAGATATAAGAAAATAAAGACCTCCGTTCCCTCCCCTTTCTGACTGACGAGCTGTAAAGCTGTCAGAGGCAGAATCTGGTCGCCCGACTGTAGGCGGCTCTTCAGGAGCGCTGTCATCTAGATATCCAAGTATAATTACTTCATCGGTATGGTCTACAATGTGTGCTTGGCTTGCAAGCACACGTTGTGGACCTTTCCGATGAAGTAATTACAGTTAGACATCTAGATGACAGCGCTCCTGAAGAGCTGCCATCTGGAAGCAGGATTTCATGACATCCGCTGTACAGCGGACGCATGAGAAGGGGGAGGGAGCGGAGGTCTTTATTTTATTACATCTCTCAAACCATAACGGTTTGAGAGAAAGGATTAAGCACATTAAATGTTTTTTTAGTGCAGCTACGATTTAGAACATACTTTTTTGGGGACTTTACTATCCCTTTAATATCATGCCCATTGATATAAACATAACTCTTCCTGGCAGGACTGTTCCCTAAACCCCACCCACTTTCTACTTCACAGAGAAAACAAAAATGGACGTGCTAGTGGAATTCAAGGGGAAAGATGCGGTAATGTAACATAAAAGTGGGATAAAGGTGATATAAACACTATAGTGAGATACACTTCCTGATTACTATGTTACTCTATGGAGCCTGTGCTCTAAGATCTCTCAAGTTGGATATTTCTTAGTGTTTAAGCTCCATATAATAACATAGAGAAATGGAAAGTTAAGTCATTTTTGGTACATTCAATTGTTATGTGCATGAAAACACTATTACATGTCTGTTTACCTTAGCAGATACATTTATTTATTCAGAGATCAACTGCAGCAATCCAAAATAAGAATACACAGCCACGGGCAACAACACTCTCGTTCCAAAATGAGCTTATTTGATTGATCACAGTTCACCCAGCATCACTCCAGCACTCCAGACCTCCATGTCATCACCAAGAAAGAAAATAAACAGAAGAGATCTTCTACCTGTATGTCACTGCCCCTTTTTAATCCCAGCAACATAATAGGCTCAAAATAACACACCTACCTTTATCACTGCTAAGTGTAAAACCCCACAGAAGTCCTGCCAGTAACTGTCATGTCTGCTTTGATGGACGTGACATCAGGACAGATAGAAGATGGTATCTCTTGAATCAAGGCTTGCCTCCCAACATTTCAAATTGCCAAAGAGGGACACTTGTGTTTTAGGGGGTGTTGCTGGGGGCGTGGCTGGTAGGTGGGACGTTACCAAGAATTTTTAGGCTATTTCATGACCTATTGATACCTTCTTGTGTAACCAAATAAATGATTTATAACAAGATCTAAGTTTTTTATTTACACAGAATAATGTATAAACACATATACTAACATTTAAACAAACAATAATGTGAGTTTTATTGCTGTAGAGCAATATTATACACTTATATACACACCATGCAATCAGATCTCCTAAAAAGAGGGACAGCGGGGTGAGAAAGAGGGACAGAGGGATTTGGGTCCAAAAGAGGGACACCTGGGAAGATTTTTTGGGCATAGGAAGGTATGTGGTAGGGGATTTTTTAGGAGGTGTTAGTGTAACTTTAATCCTTTTGGATGCAATAGAAAAGGCTGGTCCAAGTTCAGTCCGCAAGGGCCACCAACAGGCCAGCATTTAAGAATTTCCCTGATTAACCACAGAGGGCCAATCAAAATGAGCCAATGATTAACTGCGCTTAATCAGGAATATCCCTAAATCCTGGCCTGTTGGTGACCCTTGAGGACTGGACTTGGACAGCCAGTGGAGGGCTGGCCTGGGGGGCAGGGGGCAATTGCCCCCTGGGCTGGCCATGTGTCTTGGCTGGTAGGCCAGTGCCTCACTCACTCTCCCACCTGCTGCTGTAAAATGGAGCTACACTAGTGATACCACAGAACTTATGAAATGAATCTATATGCAGGTGATACCGCAGAGCTACAATCCAAACAGAGCTGCACTAGCAGCATAATCCATTTCCATTGCAAGCTCTATGGCATCACTAGTCTGTCTTTACTTAACCATTTGAGTGCCAGATGGGTACACAACGCATTGAAAAAGCAATGTGTCGTGTAACCCTCTGGCACTCACAGGGTTAAATTGTAAGACCTGTAGTATCACTAATGTAGCCCCATTTCAACAGTAAGCTCTGTGGGATCACTTGCTTTAATTCACAGCATTAAGGACAATTTTAAAATTAAGGAAACAGGGGTGGGCTGGGACAATGGGCTTGGACAATAGTAGATATGGGCCACTTAATTGTATTTTCCCCCTGGGCCGTATGTTGCCAGCCCTCCCCTGTGGACAGCCCTGCAATAGAGATCTCTAAAGCATTGCAAAGCGGTTAATCCTTTTAGACCAAGAAGTGTACTCATTGCTTTGTTTTGCAGTGTGTTGTGTACCCCTCTGGCATCCAATAGTACAAAGTGCAGAACATACCTGAGAGCTATGACTGCATTATGCTATTGGTGAATGCTTCTTTTTAATGAATTTCATCTTGAAAGGAGAACAATGCAGAAGGAAAGCAATGAAATGTTGTGTGGTGTGTGAATTGTTTCCGATGTTCACAGAGATATTAATTCCCCTGTTTGGAAAATGTGAAGAGAAAAGACCTTGAGCCTCCTATTTGTTTATTGAACAGTTGAAATGTACTACTAATTAGGAATATGTTTTAGAGTAATTAGCACCAATTACCATCTCATTAGTTCTTCAGTTTCATGGGGACAGTGTGGGCTAATGGCTTTAAGGGAACTGCGAGGGATTGCAAATATTTGTCCTGTTCGGATCTGAATGTGAACATCTTTATTCTGGGAATGAGAAGAATTTAGAAGCACACACAATAGTCTTTATATAGGCACAAAATAAATGTGAATATACTTGGGAAACTGATCTAAATTAATGTAGACATTATAAATACTTGGTCTAAACAATAATTCAGTCTCAATGAGGATAGTGTCCTAGGATGAACTGCAGCAATCCTGGCACAACTCAACTAAAGTATATAGAACATATAAAAAGTATTGACGTTCTCATTGATTTAAAGGAACAGGAGACTTTTTTTATGAAAACCTGTATGTTATAGAGCTTTTCCTGCTGAGTAAAACAAGGGCACTTTCACTGACAGTTGTTTTATTCAAATGTTATAATAGTTGAAATTATTAGAAGGTAGAATTACAGTGTGATTACTTCCTGAAAGTTCTAACAGCAAGACTCAGCAGTTTCTATTACATTCTATGGAGAACTGATTGTCAGTGACTTACCTCTCCTAGAGAATGCAACAGAATAAGCATGTGGAATCTGACAACTTTGTTTTCATAACCTGACAATGGCCCAAAAGGAGAGGGGTTATTTGCTCTTTTTTTCATCCACAGGTGGCGGCAGCAGTGGCGCGGCATTGTAACATCAGGGGAAATTTTAATAATAATATTTTGTGTTACAGGGGCAACACTAAGTTTAAAGGGATAGTAATGTTTCATAATAAAAGCAGCTCTAATTAATCATCGCAGTATTTGGGCCTTGGAGAGTGTTATTTCAATTCTGTCAGAGTTGTAGTTCAAGAGTAATTGAATGATAAAGTATTTCCCTCCTGCCCCTTTTACTAATATAACACTGCTCAACTCAGAGCAGCAGTGAGGTGCCCAGGTAGATTGCAGAGAGGGACAATCTTCAATTAAGATAAGGGAAAAAGCTGAAAAAAACTGTCAAGGGGGGCAGGGTTTTCATTGTTCTCATAGGAAGAAGATTGTCCCTTGCTGTTATCTGTCTGGTCAAGCAACCAGATTCCATATCTGAGAGGAGGTGGCTTACACTAGGTAAAAGGTAAAAAAATATGAAGAATGATATGTCTTATATCTCAAACCTTTATGGTTTGAGAGATATTCACAAGCAAAGTTTCCCCTCCCGCCCCTTTTACCTAGTGTAAGCCATCTCTTCTCAGATGTGGAATCCAGTCCATAGACCAGACAGATAACAGAAGGGGACAATCTTCTTCCTATGAGAACAATGAAAGCCCTGCCCCCCCCTTGACAAGCTTTTCAGGTTTTTCCCTTATCTTAATTGAAGATTGTCCCTCTCTGCAGTCTACCTGGGCACCTCCCTTATGATCTGGCTGAGCAGTGTTACATCAGTTAAAGGGGCGGGAGGGGGATAATTTGTCATTGAATTACTCCGGAACTACAAGTCTGACAAAACTGAAATAACACTCTCCAAAGTCCAAATACTATGATGATTAATTAGAGCTGCTTTTATTATGAAACATTACTATCCCTTTAATTATTAAGATATTACACTTCAAAGTTCTCAACTTCCGCATACTGCGGCACGGCTCTCAGTACTTCCCAGAAGCCTGTCATTCTCCTCCCACCTCCCTCCCAGCTGCCCCTGGAAGAGCGTCCACGCTTCACTTCAGTGTGGTGTGAACGGCTCCTAGAGTTACAGGAAGCAGCAATTAGCATTATACTGAGGTTGCAGTAGTAGTATTATGGAGGTTGCAACCTCAGTATAATGCTAATCTCCGCTTCCTGTAACGCTAGGAGCCGTTCTCACCACACCGAAGTGAAGCGCGGATGCGCTCCCAGGGACATCAGGGAGGGAGGTGGGAGGAGAATGACAGGCTGCTGGGAAGTCCTGAGAGCCGTGCCGCAGCTACAGCGTGCCACAGTATGCGGAAGTTGAGAACTTTGAAGTGTAACATCTTAATAATTAAGTTAAAAAAAAAGAGAGAGCACCTTTCCTAATGTTTCTTACGCATACCTCCCAACATTTCAAATTGCCAAAGAGGGACACTTGTTTTTTAGGGGGTGTTGTTGGAGGTGTGGCTGGTGGGAGTGGCATTACCGATTAATTTTTAGGTTATTTCATGGCCTGTTGACATCTCCATGTGTAATCTAATAAATGACTTATAACAAGACCAAAGTATTTTATTTACACAGAATCATTTATAAACATATATACTAATGTTTAAACAAACAATAATGTGAGTTTTATTGTTGTGGAGCAATGTGATACATTTATATACACACCACTCAATCTGATCTCCTGAAAAGAGGGACATCAGGGCGGGAAAGAGGGACAGAGGGATTTGGGTCTAAAAGAGGGACACTTGGGAGGTATGCTTACGTAACTAAACAAATGCTCAAAAGTTTTCTGTATGTGAATGTTCCCCTTTAAACACTATATAATGCAATGGTACAGTGCTGGTAGTAATTATCTAAGTAAGAGAAAATATAGCGGCAATGAGTTGATCACCCATTGCATTGCTTTGCTATGCGTTAGGTACCCCTCTGGCACTCAAAGGGTTAACGTGTGTCTGGAGAAAATATGTCAGGCACTTCATAAGAAATTATTTGAACCAGTTTTGCTGTGCAGATTTGTATGTAGTCTTTTTTGCATCAAATATTTGCAGACTTTTCTCTGACTTGACTTGCATTGCATTATTGATGCAAATCCCTTGAATCTGACACAAATGTGTTATGCACAAATCAGGAAACTGAACGTGACCTAAATTGAATAATCTAAGCAAATTTTGAGTTTGCAGCTGCCTGATTAATGGACCTGTCCAACTGACAAGTTCTGTATGCTTACATAATGGGTATATTATATGCAGCACATGTGTAACTGAATAATGATAGATAATTTACGCCAGAGGGTAGTCAATTGTTGGGCCTTCAGCTGTTGAGGACTACAACTCTCATCAACCCCAAGCAGCCGTTGGATGCTTTGGTATGATGGGAGTTGTAGTTCCCAACAGCCAGAGGCCTAACACTTGCCTGCTCCTGGCTGCTTTAGGCCTTGCATGAAGAGCTGATGACCTGGTTATGTATCTAAAGAAATGGAATGTGCTCAAAGGGTTAAACACAAACAAATTAGAGTAGTTTAACTACTACATCTGGGTACCAGTTAGCATTTAGTTTCTGACAGAGAAATTGGTTATTTTTTTGTTTATGATAATTTCCTCCTTATTAACCATTTAAAGGGATAGTAATACTTCATTTTATCTTTATTTTATTTTGTAGGCATGAAAAAAATATGAAGAACGATATAAGTCTTATCTCTCAAATCTTTATGGTTTAAGAGATATTCACAAGCAAAGTTTCCCCGTCCCGCCCCTTTTACCTAGTGTAAGCCATTTCTTCTCAGATGTGAATCTGGTTGTAAGACCAGACAGATAACAGAAGGGGACAATCTTCTTTGTAGGAAAACAATAAAAGCCCTGCCCCCCTTGACAAGTTTTTCAGCTTTTTCCCTTATCTTAATTGAAGATTGTCCCTCTCTGCAGTCTACCTGGGCAACTCCCTTCTGATCTGGCTGAACAGGGGGGGGATACTTTGTTTGTGAATATCTCTTAAACATAAAGGTTTGAGAGACAAGACTTATATCGTACTTCATGTTTTTTTAATGCCTACAAAATAAAATAAAGATGAAACGAAGTATTACTATCCCTTTAAGGTCCAGAAGATTATGTAATGCATATACAAGCACAATTATACTGATTCCCCAGTACTTGTTCCACTGGTAACAACACAGTAAGGGAGAGCTTCTACGGGTCTGCCAGACTTCCAAACAGCCACGACTCCAACGTATAAAAAACTATTTCATTCTATCAAAAAAGTAGTAAAAGCAAGCTAGTTGCAAAAATACACTGTGAAAAATACACTGGAGTACAAAATGTCCTATGAATAAGTGCCTATTGCACGAAATGCGTTAGGCAATTAGTCTGCATTATTTGTTTTGTACTCCAGTGTATTTTTCACACTGTATTTTTGCAACTAGCTTGCTTTTACTACTTTTTTGATACAATAAAATATTTTTTTACACGTTGGAGTCGTGGCTGTTTGGAAGTCTGGCAGACCCGTAGAAGCTCTCCCTTACTGTGTTGTTCCCGTGTGTGTCGGTAACCCCGGGCCAGGGTTACGGGGAGGTGCTCCGGGTCTGAGGATGACATGCCCTTTGTTGAGTCCTTCAAGATTTGACTGATATCTACATTTACGGATTACAGTAGCGTTCCTAATATCTGTTATCTTGTTCCACTGGTAGCCACAGAATCATACATACACTGTATCACAGAACCACACAAATCGTTTGGCACCTAGCATTGTTCCACTGTCCCACTGGTAGCCACAGAACACACACACACACACACACACACACACACACACACACACTCACACACACACACTATCCTCCCACTGTCCCATTGGTAGCCATAGAACCACACACACACTGTCTGACACACCAGCCTTCCACTGTCCCACTGGTAACCATAGAACCACACACACACACACAGTCACAGAACCACAGATACACAGTCTGACACCATAGCCTTATTTCAGTTACAGGCCCACTATTAATCACATACACTCTCTGACTCCTTCCACTTGAACATGAGGGAGAATGGCAAATGGAAGGTGGTAGGACAAGGGAGCAAAAAAACAATAATTTGGCTTCCTCTTGCTTGACTACAATCACTTGCATTGAAGGCAGGCCTTTTCCTTTTTTGTCAAGCATTTGAAGCAAGGGGGTCTGTGCTTAATCGGGCATAGACCTCTATATCAGTGCATCCTTTGGCTAAAGGGGGGATGAAAAGACAAAGGGGGAAAGATGCAAAATAGGGGATCAAGAGGGGTAGAATGGCAAAAGGAAGATCAAGAGGGGTAAAGAGAGGCAACTTGGCAAGAGGGGGAATCAAGAGTGGGTGAAAGAGGCAGAGGGGGGTCATGTGGGGGAAAAGGAGGCAAATGGAGGGGGATCATGAGGCAAAAGAATGGGGATCAAGAGGCAAAAGGTGGGGGATCAAGAGGCAAAAGGTGGGGGATCAAGAGGCAAAATGAGGGGGATTAGGAGGGGGAGAAAGAGGCAGGAAGGGGAGAGAGAGGCAAAAGGGGGGATCAAGAGTCAAGGGGTGAGAAATGGGGATCAAAAAGGAAAGAAAAAGGCAAAAGGAGGGGGCTTAAGAGTGAAGAGGGGGAGAACGAAGCAAAAGGTGAGAATGAGGAGTGTGAGAAAGAGGCAAAAAGGGGAATCAAGAGTAAAGAGGTGGTGTATATATATATATATATATATATATATATATATATATATCTTTATTACTCTGGTGTTGGCATATAACTCTGTATTGTTTTATGGTAACATCTAACTGTATTGGTGTGGTGGTGGCATATAACTCTTTATTGCTCTGGTGGTGGCATTCATATGTGTTGTAAAATGCATAGTTTCCCCTTTTATAAGCAAGAAAAAAAATGCTATTATGCTATGGGGCTGGTATAATGATGCAGTGCTATGGGGCTGGTATAATGACGCAGTGCTATGGGGCTGGTATAATGATGCAATGCTATTGGGCTGGTATAATGATGCAGTGCTATGGGGCTGGTATAATGACGCAATGCTATGTGGCTGGTCAGCAATTTTTTCCAGGGCTGGTTTTTATTCCCTGTCCGGCCCTGCATCCCTGGACTGCTGTAATGACAGCGCCAGTATGATATGCTTTAGGATTTTTCCTCTCTGTGAAAGACACTAGTGAGCGAAAAGAGACTGCACTCTGCGTAGCACACCACTCCTAGAGAGCCTGCAAATTTGTACTGCAGGCTCGTTCCTAGTTGGCCATCTCTGACTCCCAATCTACAGGTACACAAATACTATAATAAGAAGATCTTCCCACCAATTTGAGTGGTTGAAAACATGAGTGCAATGCTCATTTTAACCCTGAGTGCTAGACAGTAATCCAATGCATTGCAATATGTTGTATATCTCTCTGGCACACAGTAGCTTCACAAAATCTCCAAGTTGTTTGATGAGTATAAAAATCCAATAATCCCTGTTTTTTTTGTTGTTGTTGTATTCTTTTGATTGTGTTGTCAATTTGTTGTAAAAAAGTAACATTAAAATACAATGGTCCTGAAAAATGCCTCTGTGCAGAGAGCAAAGAAAAATGGTTCTTTTCATTCTGTGAACATCTTCATCGTCACTGTAACTACAGTGACAAGTGAGAGCACGGGGAGAGGAGACGCCTGTTACCACTGATAAACCCGTTTAACATAAAAGGTGTGTGTAAGTTTACTTTATAGGCAGCCGAAGGAAGGAACAAGTGACAAAGAGACATCACCATGAAATACATATTCTATCTTATGGGATTTATTCACTAGTGATTAAACTGGAAATATGCATACACTGGGGAAGATTCACTAAGTGGTGATAAAGTGGAGATAACTTCTCCAGTTTATCACTTCTCCTAATCCTATTTTATTCTATGGAGCCCATGCACTAAGATCTCCAAAGTTGAAGAGATCTTAGTGCATAGGCTCCATAGAATAACATAGGAACTGGAGAAGTGATAAACTGGAGAAGTCATCTCCACTTTATCACCTCCTTATCACCGCTTAGTGAATCTCCCCCATTGTGATTTATGCACATACTAGTGTAAAAGCCCGTGTACACGGACCAAGGCACGCGATGCAGTCATGCGCAGTAGAGACTGTCCAAACGCACAGAATGCTCCCAGCAGTCTCTACTGTGCATGACTGCATCGGACAAACATTCTGGCCTTTTATATTATAGGATGAGTATATTTCCAATTTTGATCCTGAGATTTAACCCTTTGAGTTCCAGGGAGGTGGTATACCTCTCCCGCACACAAAGGGTTAAAGTTGCCTCTGATTTGTGGAATTGATCCTTATCTCCATCACTGTTTCATGTCATCCATCTTGCACCGACAGCTTCATTTGCCGTACCTGAATATTAGATCATGTATTGTTTTCCCCAAATTAACCTCTATTAACCCTTTGAGTGCCAGGCATTCAGAGGGTTAAAGAAAAAGTAACATCTCCTAATAATAACCTCCCATTTACCTCTCTATGGGCAGAAACAAATCCTAATGGCCTCTATGAATCATGACCCTGTGTATTTGTTCAGGAGATAACATTCAGTTAGTCCTGGATGTCACGTCTGTGGAGGAGGAAATGACAGATGCTGGCAGGTTTTTTTTCAAAATGAAGCAGACAGAACACATGGACCTACTTGTATGTATGCATATTGTATGTATGTATGTCTTTATTTATATGAAGCCACACAGTGCAAGCCTCTCCTTACAACAGACATATGTTACAATAAATAAAAGAGGATACAATAAGTGTCCCATTCATAGAAACAATAGTAGAGAGGTCCCTGCCCCAAGGATCTTACAGTCTAAATGGAAAATAGGAGACAGACAACAGGCTATGAGGGTGTCAAGTGCTGAGTTTTCCAAAAGGTAGTGCATGGTCCTAGTGCTCCACAAGATACGATTCCAGGGTAGACTTAAAGACAGAGGGGGATTGTTTAAGATGTAGGGAGAGCGGTATGGCGTTCCATAGGTAGGGAGCGGAAGTGAGAAAGGTTAGAGACGGGAGAGGGCAGAGGGTGTGGATGGTGTAACAAGAAGTGCGTTCTGTGCTGATCATAGGAGGCGGCCAGGAACATAAGAGAAGATGAGGGAAGAGATGTAAGGAGGGGTGGCAGTGTGAAGAGCATTAAAGGTGAGAAGAAGGACTTTGTAAGTGATGTGTTTCTGAATAGGTAGCCATGTCAGATGTCTAAGAATGATGTGAGCAGGTTCAGTTTTTGGGGAGAGTGTGGCGATTCGTGCAGCCGAGTTTAAAACAGATTGCATAGGTGAAAGATGAGCAGCAGGGAGGTCAGTTAGTAGGACATTGCAATAGTCTAAGTGGGACAGATTGAGGGCATGTATAAGAGTTTTAGTAGTTTGTTGGGAGAGAAATGGGCAGATTTTAGCAATGTTGCAGAGAAAGAAATGTTCTAGCCACAAGTTTTGTGAGGAGAGATGGAAAGGGAGGAATCAGATATGACCAGTGTGCTGAGCTGACCAGATCAATGTCAATTCGATAAACTGTAATGGTGAAGCTGGGTGTTGGGCAAGGTCTTGGAGGGAAAATGAGACGGTCAGTTTTGGACATGTTTATCTTCAGCTGACGATGTGCCATACAGGAGGATGTGACCAAGAAGCAGTCTGAAATTTGCAACTGGATTTGAGGTGAAAGATCAAGAGTGAACATGTTAATTTGGGTATAAATTCAGGTATAAGTTTGGGTATCATCAGCAACTGAAGCCAAATGAATGAATAAGTTCGCCGAATGAAAGGGTGTACAGTGAGAAATGTAGCGGACCCAGAACAGAGCTTTGAGGCACCCCCACAGACAGAGGTACTATAGAGGAGGTGTTACTTAACCCTTTAACCCTTTGAGTGCCAGAGGCATCCAACTCATTTCGTTGCAATGTGTTCAATACCTTTCTGGCATTCACTGGGTTAAGGACCATAGGGGCGAACAACTCATTGTGATGCATTGCACACCCCTCTGGTCCTTTAAGTGTTAGGATTACTGTGTACAGGGGGTGGAAGTTGTGTCATGTGGACCTGCTGGCAACTGTCATGACCGCCTCCATAGGTACAAATTCCAGGACTGACTGAACATGTTATCTCCTGAACCAAGGACCAACAGAAAATTTGTAGGGGCTATTAGGGTTTTCTGGCCATAGTAAGTATGGGGGGTTATTATTAGGAGGTGTAATCACCCCGATAATTTGTCACTTTATTATCTCTTTGCTTTTCTAATCTGGGAATATGCAAAGGTTTTCATACATAATTTTTTATTTTCAAGTCTGGAATTCCCATAAGGCTAAGTAGGTTATTGTTTTAAGGCACCACATTTTAATGGGGCTCCTCCTCTGTGCTGCCTTTGCCCAACATACTGTGTTGGGGTCATGATCTTCCCAATCTCTACACTGCCAAGTTGCATCCATCCCAATATCATGCACCAGACAATTGCTTTTAGGTTCTTGCACATTAAGGTAGAGGTAGACAATCTGCTGTTGACTAGTTAGGGATAATGGGAGTTATAGTCAGGGGAGGGCTGGCAGCTTGTGACTTGGGGGGCAACTACAGTAAAGTTGCTAATTTCTACTTTTCTTCCAATACAAAAGAAGCAGCGCAAGAAAAGCCTTCTAAGCTTAAAGGGATAGTAATGTCAGAAAAAGAGTATTAACTATTTGGTAGATATAATTAAAAGAGAATACTTGCACTTATTTGTATCTCTCAAACCATTATGGCTTGAGAGATATAGGAAAATAAAGTTCTCTTGTCCCTCCTCTTTCTGCTTGATGAGCTGTAAAGCTGTCAGAAGCAGATTCTGGTCACTTGACCAGATGTGTCTCTTCAGCAGCGCCGATATAAAGATATCTAAAGACAAATACTTAATTTAGAATGGTCTACAAAGTGTGCCTGGTTTGCAAGCACACTTTGTAGACCGTTCCAATGAAGTATTTATTTCTAAATAGCGTGATTTCAGCTCTGCTGAAGAGCCTCTGTCTGGTCAAATGACTGGAATCTGCAGCTGTCAGCTAGATGGCAGACTTGAGTAAAACAGTCAGGAAAAGGTAACTTTAGCAAGTTATATCTCTCAAACCATAAAGGTTTGAGAGATAAGACTTACATTGATGTTATCCTTTTCTTAATGTCTACAATATTAAATCAACTTAAAATTAACCATTACTATCCCTTTAATATGTATTGTATTCTTCTAATGCCCACACCATCACTCAGTACTCTAAGAATGTTACACACATGTAGAGAAGGCTATTAAATACTGCCTCTGAATTGAAATAGTTATCCTGATATAAACTACAGGTCGGTTACCCACGTTAATTTTCTTCCAATACTCAAATTCTTCAGCTTTCACTGGAAAGGAGTCTAGGGCCAACCTTTGATCTTAAAATAGGTACATACCTATGCAAATGTCTGAATGCCCAATGTTCCTTATTCTGAAAGTGTATAATATGTGATGCTAAATTGTCATATTTCTTTATTTACTTGTTTGTTTATTACCTCTTTTGCCAATTTTATTTACTTATTTTTAACATTTTTATGCTCCTGACAGTAAACTCACTGGATTGCTGTTTTCAGAGAGGTTTCTGGCCAGTAACTGTTAAAGCAGGTATATTAATACAGTGCAGCACTATTTCTGCAGCACTGAGGACCAGGTGTGTATGTATTTAGCAGACTAAATGCAGTATTCTATACATTGTATCACTATCCTTGATTTCCCAGTCTCTGGTAGAAACCTCTCTGGAAACAGATTCAATAATCAAACTAAAAGGTTACTCTTTAGGTTCCTTTTGGATGCAATGGGCTGATGTCCTTCTGGTAAATACAACCCTTTGGATTATGGACCCTTTATACATTTCTTCTTGTTCTGTCTTTTTGCCTTTACACACCAGTTGCTTTCTATATGAACATCTCTAGCCATTTGTACTGAGCTGTGGAGTGCGAGAGTTCTTCCTGAATATACGATAGTATTAACATAGATATAGATTGAGCTGTCTGTTTGTGCTTTTATAATATGGCAGATTGTATGATATATGATCCTACTGCTACAGTATATATATAATGTCAAACTAAGTTCAGTGTTATAAGTCTATATATCATCCAAATGTCAGGTCTTTTGCTGTATGCATGATTAAAATGAAACATATATGATTGATGAGTTTAGGCTTGCACTGGGAAGATTCTTCATTTCACCTCTAGAACTGGAACTTGGAAAATCATGACATTTTGTTGCTGTTTAGTTCAATGTTTTATAACCAAATAATGATTTTCTTTATGTATATGCTACTGGAAAAGCCTTAATAAAGTCCTCCAGGGATGTATGATGTTTAACTCTTTGAATGCTAGACAGATCTCCACAGAGGCATAACTAGAAGTCACCGGGCCCTGGGGCAAAAATTGCCATGAGCCCCCCTGACCACATTGCCCCCATTGGGTATCTCCACATTGTCCCCAACTCTCCACATTGCCCCCAATGTCCTCCTCTCTACAGTGCCCCCAACTCTCCACATTGCCTCCAATGTCCTCCTCTCTACAGTGCCCCCAACTCTCCACATTGCCCCCAGTGTCCTCCTCTTCACATTGCCCCACCTCTCCACATTGCCCCCAACTCTCCACATTGCCCCCAATGTCCTCCTCTTCACATTGCCCCCAAATCTCCACATTGCCCTCAACTCTCCACATTGCCCCAAGTGTCCTCCTCACCACATTGCCCCCAATGTCCTCCTCTTCATTTTGCCCCAACTCTCCACATTGCCCCCAATATCCACCTCCTCACATTGCCCCCAATGTCCTCCTCTTCGCATTTCCCTAACTCTCCACATTGCCCCCATTTTCCTCCTCTTCGCATTGCCCCCAACTCTCCACATTGCCCCAATGTCCTCCTCACCACATTGCCCCGAGTGTCCTCCTCACCACATTGCCCCCAATGTCCTCATCTTCATGTTGCCCTCAACTCTCCACATTGCCCCAACTCTCCACATTGCTCCCACCTCTCCACATTGCCCCAACTCTCCACATTGCTCCCACCTCTCCACACTGCCCCCAATGTCCTCCTCTTCACATTGCCCCCAACTCTTCACATTGCCCCCAATGTCCTCCTCTCCACATTGCCCCCAACTCTCCACATTGCCCCCAATGTCCTCCTCTTCACATTGCCCCCAACTCTCCACATTGTCCAGAATGTCCTCCTCTTCACATTGCCCCCAACTCTTCACATTGTCCACAATGTGATACATCTGGATGGGGGGGGGGCTCTCGAACAAATGCGTTGAGCCCTCAGCAACATCCTAACTGGGGAATGGTATGAGGGGAAGGATGGACACCTCCCCGGAGTGGGCATGTTTGGCTTCTGGGTGGGCGGGAGTGGGTGAAAGAGTGTGAGAATGGAGTGGGGGGAGGTGGGAGTTTTAAAGGGGGGTAAAAGTTTTGGGCTGGGCTGAGCTGATCATACCTAAGTATTTACTGTGAATTTATCACATGTACTTGCTACTGTTCTGAGTGCTTGTACTTATACTGTATGTGCTTACTCAAATGTGATTGGCCTCAGCCTGGCTTATTAATAAAAACAATAATATATAAATATATATATATATATATATATATATATATATATATATATATATAGCTATTATATTCAAAAGTTATTAGAGCTCAAACTTGAATTTTTTAAGTGCAGTATCTGATTGGCCTGAAATTACACAGTGGCGCTGTTGCTACACCATCCAATGGAGATTTATGGTCAACTGACCAGAGCTGTCCATAGGATGGTGTAGCATCACCACCACTGTGACATTTAAGGCAATTCAAGTCTGAGCTTCAATAATTTTTGAATGAAAATACCTCTCAGCAGTGTTTTATTCAGGAGGAGTAAATATACAATATATATTTTTTAATATTTCAAGCTTAGAGTATTTTTCAAAATGAGTTGTATGATAATTGGCCACTTTTTATAGACAATAGTTTACTAGATGTGTTGTTTTATTGCCACTTTATACAAATTAGAGCATACTGACTGGTATGCCAACCAGATACTAACTTTCCACTGACGCTCCCTGACTGCCAGCACTAGTGTAGCTGCATTAAAGCGATAGTAATGTTTCACAAAAACAGCAGCTCCAATTAATCCTCATTTGAGCCATAGAGAGTGTTATTTCAGTACTGTCAGAGTGGTAGTTCAAGAGTAATTGAATGATAAAGTTTCCCCCTCCCTCCCCTTTTACCTAGTGTAAGCCACCTCCCCTCAGATGTGGAGTTTGGTCTCTTGACCGGACAGCTTGCAGCAAGGGACAATCTTCTTACTGTGAGAACAACATAAGTCCTGCCCCACTTGACAGGTTTTTCCCTTTTGCTCACTGAAGATTGTCCCTCTCTGAGATCCATCCGGACAGTCTTGCTGCTCTGTGGTAAGCAGTGTTACATCAGTAAAAGGGGTGGGAGGGGGATACTTTATCATGCAATTACTCTTGAACTACAACTGTGACAGTATTGAAATAACACTCTCCAAATACTATGAGGATTAATTGGAGCTGCTTTTATTGTGAAACATTGCTATCCCTTTAAAAGGGAACTATCACCCCTATACAAGTTTGGCCCAGTGTGATCGTCATATAGTGATAAGCTGTAATGGTTGTTTTTTTTTTGTTATACAATGCATGCTTTGCCGAAATTTAAAATGTTAAAAAAGTGATGAGTCCTTACTTCTGGACAGACTGCGGTTACACCTCTGAACAGCAGCCTGTCAATATTTGTCTGCTCACCTCACCACGTAGTGTCTTGTCCCAACTTCCTCCGATGACAGAGGATTTCTCCACGTAAGCTGGAGCGCTCTCTAGCCAATGGGAGCGCTCCAGCTTACATGGAGAAATCCTCCATCTCTGGAGGAGGTTGGAACACGACAATACTTGGGGTGGGAACAGAAGAAAATTGACAGGCTGTTGTTCAGAGCTGTAACCGCAGTCTGTATGGAAGTAAGGTCCCGGCTCATTTTAAAAACATTTCGGTAAAGCATGCATTGTATAAAAAAAAATAAAACAACCATTACAGCTTACAGTTTTCACAATGCATTACCGGTTCTCTGGGGCGGGGGCTGAATCTCCGGATGTGGGGAGTTTCTACTGAATCTCTGCCCACTTCTGCTATTTTTAAGTCTTTCCTCCAACTACCCACGACTTCCCCTCCTTTTTCAGGCTATTTGTTGCTAGCCAATAGCTCTTCCCCACTCAGGATTAAGCCCCGCCCCTTTTTTACACAAATCACATCATTTTTCTCCCCCACCGGCACCAGAGGACTCCCCTCTGGGGAGAGCAAAGTTCAAAGTTCCCAGGTATGTATAGGGGTGATATTTCCCCTTTAAACAAAAAAATTAATAAATATATCTAACATCTCCCGAGCTATTTTTTTGTCAATTAAAATGGATAACCTAACATGTACTGTAGGTGATTTTGAAAACTGTTTAAAATGCCCTAAGTTGTTATAAAGTGTATATTTCAGCCCTAAACAAATAAATCCTTTGAGTGCCAGAGGGTTACGCAACGCATTGCTTTGCATACCCCTCTGGAACCCAAAGGGTTAAGAATAATTTAAAGAGTGGGCTAGCAATTCCATTTCCAACCCCTGCCTTACCGATATGCATCATAACAGCTTGCAGATCAGCCCAACAATCCTTCTAAACGACCTGCAGATTTTAATGGCTATAGCAGTTGCATGGGGTCATTTAACATGCTCAAATTGACTTTTTTCCAAATTGATCCAATATGTCACATTGATAAGTTACATCATATATTTCAGTTTTAGTGACCAGCAATCCAAGATCTGTTGCTATAATATGCTCAAATATATATGCAAATAAAGTTATGTGATTCAGAGGATTTATGAACCCTCCATAGGCAATTGATTTAACCGTTTCAGTGCTAGAGGGCTGCCCATTGCATTGCAAAACAATACATGGAACACTCCTCTTAGTATCCAAAAGGTTACATTTATACATTTTTAGATATTTTATAAATATATTTATAAATATAGATTTATAAAATCCTTTATATTGCAATGGAATTGAATATATAAGATATTACATGTGCTGGTTATCAGCAGCATACATGGAAACTCATAGCTTGGCCCTGAGACTCAAGGGGGAGATTCACTAAGCGGTGATACAGAGGTGATAAAGTGGAGATGACTTCTCCAGTGATATCACTTCTCCAGTTCCTATGTTATCCTATGGATTCTATGCACTAAGATTTCTTCAGCTTTGGAGATCTTAGTGCGTAGGCTCCATAGAATCAGGCCCGGACTGGCCATCGGGCATACCGGGAATTTGCCGGTGGGCTGGTCCGTGGCCGGTCTGGGCGTTTAAAAAAATATAACGATCGAACGCCCGCTCACGCCGCCCCCCCCATGGGCTGCTCAAAAAATAAAAATGGGCTGCTCAGTAATGTTGAGCGAGCGTGCTCGGCCGATGCTCGGATCGGCTCGAGCATCGCTCTGCTCGGCACATGGCGGTACTCGTACGAGTACCGCCATGTGCTCGCCCGACATGTTCGGGTGAAGAGGATCTGTGCCGGAAGAGGCACAGATCCGAAGACGCTCCGCTGGACCACCAGGGAATGGAGGTACGGGGGCATTGCGGAGATGAAGGGGGCATTGCGGAGATGAAGGGGGACATTGTGGAAGAGGGGCATAGACTCTATGCCCCTCTTCCACAATGTCCCCCTTCATCTCCGCTATGCCCCTCTTCCACAATGTCCCCCTTCATCTCCGCTATGCCCCTCTTCCACAATGTCCCCCTTCATCTCCTATGCCATAGCGGAGATGAAGGGGGACATTGTGGAAGAGGGGCATAGCGGAGATGAAGGGGGACATTGTGGAAGAGGGGCATAGAGTCTATGCCCCTCTTCCACAATGTCCCCCTTCATCTCCGCTATGCCCCTCTTCCACAATGTCCCCCTTCATCTCCGCTATGGCATAGGAGATGAAGGGGGACATTGTGGAAGAGGGGCATAGCGGAGATGAAGGGGGACATTGACCAGGCACCCTCCGCTCATCAGAGCAGGGGGTGCCTGGTTTAATGCTCGAGTGCTCCCATTCATTTGAATGGGGCTCGGGTGCTCGGCCGAGCACTCGAGCATCAGGGGGTGCTCGGTCAGAGCACCCGAGCACCCGAGCATCGGGGTGCTCGCTCATCCCTACTGCTCAGCCTTAAATGCCCGGGCCTATTTTTTGTCCCAGCCTGGCCCTGCATAGAATAACATAGGAACTGGAGAAGTGATACAGTCATCTCCACTTTATCACCGCTTTATCACCTCTTTATCAATGCGTAGTGAATCTCCACCATGGTTTTGACCCAAATCTCAGGGTCTCCAGGTGAAGGGCCCTATTCTCGGGATGAGAGTCCAGTGTTACCTAGTATATGATCTACACCAATTAACTGATTGTTTAGTCTCTAAATTGATGCCATTTGTACCTGAAAAGAATAGGAAGATGTTTTGATTGTCTTGTGTGGGTTCAGGCAGAGATATCACTTAGTTGTGGCCTGCAAATAGTCCCTTAAAGCCCCCCACAGTGTAGCTTTTTAAAAAATAATTCAATTGCCCTCAGGTTCATCTCTCAAACCTTTATGGTTTGAGAGAAAACCGTAAGCAATGTTCCCCCTTCCCTCCCCCTTCCCTGAAGTCAGCGTTGTACTGACTGCAGGGATATCAGGTCTTATTTTTCATCAGGCGGCTCTGCAACAGAGCTGCAATCGAGTTAGTAAAAAAAATTATTTCACTGAAATGGTCTTCTACGTGTGCTTGAAAACCAATTATTTTTTACTAACACGATCTTGGCTCAGCTGCAGAGCCGCAAGTCTGTCGTACAACAGACTTCCCCTGCAGTCAGCTACAACGCTGACTTCAGGGAAGGGGGAGGAAGGGGGGAACTTTGCTTACGGTTTTCTCTCAAACCATAAAGGTTTGAGAGATGAACCTGGGGGCAATTGAATTATTTTTAAAGAGCTACACTATGGGGATTAGTAATATTAAATTACTACTATCGCTTTAAGCCTGATAGGAGAACCGCTGGGATAGATCACATAGAGACTTGTCACCTATAATGTATTTTATGTGGAACGTTAAGGGTTACTATTTCAAAGATCTCAGGATCAGCTTATTTTGAAAATTCCCAGGTATGATTAGGAGTCAGGGGAAGCCATTTTCCATTACAGTCTGCACTTCCTCCTGTATTTTACGTGTTAGAATACAATCTCCTGATCAGGAAGTGACTAAAGTGCAAATTAAATTGCATACTCCCAAGTGTCCTTTTTAGTATGCAAATCCTGCTGTCCCTTTCATGCCCTGGTGTCTCACTTTTTAGAAGATCCAAATTGCATATACTATTATATCACATTGCTCAACAGAAATAAAACTTACATTAGAGTAGCACCGCAGATACACTATTACACAAAAACATATCAAACCCCAGCAATAGACAATACAAGGTCTCATCTGGCATGAGTTTCTGCAGAAAGCTTTATGGACAGTTTTGAGGGTCCTTCAGACCTACCAGGTTTGGTGTACCTCTGAAGAGCACTTTGTTCTGCCTGGAGAGATCCTCGATGTGTATTAGCTTCACTCCAACATATCCATTTTGTCAATAAGAGATTCGTTGTGCATAAATAAGACTTTGTGACCAATAATGATGTCATCTACTATTGTCTCCAGGGTGTCTGTCTTGAAGCTTAGGGCTTCAATGTTTGCTTTAGTGTCAGCAAGTGAAGAAAAATTGATCACAGCTTCTTCATCAGGGTAGGGGCTATCCTTGTCACATGAGCTGATTATGAGGCCAGATTTGCTGTTTCGATGACTTCCTCCATCTTGGATGTGATCTAATAGAGCATTGTCCCATTTCTTGAAGTACTGGGACAATGAAACTGAGAGTTTGGTTAAGGAGAACATGTTTTGAGACTTGTAGCAAATTTACCAGGTCTTGTTTTGGATTAAATTAGTCAGTATTTAAGTGTCTTTTAGGGCCCTTTGGCGGAGGGCTCACTTCCCAGGAGTCCCACCTGGTGAAGAGCAAATCTTGCCCCTCCCCTAAATGATATTTCTGTAATCATTATAGTTTTATCAAATAGTTATACAGATGTTCAGTAAAGTATCACAAGGTAGATTCGTGCTATATGAATAAAATAAGAGAACATCTGCACCTTTACATATTTATGACTCATCTGTCCAGTTTGTCTTCATGAATTTCCCATAGCTAAAAATCTGAAGTGTAGATAATTATGATAATATCCCATACAACTGGATAACGAGGCTGCTGGGGGAGCAACGTGAAGCCCTCCAGCTGCTGCTGGGCTAAATTTCCCATCACCCCCTGCTGTCAGCAACACCCAAAAACTAGCAGGGGATGCTGGAAGTTGTAGTATGGCAACAGCTGGAGTGCCTCATATTACCCACCCCTGTACAAGACTGGAGTAAAAATGGGGCAAACCAACTGCATCATAAGGGTCAACTAAAAAGTATAACTGGTTATGGGCCTTTAACCCTTTGAAAGATAAAGAGATCTTTAACACATTGATTCCTTTTTTTTTTTTGTACAAAACATGTTGCTATGCAAGACCCAAACAGTGATGTGCAAAACAAGTGTTTAGTTATTTTGTTTGACTTATGGTTTTAACCAGTCAGAAAGCTGGAAATGTGATCATGTGATTCCTATTATAGAAAAAACACTCACTTACCTTCAGATCTAATTCACAGCACGTTCCTATTTGGGTCTGTCATCCGAGTTCAGAGGTAGAACAAGATGTCTTCCTCCTACTTCTCCCTCCTACTTTCCCACATTCTTCTTCCATTCTTCTCTCTCACTCCTTCTCTCTGCCGCTCCATGTCCCATTTTTCAGTTTCTCCCTCCTTTCTTCCATGCATTGGCCCTTCTCACTTTCCTGCACCCTGGCCCACTCTCTTTCATGGCCCCCTCTCATTCCCAAACATCCCTTCTTGCACTCCTAGCCTTATCTTGCTCCATTCCCTCTGCCTTATCTTTTTCACACACCCCAGCCTCCTCTCTCTCCTGCCCCCAATTGCTCTCCCAAGCTCCATTTTTTCCCTCCTCTATCCATTCTTTATCCTGTTCCCAGTACTCTCTATCACACCCCAATTTGCCCTGAATTGATTTTGACATACCCCAAATTTCCTCAAGGTCTTGAAAACTGATAATGCATACCTCCCAAGTATCCCTCTTTAGGAGGGACAGTCCCTCTTTTAGACCCAAATCCCCCTGTCCCTCTTTTCTACCATGGTGTCCCTCTTTTTTTAAGATCAGGCTGTATGGTGTGTGTATATAAGTGTATCACATTGTTCTACAGCAATAAAACTCTCGTTGTTTGTTTAAATGTCAGTATATGTGTTTATAAAATAAAATACTATGGTCTTGTTATAAGTCATTTATTAGGTTACACAAGGAGGTGTCAATAGGCCTAAAAATTCTTGGTAATATCCTTCCCAACAGCCACACCCCCAGCCACACCCGCTAAAACACAAGTGTCCCTCTTTGGCAATTTGAAATGTTGGGAGGTATGTAATGAAATGAATCACAGACTTTTCACTTATCTCTGCTGTCTTGCATCCAAGTGGCTAAATTGGTAAAGTTTGGATAATGGGGACCAAAGGCCAGAGAGACTTCTGTTTTCCTAACATTAGCTGGCCTTGTACAGAAGCAGTTTGCAATAATTATTAATAGAAGGATGGCTGATCACGGTGATAACTTTCCACTTCCTCTATCTATCTTTCTCTCTCTCTTTCTCTCTCTCTTTCTCTCTCTCTCTCTATACATATATATATATATATATATATATATATATATATATATATATATATATAAATATATATATATGTCTCTCGTTCTCTCTCTCTCTCTCTCTCTCTCTCTCTCACTCACTCATGATTTATTGAGTCCTTTTGAAAAACTATCCACTTTTTAAAGGAAATAAAGTGTGATAAGGAATTCAGTGATTGCAGCCCCTTCACACAGCCCAGATGGCAGGTCACCCAGAAAAGCAATATTGTAGAAAGGATGCTTTATTGATCACTGGCCCTGGGGTTGAGATGTGAATAAGGGAGTAATGGGAAGATGAAGTTAAAGATGCCATACACTGAGCTTCAGAAAAAAAATAACAACTCTCCTCTCTAATGGGAGCGTTTCAAGGTCTATTGGAACAAACTAAAAGCGCTCAGCCACGTGACACTCTGCTTAACCTAAGCTTAACCTCTCTGCCAACGAATTAGATTGAAATGCTTTTTTATCCTTTGCTTGTTCCCCTGGCAGTAAATTCATAAACAAGTATTAAGGGACAATGGCCCTTATTTATAAAAGCAAGCTGGAGTTGTTGTGAAGTAAACCAGCTGCGTGATGGGGGGTAAATAAACATTTCTATTAAATTAAACTGGGTTTTTAACCCCTTGAATGCTAGAGAGGTCTCCAATGCATTGCAAATCAATGCACTGGAGACCTCTCTTGCATTCAAGGGGTTAAAAAGCTCTATTCAAGTGCATGGGAATTTAGGATTTTTTTATGTGTCTCTGGTGGTACAGTTGGTTTGCTCCAGAATAACTCCAGTGCTTTTATAAATATGGTCCATTGAATGTGAATACACCAATTTCCTACTTACATTATCCTATTGGATGCTAGAGTGATCTCTTAGACTCAACCACATTGCATAGCAATTCGTTCTAGATCTCCCTGGCATAGAAGGGGTTACTGTCCAAAATCTGCAGGGTACAAGGGGTTTTAATACAGTAACACTCAACTCCAGTCCCCTGGGTGCACCAGCAATTTTGGTTCCATGGATATCAACAGGCCAAGAGATGTGAGAGGCTCTGAGCAGGAGCAAAGGCAATATTGCTTGTTCTCCGGCTAGTCACCGCTCAGAACATCAGATTTTAGCTCTCTAGTGCCATTACAGAGGAGAAATGTCCACACACATATTAGCCTAATCCCGCCCCCAAAAGGGTAGTCTAGTTCCAAAATGACGGGCAGGTCCCCTCTGCACGGGAAATACCAGCTAACCCCAGATGTACGTTTCGGCCTTGTTTGGGCCATGGATGTCCCTGATTAAGCACAGACAGAGCAATCACGATGACCGAGCCACTTATTACCAACCTGTCATCAATAAGGGATATCCTGACGGCTATGTTCACTAATAAAGCACAGCAGTTTAAATGCTGCAGTTTATTGCCCAAAAATTAAACAGCTTGTCCCCAGTGGAGATACTTACTAACTGCACCTTTATTTAAACATGCAAGAAAGACAAAAGAGAAGGGGTGCTGACAGTGCATTGAATCTTTTAACCCCTTAAGGACCCATGACAGTCCTGGACCTTCATGGGTTGTTATACCCGTAAGGACCCATGATGGTCCTGGACCGTCATGGAATGCCAGGCTCCCCGCGTGGCTGCACGCCGTTCTGGGAGTCCGGAATCGAATTCCGCAAAAAAAAAATGGTCACTGGTCCTTAAGTGACTGCACCGTGCGTGCGCGGCTGGTCCTTAAGGGGTTAAATAAGATAATTCTCCCCGCTTCCAAAGCACTTACTGGATCTTAGTACATTAAAAAACGGGCAGCAATCATACATGAAGGATTCTGACTGCCTTCAATCAGACTTGTAGCATGTGGAGCTGCTCCCCATCAATACGAGAGCCCTCCAGGTTCCTCAAGAAATAAAGCACAAAACAGACAAAAAATGGGGGCTCTTACTGGAATCACAAATACATATCGGCTTTGGAAATTCAAATAGAAACAGCACTCACATTCAATTGTATGCCGGCTTTGTAGTCCATACAGCTGGCTAGTAGTATGCAGGAACACCAAGCTGAACTCTTCTAATAAAAAAAATATCAAAAATGTTCTTTATTAAAAATCAATTCTGTAACAAGTGGTTCAACGTGTTTCTGAACGCTCTTTCATCAAGAACCAAACAATTGTACAAAAAGAATAATCATTTGGTTCCTGGTGAAAGAGCGGTTCACTCAGAAACTAGTGTTGAGCGAGCATGCTCGGCCGATGCTCGGATCGGCTCGAGCATCGCTCTGCTCGGCACATGGCGGTACTCGTACGAGTACCGCCATGTGCTCGCCCGCCATGTTTGGGTGGCAGGGATCTGTGCCGAAGGAGGCACAGATCTTACAGACGCTCCGCTGGACCACCAGGGACTGGAGGTAGGGGACATGTGGAGATGGAAGGGGGCATTGTGGAGATGAAGGGGGACATTGTGGAAGGGGGACATTGTGGAAGGGGGACATTGTGGAAGAGGGGCATTGTTGAGATGAAGGGGGGCATTGTGGAGATGAAGGGGGACATTGTGGAGATGAAGGGGGACATTGTGGAAGGGGGACATTGTGGAAGAGGGGCATTGTGGAGATGAAGGGGGGCATTGTGGAGATGAAGGGGGACATTGTGGAGATGAAGGGGGACATTGTGGAAGGGGGACATTGTGGAAGAGGGGCATTGTTGAGATGAAGGGGGGCATTGTGGAGATGAAGGGGGACATTGTGGAGATGAAGGGGGACATTGTGGAAGGGGGACATTGTGGAAGAGGGGCATTGTGGAGATGAAGGGGAGCATTGACCAGGCACCCTCCCCTCATCAGAGCAGGGGGTGCCTGGTGTAATGCTCGAGTCCTCCCATTGAATTCAATGGGGCTCGGGTGCTCGGCCGAGCACTCGAGCCTCCGGGGGTGCTCGGTCAGAGCACCCGAACACCCGAGCATCGGGGTGCTCGCTCAACACTATCAGAAACGCATTGAACCACTTGTTACAGAATTAATTTTTAAGATGTTATTGTATCAACAATACTTTTTTCATAAGTAGAGTTCGGCTTGTCATTGATATCAGAAGTGTCTCCAGATTTATGGGAGATCCCCCAGCAGGACGGGTTGTGTTCCTGCATGTATTTGTGATTCCAGTAAGCTCCCCCATTTTGTGTCTGTTTGTGCTTTATTTACACATGACCAGACAAATCTAGTCATTGTTTAGAGCTCTAAACAGCACCTCCATGTCACTTCACTCTTCTGTTTATTGTTTTACTGCACGGGACACTCTCTCTCTACATTCACGTCTATGGGATTGATCCCGATACATAGATTTGCTATTCAGGCCCGTGTTAGCGAGACTTCCATATTTTTAATATCACATAGCTGGGAACTCTCTGGATTTGGTCTCTAATTACTGGATCTCTGGGGCAGAGGCTGATTCTCCGGTGGTGGGGAGTTTCTAATGAAACTCTGGCCACTTCTTCTTTTTCACGCCCTGTTCCTCCCACTTCTGACCAAAACTCTTCCTACCCCAGCCTATTTTGACCTTTTTTGTAATGTCAGCTAAGCCCCACCCCTCTCGTGATTAAGCTCCACCCCAGTTTTACACAAGTCACATAATTTTTCTCCCCCCAGCGGCACCACAGGACTCCCCACTGGGGAGTCCAGACATCAGTGTTTCCAGGTATGTTAATATGTTAAAAGCTGTAATGTGAGGCTGCAGTAAAATGGAAAGATGAGCTCTTCAAGCCATGAAAATGTGATAGAAAACTAAAGGCATAAAGGATAAATTCTACTATATTACACTTTAACCCCTTGAGGACTAGAGGTGTGCAAGCCCCTTGTAATTCAAGGGTTTAATTTAGACATATTCCACTTGAGTACATATGTTTGTTAGTTTTCTGCATTTTAACCCTTTCAGTTCCAGTGGGGTATGTAATGCATTGTATACCCCTCTGGCACTGAAATTGTTAATGGCATATTTATTACAGCAACCCAAATGACCGTCTAATAATCGTACTTGGAAACTTGACCCTGAGTTTCAGGGTTTTGACCCAAACTCCAAGCTCTTGGGATGAAAGATCAAATTCTCAGGGTAAAACAGCCCAGTGCTATCTATTATATGATCTACTCTAATGACCTGCTTCTTTAGTCTCTAGATTGGTGTAATTTATTCCAGAAGGAAGGGAATGATGTAATGATTGTGTGATCAAGCATTGCTATACCTAAAGTGGTGCATGTTAATGGTTCTTCGATGAGCATCTCTAGATCAAAGCAAGTAGGGATTTATTCCTGAGAATCTATATTACGGGGAACTTTAAGGGTTAATCATTTCAAGATATTAGAATCAGCTCATTTTGAAAGTTCACAGGGATGCTTATAAAGGTGACAAGATCAATGCATTGAAGACATCTGTAGCATTCAAGGGATTAATCTGCTACAATTTGACTCCATGAAAGGACCACTCATTGTATTACTGCTGCTTTTTCATTATTACTGCTGATGTTTTTTTCACTAAAGGAGTGAAGTTGCCTTTCCTGTCCTAGAATACTTAAAAGGATAGTAATACTTTATTTAATCAAGCTTTAATGTTGTTCATATTAAATAAATAAAGCAAATTATCATAATCTTCTGGCCATAATTTTTATAGTTTTCATGTAATATTGTTCAAAAGTTCCCACCACCCTCCCCTTTTATCCACGTCAGCGCTCTAGCTGACAAACTTAGATACTGGTCCCGGGACCTGACACCTCGTCTGGAGAGCCGAAATAGCATTGCATGCAAAGAGAATCTTCATGAGAACGGTCTAAAAATGTGCCTGGTTTGAGGCAGTAGTATATAGAAAGATGAATTGGTGGCACTATATGGTTTTGAGTAATATAAATCAAACCAATTGACCATAGGCGTGCGCAGCCAATTGCATTAGGGTGTGCACCCAAAAGCACAAACACACACGTGCGTGCGCATATGTAATATATATGTGTGTGTGCTAGCTAAATAAATGATTGCCCCCATCTGCTCCATATTGCCCCCATCAGCTCCAACGTATCCCTCATCAACTCCATATTGCCCTCACATTGCCCCCATCAGCTCCAACTTGCCCCCATCAGCTCCAACTTGCCCTAACATTGCCCCCATAATCTCCACATTGCCCTCAGCTCTGACTTGCCCCCATCAGCTCCAACTTATCCCCATCACCTCCTACTTGCCCTCATCAGCTCCAACTTGCCCTAACATTGTCCCCATAATCTCCACATTGCCCTCAGCTCTGACTTGCCCCCATCAGCTCCAACTTGCCCTCACACTGCCCCCATCAGCTCCAACTTGCCCTCACATTGCCCCCATCAGCTCCAACTTGCCCTCAGCTCCAACTTGCCCCCATCGGCTCCAACGTGCCCTAACATTGTCCCCATAATCTCCACATTGCCCTCAGCTCTGAATTGCCCCCATCAGCTCCATCTTATCCCCATCACCTCCAACTTGCCCTCATCACCTCCAACTTGCCCTAACATTGCCCCCATCAGCTCCAACTTGCCCTCACATTGACATCAGCTCCACATTGCCCCCATCATCTTCACATTGCCCCCTTCCATAATGCCCCTTCATCTCCACAATGCCCCATTCATCTCCACAATGCCCCCTCCATCCCCTACCTTCAGTCCCTGGTGGTCTAGCGGTGTGCCATAAGAGAGCTCTGTGCCTCCTTCGGCACAGAGCTGAAGCTCCCGCGCGCTGCTCTCAGTAATGCAGAGCGCTGGGAGATGATGTCATCTCCCAGCGCTCTGTATTACTACAGAGCCTGGGTCTCGCTGCGGCTTGTCACATAGATACCTAATCGGCCCCGTGCGCACCGGCCAGGGAAGCTGGGGATTTTTTTTTCTTTTTTTTTTTTTAAATATATCTGCCGCGAGGGAGCGCTGATTTAAACTACCAAGCGCTCCCTCGCGGCAGATATATTTAAAAAAAAAAAAGAAAAAAAAAATCCCCAACTTCCCTGGCCGGTGCGCACGGGGCCGATTAGGGTGTGCCTGGGCACACCCGGCACACCCCGTGCGCACGCCTATGCAATTGACTACAAATGAAAACAATCACCGCCATCTCTCTGCCAAACTAGGTGCCGGTTTGGAAATCCCAGTTCCTGAAGACTCATAAAACAAACTGAAAACTGCACTCTTTGAAGAAGGGAGATTCAAGTAAAATCAGCTTTCTGATGACACAAAACAACATAGATCTAACGCGTTTCACACGTGTAATACTTAATCATAGACCTAACTGAAATGACTAAACCTGATTGCTATTTAAAGAACACACGGAAGTATCTCACTGAACTTACTCCAATCACAGAAGTTGAAACAATTCATGTAAGTGACCAATCAGGGGCGGACTGACAGGACCCAGGGCCCCTGGTCCAAAAAGAGGTCTGGGCCCCCTGCAGAAATCTCCACATGGCCCCTTCATCTCCACAATGCCTCTTCCACAATGCCCCCTTCGACAATGCCCCCTTCATCTCCACAATGCCCCTTCCACAATGCCCCCTTTATCTCCACAATGCCCCCTTCATCTCCACAATGCCCTTTCCACAATGCCCCCTTCATCTCCACAATGCCCCTTCCACAATGCCCCCTTCATCTCCACAATGCCCCTATCAACACATCGCCCCCTTCATCTCCATAATGCCCCTATCTCCACATTGCCCCTTCATCTCCACAATGGCCCTTCCACAATGCCCCCTTCATCTCCACAATGCCCCTTCCACAATGCCCCCTTTATCTCCACAATGCCCCCTTCATCTCCACAATGCCCTTTCCACAATGCCCCCTTCATGAAGAAGATGATGTCATCTCCCAGCGCTCTGTATTACTAGAACGGCGCGCCGGTGGCCGTTGTTGGAGAGCTGCTGAGCAGCGCTGGAAGCGGCGGCGGGCCCCCTTCGGTCACGGGCCCTCGGTCCGTGACCGAATGCCCGTATGGTCAGTCCGCCCCTGTTGACCAATAAAAAAGCTGATTTTACTTGGATCTCCCTGCTTCAAAGAGTGCGGTTTTCAGTTTGTTTTATGGCTTGAGGGAGTAGACCATTCTCATGAAGATTGCCTTTGAATGCCATGCTATTTTGGCTCTGCATATGAGCCGTCCTGACCAGAATCTAAGTTTTTCAGCTAGAGCTCTGATATGGATAAAAGGTGGGGGTGGGATTTAGAACAATATTACATGAAAACTATAAAAGTTATTGCAATAAGACTAAGATAATTTGCTTTATTTATTTAATATGAACAACATTAAAGCTTGATATAATAAAGTATTACTATCCCTTTAAAAGGAGACTAACCCCTCCTATTTTTAACTCCTTCTAACATTAATCTGGATAAAAATCCTAATGGCCTCTTTATATCAATTCTGTGTGGAATGGTTTCCCAAAATGATTCTTTAATTGATATTTAATATCATATCAATGGAGGCAGACATTGTTCTTTTGACATCATTCCTGGATCCCAAACTCCTCCCACTTCACTCTTCTAAGAAAGCCTTTAGTGAGAATTGTTGGAGTCCTTGAGTCCTGTAGTAAAGATTCATACTTGCCTCCATAAACATGACATCCAATACTAATCAAAGGTTCATTTTGGAGAGAGAACTGAAGCGGAAAATCACAATTGTGGGTTCATGACATATCTCCTCTTTCAATTATTCCTTAACCCTTTAAGAATCAGAAGGGTATGCAGCACATCACAAAGCAATGTATTGCACATCACTCCTGTCCTAAAAGGGTTAAGAACCAGTGACTTTGTGAATAAATGGCCTTTCTTACCCTAGAAGAGTTAATAATGATATTTCTGTCTCCTACCCTCCTAAATTATCTAGAATCTTCAGCATTTTGCATTTCACACTTAGATGCTTCTTTTAGTTGCGCCAGATCTGCCACTAATTGCTTATTCATTGCCCGGCAGTCTCAGCAGGACCTTAGAAGACGCCTCAGCTTCTCAACAAGCAGTCAGTATGCCAATAGAAAATTAATTTTTAAACCTCTCACCAAGTTGTGTGAAAAGGAATTCAAAATAAGGAGATTTCATTATGAGTAATGTGTCAGCCTGCATTATCCGATGCTTTGCAGAAGATAAAAGGCAACAAGAAGGGCTCTTAAGGTGGGAAAATTTCCATATTTGTTTTAAATTGTTATTATTTCTTCTCTTTACAATGACACTAGCTAGAAGAGATGGAGATACACTGATTAACTGCGCAGTGTCTTTCATTGTATAGCATTTGTCTTTGCAGAACAGCTAACCAGTAAAAGGGGGCTGAATGATAATTTGAGGTTGGTCAGCACAATTACAGCTCTTGATTAGAGACCATCATACCTTGGAACTCTCCAGATATGAGCAAGAGATTCTGTTTTTTATACTCAATTACCGACTCTCCTGGGACTGAGGCTGATTCTCGGGGCTTATTGAGCTTCCACTTCACTGCCAGTTTTGGTGATTCTCTGCCCTATCCTTTTCACTCTCCACCCATTATAACACTACTAGCTGAAGAGCCCGTTACACGGGCCACAGTGACACTGCCACCCGGTCGCGGGGCAGTCATGTACAGTAGAGACTGTAGAGACTGCTCCTTCGGAGCGTCCAACTCTGTATCAGCCGCGGAGCGGGCAGTCTCTACTGCGCATGACTGCAGCACACGCAGTAGTGTCTACTGCTCATGACGTGGCGTTACACACGTTTTAGCGAATTATTACATAGGATGAGTGCCAGAGATGTATCAAAGACACCTATCTGGCATTCAAAGGGTTAAGGATACACCCTGCCTCCACCCAATCCCTCCTCCCCAATCAAGCCCCGTCAACTTTTTGACACAAATCGCGCCTTCGGACACTCCTACCCCCAGACCTTATTGAACCTCCAGAGGCTTGACACAAGAAGGTTCCGAGGCATGGAGATCAGTAAACCCAAAGGCAACAGGAGTGAGAAACTCCAGAATGCTGGAGCAGGCAACAGGACGAGAAACTCCAGAATGCTGGAGCAGGCAACAGGACGAGAAACTCCAGAACGCTGGAGCACCACCAAGTAGCGACTATACCTCCACCACCTTCACGAGTCCAGGTGTGAGGACAGTGCACAGCACTTCCTCAACCTTTCACTAGGCAGGTGTAAACTTGTAGCATATATGTACGGCCTTTCTCAACCTTCACAAGACTGGGTGTGAGGGCAGTGCACGGAACTTCCTCAACCTTTCACTAGGCAGGTGTAAATAGTAGCGTGTACGTACTAGCTCTCCACAACCTTCATAAGACCAGGTATGAGGACAGTGCACGGCACTTCCTCAACCCTTCACTAGGCAGGTTAACAATAGCACGACTGTACCCTACCGCAAAGGTAAACTGCACCTTGCACGCTAGGCGAGGCAACAAGCTACCCGAATCATAGGCCGCAGAAGGTCAGTGACACGGACTGACCGAACAAGCACTTCTACAGGGGTTGCAAGCACAGCAGTAATAGTAGGCCCAGAAGCCTAGGGTGAACGACAGCCGGGGCTGGGTAGCTGAGGCTGGCAGTAACCAAAGCCTGGAACGCAACAGAGGAGGAGGTAGTCAGAAGAAGCCAGGAATCATTGCCGTATTGGTTAGTCAGACAAAACCAGGGTTCAGAGCTGGATCAGGTAGTCAAACGAGCCAGAAGTCAGAGCAAGATCGGGTAGTCAGAACAAAGCCAGGAGTCAGAGCCGGATTGGGTAGTCAGACGAAATCAGCAGTAATACACAGGAATCAGTAAATGGACTAACACAGCATAAGGCTCATGTACACCACGAAAGGGCACTGGGTGTTGGAAATCCTGAGGCCTTTAAGGCCTAGTAGGTGGGCAGAGACATGACAGCAATTACCAGTGACCCATAAGAACAGAGACTTGCACTGAGAGACAGCCAGGAAGTAGCAAGGTCTCTTGTGACAGTAAAGTAACACTGGAGGCAATCACAGGCACCGTGATAGTGGATCTGCATTGGCTGGTGGACTTTAATGGGCTGGATGGGCCTGAATGTTTATAAATACTGCCTTCAGCAGGCTGTTCAGCTTAACCCTGTACAAGCTATTCATATGTACACCTGTATACCTCTGTATCCTGCCTTCAGCAGTCTGTTCAGCTTAACCTTGTACAAACCATACATCTCTATTAACCTTGTACAAACCAAACATCTCTATAAGCTATATACCTGGAGTACCTCTGTATACACAGCTGTCTCTCTGGATTTGTACCCTGCCTTGGGTTACATTATCTGTACACCATTTCCAAAATAAAGAAACATTCTGCTAAACTCTGTGAAGCCACCACTTCTCATAGTGAGTTACAATCAGCTTACATTCACAGAGTTAACCTGTTCCGCGACACGTCCCCATTTTGGGTGATTAGTCAGAACAAGTCTTTATAGGAGTGGGTCCTTGCCAGGGAATAATTTGAGCTGTCAAGTACCCTAGCGGGTTTGGAGAGTTAGTCTCCCACTCGCGCCACTTGCAGGCTAATGGCGCAAATGGGGGCAGAGACTCTTAGGTTTTGGTGTGTTATATTGTGCCACTTGGCAGTTCCCAAGATGCATGCATAACATTAATGTTTTTTATTAATGTTTAATACATCCCAGGATGTTGTCTGTTTTATTTCTTTGGGGGGGGGTGTTGGGCCTTGGTCTATGTATGGGTGTGTCTCTAAGCAGTCAAATGTTTGGTGCTTGCTTGCAATAAACTCTTAATGATTCAGTAGTGTATGTGTGTGTATGTGTGTGTGTGTGTGTGTGTGTGTGTCAGTATGCTGATAAGAGATCAAATGATCTAGTACAGGGGTAAATAACAACAGGCCCTCCATCTTCCTCCAGGTTACATCTTCCATCATTCCCCTCCAACCTATTAAACTTGTAGTCTGGCAGCACCTGAAGATACTTATTTTGCCCATCTCTGCTCTAACACATACTCATACCTAGGTAACTTCAAGAGCAACCCCCAGAGTATTTAAATTATGCAAATTACATAATATTTTGGGAGGGAGTATTCAAATTATGCAATTGGCATCAACATTTGGGTGGGGCTTAATTAGAGTGGGAGGGATTTGGGGGTGGAAATTCAGGCTTTACGCGACAGAAGATTAGGCGGAAGAGCGATGGGAGTGTGTGTGTGGGGATTTATCAGGGAACTGGGAGCCAGAGAAGGGGTTTAGAAACACTTTATCCACTAATGTCTCCAAACATAAAAATAAAACATGCTTAAAGGGATAGTAATACTTAAAATGTAAAAAAAAATATGTTGTAGGATTTATCCCCCTGAGTAAAACAAGGGTACTCCCACTGCTGAAAGGTGTTTTATTCAAAAGTTATTACAGCTCAAAGTGGCCTGAAATTGTACAGTGGTGCTGTTGCTACACCATCCTATGGAGATTTATGGTCCAGGGACCAGAGCTGTCCATAGGATCATGTAGCAACAGTGCCACTGTACAATTTCAGGCCACTGTGATATTGCACCTAAAAAATTCAACTTTGAAAATTAATAACTTTTGAATGAAACACTTTTAAGCAGTGGGAGTACTCTTGTTTTACTCAGGGGGATAAACCCTACAACATATTTTTTTTTTACATTTTAAGTATTACTATCCCTTTAAAGACAGTATGACTTGCATCTGCCAACATTACTATAGTGCTCATACTCTTTAGTGCATATCCTAAAGAGCAGCCACTGGCATTAAAGGCTAATGCTAATGGAGCTGTGCAAGTGTATTCGCACATTCACGTCCGTGTCTCTAATTTTGTGTGCAGAGGTGTTAAAACCAATCTGAAACTGCAGCATGTTATTCCTGTAAAATCATCTTTAATCTAAACATCTGCTCTCCACGCGTAAAATTCTTTTAAACTATCTTCCTTTTATGACGGGAAAAATATTTAATCTACAAATTGCAGTAACTCTCCGTTTGAAACTAAAGAATTAAAGTGTCAGCTATCTCGAAGAGGCAGATTTAAATAAACCACACACTGAAAAACGTTCACAGCTGAACTAAAATTCTGGATTTCTGTAAATCAATAGGAAGGAAGATTAATGTGCAAGCTATGATACTGAACAATGGTACAGCTCTATAGTATACCTTTGCACTTTTTAACTCTTTGAGTGCCAGAGGGGTACGCAACGCATAATGCGTTGCGTACCCCTCTGGCAGTGAATGAGTTAAAGTATTTCAAATTGTAGATAACAGAAGATACATCCCCAGTTACTTTGTTTTTAGCAAAAGAGTCATGAACAAATGGGATTGCACTGACTACGTATAACAAAATATCCCTAAAATCAAAAAGCTGAAATAGCCGAGGTGCACTAAAGGGTATGTAGTACTAAACAAAAGAAAAAGAGAAAAAGAGTGGGAAAAGAAAGCCAACCAGCAGAAAAATCTGCCGAAAAGCACCACTCTTATCTCCTTAAAGAAACCCAATAATATAGGCACACTCTAGGGATCAAAAGTAATAATAGACAATTTTATTAATAATACAAAATACAAAATGAGCACATAAGATCAATTAAAAACAAAACTGTTGAGGAGTATAATAATACACAGGCAGATGCTCCCTACAGATAGTGAATCCCATACTTAATCTTGAATGCAAAGATACTTATCTGTATGGGAAATAGAAATATAAGGGAACTTCTCAAACAATCCAGTGTGACTCCCGAACACCCAACACTAGTGATGAGCGAGCACCCCAATGCTCGGGTGCTCGGGTGCTCTGACCGAGCACCCCCTGAGGCTCGAGTGCTCGGCCGAGCACCCGAGCCCCATTGAAGTCAATGGGAGGACTCGAGCATTACACCAGGCACCCCCTGCTCTGATGAGGGGAGGGTGCCTGGTCCATAGGAAAAGGGCAGAAAAAGATGGAAACACTACAGAAATGGTTCAGGGACAGCATAGGGAGGATGTCTGGATGCATCTTGGACTCCAACATCGCTGCTGGGAACGATCTTTCGCCCGTAGTACGCCATTTTTACAGACTGACCATAAAACACACAAAAAGGAAAATAAAAACGACTTTAGGCGAAAAATTGTTACCAAACAATATTTGCTGTATATTTACTTGTATATCATCTGCAAATTATCCCAAAAATTTCCTTGATTTTCGGAAGTGAGGCCATGATTAAGAGGAAAACGTGCGCAGAGGCAAATTCTCCCAAAAATTTCCTTGATTTTCAGAACTGAGGCCATGATTAAGAGGGAAACGTGCGCAGAGGCAAATTCTCCCAAAAATGTCCTTGATTTTCAGAACTGAGGCCATGATTAAGAGGGAAACGTGCACAGAGGCAAATTCTCCCAAAAATTTCCTTGATTTTCAGAACTGAGGCCATGATTAAGAGGGAAACGTGCACAGAGGAAAATTCTCCCAAAAATTTCCTTGATTTTATTGAACTGAGGCCATGATTAAGAGGGAAACGTGCGCTGAGCTGACCATCTAAAACATTATGGGTGAGGGTCTGCTGCAGAGCTGACCATCCTAAACATTATATGCGAAGGCCCGCTAGTAAGCTGACGCTATAAAACATTATATGAGAGGGCCCGCTAGAGAGCTGACCCAATAAAACATTATATGAGAAGGCCCGCTGGTGAGCTGACTTATATAAAAATTGGCAAACAGGGCCCGCTGGTGAGCTGACCCTATATAAAAATTATATCACAGGGCCCGCTGGTGAGCTGGCCCTATATAAAAATTATATCACAGGGCCCGCTGGTGAGCTGGCCCTATATAAAAATTATAGCACAGGGCATATGGAAGAGGAGGAGGAGGATGAGAAGATTAAGAGTCAACCATATACCCGTTTTTTGGGTGGAAGGGGTGAATGGGAATACAGAGTATTCCCATCATTGTAAATAACATATATAAAGTGAGTTTATGTTCCCCCGGGGCTTTCCTCCAGTGGAGTGGAGAAGTCAGGGGAAATCCAGGCCTTGTTCATTTTTATAAGTGTCAACCTATCAGCATTGTCGGTGGAAAGGCGGATACGCTTATCTGTTATGATGCCACCAGCAGCACTAAATACCCGCTCAGACAGAACGCTGGCGGCAGGGCAGGCCAGCACCTCCAAGGCGTAGAGTGCCAGTTCATACCACGTGTCCAGCTTGGACACCCAGTAGTTGTAAGGCACAGAGGGATCATTGAGGACGCTGACACGGTCTGCTACGTACTCCTTCACCATCTTCCAAAACTTTTCCCTCCTTGTGACACTAGGCTGCGCATCAGGGTGAGGGTGCTGGCGGGGTGTCATGAAGGTGTCCCACGCCTTGGAGAGTGTTGCCCTGCCTTTCTCGGAACTGCTGTGTGCTCCCCTTTTCTCCCCTTCTCGGTTGGCCAAGGTAGCACGTACTCTGCCGCCAGCGTTGTCAGATGGAAAATTTTGGAGCAATTTTTCGACAAGAACCTTCTGGTATTGCACCATTTTGCTTGTCCTCTCCACCGGAGGAATGAGAGATGAGAAATTCTCTTTGTAGCGGGGGTCCAGAAGGGTGAACACCCAGTAATCCGTGTTGTTTAAAATGCGTATAACGCGTGGGTCACGGGAAAGGCAGCCTAACATAAAGTCAGCCATGTGTGCCAGAGTACCAACAGTCAAGATTTCGCTGTCCTCACCAGGAGGATGACTCTCAATCTCCTCATCCTCTTCCTCCTCTTCTGCCCACCCACGCTGAAGAGATGGAACTAAAGTTCCATGGCTACCCTCTGTAGCGGAGGCAACCGTGTCTTCCTCCTCCTCCTCCTCCTCCTCCTCCTCCTCCGCCTCCTCCAATTGTCGCTGAGAAGACGAAGTGAGGGTGCTCTGGCTATCACCTTGTGTAAGCTCTTCCTCCCCCATTTCCACCTCTTCCACATGCAAAGCGTCGGTTTTAATTGTGAGCAGCGAGCGTTTCAGTAGACACAGAAGTGGGATGGTTACACTGATAATAGCGTTATCGCCGCTCACCATCTGTGTCGATTCCTCAAAATTGCGTAAAACCTCGCAGAGGTCTGACATCCATTCCCACTCCTCACTTCTGATTACAGGAAGTTGAACGGAGAGGCGACGACCGTGTAACAGCTGGTACTCCACTACTGCCCTCTGCTGCTCACAAAGCCGGGCCAACATGTGGAAGGTGGAGTTCCAGCGCGTGCTCACGTCACACAGCAGCCGGTGAGCTGGCAATTGTAAGCGCTGCTGCAGCTTCAACAGGCCGGCTGAAGCTGTTGATGACTTACGGAAATGTGCACACACGCGGCGCACCTTGGTCAAGAGATCATGCACATTGGGGTAGGTTTTTAGAAATCGCTGCACCACTAAATTAAATACATGCGCTAGGCATGGTACGTGTGTGAGCTTGCCGAGCTCCAAAGCCGCCACCAAGTTACGCCCATTATCACACACAACCATGCCTGGCGAGAGCCACTGCTCCGTCTGGTGACTAATCCCCTGCAACAGCTCTGAGGCCGTGTGCTGTTTGTCCCCAAGGCAGATCAGCTTCAGCAAGGCCTGTTGACGCTTCCCCACTGCAGTGCTACACTGCTTCCAGCTACTGGCTGATGGGGGAGTGGCGCTGCGTGTAGAGAATTCGGAGGTGGAAACGGAGGAGGAGGAGCCAAAAACGTAGGTGCTGGTGGAAACCCTGATGGAGGTAGGGCCCGCAATCCTCGGCGTGGGTAGCACCCGTGCCATCCAAGGGTCCGAGTCGCTCCCAGCATCCACGACATTCACCCAGTGTGCCGTCAGGGAAATGTAGCGTCCCTGGCCACAAGCACTTGTCCATGTGTCAGTCGTTAAGTGGACCTTCCCAGTAACTGCGTTGGTCAGGGCACGGGTGATGTTACGGGACACATGGTGGTGTAATGCGGGGATGGCACACCGGGAAAAGTAGTGGCGGCTGGGGACCGCGTACCGAGGGACAGCTGCTGCCATCAGGCTGAGGAAGGACTCAGTGTCCACAAGCCTAAATGGCAGCATTTCGATGGCCAGTAATTTTGAAAGGTGTGAGGTTAGTGCTATGGCCTGTGGGTGGGTGGCTGGGTACTTTCTCTTGCGCTCAAATGCCTGGGGTAACGACATTTGGACGCTGTGCTGGGACAGGGAAGTGGATGTGGTCGCTGATGGTGCTTCAGATGGTACAGGTGCAGGGCGGGAGGTATGCGGGCCTGCGCCTTCGACAGGCGATTGGCCGGCACCGAAAACAGGGGAAGAGGAGGCAGTGGTGTGGCCTGCAGACACAGATGGGCGATCCAGGCGTTCCTCCCACTTACTACGGTGCTTGGATGCCATGTGTCGGATCATGCTGGTGGTGGTGAGGTTTCTAGTGTTCATGCCTCGGCTCATTCTGGTGTGGCACAGGTTGCAAACTACAATTCTTTTGTCGTCCGCACTTTCCTTAAAAAAACGCCATACCGCGGAACACCTACCCTTTGGCAAGGTAGATTTACGCAAGGGGGTGCTCCGTGGAACATTTGCGGGCCGGTTTGGTGCGGTCCGCCTTCTTTCTGTAGCCACACCACTGCCTCTTCCAGCCTGTTGCGGTGCTGCAGATGGCTCACCCTCAGGACTGCTGACATCGCTCGGCTCTACACCTTCCCAGGTGGGGTCAGTCACCTCATCGTCCACCAAGTCCTCCTCCACTTCCTCACTCTGATCATCCTCCTCAAGTCTTGATCCCACCACATACTCAGTCATTGACAACTGTATAACATTCTCCTCAACAAGGTCTTGAGACGGAAATAGTGGTTGATTTAATGGCAACTGTGTCTCATCATCATCATCATCATCCACTACTTCCTTTGACCTTAAATGCCGTTCACATCTGTCATCTTCTTGTGATTGGGTAGCCTCTAGAGGTTGTGAATCAGGGCATAAGATGTCATGTTCCTCTGCAAGCGTGCTTGGAGAGAGGGTCAAATGAAGGATTGGTGATGAGACGAGCTCCTCACTATATCCCAGTGTGGGATCACTTCTTTGACCAGACCGTGTATGGTGGGAGGAAGGATGATCAGAGTGAGGATTATGTTGACCAGACTCTTGGCTACTGAGAGTGGACTTGGTGGAAGACAGGGTGGTGCTTAACCGACTGAAAGCAGTATCAGCTGTCATCCAACCGACCACCTGTTCGCAGTGGTCGGACCTCGAGAGTGATGTCCTGCGATGCCCTGTAAAATTAGACATGAAGCTAGGTATGGTGGATGTCTTTCTTTCTTGTGTTCTGGCACCAGGCACAGTTTCTCCGCGTCCTGACCCGCGCCCTGAACTTTCAGGATCACGTCCACTTCCCCGTCCCTTTTTACCCGCCTTCTTCATCTTACACAGAATATGTGACTTTAATATTTGAGTTTGAAAACTTAACAGTATTTCTTACTATTCTGCAACTGTGCAGAGTACACAGAATAGGCTGCTAAACGGCGGTGATACACACTGAATGGAATATGTGACTTTGATATTTGAGTTTGAAAACTTAACACTATTTCTTACTATTCTGCAACTCTGCAGAGTACACAGAATAGGCTGCTAAACTGCGGTGACACACACTGAATGGAATAAGTGACTTTAATATTTGAGTTTGAAAACTTAACACTATTTCTTACTATTCTGCAACTCTGCAGAGTACACAGAATAGGCTGCTAAACGGCGGTGATACACACTGAATGGAATATGTGACTTTAATATTTGAGTTTGAAAACTTAACAGTATTTCTTACTATTCTGCAACTGTGCAGAGTACACAGAATAGGCTGCTAAACGGCGGTGAAACACACTGAATGGAATATGTGACTTTAATATTTGAGTTTGAAAACTTAACAGTATTTCTTACTATTCTGCAACTGTGCAGAGTACACAGAATAGGCTGCTAAACGGCGGTGAAACACACTGAATGGAATATGTGACTTTAATATTTGAGTTTGAAAACTTAACAGTATTTCTTACTATTCTGCAACTGTGCAGAGTACACAGAATAGGCTGCTAAACGGCGGTGATACACACTGAATGGAATATGTGACTTTGATATTTGAGTTTGAAAACTTAACACTATTTCTTACTATTCTGCAACTGTGCAGAGTACACAGAATAGGCTGCTAAACGGCGGTGATACACACTGAATGGAATATGTGACTTTAATATTTGAGTTTGAAAACTTAACACTATTTCTTACTATTCTGCAACTCTGCAGAGTACACAGAATAGGCTGCTAAACTGCGGTGACACACACTGAATGGAATAAGTGACTTTAATATTTGAGTTTGAAAACTTAACAGTATTTCTTACTATTCTGCAACTGTGCAGAGTACACAGAATAGGCTGCTAAACGGCGGTGATACACACTGAATGGAATATGTGACTTTGATATTTGAGTTTGAAAACTTAACACTATTTCTTACTATTCTGCAACTCTGCAGAGTACACAGAATAGGCTGCTAAACTGCGGTGACACACACTGAATGGAATAAGTGACTTTAATATTTGAGTTTGAAAACTTAACACTATTTCTTACTATTCTGCAACTCTGCAGAGTACACAGAATAGGCTGCTAAACGGCGGTGATACACACTGAATGGAATATGTGACTTTAATATTTGAGTTTGAAAACTTAACAGTATTTCTTACTATTCTGCAACTGTGCAGAGTACACAGAATAGGCTGCTAAACGGCGGTGAAACACACTGAATGGAATATGTGACTTTAATATTTGAGTTTGAAAACTTAACAGTATTTCTTACTATTCTGCAACTGTGCAGAGTACACAGAATAGGCTGCTAAACGGCGGTGAAACACACTGAATGGAATATGTGACTTTAATATTTGAGTTTGAAAACTTAACAGTATTTCTTACTATTCTGCAACTGTGCAGAGTACACAGAATAGGCTGCTAAACGGCGGTGAAACACACTGAATGGAATATGTGACTTTAATATTTGAGTTTGAAAACTTAACAGTATTTCTTACTATTCTGCAACTGTGCAGAGTACACAGAATAGGCTGCTAAACGGCGGTGATACACACTGAATGGAATATGTGACTTTGATATTTGAGTTTGAAAACTTAACACTATTTCTTACTATTCTGCAACTCTGCAGAGTACACAGAATAGGCTGCTAAACTGCGGTGACACACACTGAATGGAATAAGTGACTTTAATATTTGAGTTTGAAAACTTAACACTATTTCTTACTATTCTGCAACTCTGCAGAGTACACAGAATAGGCTGCTAAACGGCGGTGATACACACTGAATGGAATATGTGACTTTAATATTTGAGTTTGAAAACTTAACAGTATTTCTTACTATTCTGCAACTGTGCAGAGTACACAGAATAGGCTGCTAAACGGCGGTGAAACACACTGAATGGAATATGTGACTTTAATATTTGAGTTTGAAAACTTAACAGTATTTCTTACTATTCTGCAACTGTGCAGAGTACACAGAATAGGCTGCTAAACGGCGGTGAAACACACTGAATGGAATATGTGACTTTAATATTTGAGTTTGAAAACTTAACAGTATTTCTTACTATTCTGCAACTGTGCAGAGTACACAGAATAGGCTGCTAAACGGCGGTGAAACACACTGAATGGAATATGTGACTTTAATATTTGAGTTTGAAAACTTAACAGTATTTCTTACTATTCTGCAACTGTGCAGAGTACACAGAATAGGCTGCTAAACGGCGGTGATACACACTGAATGGAATATGTGACTTTGATATTTGAGTTTGAAAACTTAACACTATTTCTTACTATTCTGCAACTCTGCAGAGTACACAGAATGTGCTGCTAAACTGCGGCGAAGCACACTGAATGGAATATGTGACTTTGATATTTTAGTTTGAAGACTTAACAGTATTTCTTCCTATTCTGCAACTCTGCACAGTACACAGAATGTGCTGCTAAACTGCGGCGAAGCACACTGAATGGAATATGTGACTTTAATATTTGAGTTTGAAAACTTAACAGTATTTCTTCCTATTCTGCAACTCTGCACAGTACACAGAATGTGCTGCTAAACTGCGGCGAAGCACACTGAATGGAATATGTGACTTTGATATTTTAGTTTGAAGACTTAACAGTATTTCTTCCTATTCTGCAACTCTGCACAGTAAACAGAATGTGCTGCTAAACTGCGGCGAAGCACACTGAATGGAATATGTGACTTTGATATTTTAGTTTGAAGACTTAACAGTATTTCTTCCTATTCTGCAACTCTGCACAGTACACAGAATGTGCTGCTAAACTGCGGCGACGCACACTGAATGGAATATGTGACTTTGATATTTTAGTTTGAAGACTTAAGAGAATGTGCTCTAATCTGCAACTTTGCACACTAAACAGAATGTGCTCTAATCTGCAACTTTGCACACTAAACAGAATGTGCTCTAATCTGCAACTGTGCACACTAAACAGAATGTGCTCTAATCTGCAACTTTTCACACTAAACAGAATATGTTTTTTTTTTTTTTTTTTTTTTTTTTTCCCCCACACAAAATAACCTGTTGCCCCCACACACAGTAGTCCTAAAAAGGACTTTTGGTTCTTTTTTTTCACAATTTTTGTTTTTTTCCTCCCTACACTGCCTTTCCCTTCCTATCCTCAGCTCTCCCTGGCTCAGACTGAGCCGAACTCGCTGGTCAGGTGCTATACAGCACCTGACCACGGGTTCTGGCCAGCCAATCAGTGTAATGCCAGCAGCCAACATGGCTGCTGGCATTACACCGATGTCAGAGCCTCCCTGCACGTTTATTGGCTGCGCAGCAGCAGCAAAACGTGCGGGGAGGAGACCCGAACATGGCGGGCGAGCACATGCGGTACTCGTACGAGTACCGCCATGTGCCGAGCAGAGCGATGCTCGAGCCGATCCGAGCATCGGCCGAGCATGCTCGCTCAACACTACCCAACACCCTACGCGTATCGCCACTAAAGATGTCTTCGTCAGGACCCCTGACGATAAGTATCTTTGCATTCAAGATTAAGTATGGGATTCACTATCTGTAGGGAGCATCTGCCTGTGTATTATTATACTCCTCAACAATTTTGTTTTTAATTGATCTTATGTGCTCATTTTGTTTTTTGTATTATTAATAAAATTGTCTATTATTACTTTTGATCCCTAGAGTGTGCCTATATTATTGGGTTTCTTTAAGGAGATAAGAGTGGTGCTTTTCGGCAGATTTTTCTGCTGGTTGGCTTTCTTTTCCCACTCTTTTTCTCTTTTTCTTTTGTTTAGCAAAAGAGAGACCATACACTACAAACATTCATTGCTTGATTTGGCTCATTTTAACCCCTTGATGACCAGAGAAGTTAAAAGGACATTTGTTCCTAGTGGATTATCAATTATTGTAATGGGAAGCGTACCCTAGTGACCTCACAAACAGTAAAATATACAGTTAGGTTTTTTATATTTTCACTATTATCTTAATTTCTGTTAATCCAGCTGATCTCAGGGTCTCGGGGGACAGAGGGTGATTCTCCAATGGTTGTGAGTTTCTTATGAAAATCTGCTCAGTTCTCCTTCCTACCTTGTTCTTCCCATTTTCCACCCACTTCTCCTGCTTCCCACCCTGTTCTTCCCACTTCCTATCCACTTCTCCTTCTTCCCACTCTGTTCTTCCCACTTCCTATCTACTTCTCCTTCTTCCCACTCTGTTCTTCTGCCCACTTCCCACCACTTGATAACACAGTCAGTTAAGCCCCGCCCATCCACAATTAAGCCCCACTCTTTTGTTATACAACTCATGTAATTTATATCCTCCAGTGGTGCTATCTGAGCCACCCCACCCCACCCCACCCCACCTGGGGACTCTAGAAGACAAAGTTGCCAGGTATGAGTATGACCTGAGTTGCCTAGTATTGTGCAGCTGACTTCACCGGAGTAGAAGAAATTGAGAGCAAAGACTCTATCCATTGTCATAGCAACAAATCAGGCTTAAAGGGATAGTAATACTTCGTTTTATCTTTATTTTATTTTGTAGGCATTAAAAAAACACGAAGAATGATATAAGTCTTATCTCTCAAACCTTTATGGTTTAAGAGATATTCACAAGCAAAGTTTCCCCTCCCGCCCCTTTTACCTAGTGTAAGCCATCTCTTCTCAGATGTGGAATGCAGTCCATAGACCAGACAGATAACAGAAGGGGACAATCTTCTTTGTATGAAAACAATGAAAGGGGGTTGACAAGTTTTTCAGCTTTTTCCCTTATCTTAATTGAAGATTGTCCCTCTCTGCAGTCTACCTGGGCACCTCCCTTCTGATCTGGCTGAACAGTGTTACATTAGTAAAAGGGGCGGGAGGGGATACTTTGTCATTGAATTACTCTTGAACTACAACTCTGACAGAACTGAAATAACACTCTCCAAAGTCCAAATACTATGATGATTAATTAGAGCTGCTTTTATTATGAAACATTACTATCCCTTTAAACTATTTGTAAATATTTTTGTGAATGAGAGATGTGAAGACAAAAATGAAAACACAAACCGGATTTTATACTTAATGTATTACAATACTTATCTCAATTTTGACTAAGGAGGAGCAGCTCCTTCAAACTGCTAGTGCATAAATTTCTTGTTTTTTTTATGTGCTAATCAAATATACTAGTGCTAATGTAGAGCTAATTAAATATAATAGTGATTCATAATTCAAAGTACTTTAATATCTTTTCTGCTGGATATTATCTTGAAGAGAAACAAATTAACATGAACAAAATGGATAGCTCTAGGACCATTGGTGGGTCATGGTCCCAGAGTCCCCCATCTCAGCTCTCAGTTGCTAAAGTTATAATGACAGTGAGGAGTCAGGGTGCTTATTGGTGGATTAGATGTCATTATGCAGTGCATATATCACTAAATAAAGCTATTGATTCCATAAAGCGATGATAAGGGGGAGGGGCATGGGCAGGACAGGCAGAATGTAAGTGAATTATATTGGGGATTGCCGTTACAGTGAATTACATGACTTTATACACAAAGAACATGGATCGCATTTGGGGTACACCAAAAGCCTCCTAGGGATTAAATGAAAATTCCCTAAATTCCCATTAATTTCAGTGATGCTTTTGGACCTCAATTCAACTGGCCCCGTCAGAAAAAAAACAGCCAATGGCATTATTTCAAGCACGGTAAGCCATTCAATCACCTGTGCTATGAAAACGTACTGGTAAAAAAACGCACATCAGGAGCTAAACTTAATGCCTTTTGGAACCCATTATGGTCAGCTACTGTCATTCTTCTTCTGTCATCTTCTATCTTCTTCTTTCTCTTCATCTTCTGTTTTCTTGTCTTCTCTTCTTCAGTCTTCTTTTCTCATCTTCTGCTATTTTCCAAAAGATGTCTCTGTAAAGAAGAAATAAAGTCAACATTAAAGTTTGCTCTTAAAGAGTATGATTCCAGGACATGCAGCCTGCTTACCCACTGTCTCCATCTACTGGTTGAGCCCCTGGTTGGGAAGCATGGGTATTATCCCAAATCCAAATGCCTGTGCATTCACTGTCGCGATCTATTGGGTGATCCCTGGTTGGGATGCCTGGGTATTATACCAAATCCAAAGTCATTTGCAATCACTCTCGACATCTATTAGTTGAGACCTAATTGATAAGCACTGATGTTATCCCAAACTAAAAGTCCTGTGTAGTCACTGTCACCATCTATTGGCTGAGCCCTGTTTGGGAAGCACTGGTATTATGCCAAAACCAAATCCTGTATACTCACTGTCACCATCTATTGGCTTTGTCCTGGTCCAGAAGTATAGGTAGTATATCAAATCCAAAGTCCTCTGTACTCACTGCCAACATCTACTGGTTGAGCCTTGGTTGGGAAGCATGGCTATTATCACAAATTCAAAGTCCTGTGCACTCACTGTCACCATCTATTGGTTGAGCCCTGTTTTAGAAGCACAGGTATTATCCCAATTCCAAAGTCCTGTGTGGTCACTGTCGTCATCTCTTGGTTGAGACCTGGTTAGGAAGCGTGGGTAATATGCCAAATTTAAAGTCCTGTATACTCACTGTTGTTTTCTATTGGTTGAGAACTACTTGGGAAGCACGGACATTACCCCATATCCAAAGCCCTCTGCACTCACTGTCACCATCTCTTGGTTGAGCGCTAGTTGGGAAGCATGGGTATTATACCAAATCCAAAGTCCTGTGAATTCACTGTTGCCATCTATTGGTTGAGCTTTGGGAACCACAGATATTATCCCAAATCCAAAGGCCCGTTTACTCACTACTTCCACCTACTGGTTGACCCCTGGTTGGGGAGCATGGGTATTATCCCAAATCTAAATGCCTGTGCACTCAGGTTGAGCCATGGTTGGGATGCACTGGTATTATCCCAAATCCAAAGTCCGGTGCACTCACTGTCACTATCTATTGGTTGGGCCCTGTTTGAGAAGCTCAGGTATTAAAATGATGTACTCACTGTTGCCACCTATTGGTTGAGCCCTGGTCCTAAAGCACAAGTATTATCCTAAATTCAGAGTTCTGTGTACTCACTATCACCATCTATTGGTTGTGCCTTGTTTTGGAAGAATTGGTATTATCTGTAATGCACTGGAGATCTCCCTAGCAGCTAAGAGGTTAAAGTATATTTTAGTTCTTTTTGTTACAGGCCAAGGGTACTTCTGTGTGAGGAAATAGTAGGTGGGAGTGGGGGTGGTAATGGGTACCTAGAGTGCCTTACCTGGGGGGCATCAGGAATGTAAATCCAGCACATTAGCAATGTATTACACATCCCTTTGGTCCTCAAGTGGTTACAATTATGTTTGACCTGTAATAACTTTTGAGTGACAAATCTCCCAGAGGCAAAAGTACCTTTAATTTTACACATCCTAAATACATATATTTTTCCCATACCAAAGCTTACTGATAATTTAATCTTTTGAGTACCAGAGAGGTATCCAGCTAAATCTATTTTAATCTGTTCCATAATCAAGCACTTTTCCTGACACATCTTTTAGGAAGAGAGAGCTTTGCAGAGCTGTGGATACCAGATCATCACAGATGGCAGCACAGGCCTCAATCCTTACTTAACATAAGCAGATTGTAAATACAGGCCAGGGGTAAAAAGACAGCCACTTTGTCAGCAGCCTTGTGGCAGTGCACTTTTGCAGGGCTAAGCTGTGTAGCATTTGTTTCTCTACACCAGATGGTCCTAGCAAATACTAAATAACAGCACTTTCAAAGCCAGTTGACCATCACAGGTTTGCATGTCAAGTGTTTATCTTATCAAAATAAAAGCCTCTTGCACAGTAAGCTTTTTTTTTTTTTTCCCCTTTTTTTTGTATTTTTGGTGGAGATTTAGCTCCATATCCCATACCTCCCAACATTTCAAATTGTCAAAGAGGGACACTTGTGTTTTAGGGGGTGTTGCTGGGGGCGTGGCTGGTGGGCGGTGCATTACCAGGGATTTTTAGGCTATTTCATGACCTATTCATACCTCTTTGTATAACCTAATAAATGACTTCTAACAAGACCAAAGTATTTTATTTACACAGACTAATTTATAATCACAGATACTGACATTTAAACAAACAATAATGCATTTTATATTGCTGTAGAACAATGTGATACACTTATATACACACCACTCAGTCTGATCTCCTAAAAAGAGGGACATCTGGATGGGAAAAGGGACAGAGGGGTTTGGGTCTAAAAGAGGAACTGTCCCTCCTAAAGAGGGACACTTGGGAGGTATGATATTCAGCAAGATAAAAAGGTACAATTCTAGGGCAAACTAACTGCACCTCAGATGACACATAATAATACCCCAAATACCTTAAACCATTTGCATATCTCCCAAGTATCCCTCTTTAGGAGGGACAGTTCCTCTCTGAAATCCCAACCCCCCTGTTCCTCTTTTATACCCTTTTGTCCCTCTTTTATGGAGATCAGGATGAGTTGTGTGTATCGCATTGCTCCACAGCAATAAAACTCACATAAATGTGTGGTTCATCTTCAGTGTATGTGTTTCTAAATTAGTCCGTGCAAATAAAATACTTTAGTCTGGCTGCAAATAATTTATTCAGTTACACAAAGAGGAGACAATAGGACAATAAAAAATAACTCACAGGGTCTGACCCTGAAAGTCAGAGTTTCAGGATGAAGGGACAAATTCTCAGTGTGAGGGAGCCATGCATTAACTACTAACCTATCTGTATCAAACAGCTGTTTATTTAGTCCTTAAAGGGATAGTATTGTTTCATAATAAAAGCAGCTCTAATTAATCATCATAGTATTTGGACTTTGGAGAGTGTTATTTCAGTTCTGTCAGAGTTGTAGTTCAAGAGTAATTCAATGACAAAGTATCCCCCTCGTGCCCCTTTTACTGACGTAACACTGTTCAGCCAGATCAGAAGGGAGGTGCCCAGGTAGACTGCAGAGAGGAACAATCTTCAATTAAGATAAGGGAAAAACCTGAAAAACTTGTCAAGGGGGGTAGGGTTTTCATTGTTCTCATAGGAAGAAGATTGTCCCCTGCTGTTATCTGTCTGGTCTATGGACTGGATTCCACATCTGAGAAGACATGGCTTACACTAGGCAAAAGGGGCGGGAGGGTAAACTTTGCTTGTGAATATCTCTTAAACCATAAAGGTTTGAGAGATAATACTTATTTTGTTCTTTATGTTTTTTTAATGTCTACAAAATAAAATAAAGATAAAATGAAGTATTACTATCCCTTTAAATTACAGATAATTAAGTACTAAGCTTTAACCCCTTAACGACCTCCCAACATGAGCATGAGCAAGGACCACAAAGCTTTTTTTTTTTTTTTTTTTTTTGCTAATTGAATTCTGGGATGGCAGAGTGGCATGCAATCATATTACCATCCCAGAATTCCATGACTTCACCAGTGATATCACTTCTCCAGTTCCTATGTTATTCTATGGAGCCAATGCACTAACATCTACAAAGTTGGAGAAATCTTAGAGCATTGGCTCCTTAGAATAACATAGGATTTGGAGAAGTCATCTCCTCTTTATCACTCCTGAGACCATAACCCCCCCCCCAAATATCACCATCTCTGCTTTCATAGCCCCTAACAAAAATCTCTCCGGAGATCCAGGGAGCTCACCGAGAGGGATATAAAAGCATTAAATAAATTGTTGACGATGAATAAACCCTTGAAGACCAAAGGGGCGGGCAACGCATTTGCTCATAAGGGGTTAAATATATTAAATTAAAAAATATAGGTAATTTGATTTTACATATTATGGACTCGTAGAATATGTAAGTCAAAATATTAGTTTATTTAACCCTTTGGATACCAGGGCAGAGTACAATGCAAACCAGTGATGCTCTTGGGATTAACCCCTTAACGACCACTAGGTCCGGCTTGTGGGCAGACCACAGAACTTTTTTTTCCTTTACAATTTGAATTCTGGGATAGCAGAACGTTGTGAATTCCTTGACGTTCCAGGATCATCACCGTTCCTTAAGTGCCAAGGCCGGTGTGACAGTCCTTTCACTTCAAGGGTTAATGTAACTGCGTAGGCCATGAAAGACAACCAAAGGGTCAGGTGGCAAAGCCCTTTCACTCACTGCAATATTCCAATAAGCCCTGCACGCTTCCTGCATGGTCTGTTCTTCCATTACCCTTGGAGGTTTCGTTAAGCGGATTTTTACTTTGGTGGATTTTAGCACAAGGTGAGCAATAAAAAAAAAAAAATAGAAATTTCTACAAAACATGTAAACAAACAACAAGTGGAATGTGAAGAGCATAAAATAGTACAGGCGGATTCTACAATTACAATTAGTTCCACATGAAGAGAATCACAGTTTGACTAAGATGAGTAGCAGCGTTTATATAAATCGAAAGCACAGAGGCTTAATATTCTGCTTTATCAAGAGCAACATGAAATGAAAACATTATACAGGGCCCTCTAAGGTACTATTTTCCATAGCTCTTTTAGGCTGGTGTATTAAGAATAACTGGAGCAATTCTGAGACAAAATAACCACCATATTGGACAAATAAAAATGTGTATTCGTCTGTGGAACTCTTCAGTCAAAGTGCTGTGCAGAAAAACAAATATGATTTTTATAGTAAGACTAGTGGAAAGCTGTTTTCAGCCAAAACAAAGGCAGTGATTTTTCTTTCTGTAAAGGCAGTAAGGATGTGGAATTCTTTGCCTTGGGCGGCTGTATTGGTAGTACTGCAGATGCTTTCAAGATGTATTCAATACCTTTTTAGCTCATAACAATATTAAGAATTGTGACATTTGGTTTCAATGCAGATAGGATGTTTTTCCAAGGAAATATTTGACTTCAGAATCAGAAAGGAACTTTTTTAACCCACTTAAGACTTAATCGGAAATGGTTTAAATTGGTTTTTTTGCCTTCCTCTGGAATTTGATGGACTTTCTGATGATCTTTATAAGTTTCATAACCTATGGCTGTGCTCATCAACTAAACAGGTGTACATCCACTCCGTCTTACCAGATCAACTACATCAGCGGTTCTCAGCCTTTCTAGTGCCGCGACCCTTTGATAATATTTCCCAAGTTGTGGCGACCCCTAACAGTAAAATTATTTTTGTTGCTCTTTCATCACTGTAATTTTGCTAGTTATGAATCGAAATATAAATATCTGATGGTTTTAGGTGACCCTGGCAAATCGTCATTTGACCCCCAAAGGGGTCCCAACCCACAGGTTGAGAACCACTGAACTACATGTAGCTGGCGAACATGCACTTATAAGGGAACTGTTGGTCATGGCGTGAAAGGTGGTGGCATTGGAATGGATGGCTGTGGACCCACCCATCAAGTTACGTTGGATTAACTTGGTTAATTCCAATCTTCAACATTATCAGGGTGTATATTTGCACAGGAGTAACCAGAATAAATTCAGATTGATATGGGGACGATGGGTGACCGGGTTTCTGTCCTGGGATGAGTATAATAGATCATGATGGGGGTTGTTGGAGTTCTTCTATTGACCGTATCTTACATTGACCATTTGAGCTATTAAAAGAGATCCTTGCTGTGCGGGCATAGCTATTACTTTACAATAACTATAGAAGTGACTGATGATTCTACCCTTTGGGTCTATTTTATTTGTGGTGAATGGTCTTCTTGTCTTTCTCTACAAATAAACATATACCAGCAGTATCTGTATGGGCGGTTAGTTCCTGGCCTGGGGATGGGGGGGGTCTGCTTGTCCGCATGGGTATGGGGTAGGGGACTGGGGGGTTCTACTGGAATTTTTGTTCTTAAAATGGAAAAAGTAGGTGGAGGGGGGTGGGCTTGCACATGTGTTGTAATATTGTGTTACTCTGGATTCTGTACTGTGCTCATACACTGCGCCAATATTGTAACACGTTTATTCATTTGTTGTAATGCAAAATACCTTGTACTTTACTCATTATTGTACGATACATGCGCTTGTGTACCTCCAATAAAAATAATTTACAAAAAAAACAAACAAAAAAAAAAAAGAAAACAGGTGTACATCCAGAACAAATTAACTGCACCCTGGTGGTGGTGGTGGGGATAAAAAAATCCAAGATTTAATTGGAATGCTAGAGAGGTCTCCAATGAGTTTCAAAGCAATATTTTGAAAACCTATTTAGCGTTGAAGGGGTTAAACCCCTTTTTAAGTCATATGTGGAATGTTCATCTCTCCCCATTTAGGAGGAACAGTCCCTCTTTGATACCCAAATCCCTCTGTCCTTCTTTTTAGGAGACTGTGGACGGAATTCATCAAGGTGCGAATGGCTCGATGCACAAGAAAATCAGAGGATTTCATGGAGCATTAACCATTCGCCCATTCAGCAATTACTGGATTGTATCCGCCCATCACTTATTCATCAATAAACGATGGTCAAATAGATCCCCCAATTTCATCTGTCTGCTTCAAACTGGTGGATCCCATTACAATGTATGTGTTGAACACATGCATATACATTTGCATTATGTGTATGTATAGGTATATCGGCTGATTGGCACTATTTACACAATTTTTCCTGCTTCACATATGCAGAGCAGGGAAGTTCAATAGATTATTGATACCCAAAGCTATCCATCAATGATTGCAAAGCAGTGCTGGCGAAGAGTAACATATTTGAAATGGTGCTTTTCCAGCACTTTTATGAATTTCGGCCTGTGTGGTGTACATAAGTGTATCACATTGCTCCACAGCGATAAACCTTACATTTATGTTTGCTTAACTATCATTATATATGTTTATAAATTAGTTTGTGTAAATAAAATACTTTGGTCTTGTCATAACTCATTTATTAGTTTACACAAAGAGGTGCCAATAGGTCATGAAATAACATAAAAATCCACAGTGTAACATTCAACCCACCAGTCACGTCCCCAGCAACACCCCCTAAAACACCAGTGTCCCTCTTTGGCCATTTTAAATGCTGGGAGGTATGAAAATGCTGGTTTTATTTCATTACAGATGTGTATCTCCTTAGCTTGATTTTTTTTTGAGACACAATTTTCCTCTTTTTCTCACACATAAAAAATGCATATGATTTCCACCTTTTCACAACTGCCAGAGAGATTCCAGTGAGAACTTTGCAAACTTCTGCTTATGCCTTCTATGGCATCAAGAATTCCCTCTGCAATACCACTGCTTCCGAGTGCTGAATTGGAGACATCCACAGTTAAAAGTGAAAGTTCTTACCTTCTGAATCCAATGGCAACATAAGCCTTGGAAATTTGTTAGCAAGCTGAGACTTATTACAATGTACTTATGCCTTGAAACAGTTGTTGGCGGGATGAGCCTGACAGTAACATAACTTTTGAATACATTTTTAGCAGGCTGATAGGGACCTCCATTGTAAGCTGGTGATTGGGCACTTGTATGGAATGTTTAGCTTTTGGATCATGCATGAAGTATCTCCATACTGGACATTTCTTAGTCTGAGGGGTTTCTGCTTAAGGCCACCACATATCTGCTGACATGAACTTTAGAACCTACCTTGATTGTGGTTTTATACCCCCTGAAAAAATTCCTACGGACAATCATGGCAATAGCTAGATGTTGCAATCGTATTAGCAGTAGATTACAGTGACCACACATTCCAAAGAGCAGCAGAAGCATTCATATCTAGTGCTGCAGATACTGACTTTTGTTTCTGCTTGGTTAATAATAGTGAGTGTAACCGGGTGGGAGTTGGACTTGGAAGTGATGAAACTTGATGATGATGACCAAGATGAGGCTTGTGTATTTTTTGGTGAGTTTACTTGTGCAGACTTTCTAGTTGATCTGTCACAAGTTTTTAATCAGGTATATTGCTCCTTCAGTGTCGGAAGACTGAGCCTCGTCCTTTCAGATACAGCTAATACAGATACAACTAGATTTTTTGCCATATCATCATCCCTTTCTGTCTCTTCTTCTTCAGGATCAGAAGAAGAAGGGGAAGAACGTGTCTCTCTGACTCTGTCACATATGTCAAAATATTTTTATTTAACACTGCTTTCTTACGTCAAACCTACACCCAGCTACCACCAACATACCTATCAAGCAAGTCTAGCTGTCTCTCTTTGCCTGGCCACCTACACAAGCTAGCATCCAAAATTCAGCTGCTTTCTCTCTCTCTCTCTCCCTGGTACAGAATGACAATATGCAATAAAATTACCCCTTTCTATACTTTACAATGGGATGAACACATGGTGGAAACTTTATATGTGGAAAATACATTATTATCATTAATTTCAGTGAAAAAATATGGAAAACAAAAGCAGAGAAACTGCATTTTTTAGGAATTTATAGGTGAAAAGCTTTATCCATCTCTATCCTTTCAATGCCAGAGGGGTACCAGCACAATGTATTGCATGCCTTTCTGACACTGAAAGGGTTAAAGTTTCTGTGTATCAAAGCCAGACACACAGACTTTCATAAATAAACTAAATGAAAAGTAACGTCTGAAAACGATAACAACAGTAGAATGAGAAAAATTAGAAAAAGACACGCGCACATATTTAGTTTAATAAACAAATATCCTGTATAATATTTCGCTAGGATGTTTGTCAGAAGCCGTTGTGCACAGTAGAGACTGCCTGAATGAATAGAATGCTGGGAGCACAGAATGATGGGAGGTGTAGGAATGATGGGAGGTGTAGGAATGCTGGGAGTTCTGTGCTGGGAGCATTCTATGCTTTCGGGCAGTCTCTACAGTGCATGACTGCGTCGGCGGCAAGACGCAGAGCAGGATCGGCCTCTTAACATCACCCGGTCCTTGGCCCATGTACACGGGCTTTTACACTAGTTAAAGATATTCAGATTATGGCTAGATTTAAGATTTACTTATAGAACACTAAAAACAAACACCCGTTTACCTTAACCCCTTTAAGGACCCGTGACGTGCCAGGACCGTCATGGGTAAACTTGCCATAAGGACTCATGATGGTCCTGGCACGTCACGGAATTCAGGACTCCCCGCGTGCCTGCACGCCGTACGGAGGAGAGCCCTGAATCCATTTTCAAAAATAAATAAAAAAAATTAAAATATGCCCCATTGTCCTTTACTGTCGGCCGGTCCTTAAGGGGTTAATCATAAAATCATAATCTCAAAACAAAACATATAGGAACTATAGCGTATATATGTAAGTCACAAAAAAAATCATGGCTGCCTCTGTTGATATGCTGTGCAGGACAATGCAAAATTAACCCTTTGAGTGCCACATGGGTACACAACGCATTGCAGTGCAATGTGTTGCGTACCCCTCTGGCACTCAAGGGTTTAATCCATGTCTAAGCACTGAGTGATGTTAACTCTTTGTGCGCCCGTGGGGTATGCAACACATTGCTTTTGCAACGCATTGCAAAACAATGCGTTGCATACCCCTCTGGAACTCAAAGGGTTAAAGAAGGAGTAACACCTCCTAATAGTAACTTCCCATTTACCTTACTGTGGTCAGAAAACCCTAATGGCCCCTTGGAATTTTGTCCTTACTCCTTGGTTCAGGAGATCAAGCCTTCAATCAGTTATGAATGTGTCCTTGGAGGTGGGCATGGCAGTTGCTTGCAGGACAATAGGATCCAGTGGTGTAACTATAGGGGTCGCAGGGGTCACATCCGTGACCAGGCCTGTCACTCCAGGGGCCCGGCCACCCCCTGTGACCCCTCCGCCTTGCACCCACACTCTCCCTCCGGTACTCTAGTAATGCAGAGCACTGAGAGATAACATTACAGAAGAGGACCTCTTGGGAGCTCAACGTGCCAACCCATCTCTCATGCCACTCCACTGGACCACCAGGAATTGGGAGAGAGGAGATGGGGACATTGTGGAGGGCCCGGGGGCCAATGTGGTCAGGGGGTGGGGGGGCCCATGGCACTTCTTGTAGCAGGGCCCGGCGGGTTCTAGTTACGCCTCTGACAGGACCTTTTTATTAAGGGTGGGTGAAACTTGTCGCTGTGTTTCTGTGGGAAATTTCTCGAAAACCACGTTGTTATCCACTTTTTTGTGGAAAAACTAGTGGTTAAAATTTTCGCATCTTTCGCCCATTGACCAAAATTTTTCAACATTTTTTCAATGGCTAGAAAGTTTCCGCCCATTGATTTACATTGTTTTCGCACTTCCGCTATAAAAAGTTGACATTTCGCTGAAGGCAGACACAATAGAAGTAGCTACAGAGTGAGATAGACTTGTTGTGCTGTTCTGCTGTGATATTTTGTCAAAATTGAGGCAGGAAAGGCTCATAGTGACTGCTATCATTATGGGCAGGGTGAAAAAAAATCAATGGAGGAGCTGGAAGGACCCTTATGTGTCCATTGAGTCGGAGGAAGTTACTAGCAGTACTGTACCAATGCTGTCCAATCCCCCTAAATCACCCCAAGGGATCTTGGGGAATTTAATGAGAAGGGAGGGAGAAAAGGGAATGGGAAGGAAGGGAGAAAAGGGAAGGAAGGGAAAAAAGGAAATGGGAAGGGAGCGAGAAAAGGGTAGTACTAGTGAGAGCAGGACAGGTCAGCTGCCTGTGCCTGCTGCAAGATGTGCTGCCCCTGCTGCCAGTGCCACCATTGGTGTACCTGCAGCCACTAGTGTTATACCTGCTGTCAGATGTGCTGCCACTAGTGTTGTACCTGCTGCCAGTGCTGAACCTTATGCCAGTGCTAAACCTGCTGCCAGTGCTGTACCTGCTGCCACCAATACTTTGCCTGCTGCTATTGTTTCTTGCAGTACTCAGGGGTGGAAGGAGAAAAGTGTGACAGCAGGGGACCCTCTGTCACATTTCTCGTCTCCTCCTCCAAGCAGCAGTGAGATGTCTGGAATAGAACAGCATCATGTAGGGACCAGTGGTGGTGGTGGTGGTGTTGGAGATGCTGGGGTGGAAGAGACATTGATGGCCTTTTTATCAGAGAGTGAGAAGGAATGGGAGACAGGGATGAGGATGGGCATCACTACCACCACTAGCAATCAGCTTTTGGAATTTGCGGAAATTGCAATTGGTCTAATTCCTGCTGCTGCTGAGATGAAAGGGCAGCAGGGTGCTGAGGAGCAGGCTAGTGTGCCACAGACCACCGTGGACAAGGTGGGAATGGGGTCAACAAGTAATGCGGTACTAGGACAGGTTCTACTTGCCAGTGCTAGCAATACTTCTGGTCATAGCAGAGGGCGTAACTAGAAGCCACCGGGCCCCGGTGCAAGAATTGTCATGGCCCCCTCTCAACCACATTGGCCACCTCCACATTGCCCCTTCCACATTGCCCCTTCAACAATGCCCCCCAGCTCCACATTGTCCCTTCCACAATGCCCCTCATTCTCCACATTGCCCCTTCATCTCCACATTGCCTCTTCATCTCCACATTGCCTCTTCAACAATGCCCCCATCACAATGCCCCTTCCACAATCCCCCATCACAATCCCCCTCATTCTCCACAATGCCCCCATTACAATGCCCCTCATTCTCCACAATGCCCCTTCCACATTGCCCCTCAGTCTCCACATTGCCCCTTCCACAATGCCACTATCTCCACATTGTCCCTTCCACAATGGCCTTCATTTTCCACATTGCCCCTTCCACAATGCCCCTTCCACATTGCCCCTCATTCTCCACATTGCCCCTTCAACAATGCCCCCATCACAATGCCCCTTCCACATTGCCCCTTTGACAATGCCCACATCACAATGCCCCTCATTCTCCACATTGCCCCTCCACAATGCCCCCATCACAATGCCCCTCATTATCCACAATGCCCCTTCCACAATGCCCCTCATTCTCCACATTGCCCCTTCCACATTACCCCTCATTCTACACATTGCCCATTCCACACTGCCCCTCAATCTCCACATTGCCCCTTCAACAATGCCCCCATCACAATGCCCTTCAATCTCCACAATGCCCCCATCACAATGCCCCTTCCACAATGCCCCTACTGACACCCCCGTCCTCCTACCTCGAGCCCCTGGTGGTCTAGCGGCACAGACCTCTGACTGGAACTTAAGCTCCCGCGTGGTTCTTAGTAATGCAGAGCACTGGGAGATTATGTCATCTCGCGGCACTCAGCATTACTAGAGGGCCGACTGCCGGGAGATCAGCTGTGCTGCATAAAGGTTTGAGAGATGTCACTGGGGCCAATTAATTACATTTTTTTAGTACTATAATACTGGGATTAGTAATTTGTAAGTATTACTATCCCTTTAAGCTAAGACTGCATGCGCGATCGGCCATCCTTAAGGGGTTAAAGGGTTAATATATCAACAAATGAGAGTTGGTACCGTGTTAGCTGTGGTGGTCGTGGGGGCCCGTGGCACTTCTTGTACCAGGACCCAGAGGCTTCTAGTTACGCCTCTGGAATAGCTGTCCATACACTAATGTAGCCTAAACTTTCAGGCCATGAAAATACCGCACCCAAAACATACAGATTTGAGCTACAATAATTCTGACTAAAACATCTCTCAGCAGTAGGATGGCATACCTATTTTTTACTCGGCATGTAAACACTGCTATCTCTCTGTCTATCTGTCTGCCTGTCTACATCATGTTAAGTGTTACTGTCCCTTTAAACATTTCAAAGTTTCACCAGCTGAGTTGTGAGTTTTGTAATTAAATTGTTCTGCCCATTTGGGATATCGTTTCTGAGCTGCTCTTATTGTTTTCCTTTGCTCTTTTTAGGTTGAACAGCAGATGTCTTAGCTGGATACATTTCCCATTGGATAAAGAGAGTTGCACATCATGACATGGTAGGATTTAATTATGATTGCAATATCTTCTACCACTGGAGAATTACCTTCCTGCCAGAGTGGGGCATTTTCCAGATTGAATGTGAGGTTAACTGGATAGTGTCTTTATCAATAAGATATTAGGACAGCTGTTCCTAGTACCCACTGATTTCATTACAACAGGTTTATGGCACTGTGTGGTTAATTCACTAAAAAAAGAGACAGAGTCATTCTGGAGAAAACCATCTGCGCTGTGGCAAACAAACATCCCCATTGTGTTACAATTGCTTCTAACCTACTGAAGGCTAGAGTAGTCTTCAATGCATTCAAGGGGTTAAAAAGCGCAAGTTAACCCTTTGAGTGCCTGAGGGGTATGCAACGCATTGCAAAGCAATGCGTTGCGTACCACTCTGGCACTCAAAGGGTTAAACCAAAAAGGATTTTTTAACTTTTTATTTGTCCCCTACCCTATAGTGCATTTTGGTTTGCTCCATAATGACTCTAATTTACTCTAATTTGTCTTTGTATATCAGCAAACAATCAAGAATTAAAGGGATAGTAATGTTTCATAATAAAAGCCGCTCTAATTTATCATCATAGTATTTGGACTTTGGAGAGTGTTATTTCAATTCTGTCAGAGTTGTAGTTCAAGAGTAATTCAATGACAAAGTATCCCCCTCCCGCCCCTTTTACTGATGTAACACTGTTCAGCCAGATCTCCCGGTGGGAGATTTCGGGAGTCAGGCGAGGGGGTCGCAGGGGTAGGCCAGGCCCCTGGAGTGCATGAGCCCAGTCGCAGGTGCGACCCCTATATTTATGCCATTGAGCTATTCTATGGTCAATCAACCATAAAGCTGCACAGAATGCTGCAGCATCTGAGCTACTATAAATTTCAGGATCTGGAGTTTCCAATTTGAGCTGCAGGCTCAAACTGCACTGATAGACACGTGCCACTGACTATCAGTGCAGTCTGATAAGGCTGGGGTTTCAGTAAGTGTGGTTCTATGGCTACCTTGGGAAAAAACTCAGAGGGGGACAGTATGTGTGGTTCTCTGGCTACCCTGAGAAAGCTGGGCAGGAGAGGGGTCGGTGGGCCACTGTTTCACTCAATCGCCTGTTTGCTCCTTTAAATGTAACTACACTAGTGATACCACAACGATTACAACTGAAATGGAATTACACTAGTGGTACCACAAAGATTACAACTGAAATGGAATTACACTAGTGATACCACAGAGATTACAACTGAAATGGAATTACACTAGTGATACCACAGAGATTACAATTGAAATGGAGCTACACTAGTGATACCACGGATCTACAGTCCAAGTGGAAATACACTAGTGATATCATGGATCTATAATCCAAGTGGAGATACACTAGTGATACCACGGATCTACAATCCAAGTGGAGGTACACTATTGATACCATGGATCTACAATTCAAGTGGAGATACACTAGTGATACAACATATCTACAATCCGAATGGAGGTACACTAGTGATACCATGGATCTATAATCCAAGTGGAGATACACTAGTGATACCACAGATCTACAATCCAAGTGGAGATACACTAGTGATACCATGGATCTACAATCCAAGTGGAGATACACTAGTGATACCACGGATCTACAATACAAGTGGAGATATACTAGTGATACCATGGATTTACAATCCAAGTGGAGATACACTAGTGATACCACGGATCTACAATACAAGTGGAGATACACTAGTGATACCATGGATTTACAATCCAAGTGGAGATACACTAGTGATACCACGGATCTACAATACAAGTGGAGATACACTAGTGATACCATGGATTTACAATCCAAGTGGAGATACACTAGTGATACCACAGATCTACAATCCAAGTGGAGATACACTAGTGATACCATGGATTTACAATCCAAGTGGAGATACACTAGTGATACCACAGATCTACAATACAAGTGGAGATACACTAGTGATACCACGGATCTACAGTCCAAGTGGAGATACACTAGTGATACCACGGATCTACAATACAAGTGGAGATACACTTGTGATACCATGGATCTACAATACAAGTAGAGATACACTAGCAGCATAACCCATTTCACTTGTAATCTCTATTGTATTACTAGTGTAGCATTACTTAAATTTCAGTTGTAAGCTATGTGGTATCACCTGCCTTACTTCACAACATTGATGCCAATTTTAAAATTAACAAAAGGGGGATGTGACTGATCACGTGTGCTGGCACACCAAATGGGGGACTGATAGTGATCACTCCGGTCTTGGAGAGGTCAATTTCAGTCCCCGCTACTACTCACAGTAAAAATACATAAAAAAAATATGTGACGTTCCAGGACTGTCACTGATGCTTTAGGGAAAAATAGTAGTGATGGTCCTGACACGTCACTGGATGTTAAGGGGTTAAACATGATTAATGTTTTGTTGATATTCATCTTCAGACCAAAATTGTTGCTTTCCTGTTGTAGCTTTTCAATTTATTGACGCAGTTCTTCAGGACTACAGCAAAGAGTATGATATCATCCCCAAAATTTGATGTAGGTACTCCTTATGTGGAAAATGTCTTTTAAGCAAGCAAAAAATTGTAAGCTCTTATAAGATCTACAGGGCAGGGACCTTTCATCCTCAAGTATACTCACCTGTTGTTCCCCTTATGATTGTCTTTATAAGCACTTAATCACTGCACTTATTATACCCCTTCTATATCAAATGGAAACTGTAAAGTGCCAAGTACACTGGTTGGCGCTATATAAATCAAATATACAATACAACAGTACAATACAAAATAGTTTTGCAGAAATTATATCTCCTTGTCAGACACCTTTTTCTATGTTGATCTGGACTTTATCATTGTTGACCTGTATTGATGCAGCTGCATTTTCATATATTGATTGGAAGATATTGATTTAAACTCTATCTATTCCTTGGTTGATTAAATGGGAACTACCACCCCGCAAAAACGTTATATTAATTAAGTCTTCATCTGGCGACTAGCTGCTTAGTAGCACTAGTCGCCAGAAATATTACCCGGTTTAAAAGATTTTCTACTTATTCCGAGGCTGACAGTAGCAGGAAGCACGGACATCTTGCCATAGTGACGTCCGTACGCCTGCACTGTCGATCCCTTTTGGAGCTGGCCGGCTACTAAGCAGCTAGTCAGATGAAGACTTAATTAATATAAAGTTTTTGTGCGGTGGTAGTTCCCCTTTAAGGTAAAAATTATTACTTGCATTTTCACTGAGTCACAGGCTTTTTTTTTGTTATGCCGTGACTATCTATATAACTTTTTGCACTGTCTGGATATGGTCCATTGTACTGAAACCACTTCTGAAGCCTGCTTGTTCTTAAGGGAATATTAATGTCACGTAAAAAATAATAACTATATCTTAGCTATAATAAAAATAGATTACTTGAGGTTATTCCTATCTCTCAAATCTTTATGGTTTGAGAGATATACGAAAATAAAGTTCTCTGCTCCCTCCCCTTTTTTGCTCGACGAGCTGTAAAGCTGTCAGAAGCAGATTCTGGTCGCGCGACCAGATGGCGGCTCTTCAGCAGAGCCGACATAGCGATATCTAAAAATAAATACTTCATTGGAATGGTCTACAAAGTGTGCTTGCAAACCAGGCACACATTATAGACCGTTCCGATGAAGTATTTATTTTTAGGTATTGCTATGTCGGTGCTGCTGAAGAGCCTCCGTTTTTTCCAGGGACCAGGATCTCACACCGTCAGCTATACAGTTGAAGTAGGAGAAAGGGGAAGGAGCGGAGAACTTTATTTTCATATATATCTCTCAGACCATAAAGGTTTAAGAGATAGGAATAACCTCAAGTAATCTCTTTTTACTATAGCTATGATATAGCTATTACTTTTTACGTGACATTACTATCTCTTTAAATATTGTGTCTATTCTTCTTGAGAGTACCTTTGTGAAAACCTTGCAGACCACTAACAATAGTCTTATTGGTCAGATGTTTTGTCAGATCCGCCTTTTCACCTTTTTTGTGTTGAAGGATCACTACAGTGTGAGAGCCAAATATATGCATTAAATCTTGGATATAAAACAACAGCAAAAACTCAACAACAAATGCTAAAACAAGTGGAAAAATATCATTCAAATCTTTATAAGGACGAAGGACAAAAACTGACTACAGTGCCAGAGGCTGAAATTGTGCCAGAAGTTTTGGTAGAAGAAGTAGAAGCTGCAATAATGGCAATGCAGCTGGACCTGATAAAGCCACTTCTGAAATGTTGAAAGGTGGAAGTCTAGAATAAAGAGATCACTACTACATGCCTAATCAACTAAAATCGTATGCTGAAAGACTTCCATATAAAACACATCTACTCACCACGGCTAAAAGCTGTTGCGGATCCGGAGCTACCCCCACAGTCCTGGCCATGGACTTCGACAAACTAGATGACACCGGAGGAGGTGCTTCAATGGATCCACCTCTCATCCACAGCCAAAGAAGAAGTCCACTCTCTTGTGTAAATAAAATTACTTTATTCTTCCACTTTTAAAAAACATCATTCACGATATAAAGAATGATACACCAGACATATATAAGACCACGAAGAGCTTAACGCGTTTCGTGAAAATATCACTTAATCATAGGCTATCATACAATCCTGACGATTGAGTGCTATAGGAGGTATCCAAAACATTGCTTCAGAATGTGTTGGATACACATGTGGCACTCAAAGGGTTAATCCCTTCAATGCTAGAGACTTTGCAATGTGATAGAGAGCTCACTAGCATTCAAGGGGGGTTATGCACTAAGGTGTGATAAAGAGGTGATAAAGTGGAGATGACTTTGGTGATATCACTTCTCCAGTTCCTATGTTACTCTATGGAGCCTATGAGTAAGATTTTTTCAAATCTGGAGATCGTAGTGCATTTGCTCCATAGAATAACATAGGAACTGGAGAAGTGATATCAGTAGAGAAGTCATCTCCACTTAATCACCTCTTTATCACACCTTACTGCATAACACCCAAGGGCTTAAAAGCCTCATTTGAGTCAATGAAATGTATTATTTGTATCCAATGGTTTAGCTGATTTCCATTGAACGGCCTTCTTAAAACACCAGTCTCATTATTTAAAGGGATAGAATTGCCGAATATAAGAAGTATTGTATTGCAGAGTATGTCCTGCTGTGTTAAACAAGAGTATTCCCATGGCTGAGAGGTTTTCTTCACAAGTTATTGCATCTCAAACTTCCATTATTTTGGGTCCAGTACCTCCATGGCCTGATATTTTATGGTGGTGCTGTTATTAATGGGCAACTATTATCATTAACAATAACTCTCCATAGGTTGCTTTAGCAATAGCACATCAGTAAAGTTTCAGGCCATGCAGGTACTCCTCCCCAATAAAACAGAATTTTGAGCTGCAATAACTTTTGAATATATCATCTTTCAGTAGTGGGAATACCCTACTTTTACTCATATTACATATTTTCATATGAGCAACAAGAGTTGGCAGTGGCACTCAAATAGAGATTAATCTAAGTATCTATCTATCTATCTATCTATCTATCTGTCTGTCTGTCTGTCTGTCTGTCTGTCTATCTATCTATTGGTGCACATCCCATATGGTATGAACAGAAGTGTACTCAGCCTAGACTGGAGCAGAAGAGACAGCACGCTGTGATAATTCAAGCGAAGAGGAATTAAATCCATATTGGCTTCTATATCACCAAACGTTTTCGGTCCAATCAAAGACCTTCATCATATCATATGATGCTATCCCTTTAAATATACTAAGTTGACATCAAAGTGTCTCAGTTAGGAAGCAGCAAACTCTTAGTAAACCAACAGCTGTGATGAAGACCTCTGGTCCACTCATTGAGCTCTTTACTCTGTTATTCAGCGAGTCAGGTGACTGGTTATTTTGCATACCAGATGGGCCTTTCTTGATTACAGCATTGATCATATGTTCAAGTGTGTGTTTCCAATCTGTTTCCAGTTCATAGGGCATAATAAATTTATCTCTGCATACGGCAAAGGCTATTCGACTTATTTAGCTATTAACAAGTAATAAGGTTCAAATATAAAACACTGATGAGAGATTAACCCTTTTGATTGCTAGATAGGTATCCAACGCATTGCCTTTCTGGCACTCAAAGGGATAAACTGTTGTTTTGGGGCAAACTAACAGCACCATAACCAGAGGCGTAACTAGAAGCCAAGGGGCCCCGGTGCAAGAATTGCCATGGCCCCCCCGACCACATTGGCCCCCCTCAACTACATTGGCCACCTCCATATTGCCCCTTTCACAATGCCCCTCATTCTCCACAGTGCCTCTTCATCTCCACTATGCCCCTCATTCTCCATACTGCCCCTTCCACAATACCTCCATCACAATGCCCCTCTTTCTCCACAATGCCCCCCATCACAATGCCCCTCATTCTCCACAATGTCCCTTCCACATTGCCCCTTCCACAATGCCCCCATCACTATGCCCCTCATTCTCCACAATGCCCCCATCACTATGCCCCTCATTCTCCACAATGCCCCCATCACTATGCCCCTTCCACAATGCCCCCATCTCAACATTGCCCCTCAATCTCCATAATGCTCCTTCCACAATGCCCCTCATTGTACATAATGCCTCTTCCACAGTCCCCCTCATTCTCCACATTGATCCTTCCTTAATGCCCCTACTGACCTCCCCCCTCCTCCTACCTCAAGTCCCTGGTGGTCTAGCGGTGTGCGATGACAGATCTGTGCCTCATTCAGCACAGACTTCTGCATCGCAAGCTCCAGCGTGGCTCTTAGTAATGCAGAGCGCTGGGAGATGATGTCATCTCCCAGTGCTCTGCATTACTAGAGCACTGGCTGCCGGGTGATCAGTTGTGCTGCGCGTGTGTGGTGAGGGTGTCGCAGGGGGCGGCCGGGCCCCTGAGAGTGACGGGCCCGGTCGTAGGTGCGACCCCTATTGTTATGCCACTGACCATAACACTGGACAAAACATTCCCCATTGATTTCATGTTTTAAACCATTTGAATGCTACTAAGTTAGCTTTATCATTTTGGGGATCAAATGATCCTTTTAAATAAATGGGGATTATGTACGGTGACCACATTTCCATTCCGCCAATCAGGGGCACTGCAGAGATGAGAACCGCAGAATACTTGTCCTCAGCACTATTGCAGCTATGAGGGAGGGGTCATCATGCATCACTGGACATTAAAGCACAACCTGTTCTTCCTCTGGCACACCGCAGAGTTCTAAACACTAGAGGGTGAACTGCCCATGGGCTGCTGTGACAGAAAGAGATGCCTGTGGTGGGTTACAAGAAAATATACATCACTTCCAAAGCCTTAGACTAGCATTACACTATAACAAAATTGCATTGCAGCTCTTGTTTGAAATCAGGATCAAAGCTCAGTTTTCTCCATTGTTTAGAGCTCTGTTTAGCATCCATTTTCTTGTAGCCCAGCAGAGGCATCACTTCCTGTCACAGTAGGTAATGGGCAGTTCTCTTTGTAGTGCTTAGAACTCTGTGCTCTGGTGTCATCATTCCGGGATCTGTATTTTCCCAGAAGTCTGTCCTGGGCACGGGACTCAGTTATAAATCCAGTATTCTCCTGGGCAATCCAGGATACATGGACACCCTGGCATCTTTGTGAATATTTACTTGTCCCCCTATGTTTCAGTTGGTTTCACCCAGAATTACACCATTTTTGTTTTCAACATAAGGCCTATAGCAAGATTAAAAACCCTTTGACAGTCAGAGGTGTGCGCAATGAACTGTTTTGCAATGCATTGCATACCCCTCTGGCACTCAAAGGGTTAATCAATGAAACATAAATAAATTATATTAAATATATTAAAATAAATTTTAAAAAATGCATTGTAATGGTATTTTACCTTTTGTAACCATTTGAGTACCAGAGAGGTGTCCAACGGAATGAAGTGGATATATATCTGGCACTCAAAGAGTTAAACAATGCAAGTTAACCCTTTCCAGTATTTTAGACACCCCTCTAGCACTCAAAAAGGTTTAAAAATAAACTTTCCTAAAAAGTACTTTTATCCCAAAAAACATGTTACTATGGTACCTATACCTTTTCTTCCAGGATTTTTTCCAAAGTAGCATATTCCCCAGAAACCCAGCCAGATTGTTTAACATGAAATCATTTATAGTCTTTCAATTGACTATTATTTGTCTTCTGTGGAATTTAAATCATCTGCTTTTTCTTTAGAAAGGGAAAATTATAGGCCCTATGGGAGATTACATTATCTGATGCACCGATGCAAAATATCTTTGAATACCCAAGGGTTTTTTTTTAATCCTGAGTGATATGTCATTGGAGTGAATGTACAAATCTGCCAGCAGAGCTTGACTGAAATTAGCCTGCAATGCCAGTGACTGCCCTTCAGGGTACAGTACGGGACATGATCACTTTGGAGAAGGTAGTCAGACACACACTCTGCTTTTGCTAAGATGCCAGCAAGCCCCTAACTGCAGTTCCATATCATCAGGGGAGGGCTGGCAACTTGTGGCCTGGAGAGTAATTACAATCAAGTGGCCCAATTTTACTATTGATCCAGCCCACTGTCCCAGCCCACCCCCTTTTGTTAATTTTAAAATTGCCAGTAACCCTTTGAGTGCCAGAGGGGTATACCATGCATTGCTTTGCCTACTGTAGCTACATTTGCAGCAACAAGCCGGAGTTGCCCACAAGCCCAGGCATATGACTGGCCGAGAGGGCAATTGCCCCCCAGGCCAGCCCTCCCTTGCATATCATTCTCTGCAAAATGATATCCCTAGAATTAAGCATCCCAAAACACCCACAGACTGGACCTTTGCCCTCTTCTAGGGGCAAGTGGTTTTAAAGATATAATGTTTGGCATAATTAGCTTATCAAATTGGGGTTAGGCAAGAGTAAGGCAGGAAATCAATACCAGGTTCTGTTTTTGCAAGGAAATTTGTACACTCACTCTGATGTGTTTGTGTGTGTGTCTGTGTGTGTACATATTGTTGTGGACTAATTCAATGTGTAACGTCTTATTAATGTTCAGTAGAGGTTATGAATATTAAAGGAGCATTTACGAGCTACAACATGCATTATTATGAATACACTTTTCTTTTAATGCTTTACTGACCCTTTAAAATATCTCTTTACTCTGACTTTTTAGTAAAGTTTTAAAATGAACTAACAGAGGATTTTAACCCCTTCGTGACACAGGACGTACATGTACGTCCTGTGTGGCTGTCACTTAGTGACAGAGGACGTACATGTACGTCCCGGAAATCCGGCTCCCCGCGCGGCTGCGCGCCGTTCGGGGACTCCGGATTGTTTAAAAAAAAAAAAAAGAAAAAGTTAGACGGGCGTTAAGTGACGGCCGCGTCTGCACGCGGCCGTCACTAAGGGGTTAATGAACTTACTATTAAATCCTTTTCTCTTTGTCCAATACGGAACACAGGAACCATGGGGTAAAGTTCTTCTCTTGAAGAGGGCAGAGCACTTTAAAAAAGGCAGGGTCGTTGAGGCAGAGACTCCCCTCTTCCCTCCAGCTTTACAACCTCCTCCTTAGTTTCAATGTAGCAAAGTAGCATAACGAAACAAAAGCAAAAGGAAAGAAGGAAATCTACTTCACAAAGACCCCAAGAGGAACCTTCTGCCTGGGGACTTAAAACACGTGTTTTTTTTTTCTCCGAGTGAGAGTCCTGTGTTCCACATGGACTATCTTTATTTTATTTTGTAGGCATTAAAAAAACATGAAGAACGATATAAGTCTTATCTCTCAAACCTTTATGGTTTGAGAGATATTCTCAAGCAAAGTTTCCCCTCCCGCCCTTTTTACCTAGTGTAAGTCATCTCTTCTCAGATGTGGAATGCAGTCCATAGACCAGACAGATAACAGCAGGGGACAATCTTCTTCCTATGAGAACAATGAAGGCCCTGCCCCCCTTGACAAGTTTTTCAGGTTTTCCTCTTATCTTAATTGAAGATTGTCCCTCTCTGCAGTCTACCTGGGCACATCCCTTCTGATCTGGCTGAACAGTGTTACATCAGTAAAAGGGGCGGGTGGGGAATACTTTGTCATTGAATTACTCTTGAACTACAACTCTGACAGAATTGAAATAACACTCTCCAAAGTCCAAATACTATGATGATTAATTAGAGCTGCTTTTATTATGAAACATTACTATCCCTTTAAGCATCTCATGGAAGAGTTAGGAAAAGTTGACTGCTGCTTTAAATGTAAGAAGCTGTGACAACTTTTGTGTTCAAACCATTTTCTTTGTGTCTGAGACTCACAATTAGCACTTGCATGTGCTTTTTTTTCTATGTACCTGTAATTATCTTACTCTTAATAAAGATTTAAATTAAAAAAAAAAATGTAAGAAGCTAACATTCTTGTATGGAAAGAGAGAGCAAAAAATGAACTGAGGAGGCACAGTCCTGTTTATGTGCTGTTTGCTCTTGGTGAGTACTTCTCACTAGGGTGACCACGGGTCCCGGAACGTCCGGGACTGTCCATTATTTCAGGGCTATGTCCCGCGTCCCGGGTCATCTTCAACCGGGACAATGAAGTGTCCCGGAATGAAGCCAAGCCGCCCTGGATGTCAGCCTGCAAGCGGTGTGTCACATCATGGACGCCGCGAGGGAGCGCTTGGTAGCATAAATCAGCGCTCCCTCGCGGCGTCCATGATATGACACACCGCTTGCAGGCTGACATCCAGGGCGGCAATGCAGCTTACCTGATCTCCTGGAGGCAAGCGCTCTAGTAATACAGAGCGCTGGGAGATGACATCATCTCCCAGCGCTCTGCATTACTGAGCACAGCGCGGGAGCTTCAGCTCTGTGCCGGAGGAGGCACAGAGCACTTTCCACGCCGCTAGACCACCAGGGACTCAAGGTAGTGCATGAAGGGGCAACTAGGGTGACCATGTCCCGGAATGGCAGAAGGGAAATGTGGTCACCCTACTTCTCACACGTTTATTTTGCCTGCCTATGTAGTTTATCTATGTTTCGTTTTCAAGTTTTTCTAGCCTAATGAAGCCTTTACAATCTAGTTGTGAGAAAAAACCCAGCCCTGAGTTTGGTAACTATGTATTTATCACTGATATGTGAATTATACCTAAGTAATATTCAGGGAAAATTATTAACAGCTCAGCAGTATTGATAGCCCCATGCAGTGTGAGTTAATGATACTATCTATAAGCAGCCACAGCTGCTATGAAAAATATTAAAGCCTCTATGTCCTATTGGGGGTAATGTACAAATGGGCCAGTGAAGCTATTCCGGCATTATTTTCCAACTCCTGTGACTGCACTGGAGCATATGATCGATTTAGTTCATATCAATGCACACAGATTGTCATTGATAGGATCAGCAAGCCCCAAACAGCTGCCCAATAGCATGAGAAATGAATGGAGTAAAGTTATGCCAATTTTTTCTCCTCCATGTTTTATGTTATGTAATGAAAAGGGCTCACCAACATTCTCATACACTTCCCTCTGCCATACCCCTGGAGCAAGCTGCAATAAGGGGTATATTTTCAACATTAGTAGCTTAGTACGTTGGCATTAGTCAGGCATTGGACTAAGAAATAGTTTCCAGAACATGTTGCAGAATGAAATCACATTAAAGGGTTAGTAAAGTCTTGTATTAATAAAAAGTAATATTGTAGATATTCAAAAAATAAATCAATCGATGCCAGTCTGATCTCTCAAATCTTTATGGTTTGAGAGATATACGGTGATAAAGTTTCCCCCTCCCTCGTCTTTCCCTGACGTCACCCTCTAGCTGATAGAAGAAGATCCTGGTCCCAGGACCGGCCGGCGGTTCTTCAGTAGAGCCGAAACAGAGCATTCTTAAAAGATATATTTAATTGGAACGGTCTACAAAAAGTATGCTTGCAAACCAGACACACTTTATAGACCATTCCAATTAAGTATTTCTTTTTAGATATCACCATTTCGGCTCTGATGAAGAGCTACCTCAAGTTTCACGACTTGAATCTCCTTCTGCCAGCTTTACAGCTGACATCAGTGAAAGGGGAAGGAAGGGGAACTGTATCATCCTATATGTCTCAAACTATAAAGGTTTGAGAGATCAGACTGGCATCAATTTATTTATTTTTTTGAATACCTACAATATTAATTTTTATTAATACAGGACATTACTAACCCTTTAAAGGGACACTAATGTCCCATAAAAAAACTGTAGAATTTAAAAAAATAATGTGGCACAAATCCTGTCTTTCAAACCTTTATGGTTTGAGAGATATTTGCATGTAAAGTTCACCCCTCCGTCCCCTTCTCATTACGTCAGCGATGTGCTGACAGCAGGAGAGCCCGGGCCAGGGACTAGCCGGCGGCTCTGCGTTATTCCAAAAGAATTACTTAATTGGAAAGGTCTACAAAGTGTGCCTGGTATGCAAGCACACTTTGTAGACTGTTGCAATGAAGTAATTATTTTTTTTTTTTTTATAAATTTTTATTAAAGAATAAAACAGTAGTACAATATCAGGTCTTGTACACGTAAGATACATGCAATCACAGTCAACAAGATAACTAAATGTATAAGATGTCGAAAACAGAACTCTAATGAACAATTATAACATATAGAATATATAAAGAGAGAGCAGGGGTAAAGAATAAAGAGCAGAAAGGGCGAGAAGAAAGCGGTAAGAAGCTGTGTCAGATACGTGTCAGTAAGAAAGAAAGACAGTGGAAAGTAATAAGCTAGTGAAGGAGCTGCAGAACAGAGAGAAAGCGTCATAGGGGAGGGGGGAAGGGGAGTCAAGGAAAGTAGGGGGGAATGGGAGGTTGTGGTCTAACAGCGATTGGTGCAGGTAAGAAGAGAATGTGCCAGCCTAAGGGAGACAAACATTCGTAAGCGGAAAGCGAAGGAGGGGGCAAGGGTTGAGCGATGAAGTGAATCACGTGAGGACCAGAGTCGCCGAAGAGAGAGAGGATCGATAGGTGAACCATGGGTGCCAGGTTTCTTCAAAGGAAGAGAGAGAATGCGTGGCAATGGCGTGGCAGTGTTCCAAGTGAAGCCAGGAGTCTATTGCTTCTAACCAAGTGGAAACCGTGGGAGGTGAGGAGGATTTCCATTTGATGGGGATTAGCGATTTAGCTATATGGAGAAGAGAGTGGAGTACAGGAGTGAGATGTGGAGGGTAGGAAGTACGTTGGTCCACTAAGAAAAGGCATAGGAGAGGAGAGGGGTGCAGAGTTAGCGATAGGGCAGAATTAATATGTGATAGTATTGCAGACCAGAAGGGGGTGAGTATGGGGCAGGTCCACCATATGTGATAAATGTCACCTACAGCTGCCGAGCATCTCCAGCAGGAAGAAGACGTGTGGGGGAAAGCTAGAGCTAGCTTGTGTGGGGTCATATACCAGCGAGAGATAAGTCTGTAGTTCATTTCTTTAACCTGTGAACCTCTAGGGAGGCGGCAATTAAGAGAAAGAATCTTGGTCCAAAGTTCAGACGAAATGAAAATGGATAAGTCATTCTCCCAAGCCGTGAAGAAATAGGGTTTCGTGGGGGAGGGTGAGACCGCTAACAGGTTGTACAGAAACGAGAGTGGTCTACGGGGCCGAATAGATCCAGAGATCAGTTTTTCAAACGTGGTAAGGTTACGAGGAAGAGAGCCATTGGAGCAAGTGGTAAGGAACCAACTGCGCAGCTGCCGGTAAAAGAAGCACGAGAGAGAGTCAAGCGGGTTAGGATTCGGTATCGGAGATGAGCTCGAGTTGTCAGAAGAGGAAAGAGATGTTCAAGAGTGTGAAGACCATTGTGTATTAGAGGCGCAAAAGAATCAGGAGTTAGGAGACCTGGGGGAAAATCTGTGTTTCCGAGTAAGGAAATGAGAGGAGAAGGTGAATTGGAGAGTTCATGGGGACCCTTACATCGACCCCAAACCAAGAGAATATGTTTGAGGATCGGATGGGATAGGGTCGTCGGGGAGGAAGACCATAGAAGTTGAGTGAAGTCCGTTCCATTCAGTGCATGGGCCAGGGATTGAACCCAGCGGATAGGAAAGGGAGAAGAAAAGTCTAAGATTTTATTCAGGGCCACAGCTTCATAGTATCTACAGAAATCAGGGAGTCCTAGGCCGCCGAGTTTCCAATGTCTACACAAGATATCTAGGCGGAGCCTGACATGGGCTTGTTTCCAGATAAAAGCTGAAAGAATTGAGTTGAGGGAGGAGAAGAAGTGCTGAGGAAAGGAGATGGGGAGAGCGTTGAACAGGTACAAGAGGCGAGGAAGGACCATCATCTTGACAGTATTCACTCTGCCAAGCCACAAAATAAATGTGTTCCCCCACGTAGTCAGGTCGGCCTCCAGTGAGGATAGCAAAGGCTTAGTGTTGATATCAACTAAGGTATTGAGATCTGGAGATAGTTTAATCCCTAAGTAATTAAGTAATTATTTTAAATAACGCAATTTCAGCTCTGCTGAAGAGCATCCTTGAGTTGGCCGACTCGAATCTCCTGCTGTCAGCTTTATAGCTCACATCAGGAAAAGGGGAACTTTAGATGCAAATATCTCTCAAGCCATAAAGGTTTAAGAAAGCCACATAATTAACTTTTTTAACCCCTTAATGACCATTGACGTACCCGGACCGTCACGATGGTCCGGCACTTAAGGATCAGTGACGGTCCTGGTACGTCACGTACATTTACTCACCCCGCTCCTTTAGGAGCGCAATGAGTAATACCGGGGACTGAAGTTGATCGCTCCAAGACCGGAGCGATCTCTTTCAGTCCCCCGTTCGGCATGCCGGCACACGTGATCAGTCACCCCGGGACCACTGGTCCTTAAAGGACCACACACTCTGGGACCGCTGCACCTCTCTGATGGTCTTCAAATAACGATTAAAACTACACTTTCTTAACAAAACTTAAACATGTTACATGACACTTCCTTTGTAAATTACTTCATTTATGTCCCCTATCCTAATTGGAACTCTGGCACTGTATACACCACTTGACCCTCATGTACTCTGTATGTCTCCCATTACCACTTTAGATTGTAAGCTTTTGGGCAGGGACCTCACTTCCAGTGTTTCACTTTGCAAAGCACTTGTAACCCTGTATTGTCTAAACCCTTAAATTGTAAAGTGCTGCGTACACTTGTGGTGCAATATAAATAAACATATTCATTCATTCAAGGGGTTAAACTCTGCAAAACAAGAAGAATTTTTTATGGGACATTAGTGTCCCTTTAAACCCAACTCCCTGTAGATCAGGGTTGAGCCTCCTGAGGAAGGCTGCGGGATGATGGTCCTCAACAGCATGTGAGGCTCAGATTATCCATACCTGCTGTAGATACGAAGCCCCAGTGAACAGGGATCACTATTTGCATTGGCTAATACCTGTAGCCCCAAAGCTTTGTAGCTATTTTTCCCCTGCTGTATAGCACTGTTGCATATGCTGACACGTCATACATAATTAATAATAAAGAACTGCAATGGCTGAAACTGTTTGTTTTTGCAGTCATTTAATTAACCATTTGAGTGCCAGAGGGGTACGCAACGCATTGCAAAGCAATGCGTTGCGCACCCCTCTGGCACTCAAAGGGTTAAACATTTGTGTGCCAGGGATGTGTCTAACACATTCCATACCTCCCTGGCACTCGAAGTGTTAACATTTACATTGCAAGTAAACAACAAGGTTTGTGTCTTGTTTTTTTTTAATTGAACTCTTGATTTTTTTTTTTTTCAGGGATAGGCGATGTGAGGCTTATCAGGCGTTGAGTTTACCCAGGGATGAGTTTTAGCCCACAACAACTGGAGGACTTCAGTGTACTGCACAGAAGACCTCGCTAGGATCCAAGGGTTTAAAGAGACAGTAACCTTTTATTTTGACTTTGCATATAATGTAAGTGCATATTTGTAATGTCAGTTTACCCATACATTTTTTTTTTTATCTTCATGTATTTTTTTTTTTTTTTTCACTTTTATGAAGTGAGCTCTGTCTCCATACAGCTTTCTATCAGGTCTATGAAAGCAGGAATAGTTAAACAGTGCAGAAATTATACTATGTAAGCAAGAAAACAAATAGTATCATAGTAGAGAAGGCTGAAAAAAGACGTGTCCATCAAGTCCAGCCCATGCCAAAAACACCCCTGTTGATCCAGAGGAAGGCAAAAAAGCCCTCTGGAGCCATTTCCAATCTAGCCCCAAGTGGGGAGAAGAAAAAATAATAATGTATTCCATCCTGACTCCAATTGGTAGTCAAATAGTTCCCCAGATCAACATCCTATCTGCTTTGAAGCCATCTGTCATAATTTTCAATATTGTTCTGTGCGCTATAGGAATCCATTGCTTTTCTGAATGCAGTTACATTTTCTGCAAGCACAACATACCGAAACAAAGAATTCCATAGCCTTACCACCCTTCCTGTAAAGAATCCCTGCCTTTGTTTTAGTCGAAAGTGCCTTTCCTCTAGTCTTAATGGATGACCTCTTGTTCTTAGCTCCACTCTTTGCGTAAATAATTCATTGGCTAGTTCTTTGTATTGACCTTGAATGTATTTGTAAATGGTAATCATATCACCCCTTAGATGTCTCTTCTCTAATGTAAACAAACCCAGTTTGGCTAGTCTCTCTTTATAACTCAGATCCTCCAATCCCTTTATCAGTTTTTGGTAGCATATAGCTCACTCAGTCCTGCATGGAGAGTGTTATATTGGGGGCTATGCACTAAGGTGTGATAGGCATAGTTGGGAACTCTCCGGTTTTGCCCTGGAGACTCCAGATTTAGCTGTTAATTACCCGGTCTCCGAGGCAGTGGCTGATTCTCTGGCTGTGGGGAGATTTTATAAAACTTTGCCTACTTCTCATCCTTTCCACCTTGTTCCGCCCACTCTCTGCAATCTTCACCTCCTTCCCCAGCCTATTTCTCCAATAGTATCATGTCATTTTAAGTCCCACCCCCACTCATGATTAAGCCCCACCCCCTTTTTTGACATGCATTGTGTCATTAATCTTACCCAGCGGCAGCATAGGATTCCCCTCTCCAGGGAGCCTATGTTGAAATGTTTCCAGCTATGGTGATAGGAAGGTGTTAGAGTGGACAAGACATCACTTATCTAGTTCCTAAGTTATTATATCGACCCTATGCACTAAGATCTCCAAAGTTGGAGAAACATTAGTGCATTGGCTCCATAGAATAACAAAGGACTTGGAGAAGTGATATCACTGGAGAAGTCATCTCCACTCTATGACCTTCACCTCGCCCTTTAGTGCATCTCCCCACTCCTCACCGTCCTGCCTTGAGTGTCGACTGACCAGAAAAACTCTTTGGAAACAAACACCGAAAGAGCTCCCTGCTGGTGACAAAAGTGTTAAAAAATTGAAGAAGAAAAAAAATTATAATAATATACATTATTGGTCATGTTATGAACTTGCAGAATATGGAAAGTAAAAATATCACTTTAAGCAATCATCATAGCAAAAGACACAAATAATATCAATGAAGCGAAGTAGCAATTAGGACCTACTGTCATCTTAGTCTAATCACTTCTTGTAATGCATAAGGATATTCAGGGGTTGGTTGGTTTAACATATTAATAGCCCCTCAGTGTGATATGAACAGCCCTTCCTGCCCTGGGGGTAGCATTGCTTGTGACAGCACCATATGGTCATACTCAATAATATTAACAGATATTAAGTAGCTGCTCACTGCTTCTTGCAATGGTTGCAACATTGTAACTGACAGCACCATATGGGATAGAAACAAAGAGTAACCATGCTACTGAATGCTTTCTGCTTTGGCAACACCGTTATAGTTGGAACCCATATGGTAAATTCTCTTAGATTTTGCTTCTCTAGAGTAAAAATAACACTAAGGTGAGCACATGTGAGTGACCCAGAATCAAATGAGTTAAAGAGGGCTGGTTTTGCAGGGCCTGCCCAGTTTTAACTGTTTTTTTTTAACTATTTCAGTGCTGAGTTACTCACTTTTGCTTGTCTTAGAAGGACCACTGAATAATAGTAACATAGTAACATAGCTGACGAGGGTGAAAAAAGACAAGCATCTATCGAGTCCAGCCCATGCCAAAACACCCCTGATCCAGAGGAAAGCAAAAAAAACCCAACAACCCTGAAATAATTTCCAATTTAGCCTAAAGTGGGTAAAAAAATTCCTTCCTGACTCCAAATGGCAGTCAGAGAGTTCCCTAGATTAACATCCTATCTACATTGAAGCCATCTGTCTTAATTCTCAATATTGTTCTGTGCTAGATAGGCATCCATTACTTTTTTGAAAGCAGTTACATAATCTGCAAGTACAACATCCTGAGGCAAAGAATTCCATAGCTTTACCACCCTTACTGTAAAGAATCCCTGCCTTTGATTTAGTTGAAAGAGCCTTTCCTCTAGTCTTGATGGATGATCTCTCAAAAACACGCTTGCCTTACTATGCCCAGAAAATCCTAACAGGCCATGTGAAATTCATACTGAATGTCATATTTATGGAGGTGGACATTACAGTTGCTAGCAGATACACAAGATGCAGCCTCCACCTGCCGCACAGGATAATCTTAACTCTGTAAGGAACAGAGAAGTGTGCAGTGTGCTGCTTTGCATTTCACAACTGTCTGATCATTAAAGTGGAAATCACACCTCCTTTAAAGTCATGCTTATGTGATTGCTTGATCCTAATACAGTAATACATGTTCAATCGCTCTTATTTTTGATAAACTAGCTTCCATAATGTTACCTCGTGACATAATTTCAGTTCTTGCTGTGGTATACCTCTGTACCACAGGCTATTAATCTTTACCTCTTCCCCTTCCCAGTTGTACCTCTATCCCGTCTCCTTCACTGAAGGTGGAATCCTGCATGTGACATAGTAATATAGTAATATAGTAAATTAGGTTGAATAAAGACACAAGTCCATCAAGTTCAACCTTCTCCTCATACCCCAGTAATTTTATAGCTTTCCTGCTACCAAATAAGTTAGTCTTTATCAGACCTTCCTAATCTGCCTACTAATAAACAGTATAACTCTGTATGTTCCCTTTGGAAAGAAATGTATCTAATAGAGATGAGCGAGCACCCCGATGCTCGGGTGCTCGGGTGCTCTGACCGAGCACCGCCGGAGGCTCGAGTGCTTGGCCGAGCACCCGAGCCCCATTCAATTGAATGGGGTGACACGAGCATTACACCAGGCACCCCCTGCTCTGATGAGGGGAGGGTGCCTGGTCAATGCCCCCCTTCATCTCCGCAATGTCCCCCTTCATCTCCGCAATGTCCCCCTTCATCTCCTCTATGCCCCTCTTCCACAATGTCCCCCTTCATCTCCGCTATGCCCCTCTTCCACAATGTCCCCCTTCATCTCCTCTATGGCATAGAGGAGATGAAGGGGGACATTGTGGAAGAGGGGCATAGCGGAGATGAAGGGGGACATTGTGGAAGAGGGGCATAGAGGAGATGAAGGGGGACATTGTGGAAGAGGGGCATAGCGGAGATGAAGGGGGACATTGTGGAAGAGGGGCATAGACTCTATGCCCCTCTTCCACAATGTCCCCCTTCATCTCCACTATGCCCCTCTTCCACAATGTCCCCCTTCATCTCCACACTGTCCCCCTTCATCTCCGCAATGCCCCCTTCATCTCCTCAATGCCCCCGTACCTCCAGTCCCTGGTGGTCCAGCGGAGCGTCTTCAGATCTGTGCCTCCTCTGGCACAGATCCCCGCCACCCGAACACGGCGGGCGAGCACATGGCGGTACTCGACGAGTACCGCCATGTGCCGAGCAGAGCGATGCTCGAGCCGATCCGAGCATCGGCCGAGCACGCTCGCTCAACACTAGTATCTAATATTCTCTTGAATGTATCCATTATATCTGCCATAACCACGTCCTTGGGCAAAGAATTCCACAATTTAACAGACCACACTGTCAAAAAACTCCTTCCTTTGCTGAAGTCTAAACCTTCTTTCCTCTAATCTCAAGGGGTGTTCCCTGGTCACCTGATCAGGCCTTGGAATAAATAGCTCACCGCAGAGATCCTTGTATTGACCTCTCATATACTTGTACAATGTGATAAGGTCTCCTCTTAGTTGTCTTTTCTCTAGAGTAAATAAACCAAGTTTGTCTAGTCGTTCCTCATATGTCAAGTCCTCTATTCCCTTAATTAATTTTGTTGCTCTCCGCTGTACCCTCTCTAGTTCTAGTATATCCTTTTTCAGAACTGGTGCCCAAAACTGCACTGCATACTCAAGGTGAGGTCTTACCAATGAATTGTATAATGGCAAAATAATGTTATCCACTCTTGCTACAATACCTCTTTTTATGCCTGGCGCACTTTCTTTCCAATATTTGTCCAGGTTTTTTTAGTGGTAAAGTGAGAGCATGTTCATGAACCAGTCCACTCACCGAGCTAAATATAGCTCCAGAGGCAAGCGGGCTAAGAGTTCCAAGTGGCAATACCTGTGGCAATTTGACTGATATATCTCCATTACTTAAAATAAAAAAAAATAATTTACTAGGTATGTAAATCAGTAAGAAAGAGTGCAGGTCACATGCAGGATCCCACCGCCAGAGAAGGAGGAGGAGGGAACGAGGCAAAACTTTGGAGGGGAAGAGGAGAAGATTGACAGCTTGTGGTACAGAGCTGCGAGCCCAAAGCAAGCACTGAAGTGACATCATGAGATAACATTAATGAAGCTAATTTCTCCAAATAAGAGAGACAAAAAAAAAAAAGAAAAAAAAAAAGGATTGAACATGTATTGTGAAAATAATCAAATAAGTATGGCATTCAAAGGGTTAAATAGTTAAGTAAGCTCTTGCACTCTACCTGCTTCAGTTTGATAAAAATGCCAGCAACTGTTATATCCACCTCAATGGACATTATATGCAGGACTGGTTGAAGATGTTTTATCTTGAACAAAGGCACAGGATCATAATCCATAGGGCCATTCATAGTAAGTTAACTGGGGATTATTATTATTGGTACTTTGTTTTCTGGGTTTTTTTTCTGTTTTTTTTTTTTTAATTAAGATTTTCAAAATAACTTTATTGAGTATAAGAACAAATACAGGAGATAAGAAAGCAGAAATTCCACAGTGTAGTACAATGCAATTGAACAATAACCACAGATAAATTGCGGAACCTCTAGAGAATAGACATAGTGAAGAGAAATGGGGAGGGAGAAGAGATGCAGAGGGGGAGAAGTGAAAAAGGAGAGAATGAAAAAGAGAGAGATGGTGGAGGAAAAAAGGGGGGTACTTTGCTTTTAATTATAACTGCGTAGTGTTATAGAATTACAGAGGGATTTATGTAAATGTGTTTATGCATTGTACTGTATTTGGATAAGAGAAAGAGCAAGCTGGGTATTCTTAATAGATCTTTAACCCTTTGAATGACAGGGGGTATCCAATGTATACCCCCTGGCACTCAAAGGTTTAAGAATAATTGTCATAATAGACCTTATGCATAAGAGTGAAACACCAGTGATCCATTTGTGAATCTCTTTGGAGCATCCAGAGAAAATGCCATATTCAGCCAAGTCACTTATGGATAGTGGGAGAGAGAGGGATAAGGGGAGAACTGGAAGAACATGAGAGTGGGAGAGTGGGAGAGTATGGCAGATAAGGGGTGGGAGCTGGAACACTGGAGAGTATAGGGAAGAGAGAGAGAGGAGCGGGAGCATGGGAAAATGAAAGAGAGGAGAGGGGGAGAGAGGGCATGGGAGACGGGGAGGAATGGAGAGTGAGGAGAGAGACAGTGTGGGGAAGAAAGAGAGAAAAAGCAGACAAGATTGAGAGAGGGGAGGTGGAGTTGTCCAGCAGTCCTGCCTGCCTACTAACCCATCGAGCAATCTCTCCTACTTTGTTGAAATGAGTAATCCAGGCATTTGTAGTCCTTTTTCCCACACATATCATATGTCTGCTTTTCCTGCAATACGTTATTGGAACAAATAAAACAAGGAACAAAGCACATGCTTTGTATGTTGAGCCCATATGAATTATTTGGCTCATAACTACTTAGAATAAACGTATAGGCATTCACCCTTGCATTCAGATGTACTCTTAAGTGAAGTACTATGCACTCCTCCAAAAAGCTTTCTGGGTACTACAGCTTCATTCAATAGTCACAGACAGAGGGCAGCACAGAGCATAAGTAATCATAGATATTTTATTGAGGATTCAGAACACACACACTACTTATTAATAAGCTTAATGAACCTGCACCTATGCTTATATTCTAATACTTTATTGCAAATGGGTGCACGTGACTCCTCCAGCACAAGAAATTAATGTGATCAAGGCCAAATGCCACCCTATAGGATGCATAAGGGAAGGAAGAATTAAAGACATACAGAAAATTGAGCAAAAGCAAGTAGAACAATTTAAATAGGGGACAATGAAAGTCCCCCAGGTGTCCATTGATTCAAAAGGGGCTTTAAACTTCTTGAACTCTAAAGAGGTCTCCATCAAGAAGTTAAAATCCCCATTTGAATAAATGAAAATTTCAAGGGATTTTCATTTGCCTCCTATTTGAATTAGGTGCTTTGTGCTGATTGACTCTTTGCCCTGTTGGTGCATGGCGATAAACACAGCACAGAAACATATCCATACACTCCCTCACTTCTCCCCCATTGGTGATTTACATAGGACAATTTTTGACATAAGTAGCTTAATACATAGGTGTTCAGCAGATGCTGTACACTGAAAAAATTAAATAAATAAATATAATGGCCTGTGCACCTTTAAAGGGATAGTAATACTTCGTTTTATCTTTATTTTATTTTGTAGACATAAAAAAACACGAAGAACGATATGTCTTATCTCTCAAACCTTTATGATTTGAGAGATATTCACAAGCAAAGTTTCCACCTCCTTCCCCTTTTACCTAGTGTAAGCCATCTCTTCTCAGATGTGGAATGCAGTCCATAGACCAGACAGATAACAGCAGGGGACAACCGTCTTCCTATGAGAACAATGAAAGCCCTGCCCCCCTTGACAAGTTTTTCAGGTTTTTCCCTTATCTTAATTGAAAATTGTCCCTCTCTGCAGTCTACCTGGACACCTCCCTTCTGATCTGGCTGAACAGTGTTACATCAGTAAAAGGGGCGGGAGGGGGATACTTTGTCATTGAATTACTCTTGAACTACAACTCTGAAAGAACCGAACACTCTCCAAAGTCCAAATACTATGATGATTAATTAGAGCTGCTTTTATTATGAAACATTACTATCCCTTTAAGTGCCAAATTAGCATCACTTTTACCAGATTAAACTCTTCTGATTGGTCTGCTGTTCTGACCAATCAAAGAGTGGCTTATATATTATAGTATGCTAGCTTTGCTTATCCAGGCATATAAAGGCCTGCAGCCTTGCCTTATATACTCCATTGCACAGATAAGGAGTGACCTGTGCTCCTTTGCAGTAGATTCAGCAGCTGCACTGTATATTAGACACCTCTGCATTTGACTTCCCTGCTCATTTCCTACCTTTTAATGACTGACACTGAAAAGCTGTGCACTTTATAAATATTCATTCGGATATGCCCCATCTAACTCGTCTCTGTTAGATGAATTTTTAACAATCTTCTTAATCTATTGCTCTTTGACGGAAAAGCAATATCATTTCTCTACACTTTTGCTTTCCTGCTGAATTTTCTTGCGATGAACTTCACAGTAATGGAATGAAGTGAATAGGAAAGAGCCTTTTGTTGTGGAATTTCTATCTATGTGTGAGCATCACCCTATATATTCCTTACTCATCCAGTAATGGAAGAGAGCTCAGTAACACAGTGCTCTTTTCTGTATAGTTAGTTACTGGGAGATAAGAGAGCTTTTTTTTTCCTATCATTGAACTTTATTTATAAAAGCAAACTGGTGCAATTCTGAAGCAAACCAACTCGCCCACAGACAAAGAAGAATCCCCATAGAACTAAATGAAGCATTTAACCCCTTGAATGCTAAAGGTTTGAATATATTTTGTCTCCTAAAAGCTCTACAGCATGAGGCATACTGACTTCATTTGGGGAATGTAACCCCTTAAATGTTTTGGAGACCTCTCTAGCATTCCAGGGGTTAAACACTCCTATTAAATAAATGGAATATTTTCCCTGCAATGCAGTCAGTTTGCCCCAGAATTGAACCCCTTTTCTTAGTACGTTAGCCCTACAGTTTTTCCTATTTATGCTGGTTCATATGTTGGTTTGGAAAGGACCAAGTGTAAGTCTTATCTGACAAGATGGAGTTCAGAATGCCTCTTGCTGTGGACCTTTTGGGGCAGTCTATATACTTTATTTTTGTTAAACGTTCATGCATTTCACAATAGCCAGGTTTCTTTCATCAGGGGAGGGCTGGCAACTAGTGGCCTGCAGGGCAAATACAATCAAGTGGCCCATTTCCACTATCGTTCCAGCCCACTGTTCCACTTAACCCCCTTTTGTATAATTTAAACTTGTCTTTAAAGGGATAGTAATGTTTCATAATAAAAGCAGCTCTAATTAATCATCATAGTATTTGGACTTTGGAGAGTGTTATTTCAATTCTGTCAGAGTTGTAGTTCCAGAGTAATTCAATGATAAAGTGTCCCCCTCCCGCCCCTTTTACTGATGTAACACTGCTCAACCAGAGCAGAAGGGAGGTGCCCAGGCAGACTGCAGAGAGGGACAATCTTCAATTAAGATAATGGAAAAACCTGAAAAGCTTGTTAAGGGGGGCAGGGCTTTCATTGTTCTTATTGGAAGAAAATTGTCCTCTGTTGTTATGTCTGGTCTATGGACTGCATTCCACATCTGAGAAGAGATGGCTTACACTAGGTAAAAGGGGCGGGAGGGGGAAACTTTGCTTGTGAATATCTCTTAAACCATAAAGGTTTGAGAGATAAGATTTATATTGTTCTTTATGTTTTTTAATGCCTACAAAATAAAATAAAGATAAAATGAAGTATTACTATCCCTTTAATGTTGTGAAGGCAAATCATACCACATAGCTTACAATTCAAATGGTGCTACACTAATGATACTCTAGAGCTTACAGTTGAAATGAAAGCTAGACTAGTGATACTATAGAGCTTACAGTTGAAATGGAAGCTAGACTAGTGATACCACAATGCTTACAATTTAAATGGGGCTTCACTAGTGATACTATAGAGCTTAAAGTTGAAATGGAAGCTAGACTAGTGATACTATAGAGCTTACAGTTGAAATGGAAGCTAGACTAGTGATACCACAGAGCTTAAAATTTAAATCTACATGTATAATGCCATAGAGCTTACAAGGGGGAACTGGTATGCTACTAGGGTAGCTCCATTTAGTTGTAAGCTCTGTGGTTTCTTTCGTGTAGCTTCATTTTAGTTGTAAGCTCTGTGGTATCACTAGTGTAGCCCCATTTACAGCAGCTAGAAGGATATTGATGAGGCAGTGGCCCACCAGCCCAGACCTGTGACCAGCCCAGGGGGAAATTGCCCCCCAGGCCAGCCCTCCCCTGTCTTTCATGGAGTAGTGTCTGGTAAGGATTCCCCTGGTAGCGGAGCTTACAGAGGAGGAACATATAAGCACTTAGGAAGAGGAAATATGTAAAAGAGGGTGGGAGCTAGGAGGCCATTTAAACCTTTCAGCTGTATCCAATGCATTGGAACATAGTGGTTACCACTCTGGCACTCAAAGAGTGAAGTATGTGAGGAACAGTGCAGTTTTTGTCTACATTTTGAGTGACAGCTGGCAGCATCCCTCCCCTTTTTTTCTGTTGGTTTGGGTTTCTGTTTGTGTGGGCTTGTTTGCTTTATGTTCGGTCATAAAAGCACCTCTGTTTAATATGTAGAATTGTCACAGCTTTGGGGGGGGTGCATTTGGTCCTTACTAGCATTTTAAAGATTGCTATTAATTGTTGGTTTTACTGTCTAAGCTACGAGGCTAGGCCAGCATCCTAGGGAAAGAGGGCCCACGGCTATGGTTGCAGGTATATGAGTTGCAGGGACCAGTGAGGGGACTGAGCTTAGTTTTAGAGGTGGGGTAGGTCAAGTTTGAGCCTACCAGGGTTCATATCTTGGCAAAAACTAAAAGTAAGAGTTATGTAGAGTTATAATTGTGAAGTTATAATGAATAGAGATGTGGCCTGCTTTCACCCACATAAGTGTTGTTGTATAATTCTTTTTGACTGTTATACAGTGTGGCAAGACAAAACTTTCTCAGTAATGTATTTAGGCCTAGGCCTAACTCATATAGCAGCAGACTGGCAGGAGCAGAAGATTAGGCTCCTGCCACTTTGTGCCTATATCCGCTTTCTAATGAAAATGCACAGTTAAGAAAAATAGAGGTTCAGGGCTCGTAGCCTCTTCATAGATCTTTCACCCCAAAGTCAACAAACCTAAACTTGCTTTCTTTATAAATCATATGCTCCATACCTCCCAACATTTCAAACTGACAATGAGGGACAATTGTGTTTTAGGGGGTGTTGCTGTGAGCGGGGCCTGTGGGTGGGGCATTACTGAGAATTTTTATGCTATTTCATGACCTATTGATATATCCATGTGTAGCCTAATACATGATTTAGAACAATAAATTGTTTTATTTACACAGTCTAATTTATAAACACATATACTGATGTTTAAACAAACAATAATGTGAGTTTTATTGCTGTGGAGCAATGTGATACACTTATATACACACCACACAGTCTGATCTCCTAAAAAGAGGGACATCAGGGTGGGAAAGAGGGACAGAGGGATTTGGGTCTAAAAGAGGGACTGTCCCTCCTAAAGAGGGACACTTGGGAGGTATGTATGCTCTGTTTTTCTTTGCTTCTGTGCGACCTGCAGAAGGAGACAGATAAAGTAAGTGTCTGGCAATGTGTGTTTTGGGTGGGGGTTGGGGTGCATGCACTTTGCTGGGTTTGGGGATTCAGGAAACCTAAATACATCACTGGTCCTACTTATGCCATTGGCAAAAAATTGGCATATTCAGTCCGTGAATGCTTTTTCTTTTTTCCCCAAAGAACAACATGAGATATGCCAGTCAGCACCAGGCATAAAGCTTTTGCAGTGTTTGACTGACATTTCTTAGTATTCATTCAGTGATAAATGAGCATTTATAAGTGGTCTGCCAGTCATTAGGGTGAATGCACAAACCCGTCAGCATGGCTCATTTCTTACAGTAAGACACGGTCCTGGAAATAAATTGCAGAAGTTTGGGGGGGGTATGTATAAGTGTGTATTATCACTTTCATTAATGCTTAACTCCTTCCATGCCAGATGGTTAAATGAGAGCAAGAACAGATCACTTTCCATACGGCACAAGCAGGAAAATAGGGTAAAATTGCACAATTTTCCTTGTTACTACATAGTGTTAAAGGAGAAGTATTTCCTTCTCATAATAACCCCCACTTGCTTAAAGGAACAGTAAATTCGGAGAGTGTTAATTCAATACTGTCTGAGTTGTAGTTCAAGAGTAATTGCATGATAAAGTATCCCCCTCCTGCCCATTTTACTGATGTAACACTGCTCACCCAAGAGCAGCAAGACTGTCCAGATGGATGATCGCAGAGAGGGACAATCTTCAGTGAGCATAAGGAAAAACCTACCAAGGGGGAAAGGGTTTTCCTTATGATCACAGTAAGAAGATTGTCCCTTGCTGCTACCTGTCTGCTCAGGAGACCAGATTCCACATCTGAGGGGAGGCGGCTTACACTAGGTAAAAGGGACAGGAGGGGGAACATTTATAATTCAATAACTCTTGAACTACAACTCTGACAGTATTGCAGTAATACTCTCCATGGCCCAAATACTATGAAGATTAATTGGAGGTGCTTTTTTTTGTGAAACTTTAATATCTCTTTAAATGTGGTCAGAAAATCCTAATGACCCCCTATGGATTTGGCCTTTTGAACAAAAGTTAATATCTGATTGTCATGAACGTGGAGGCGGACATTACCATACCTCCCAACATTTCAAATTGCCAAAGAGGGACAATTATTTTTTAGGGGATGTGGCTGGTGGGTGGGGCATTACAAAGAATTTGTAGGCTATTTCATGACCTATTGAGACATCCTTGTGTAACCTAACAATTGACTTATAACAAAACAGACTAATTTATAAACACATATACTGAAGTTTATACAAAAATATTGTGGGATTTATTACTGTGGAGCAATGTGATACACTTATGTACACACCACACAGTCTGTTTGCCTAAAAAGAGGGACATCAGAGTGGGAAAGAGGGACAGAGGGATTTGGGTCTAAAAGAGGGACTGTCCCTCCTAAAGAGGGACACTTGGGAGGCTGACATTACAGCTGCTATCAAGACCACAGAACACAGACTCTTCAGAGGTGTACACAATGACTTGCTTCTCAATGTAGGTTCATTCACTCTTCCTGGTTCAGTTTGTAAAAACTGTCAGAAACTGTCATGACTGTATCCATGGACCTGACTTGCAGGGCTTATTCATTAGGATTTCCTTGCCATATAAAGATAAGTGGGGGATGGGCAGTTTTTTTTATTTGAAGGTATCATTTCTCCTTTAAACACAACACAGAAGAAAACTGTGCCCCAAAACACCCATACACTTCCATACCACCCTCTTGGAGCAAGAGGCATGAATGGTAGAACTGTCTTTGTCGATAGTTTAGTACATAGGTGATAAGCAAGCAGAGGACCTGTAAAGTGATTCCAACTTCTAGTAACATAGTAACATAGTTGATGAGGCTGGAAAAAGACATGCGTCCATCAAGTCCAGCCCATGCCAAATCACCCTTGTTGATCCAGAGGAAGGCAAAAAAAACAAAACACTGAAGCCATCTCCAGTCGAGCCCCAAGTGGGCAAAAAAAAAAAAAATCCCAGAAGCAAACAATTAGTGGTTCTAGGATCTAGAGGACCCATAATACACATGTAATGTTCTCCAAGTGAAATTCTTTAGCGTAACAAATAGTGTGTATTAGGAAATACGCCGGGTACTGTTATAAGCATGCTGGTCAGGTAGGCTTTCCAGGCCTATTCAGAGCACTCACTTACAAGAGCCTCACCCTGATTGGTGGAAATATCTACAAATTAGGGTTAGATAGAACGAGCTCCCTTTCTCCAGACGAAGGCGCTGTTAGTGCGCCGAAACGCGTTGAGCCACATGGTTGGGCCAGAAGCCAAGCCCACGATTTGAGAATAATTTATTGAACCAACGGTGTGGGTGTTCCAGGCACGGAGGTTACCGAGACTGAGGCTACGATCGGAGGAGGAGACGCAGATGTGACCGGAGCTCCAGAGGATAGACGAAACTCAGAGGGGACCGGAGAGATTGGTCACAACTACTCAGATAAGCTCACTTATTCTGGGCGTCTAGTAAGCAGAAACTCAAACTATTTAATGACATTAGCATTGCTTTGAACATCTAGTAAGCGCATTGTCTCACTATTTGGGAATAGTTTTTGCCACTGACGAAGTTCTGAGAAGACGCTCTCTATTTTTCCCCTACACCTATGCATGCAGGGCCGGATTTGCCATTAGGCAAAGTAGGCACCTGCCTACAGGCGCACGCCAACGAGGGGAGCCTGCCATTTGGATTTAATATTCTTTAAAAAAAAAAAAAAAAAAAAACTTGCCACCTCGCCGGCTGCGCCGGCGGCACCCACTCACATTGCCCGCCCCCCCAGTCTTGTACCTGATGGAGCTCCCTCATCGCCTCTTTAGGAATGCAGAGCGCTGGGAGATGACATCATCTCCCAGCGCTCTGTATTCCTGAATAGGAGACCGCGCAGGAGCTCCATCAGGTGCAAGACTGTGCCAAAGGAGGCACATACAGATCTCCTACCACGGAGGTAGGAAACGGACAATGGGGGGAGGCAATGTGAGGGCAATGAGGAGCTAATGGGGGGCAAGTTGGAGCCAATAGAGGGCAATATGGAGCTAATGGGGGGGCAAGCCATTGGGGGGCAAGTTGGAGCCAATGGAGGGCAATGTGGAGATGGTGGGGGCAAGCTGGAGCTGATGGGGTGGGGGGAAATGTGAGGGCAATGTGGAGCTGATGGGGGGGCATTGTAAGGGCAATGTGGAGCTGATGGGGCAATATGGAGCTGATGGGGGGCATTGTGAAGGCAATATGGAGATGATGGGGGGGCAACGTGGAGATTAGGAGCATTGTGGAGGTATCCAGTGCAGATGGCCCACGGGGGGGGGGGGGGCGCTTCAAATTTCTGTGCCTACAGGCTCCTGAGATGTAAATCCAGCCCTGTATACATGTATGATTTCATCCACCACATGGTTGATACCCTATAGCAGGGATACTCTAAAAGATTTTACACAGATTATCCTATGAATAAGGCCATATATTTAAATCTTTGGGGTATATATATATATATATATATATTTATGTTTTTATATGTGCCATTTTTTGTCTAAGAGACAAAGATATTATAATAAATGATCAATTTTTCTGTCTGTTCACATTTATTTCTCTAATTATATTACACTTAGAGGAATTTTTTTGCGCTCTCCTTCCCACCCTTCTTTTCTTCACTTACAAGATATGACAGCACCAAACTTTTAATAACATAACCCCAGACAGTATTAAAATCAACAGTTCAGTACCTTTCTTTCTTCAGTTAATAACATTTCTTCCAGGGCTTCATGTCAAATTGAGGGCAACAAACAGGTAAGCTATGTAGATAGTAGAGTCACTGATCCGATTAACCCGTTTCCGTATGGAAAGCTTAATCATGACACTATAAAAAATGTATTAAAAAATCCCCCCTGACTCCAAATGGCAGTCAGATAGTTCAGAATCATTTTAGTGTATCCGTCTTTTCATAAATTCTCAGAATGTAACCACAATGGACAATAGATGTATTTATTAATGTGTTGCCAATCAGGTCGTCAGTAAACGGACTCCATTCCTCCTTTTCTGTCTCTTGCTTATCTTGTATTTTTTAACCCCTTAGATGCAAAGCAATGCGTTGGAGACTTTATTAATGTTCGAGAGGTTAAGCAAATGTATTTTACCCCTTTGAGTGCAGTGAGGTACACAAAGCATTGCAAAGCAATGCTTTGCTTATGCCTCTGGCACCCAAAGGGTTAAATTATAAGGTAGTAGTCTCCAAGACATTGGAGGCACATCTAGCATCCTGTGGGTTAAATTATTCACTTCTTTTTACACCAGCAATTGTTTAAACTGTTTTTTCCCACTTGTATCTTATTTTTGTGCTTGCTACTTTGTATGTCTGAAAAATCCTATCAATACGAGCAATTTTTATATATCCACGGTTCAGTAAATATAATAAACAAGACAGAAATCTATTCCAGTGACTATATAGGAGATAACTCGTACTGGCACATGAAAAATATAAGCTACAGTGCAAATTACCTCTTTAGTAAATATGTCCCAATAGGATTAGACCTAAATTATGGCATATTTTAAAGGTACTTCCTACCTGGACTAGGGGACATTGTAACTGTCATATTTACATTATGTACCAAATGATAGCAATTATGTTGTAAGAATAATATCCAATTTATTAAACTAAACACCAATAACATGTATAAAGTATTTAAAATACTTTTGTAAGACTTTCAAATGTATTTTGTGTGTAATTTGTGTGTTAGGATTAAAGGGATAGTAATACTTGAAAATAATTGTATTTTATATTGTAGCCCTTAAAAAAACATGAAAAATGATATAAGTCTTATCTCCCACCTTTATGGTTTGGGAGATATTCACATGTAAAATATAGAAAAATTCTCTTTTCCTGGCTGTTTCAGCCAAGTCTGCCATCTAGTGGACAGATTTGGAATTCGGTCCACCGAGCAACCGGCAGCTCTTTAGCAGTGCCGAGATCACGATCTTTGTAGATAATTCCAGTTAAGTAGTTCTTTTCAAAGTGTGCCTGGCTTGAAAGCACACTTTGTAGACCATTCCAATTAAGAAATTCTTTTTAAAGATGGTGCTCTCAGCACTTCTGCAGAGGCACTGCTGGTCCCGGGACCGGATTCCAAATCTGAGGGTGGAGCAATGACGCCAGTCCAGGGGAAATTTTACTTCTGAATATCTCCCAAACCATAAAGGTTTGGGAGATAAGACTTATATCATTTTTCATGTTTTTTAAGGGCTACAATATAAAATAAACTTATTTTCAAGTATTACTATCCCTTTAAGCTGATGTTTAGTTAATAAATTCAGTATTGTTATTCTCACAACATACCTCCTGGCATCTGCCCCTAACGCAGGTATACAGTTTTTGAGATTTAGGATTTTGTGTTGGTTCTGCACTGCTTCAACATTTAAGTATTATGGTTTGGGGTCACATTATTACAAAATAACATGTTTTTGTTTGCAGTAGATTGGCTTGGTGTATAGATTCTAGTTTAATGTTTTGTAAGTATAAAAATAACTTTATTTAAATACATTATTTCGCATTTAAGAGTGTGAATGATGTTAATCTCACTCTTTAAAATTAGCACTTCTGAAGTTATTAATGTTTTAGTCGCCCACCTCTCACGTCTTTCATTGAGGTTGTCTGAGGAGTTCAGGTGTAGCTCCAGGATTGCCAATGACAACACTACCATCTGAACAGATCAAGATAGGAATATCCTCTCTCTGACTAATTGTACTATGTCCTATGCACTATAGCTGTATTGATTTAGTGTTCATGACGCATTTAATGACTCCCAGGGAAGAAATCTAAATCTTCTCTACTCAATTGTCAGTCCACCAACCTTAAGTACAGGACTGAGTACCGTCAGAGGGAGGGAGGGATTAAGGTTGAAGATTAAAACCATAATAACTTCAGAAGGGCTGCATTTAAAAGCAAGTCATTGACAAATATTGAGCAAAATATTTACAAGCATTCTATCTTTTTTTTGTATTAAGGTTTTTTATTGTGGATGAAAAGAACGGATACAGATGTAATACACGAATAATACAAACATTTTGTCAACTGGGTGTACAATGATCAGAAGTTTAAAGGAGCAGTAAACTTTTTTTATGAAAACACGTATTTTATAGAGTATTTTCTGCTGAATAAAACAAGGTCACTCCCATCGCTGTCAGATGTTTTATTCAAAATTTATAGCAGTTCAAATAATCAGGAAGTGAATTTACTGTGTTTACTTCCTGATAGTTCTAACTGACAGGAAGTGACAGGCAGTTTCTATCACATTCTATGGAGAACTGTATGTCACTGACTTTTCTGACTTTCCTCTCCATTAGAATCTAACAGGAAATCTAATTAGAATTTGACCACTAGAGGGCACTGCTAATCTAAAAAAACATGGGTTTTTAAACTGTAATAAATCTGGAAATATAAATCTCTCAGCAGTGGGAGTACCCTTATTTTACTCAGCAGGAAAATCCCTACAATATATATTTTTTCATAAAAAAAGTTTACTGCTCCTTTAAATATTTAGGTAACCTGTATAGTTATAAAGGGAGGACCCACTAAGGATCCTGTCACATAAACATAGAGTATAAAAGAGTATTGAGGAAAGGAGATGAAAAAAGAGAAAGCTAAAAAAAAAAAAAAGAGAGAAGAGCAAGAAAGAAAAGCAGTATAATCCCACGTGGAGGGACCCAGAGCCAGCAACACCACCACCACACCAAACCAAGCCACAACTTTCCGCAAAGCCAGGGGGAACCACACATGCTCCAATGCCACAGTCTCAGCCACAATCCCTCTGACACTCAACCTCTATTGCCACAGCTTAGGATATCCATCAGGTCGACCCTTATGACCTCAGACCCAGGGAGATGCTATCTGTGTTCCAGGGGCTCCAGACCATCAAGAAGTAATCTGAGTTGCAGAGCCTTCGAGCGTGATAGCGCTCAAAGGTCATCATTACTATCCTTTTAAACTGAGTAATCATCTGGAATATTTGGTTTGTTTTGGACCCCTAATAAAAAAGTGTGCTGTGGCCTCTGTATGGCTCAGTCATCCAATGTGGTTTTTAAACTCTAAACCTTTTACAACAGAGGACTGAATGCTGCACAGGACCTAACGTACTAAATGGCAGATATCATCTAACCCACAGTATAAGGTTCAGCAAAATACACTCACTCATTACTTACTCTCATGTTATTTATTAAGTGAATTATTTGCTGTGCTCTGGAGCTTTCACCCTTTTTGATTATCATGACCATGGTCCCCCACATAATTTCCTTGTATTCTAATTAAGGGAATGGAGGACTTGACATATGAGGAACGACTAAACAAACTTGGTTTATTTACTCTAGAGAAAAGACGACTAAGAGGAGACCTTATCACATTGTACAAGTATATGAGAGGTCAATACAAGGATCTCTGCGGTGAGCTATTTATTCCAAGGCCTGATCAGGTGACCAGGGGACACCCCTTGAGATTAGAGGAAAGGAGGTTTAAACTTCAGCAGAGGAAGGGTTTTTTTACAGTAAGGTCTGTCAAATTGTGGAATTCATTGCCCAGGGAGGTAGTTATGGCAGATACAATGGATACATTTAAGAGAAGATTAGATACATTTCTTTCAAAAAGGAACATACAGAGTTATACTGTTTATCAGTAGGCTGATCAGGAAGGTCTGATAAAGACTAATTTAATTGGTAGCAGGAAAGCTATAAAATTCTCAGTTACTGAGGTATGAAGCGAAGGTTGAACTTGATGGACTTGTGTCTTTTTTCAGCCTAATTTACTATGTTACTATGTTACTATGGAGCAAAAAAATTGACCTGTGTTCAATCATGCATGATTTGCCAACATAAGTACATTTTCTGACAGTCAATAAAGATTTCCTAAAATTGAAAGGTGTCAAAAGTGTTGTGTTATGAAAATAGGACAGGCTAAAGAAAGGTGGTCTTTCATCAGGGGTTGGCAAACAAAACACACACACACACACACACACACACTACACACACAAACACACATCACACACTCAAAAACACACACACACACACACAAATACATTACACACACAGAAACACACACTTTATTCATGTACTAGTTGAATAGCCCGTTACACGGGCCACAGTGCCACTGCCACCTGGTCGCGGGGCAGTCACGCGCAGTGGAGACTGCCCACGCCACAGCTGATACAGAGCTGCAGCTCTGTATCAGCCGCGGCGCGGGCAGTCTGTACTGCGCATGACTGCAGCACGCGCAGCAGTGTCTACTGCGCATGTGACTGCATTACACAAGTTTTAGCGAATTATTATATAAAGATTTATTTTTACAAGTGTAACAAAATCTAATTGCATGTAAAAGGTAATGGACAATGTAACAAATGTTTTTGCTGTCAGTAAGTAACCTTTTAAAAGTATCTGGTATATAAAGAAACATAACATGCTCCATTAAAAATAAAAATCTCTATAAATTGAATCAAGCTGCATTTAAACTCTAAAGTGCCCTTAAGCAAATTAGTTCATATACATGTTCTTTAGCAGTGTCTATAAATGGATTAGATTTCGCACTTCAAATGTCTAAATGAAGTTGCAAAAAATACCATATTTTATGCGGCTCTCTTTCGCCTAAAGCTGCTTCCCCCATAAATCAGCTGTTCTAACAGAGGTCCTTACACATAAGACATATTGCTGCTGTGTGGGGCAAGCATTTCACTGGGACTGAAACAGACACTAATGCCTAAAAACCTTAAAGGGATAGTAATACTTCGTTTTATCCTTATTTTATTCACAAGTAAAGTTTCCCCTCCCGCCCCTTTTACTTATTGTAACCCATCTCTTCTCAGATGTGGAATGCAGTCCATAGACCAGACAGATAACAGAAGGGGACAATCTTCTTCCTATCAGAACAATGAAAGCCCTGCCCCCCTTGACAAGTTTTTCAGGTTTTTCCCTTATCTTAATTGAAGATTGTCCCTCTCTGCAGTCTACCTGGGCACCTCCCTTCTGCTCTGGCTGAACAGTGTTACATCAGTAAAAGGGGCGGGAGGGGGATATTTTGTCATTGAATTACTCTTGAACTACAACTCTGAAAGAATTGAAATAACACTCTCCAAAGTCCAAATATTATGATGATTAATTAGAGCTGCTTTTATTATTAAACATTACTATCCCTTTAAAAGCTTTCTGTTCTACCTGTGGGGGGGTCGGGCCTCTCTCTCTCAGGTGTGCTGAGACCTGAAGGGAAATATTTGACAGGTAAGAAAAGCTCTGCCTTTTTCTTCTCTGTTTGAAATACTTTATACACGTGTTTTATCATTCAGGTGAGCTCTTGAATATAACAATGCCATTTGCAAATCTTATTTCTCCTTTTATGCCTTGGTCTTTACATAAAAAAAGTAAAACAGAATCTTCGGTAGATATTCTTTGCAATATGAGATGATATTAATTTCTTTAAGGAATAGAAATGTTTCATAATAAAAGCAGCTCTAATTAATCATCATAGTATTTGGACTTTGGAGAGTGTTATTTCAATTCTGTCAGAGTTGTAGTTCAAGAGTAATTCAATGACAAAGTATCCCCCTCCCGTCCCTTTTACTGATGTAACACTGCTCAGCCAGATAATAAGGGAGGTGTCCAGGTAGACTGCAGAGAGGGACAATCTTCAATTAAGATAAGGGAAAAACCTGAAAAACTTGTCAAGGGGGGCAGGGATTTCATTGTTCTCATAGGAAGAAGATTGTCCCCTGCTGTTATCTGTCTGGTCTATGGACTGCATTCCACATCTGCGAAGAGATGGCTTACACTAGGTAAAAGGGGCGGGAGGGGGAAACATTGCTTGTGAATATCTCTCAAACCATAAAGGTTTGAGAGATAAGACTTATATCGTTCTTTATGTTTTTTAATGCCTACAAAATAAAATAAAGATAAAACGAAGTATTACTATCCCTTTAACATGTTGCATTATGTAAAGTGGCAAATTAATATATCTAAGAATCAGTGACTCTCAATTTAATTCATAATAGAACTTACCTAAGTAAATCTTTTATATATCATTCAAGTACATCTCTGTACTAGAACTCCTTTGTAATCCATATTGAAGAATTTCCTTCACAATCTGTTCTACTTCATATAATGTTCTGCGGACAGTATTTAGCTTTTTTTCTGTGTTTTTTCTCATTCAAAGTTTGATGTCTATTGTCCCTTGTGAGGAGGTATGAATTAAATGGAGAATTCAAATGCTTTTATGAAAATACATGAATCTGCATATTTAATACAAAATAGTATAAAACATACTTTATATTCCCATTTGTTATATGAAGAAATACTACCATTGTACATTCTGGCATTAAAATAACCATTTATTCCTTAAAGGGATAGTAATACTTAAAATGTAAAAAAAAATATGTTGTAGGGTTTATCCCCCTGAGTAAAACAAGAGTACTCCCACTGCTGAAAGGTGTTTCATTCAAAAGTTATTAATTTTCAAAGTTGAATTTTTTAGGTGCAATATCACAGTGGCCTGAAATTGTACAGTGGCACTGTTGCTACACGATCCTACAGACAGCTCTGGTCCCGGGACCATAAATCTCCATAGGATGGTGTAGCAACAGCGCCACTGTACAATTTCAGGCCACTGTGATATTGCACCTAAAAAATTCAACTTTGAAAATTAAAACTTTTGAATGCAACACCTTTCAGCAGTGGGAGTACTCTTGTTTTACTCAAAGGGGATAAACCCTACAACATATTTTTTTTTTACATTTTAAGTATTACTATCCCTTTAAATTATAGTTTCCTTGTGATACCTTGTATACTAAAGGTATCTCCAAAGTGTCACTTCACAATCCAAAGGGTTAAACTTTTATACTTATTATATAGACCAGTTGATAGCAGTTCCAGGCTTTCCCAGGCACCTATTTATGTTATACAGACATACAGGATCAAAATATTTCCTAGCTTTAACCCCTTACGGCGTCCCAGCACTTACAGACTGGTGATGCTCTTGACACATCATGGAATTCTGGGATAGCAGCAATGGCTGCACCCTGCACTGCCATCCCAAAATACTATGCACAAAACAAAAGCTCCGTGGTACTTAATGATTGCCTGCAGGCCGCATCAGGGGGTCGTTAAGGTGTTATATAATATGGGGCGTATGTATAAAGGAAACTGGAATAATTTTGTGGGGCAAAGAAACTGCAATATATAGAGAGCAATAACTATTCTCAAATTTATATTAATTTAAATGGGATTTTTAATCCCTTGAATGTTAGGGAAGTGCAATGTGTTCAGTGTGTAATAGCCCCATTTAAATTAATGGAATGTGTAATGTATCCCCTGTGATACAGAATGGTACCAGTCTATATACATATGGCCCTATGATTTGTGATCTCTATGTTGTTGGATGATCCGCTTCCCTTTTGTGTACTAAGCACTCTTTAGATACTTGTTCTAAATACACTGTTGCAAACAAAACAACAAGGTTGTAGTAAGAGAAAGCAAATTAATGTCAAGGTGGATGTACTAACAGGCTCCAGCACAGAGGCGTAACTAGAAGCCACGGGGCCCTGGTGCAAGAATTGCCACGGGCCCCCCTCCGACCACATTGGCCACCTCCACATTGCCCCTTCCACAATGCCCCCATCACAATGCCCCTCATTCTCCACATTTCCCCCCAATCTCCACAATGTCCCCATCACAATGCCCCTCATGCTCCACATTTCCCCCCAATCTCCACAATGTCCCCATCACAATGCCCCTCATGCTCCACATTTCCCCCCAATCTCCACAAAGCCCCCATCGCCACATTGCCCCTACTGACCCCCGTCCTCCTCCTCCTGGTGGTCTAGCGGTGTGTGTGACATCCTCCCGCGCGGTCCTTAGTAATGCAGAGCGCTGGGAGATTATGTCATCTCCCAGCGCTCTGCATTACTCGAGCGCTGGCCGCCGGGACGTCAGCTGTGCTGCGGGTGGGTGGCGAGGGGGTCGCAGGGGGGTGCCGGGCCCCTGAGAGTGACGGGCCCGGTTGCAGGTGCGACCTCTATTGTTACGCCACTGCTCCAGCACCAAAATAGGAGTTTGAAACTATTTTTGGTCACTGAATCTGCCAACCACATGTGTACTAAGCCAAGGGTTTCCAAGATGGATCCCCATGGGCCACCAACAGGCTTGGATTTAAAGATTTCCCTTATTAGGTATAGGAAAGTTAATCAGAGGCTCATTCATTCTGATTGGTGCAACCTGTACTCAAACAAGAAAATCCTTCACTTTTGCTAACTCTTGAGGACTAAACTTGGACACCCCTGTAATAAGCTGTCTGTGCTGAAAATTCTTCCATTTGAGCCACTCGTAACAAGTGGAGGGCAGTGTGGGAGTTTATGGCAATTTTGGGGCATTTATATGCTGACATCTTAGAGCAGAAAATAATCTGTGCTAGCTGATTCATACTTTCCCCATATTGTGTCTCCACTACACAGATGGAATGATGCCAGCATCCCCTATACACTCCTTCATTCTGTCAGGACGATCACTGACTGAATAAAATGAATCATTGTGATTGTGCATGACATTCATCCACCAGATGCTCATCACAGGCTCACTGGTTAGAAGGCACATCACTAAAATGTTGGAAACCCAAAGGACTTGCTTGGATACAATGTTCACTCCTGGGATGCCTAACATGGGTGACATTGCCAAAGCATTTAATTAAAACAAATTATGCTGATGGCAATTGATGGTGCTTCTCAGGAATTTATACACTTGATTGGATTCTATAATAAGAATGTGGAAATAAAACTCATACTAAACAAATGTACCACTCATACCAATGCAGGACTTGATCCTATCAGGGCCATTAATGAAATGAAACTAAGAGTGGTAGTTTTAAAGGGATAGTAATGTTTCATACTAAAAACAGCTCTAATTAATCATCATAGTATTTGGACTTTGGAGAGTGTTATTTCAATTCTGTCAGAGTTGTAGTTCAAGACTAATTCAATGACAAAGTATCCCCCACCCCTTTTACTGATGTCACACTATTCAGCCTGAGCAGAAGGGAGGTGCCCAGGTAGACTGCAGAGAGGGACAGTCTTCAATTAAGATAAGGGAAAAACCTGAAAAGCTTGTCAAGGTGCGCAGGGACTTCATTGTTTTCATAGGAATAAGAGTGTCCCCTTCTGTTATCTGTCTGGTCTATGGACTGGATTCCACATCTGAGAAGAGATTGTTTACAGTAGGTAAAAGGGGCGGGAGGGGGAAACTTTGCTTGTGAATATCTCATAAACCATAAAGGTTTGAGAGATAAGACTTGTATCATTCTTCATGTTTTTTTAATGCCAACAAAATAAAATAAAGTTAAAACGAAGTATTACTATCCCTTTAAAGGGATAGTAATACTTCGTTTTAACTTTATTTTATTTTGTAGGCATTAAAAAACATGAAGAACAATATAAGTCTTATCTCTCAAACCTTTATGGTTTGAGAGATATTCACAAGCAAAGTTTCCCCTCCCGCCCCTTTTACTTAGTCTAAGCAATCTCTTCTCAGATGTGGAATGCAGTCCATAGACCAGACAGATAACAGAAGGGGACAATATTCTTCCTATGAGAACAATGAAAACCATGTCCCCCTTGACAAGCTTTTCAGCTTTTTCCCCTTATCTTAATTGAAGATTGCATTTTCAAACATGACGGATTCACTTCTGAAAATATTGTTCTTTTTTTACCACCAACTCATGATCAGATAATTTTATCATTATGGCGACTTTTTGAACATCTCACCCTAAAAATAAATATAAAGTTAAAAATAGATATCCCTTTGAGTGACAGAGAGGTAGGCAATGCATTGAAAAAGTAAATAAATACTAAAACATATGATAATATTTGATAAAAAGGAAAATTATAAATGTGTTCAAAGAAAATAAAAAAAGAAAAAAGTGAACTTCCTGTGGGGAGGGGCTTATCAGTAAGACTGGCCTCCAATACCGTCACATTGATTGCCTTCACTAGTTTCTGGGATTAGCTCCCTAAACTCTATATTTTCTTTAAATCACAGGTTGCTACAGTAAAAGTGGGTAAAACTAAAATATCTCCTGGAATCTAGTGTGTCTTCTTCTTTAATTTTATGATGCACAAACACACACACTTGTATATCAACACAGAGATAAACAGGCATGCACAGAGACACAGAGGCGTAACTAGAAGCCTTCGGGCCCTGGTGCAAGAAGTGCCACTGGCCCCACCACCACATTGGCCCCCCTCGACCATATTGACCCCCTCCACAATGCCCCTCAATCTCCACAATGCCCCCATCTCTTATTTCCCTGGAGCTCCCGTGCGGTCCTCTTAGTAATGCAGAGCGCTGGGAGATGATGTCATCTCCCAGCACTCTGCATTACTAGAGCACCGGAGGGAGATTGCAGGCGCCAGGTGGAGGAGTCGCAGGGGGAGGCCGGGCCCCTGGAGTGACGGGCCCAGTCGCAGATGCGACCCCTGCAACCCCTATACTTACGCCACTGCAGAGACACACACAAACAGACATGCACAGACAGATCCGGATTAAGACTCCATAGGGCCCTAGGCAGGATCCCAAATTGCCCCCCTCTCCCCCGTCAGCTTACCTCCTCCCATTTGATGGAAACCTTTCTACTAGTACCAAATTAATTATAGACAAAAAGGATGCTTCAACCCCTTGTATGCCAGAAAGATCTCCAAGGCATTGCAAAGCAATGGATTGCATTAGGTATCTCTCTGACATTCAAGAGGTTAAATATTTTTTTTTTTTAAAGTACAACAAAGCTTAGAAATGAAATGGGAAAAAGTACAACAGAGCTTAGAATTGAAATGGGACTACATTTGTGAAAACACAGAGCTAGAAATGGAAATAGAGTACATAACATTAGTAGAACCACAGAGTTTAGACTTGAAATGGGGTTTAACTACTAATGCAGTGATACCACATAACCAACAACTGAAACTGGTTACATTAGAGACACCACACAGCTTACAGCTGAAATGAGGCTACACTAGTGATACCACAGAGATAACAATCAAAATGGGGCTACACTAGTGATACCACAGAGCTAACAGTTGAATTACAGCTACATACGTGGATGTTCTGGTGCTCCCAATGCACTCTTTAACTCTTTGAATGACAGGGGGATGCCAAACACATTTCCACTCTGGCACACTTAAAGGCTAAAATCGCTTAATTTTCTAGGCTCCTCCACACTGCTTGGCGCTTACTGTACAAAGAGCCAGCACCATTGTTAATCAATTGTACACTTGGCAGAAAATAGTTTTCATTATAGGATCACATGAACAAGTGACCAGCTCTTTGTACAGTCATTTCTACACAGCATTGCTTCATTCATTGCAGAGTCTATATTATATGTATAAACACATACACAGTATCTTGTTGAAATGTCTCCATGTATTTGGCGATCATTAAAAATATCACTGTACTGAAAATGGCTATATCAGAATGTTGCCTGCATCAAAAGAGCGATATTCTAATATCACAAGTTTAACTATGTTAATTCACTTGATTTATCACATGGAAACAAGCAAGGTATAGAAGCTGCGGTCCAGCCACTCAGAAGACAGACACTGAAGACATGGGACGAAAGACAGTGGTAGAGATACTTCTAATCCACCTTTCTCATCAATAGGAAACCGCCAGCCATGTCCGGTCAAAGAAACCAATGTGCAAAGGAGTACTGTTACTCTCTATCTGTCCTGTGTTCAGTTCCTGTCTGTGTTGGTATTTTATGCACCTCTGTCCTGTGTAATTAACTAGTATATCCCTCAGCCTGCCTGGACCACTCTCTTATCTCTGACTACGTGCCTTCTTTTCTTCCCTTGACTTAGCACCCACCGTCACCGGGCAGCTGAGCATGATGGGACTTTTAGCCACTCAGACTGCACCAGCGGCGCAATTCCAGGAAGTGAACACAGGACAGATCAACATTGCGCTCTGTTAATTGAAGCCACTCAGAAACCAAAAGGCAACATCTCTTCTGGTCTCTGACTTCCTGGCATTGCGCCTCTGGCGAGCTTTGAGTCCCATCAGTCTCAGCTGCATAAAATACCAGTGGTTGGGCCGTGGCTTCTATATGTTGTTTGTTTCAATGTTATAACTCAAATGACATAGTTAAGCTTACACTATAGCAATGTCGCTCTGGCTCATATTATTGCAGTTGTTCAGTGCAGAGCTTAGCTGGATCGGCTGTGCAAAGAGGGCCCCCCATCTTGACCGGGCTCTAAGCACAAGCCTAGTGTGCCTTGCCCATGATCCGTCTCTGTGCACAGACCCACGTTTTGCATTGATTTAAAAAGTGATTTTAACCCCTTGTATACTAGAGATATCGCCAACTTGTTAGTTCACAATGACTTAGGGCCGTATGTTCAAAGGGATAACGACATAAAATCGTTCTATGAAAGACAAAAATAAGTCCTTGAATGCATGAACGACATATTTTCTATAGAGTATACGACAAAAAACTAGTAATGTTCGTTGTGTACGACACAACTCCAGAATTGACGGGCAAAGGGGAGTAGCTAGGGTGTGGCTAAACTATTCTCTAGTGTTGTATAGAGGAAAGGAAAATTTGTCGTAACTAATGACAAAAAATTTCTTTCAAAAGACAGAATTTGCACGTTAAGAAAAAAGTGGAGGGAATATAAAGTTCTGAATGTGAGAATTTTTGTCTTTCGTTAAGACATTTTTGTCGTTAGTTAAGACATTTTTAAAGACATTTTTGCTGTTAAGACATTTTTTAAGACATTTTTGTCTTTAGTTAAAACATTTTTTTGTTGTTCCATACGACAATTTCAGTCAGGACAAACGACATATTTCCAATCACAACCGACACTCTCTGAAAATATTAATGATCCCAACAACACTGTACTTTGAAAAGTCGTCACAAACGACAAAAGATATTTTGCAACTTCTTTGAACATATCGCCCTTAGAGTCCTCTAGAATTCTAGAAGTCAAGACGTTACAGATTCAGTTCCCTGCTTGCCTGCGGTTTCGGTTTCCTCTCCATAACATTCTTAGAACACAACTTAGGGATTCTTCACATTCTGGGTAGTATATCAGTACATTTTCCTTTGTGTATTGCAGTTTACATTAATATCCAAATACAAATGCACATGAAGCACAGACCGCTCACTGATGTCCTGAAGATTCTAGAACTCACTTGAGTTTAGTACTTGATTCTCATTCAAGTTAATGTTTGAAGGCATCTGCAGTCTGATACAAAAAAAAAAATGATAATCGACCATCTAAGCCCATTGAGTCTCTGAAATACAAGGCCATTCCTCTTACTAAAGAAGCATTCATGTATAGCAATATACTGATTATCTATGTGAGAAGAAGATCAAAGATTGCACATACACAAAGAGACTCTGACCTTTTTTCTTTTGCTCCATCTTTCTGTTGGTGAATTTAGTAAAAGAGCTCAGGCTTATGAACTGTGTTTGTCACCTTCCATTAGATCAGCCAAGGAGAGGCGTTAAAGTGAAGAGCCGCCTGGAACACAATAACATACACCAGTATTTCTCCCCTGTCTGAGCGGATGACATGGTGGATCAGTTCACACACCCCTAAATGCAATGTGAAAGCATTTAGTACTAAGCACAACAATGGAAGTGCATTTGTTTAAATTGTCAGAAAATATTAACTTGTTAAGCTGCAGAGAGGAAGTAATTGCATAGACTGGGCTGTGGGACTGGAATGCAGCATATTCGGCCCCATCCTTATTTTATTGCTGGAGGACCTAACAATATTTTACTTACACAGTCATACCTCCCAACATTTCAACTTGCCAAAGAGGGACACTTGTGTTTTAGGGGGTGTTGCTGGGGGCGTGGCTGGTTGGCAGGGCATTACTGAGAATTTTTAGGTTATTTCATGACCCATTGACACCGCCTTATGTAACCTAATAAATGACTTCTAACAAGTCCAATTTATTTTATTTACACAGACTAATTTATAAGCACACATACTGACGTTTAAACAAACAATAATGTGAGTTTTATTGATGTAGAGCAGTGTGATACACTTATATACACACCACACAGTCTGATCTCCTAAAAAGAGGGACATCAGGGTGGAAAAGAGGGACAGAGGGATTTGGGTCTAAAAGAGGGACTGTCCCTCCTAAAGAGGGACACTTGGGAGGTATGCACAGTAGAGGTAGGAGGTGGTGGAAATAATGAGTGGAGAGCCCAGGTGCAAGAGCCCCACCACCAACAAAAAAAGTATGTATATGTGCAAGCACATATATACAGTACACATAACAGGTTTAGATACTACAGAAGCGTGGATATATATACTTTAGTGGCGTGGATATATAAACTTTAAAGGAGCAGTAAACTTTTTTTTATGAAAACACATATTTTATAGAGCTTTTCCTGCTGAATAAAACAAGGTCACTCCCATCGCTGTCAGGTGTTTTATTCAAAAATTATAGTTGTTCAAATAACCAGGAAGTGAATTTACTGTGTTTACTTCCTGATAGTTCTAACTGACAGGAAGTGACAGGCAGTTTCTATCACATTCTATGGAGAACTGTATGTCTCTGACTTTTTTGACTTTCCTCTCCATTATAATCAGGAAATCTAATTAGAATTTGACCACTAGAGGGCACTGCTAATGTAAAAAAACATGGGTTTAACCTGTAATAACTCTGGAAATATAAATCTCTCGGCAGTGGGAGTACCCTTGTTTTACTCAATAGGAAAATCCTTATAATATATATTTTTTTCATAAAAAAAGTTTACTGCTCCTTTAACAGTGATATAACCCAGAGATAATTGTGGGTCACAATAATTGTTTCTTGTCCGGAATCAAAATTCGTATTGAGAAAAATGTTCAGAAATGATGGCTGCTATACTCATATGTGATGCAATAAGATTTACTGGATACTGAAGAGAACTTTAGATATTTCTCATTGATGGTTGAAACACCTGAGAAATAATTGATCTCCTTGTCTGCGCTGGAGAATTTTTATTTGATTTGATTATTAAGGGGGCAGATGCCGGCATCTGGTTGAGGGATTATACATTGTTTTTTAACACATCGTTGTATTTTTATGGTAACCGAGGGAGTGTTTATTCTGAAGGGCTTGTGTTGATGGGTCGGGAGCTGTTTTGGATTCCTGTATACGTGTCCGTTACATTCTGGTATAATTAAAACTTTATAATTTTTGATACTGATATTTTTTGGTGATTATTATTATTATTATTATTATTATTATTACTTTGAGGAGCTGAGTGCCTGTAGGTAATCCACTATTTGATCTTTTGTATAGCTTTTGTGATATTTTTATATTCAATGGCACCCTGCATTAGTTTAAATGCAGTTGTCTTCCGGTGTTAAATAGGTGTGCTCTACTCTCTATTAACTATCTGTATGCTACAGAAGCCTCCAATTCATTATTGATGTACATAGACTAGGAATAGATAATCTGTGTTCCTCACAACTCTTGTGGACTACAGTTCCCATCATCCTCAGGTAGCTTGGTCTCAGGGTGCAATTGCTTATAGCTCACAAGTGCCATACACAGAGAAGAAATGTGCTGAAACACATAAAACTAATCCTTCCCAGATCACAGTCCAGCCATGAAGTGACAGCTAGCTTCTCCACGGACAAGAGAAGCAGCTGACCTCATTTGTATGTTTTGGACTTCTTGGGCCTCATCAGTGAGGAGCAACTGCACTTGTGAGCAAGTGGTCCACATCCACTATAAATCTTAAGGAAACGAAACCCAGTGGTTTGCAAACCAATGACCACAGATGCTCAACTAAGAACAAGCCTTCCAGGACATATATTAAAGGGATAGTAATGTTTCATAATAAAAGCAGCTCTAATTAATCATCGTAGTATTTGGACTTTGGAGAGTGTTATTTCAATTGTGTCAGAGTTGTAGTTCAAGAGTAATTCAATAATAAAGTAACCCCCTCCCGCCCCTTTTACTGATGTAACACTGCTCACCTCAGAGCAGAAGGGAGGTGCCCAGGTAGATTGCAGAGAGGGACAATCTTCAGTTAAGATAAGGGAAAAACCTAAAAAACTTGTCAAGGGGGGCAGGGCTTTCATTGTTCTCATAGGGAGAAGATTGTCCTCTGCTGTTATCTGTCTGGTCTATGGACTGGATTCCACATCTGAGAAGAGATGGCTTACACTAGGTAAAAGGGGCGGGAGGGGAAACTTTGCTTGTGAATATCTCATAAACCATAAAGGTTTGAGAGATACGACTTATATCATTCTTCATGTTTTTGTAATGACTACAAAATAAAATAAAGATAAAACGAAGTATTACTATCCCTTTAAGCTCTGCAGGACCTTATCCTACATATGAAGCAATTTATTTTATCTCACAGGTACCAGAAACAGAGAAGAAATGTGCTGAAACACATCACACTGATCCTTCCCAGAAGACAGTCCAGCCACTAAGTGTCAGGCAGTTCCTCCATGAATAAGAAAAGCAGCTGACCTCAGATGTATACCGTGTCCTTCCTGGGCCTCATCAGTGAGGCAAGCTGTTCTTTCTAAGCATTTTGGAGCAAGTGGTCCATGTCTGGATTCCACTATAACTCTTAAGGAGGTGAAGCCCAGTGGTTTGGAAAGCAATGGTCAGCACTGCTTAACTAAGAACTAGCCTTCCAGTGTATATATTGGGCTTACAGGACCATATCTTACCCAGGATGCAATTTATTTTAGCTCACACATGCCATACCCAGAGAAGAAATCTGCTGAAATGCATCATACGGATCCTTTACAGATGACAGTCCAGTCATGGTTTAGACCCAGGCCATTCCTCTCTGAACAAAAGAAGTGACTAACCCCAGACATACATTGTACTAGGAAGAACTGGAGAAATTATGGAGCAAACCACATGCACTCTAGGGGACATATTCAAATTTCTCAAATCCCCATTGATTTAAATGGGTCTTTTAACCCCTTGAATTCTACAGAGGTCTCCAACGCATTGCTTTGCAGCGCAATGGAGACCCCTCTAGCATTCACGCAGTTAAAAGCCCCATTTAAATAAATAGGATTTTTTATTTGCCCCCTAGTCAGTTGGTATGCCCCAGAATTAATCCAGTTCAGCATTAGTATTCTGTGTGTTTCTATGGTAACAGTTAGTCCTGTTTAATACATGGTATTGTACACATCGGTGTTTTTAGTCTTTAAATATGTATTTTGTCATTATAGTCAGGCATAAATTGATAGTTTGGAGAGTAAATAATTTAGTTCTAATAAATTATTCTATGTTTTACAGAAAGCAGCAAAATTGCATTGTTAGAAACTTGTCTCCGTATGAGGGAGAATGTACAGGGCCCTTCAGCAAGACCTTTAACTGAGTACAAAGGAGCTTCATCAGCTTTTCTCACTCCAACTGGGATCAGAAGCTTATATTGTGGTTATGAGGGAAAGGCAGGACTCAGCTGGAGCTGCCGCATCCAACTGTCAAAGAAGGAAAACACTCACAGAGGAGACACATAGAAACAGATTTGGAAATACTTGACAGCTCTATGAGACGTGGAGGAGGAAATATATACAGAGACGAAATGGTGCACCGCTTCTAGTTTTATTTGGGTGTTTGTAAACTAAAGGGAATGTGCTGCACTGTAATATGACATTACAACAATCTCAGGTATAATACGCACCTGTGTATAATATGCAGGTGTATATTATACCAAAGATTTTAGGGGAAAACAAGAGTGCTTATGTATAATACGTGCCCTTGTTTTCCCCCGTGCTAAAATTTTTTTTAAAGGGATAGTAATGTTTCATAATAAATGCAGCTCTAATTAATCTTCATAGTATTTGGACTTTGGAGAGTGTTATTTCAATTCTGTCAGAGTTGTAGTTCCAGAGTAATTCAATGACAAAGTGTCCCCCTCCCGCCCCTTTTACTGATGTCACACTGTTCAGCCAGATCAGAAGAGAGGTGTCCAGGTAGACTGCAGAGAGGGACAATCTTCAATTAAGATAAGGGAAAAACCTGAAAAGCTTGTCAAGGGGGGCAGGGCCTTCATTGTTCTCATAGGAAGAAGATTGTCCCCTTCTGTTATCTGTCTGGTCTATGGACTGCATTCCACATCTGATAAGAGATGACTTACACTAGGTAAAAGGGGCGGGAGGGGGAAACTTTGCTTGTGAATATCTCATAAACCATAAAGGTTTGAGAGATAAGACTTATATCATTCTTCATGTTTTTTTAATGCCTACGAAATAAAATAAACTTAAAATGAAGTATTACTATCCCTTTAAGGCTTCTCTCCCTCCCTCGGGCCAAAACAGCTGCCAAACCAAGACTTACTTGGCTCAAATTTAACTCCCCACTGAATTCCGCATCTCTCGCATTCATGAAAGGCAAAAAACAAAGCTTCCCAGCGGGCGGCATGCTTCCATTTGCCGCCCGCTTCCTTCAATTGGCTGTCAGGACCTGCCTCCAGCCAATTGGATGGAGATGGAAGGTCCTGAAAGCCCATTGAAGGAAGCGGGCAGCAAATGGAAGCATGCCGCCCACTGGGAAGCTTTGTATTTTGCCTTTCATGAATGTGAGAGATGCAGGCTTCAGTGGGGAGTTAAATTTGAACCAAGTATGTCTTGGTTTGTCAGCCGCTTTGGCCCGGGGGAGGGAAGGTATCTGCCAACCCTAACTTTTTATTTATTTTTTTAAACTCTCGTGTATAATATGCACCCCCCACTTCACATAAGGTGAAGTGGGGTAAAATTGTGCGTATAATACCCGAGATTTTACGATACATAAACAAAAGAAAAGAAAAGAATACAGGTTTCAAAGCACCAAACCCACCCCAAACCCTATAAGGCAATCTGATTAACTGGACTCCCTATCACGGAGAATGTAATATAAGAAAAAAAGGTTGAAGTGTAATATAAGTTTAAAAACCAGCATGACAATGTCGGCTTGAGCCTTTGAGAAATACGTTATTCTGGCGAAACACGCGTCAGGTCATGGCTTGGGACAAACCTTGTTCAATATAGGCATAATTGTTTTTTTATTTTCCAGTTACTGCATACTGATAATTGTGACTATAAGACTTTATGACATCTCTTAGTAGATAATAGTTATAGTAGCAATTAGGTGTTCCGGAGCGATAAAAACAAACTCTCTGCTGATTAGCAGTAGTAGAGTTTGTATTGTGGGTAACTACCGGAGGACCGGACAAATTAGGAGATAGCGATAGCCGAGTTAGATTGCCATCTGAACTATATTTGGCACTAACCTGTGTAAATCCATAATTTACCTGTTGATTGTATATGTGAGATTTTATATTGGAGCGGGATTATTGGACCTCTCTTAGTGTGGGTTATACTATATACCAGGGCTCAAAATTTCCACTCTCCACTAGACATTGGTGAGTGAAAATTTAGCCCTGGCCAGTAGAAATTCAGCCCTGGTGAGTATGCTATGGCTTGCAGTGGAGAGTAACTTTTCACGTCTGGCTAGTAGCAAAGGACTTAAATTTTAAGCCCTGCTTTATACCAATACGTATGAGAGATATTAAGGCTATTCACAAACTTATCTTATTGTGTCACAATTGGGTCTCCTTATTTAAAGGGACATTAATACTTAGTTTTATCTTTATTTTATTTTGTAGGCATTAATAAAACAAGAACGATATAAGTCTTATCTCTCAAACCTTTATGGTTTGAGAGATATTCACAAGCAAAGTTTCCCCTCCCGCCCCTTATACCTAATGTAAGCCATCTCTTCTCAGATGTGGAATGCAGTCCATAGACCAGACAGATAACAGCAGGGGACAATCTTCTTCCTATGAGAACAATGAAAGACTTGCCCCCTTGACAAGTTTTTCAGGTTTTTCCCTTATCTTAATTGAAGATTGTCCCTCTCTGCCGTCTACCTGGGCACCTCCCTTCTGCTCTGGCTGAGCAGTGTTACATCAGTAAAAGGGACAGGAGGGGGATAATTTATCATTCAATTACTCTTGAACTACAACTCTGACAGAATTGAAATAACACTCTCCAAGGTCCAAATACTATGATGATTAATTATAGCTGCTTTTATAATGAAACATTACTATCCCTTTAAGGAAAATCTTCAATGGTCATTAATACAGGTTTTGTGGTAACAAGACTTGAAAGGGACTATTACACAGTGGACGTCTGCCTTACAGTCATTCACTTATGTGTCATGTTGCACAAATATTGAGTCTTTCTACTTAAAAGGAAATTTCTAATCAGTATTGAAGTACTTAATAAGAAGAACTCTCTACTCAATTGGTATTGCAACAACTGTATTTAATTTTAGTAACATTTTAATTCACTTCTTTCTCCTTTTACTTATAATGAATAAAAGTTAGGTTTTATTTTAACCTTTTTTTCTTATATTACACTCTCCGTGATAGGGAGTCCAGTTAATCAGATTGCCATATAGGGTTTGGTGCTTTGAGGCCTGTATTCTTCTCTTTTCTTTTGTTTATGTAGTGGAGGAGGAAATGACATGTGACAGACAGCTGCAGATTTAAAGGGACAATGATTCCATACTAAATCAAAGGCCGGAATTGATTTTCTGACCCTAAGCTGATCTACGCCAGTTTACTAGGCTACCTATGCCAAACATTTTCCTCTTAACACTAACACTAGTGGGGTAGTCTATGGGCTTTTGGAGCATTACTTTCCTCTACACCTTGTTTAAAGGGATAGTAATACTTCCTTTTAACTTTATTTTATTTTGTAGGCATTAAAAAAACATGAAGAATGATATAAGTCTTATCTCTCAAACCTTTATGGTTTATGAGATATTCACAAGCAAAGTTCCCCTCCCGCCCCTTTTTCCTAGTGTAAGCCATCTCTTCTCAGATGTGAGTCTGGTTGTATGACAGGACAGATAACAGAAGGGGACAATTTTCTTTGTATGAAAACAATGAAAGCCCTTCCCCCCCTTGACAAGTTTTTCAGCTTTTTCCATTATCTTAATTGAAGATTGTCCCTCTCTGCAGTCTACCTGGGCACCTCCCTTCTGACCTGGTTGAACAGGGGGGGATACTTTGTTTGTGAATATCTCTTAAACCATAAAGGTTTGAGAGATAAGACTTATATCATTCTTCATGTTTTTTTAATGCCTACAAAATAAAATAAAGTTAAAATGAAGTATTACTATCCCTTTAACATCATATTGTATGGCCATGCACAAGTGTAGCTAATGTACATGGTAGCCAGACTAGCAATCCACAGTGGCCTTATGTAAGCTATGTGGACTTACTTACCCAGCACCTTTTGATAGCAGTAACAGTGTGTTAGAAGTGACAAGTGAAACCACAGAAATAAGAGCACGGGTGGGGAGTGGGGCACCCTGCAGCTTGCTTGTAAGAATGACAGAAGTAAGACCTAATAAGATATTAGTAAATTAGGTTGCAACGTAATTCATAGGCTATTTCTCTGGCACTCAACGGGTTAAGTTAGTGTATACCTCCCCTTTTGTTAGATATTTCTTAGGGGGAAATGTACTCATTTTATATCTTATACCTGATATGAGGTGTGTTCATACAAAATCTTTCTAGCTAAGCTTAGGATGTGATCTTCATTTTTTATTTGTACATTCACAGAGTATAATGCTATTGGAGATCCCACCTATTGTACATAAATATCACTGGCATCACACTCAGAGTTCAGATCCCCTGTGACTTGTAGTCATACCTGGGAACTCTCCGGATTTGCCACGGAGACTCTGGTTCTGACAGAGCTTTACCGGATCTCCGTGGCAGAAGCTGATTCCTCTGGATATGGGGGAGGAGTTTCTATTGAAACTCTGCCCACATCTGCTTTTCCTCCTTGTGTTCCTCCTTCCCCAGCCTTCTGTGTGACACCTTTAAGCCCTGCCTCCTAAACTTGCATCAAGCCCCACCCCTTTTTGATGTGATTCGCATCATTATTGTCACCCCCTGCTGCACCACAGGACTCCCCTCCGGGTAGACCTCAATTGGAAGTTCCCAAGTATGCTTGTAGTGTAATTGATCACCATTGGAAATACTGAGAGTTGAAGCTGCATGATATGGGCAGCTGGGCCAACGGATCTCCTCGGTATAGGAAATGTAGTATTTTTATTGTTTTGCTTCTTTTTCATCTAGTTGACTTCTGTAAGCAGAGCTGCTAACCAAAGTTAAGTAAAATATATCTCATTTTGTATAATCAAAACTGTATTTCCTGTGTCAGCTGCATTCATTTCACTGTATGTGAGAATTTTAAACTTAAAAAATCCTTGATGTGATAAACAACTGAACAATTTATTGAGTCCTTCACATGCTTCTCCCCCCTTCCCTGTCCTTTCACATTGAGTTCCAAAATGATTTGATTGGACCTGGAATTGTTTACAGGTCTTCCAAATAGGTCCACAAAATAAATTATGAATTTATATTTCATTTTTATTCAAGAAGTTAACAGACTCATCTAAAGGAGAAGTAAAGACCTCCTAAAAATAATCTCCACTTACCATACTAAGGCCATAAAATCCTGATGACGCCTATGAGTTTTGCCCTTGTGCCTTTGTTCAAGAGATAACATCTTCAATTAGTCCTGAATGTCATGTGCATGGAGGCGGACATGACAGTTGATAACAGGATCATATGCCTCAAACTTTGCTCACTAAATATAGTAATGTTTAGGACCAGAGGGGTGTGCACAATGCATTGCTCACCCCTCTGGTCCTAAAAAGTGTTAAGTAAGCTCTTGCACTCTCTCTGCTGCACATTGGAAACTACCAGCAGCTGTCATGTCCACCTCGTGAACTTGACATTCAGGTCAGATTGAAGGCTTAAATTTGAAATTCATTTGGATATTCTGGTCATAGAGTTTGGCACCACAGTCTCAGCATTCTTTGCCGGCTTCCGGGTTCCTCACTCAGGAACGACACGGGATCTTATGTGCTCATGCACAAAGTCCTGGAGCATCTTAAATAACTTGAGGCAATGCATCACCACACTGGACGGACTGCTGAACTCTTGCTACCTGCTCTGGCCTTTGGCTGTTCACCTGGACTATTGAACCCTTGCTGTCTGCCCTGCCCTATGGCTGTTCACCTGTACTCTTGAACTTTTGCTACCTGCCCTGACCCTTGGCTTGCCTGACCTCTGTGTATTACTTTACCCTTATTGCAGCAATGCTTGGACTGTGGGATTCCTTGTCTTACTAATAAATCTCTGCTGCCTAGCTTTACCCTTGGCTTGTCTGACTCTGATTATCACATTGCACTTTTGAACTTGTCCTCTGGACCCCTAGCCTTGCTCCTGGGTTCCTATCTATTTGAACCTTCTCATTCTAGATGGCCAGAGTTGTAACATACAGTAAGGTAAGTTGTGGGGTTATTATTCAGGGGTGTTAGTTCTTATTTAAATCAAATAGACATTTTTATTTGTTCTCTGTAGGGAAGTCAGTTTCTGTAGAATTGATCATATCACTATTAGCACATCATTCTCTTTATTTCAGCTTCGGAAAAATAAACAGACTCCAGACTTGAAAAAAAAAATGTTTTTAGACCTCTCTCCACTTTATTTATTTATTTCCTCATTCCTTTGTTTACTGTTCTGTATTCATCTTTTCACTCATACAGATGCACAGCAATTTGCCAGTCCCACAGATGTTCATCTCTTCCTCCTAGATATTCTTTGTACTTATTCTAAAGAGGTGTCTACCTGTATCTCACGCTGGTCTTTTATTACAGCAAGGTAGTGTTTTTTTATGTGCATAGAAAGCACGGATCTTCCCTCTGTCATTAGCATATACAGCTATACTCTTATTCACATTTCATTCAGTTCCTTAACTATCTCTCCTCCTGCTTTGTCTAGGTGCAAGCAGACAGCATACTTCACATCTGCTTCTTCCGGTGGAACAGACATAGGAGGGAGATGTAGACATCTGCCAGAGCAGTTCATTTTCTGTACTTGGATGTTGGTTTCCTACATTAAAGGGATAGTAATGTTTCACAAAAACAGCAGCTCCAATTAATCTTCATAGTATTTGGGTCATGGAGAGTGTTATTTCAATACGGTCACAGCTGTAGTTCAAGAGTAATTGAATGACAAAGTATCCTCCTCCCACCCCTTTTACCTAGTGTTACCCTCCTCCCCTCAGATGTGGAATCTGGTCTCTTGACCAGACAGATCACAGCAAGGGACAATCTTCTTACTGTGATCATAAGGAAAATCCTGCCCCCCTTGACAGGTTTTTCAGGTTTTTCCTTATGCTCACTGAAGATTGTCCCTCTCTGCAATCCATCCGGACAGACTTGCTGCTCTGAGGTGAGCAGTGTTACATCAGTAAAAGGGGTGGGAGGGGGATACTTTATCACTCAATTACTCTTGAACTACTACTCAGACAGTACTGAAATAATATTCCCCATGGCCCAAATACTGTGAAGATTAACCGGAGCTGCTTTTATTGTGAAACATTACTATTCCTTTAACCTGAATGCTGTAGAGCAGGGCTGTCCAAGTTCAGTCCTCAAGGGCCACCAACAGGCCAGGATGTAAGGATCTCCTTGTTTGAGCACGGGTGACTCAGTCACAGTGAATGATCCACTGGTTAACTCATCGGTGTTTAATCAAGGAAATCCTTACACCCTGGCCTGTTGGGGGCCCTTGAGGACTGAAAATGGAAAGCACTGCTGTAGAGGGACAAAATGGGACAAGAAGGTTCCCAGATATGTTTAAACATACATAGACTGACACATAAATAATAGTGATGAGCGAGCACCCCAATGCTCGGGTGTTCGGGTGCTCTGACCGAGCACCCCCGGAGGCTTGAGTGCTCGGCCGAGCACCCGAGCCCCATTGAAGTCAATGGGAGGACTCGAGCATTACACCAGGCACCCCCTGCTCTGATGAGGGGAGGGTGCCTGGTCCATAGGAAAAGGGAAGAAAATGACGGAAACACCACAGAAATGATTCAGGGACAGCATAGGGAGGATGTCTGGATGCATCTTGGACTCCAACATTGCTGCTGGGAACGATCTTTCGCCCGTAGTACGCCATTTTTACAGACTGACCGTAAAACACACAAAAAGGAAAATAAAAACGACTTTAGGCGAAAAATTGTTACCAAACAATATTTGTGTCACGGTTTATTATGACTCTCAGACACAAGTTTTAGGTAAAAAAAAATCAATTTTATTGAAATAATAAATGATAACTTAGGATGGCAATAACATACATATATATATATACAGAATATAGCACAGACAGAAGGCAGACTCTACCGGTCCTGTCAATATACCGGACAGGACAGTCTTTAGGCTCTACCGGCCTTGCCAATACCGGGTAAGGCAACCTGCAGATGGAAGAGCATAACGGTTTTACCGGCCTTACCAAATTACCGGGCAAGGCAGCCTCAATAGATACACAATGTAGGCTCTACCGGCCCTGCCAATACCGGGTAAGGCAACCTCAGATGGAATGTGGCAAAAGGTTCTACCGGCCTTACCAATACCGGGCAGGGCAGCCCAGAGATAATAGCAGCAGTCAGATGGAACTGGCAAATTAGCAGAATCGTTAAGCAGCAAGGCTTTGGAGCAAACCAGCGTCCGCACGCTGGAAACAACACTGTATAGTATAGCCGTTAGGCTTAGCGAGCAAACCAGTGACCGCACACTGGAGTAACAAGCGAGTAGTATAGCCGCAAGGCTTAGGAGCAAACCAGCGTCCGCACGCTGGGACCAACACAGATTTGTATAGCTGATAGGCTTTGGAGCAAACCAGTGACCGCACACTGGTGTAACAAGCGAGTTTGTATAGCCGCAAGGCTTAGGAGCAAACCAGCGTCCGCACGCTGGGACCAACACAGATTTGTATAGCTGAAAGGCTTTGGAGCAAACCAGTGACCGCACACTGGTGTAACAAGTAAGTTTGTATAGCCGCAAGGCTTAGGAGCAAACCAGCGTCCGCACGCTGGGACCAACACAGATTTGTATAGCTGAAAGGCTTTGGAGCAAACCAGTGACCGCACACTGGTGTAACAAGTGAGTTTGTATAGCCGCAAGGCTTAGGAGCAAACCAGCGTCCGCACGCTGGGACCAACACAGAATTGTATAGCTGATAGGCTTAGGAGCAAACCAGTGACCGCACACTGGTGTAACAAGCGAGTTAGTATAGCCGCAAGGCTTAGGAGCAAACCAGCGTCCGCACGCTGGGACCAACACAGATTTGTATAGCTGATAGGCTTTGGAGCAAACCAGTGACAGCACACTGGTGTAACAAGCGAGTTTGTATAGCCGCAATGCTTGGGAGCAAACCAGCGTCCGCACGCTGGGACCAACACGGAATTGTAGCAATGTCACCAACGCGACCAGGCAGAAGGTCGCCAGGATACTGAAGACAGGTGATGAGATGACAGGAACCAGCAACGATCAGTCAGGTCAGAAAACAGCAGAGAAGTTCAGCAGGAACTGCAACACCAGAGACTAGGCCGGAACCAGGACTGGAAGTACTTCAGCATGCAGGAAACACTGGAACAGTAGAGATCAGGAACTCAGGAACACATGAGATCAGGAACTCAGGAACACTGGAACAGAGGCCCAGCTATCACTAGCATAGTGATAGCAAGAAGGTCAGAAACAACACGAAAGGGCACTCAAAGGGTGCCCAATCCAGGTTTAAATAGTCAATAAGAGGCGGGCTATCTGCAGACAGCCAATAGAAGCCCCCTACTGGTGACAGACAAGTAACTGCAGCAAATCACGGGCACCGTGATAGTACCCCCCTTTCAAAGACCCCCTCTCCTAGAATAGGGTTTAGGTTTCTGCGGGTAATTGGCATGAAAGGCCCTAGTTAACCTCGGTGCATGAAGGTCCGTACTATCCACCCATGATCGATCCTCAGGACCATACCCTTTCCAATGTACCAGGTACTGTACCCTTCCTCTAAGCCTACGGGAATCAATAATGCTCTGAACCTCGTACTCCTCCTGGCCCTCGACCTCAACAGGTCCTGGCACCACAGGTGTGGTAGTATAGCGATTGCAAACCAGAGGCTTAAGAAGGGACACATGGAACACATTATGGATACGCATGGATGCAGGTAGGTCTAGTGCATAGGAGACAGGGTTAATTTTGCGAATAACTCTGTATGGACCAATAAACCGAGGAGCCAACTTATTAGACGGAACCTGCAGCTTGAGATTTCTGGAGGAAAGCCATACTCTATCCCCAACCTGAAAGGAAACCGCTGGAAGCCTTCTGCGATTAGCATGGCGCTGATGACGCTGAAATGACTGACCAAGTGCCCTCTGAACTTGTGCCCATGTGGAACGGAGTTGCTCGATATGCTCATCCAGAGCTGGAATCTGTTGCGTCTGAAATGAGTCTGGAAGCAAACAGGGCTGGAACCCATAATTAATCAGAAACGGAGAGCTCCCAGATGAAGAATTGACCGCACAGTTCCTGGCGAACTCTGCCCAAGGCAACAAGTCGGACCAATTATCATGATGGTCAGTAACGAAACAACGGAGAAATTGTTCCAAGCCCTGATTAGCTCGTTCAGCGGCTCCATTGGTCTGGGGATGGTAGGCAGAGGAGAAGGACAGCTGTATGCCCATCTGTTGGCAAAATGCCCTCCAAAATCTAGACACAAACTGGCTCCCCCTGTCAGACACCAGTACCCTAGGCACTCCATGCAACCGGAATACTTCTCTGGCGAACACCATTGCCAATTCCTTCGCTGAAGGAAGACCACGGAGGGGCATGAAATGAGCCATTTTAGAAAACCTGTCCACCACCATGAATATAAAGGAGTACCCCTTCGACATAGGCAACTCTCCCATAAAATCAATGGAAACATGAGACCAGGGGCGTTCGCCATTAGGCACCGGTTGAAGCAAGCCCACAGGGAGATGTCTCGGGGTCTTAGCGTGGGCGCAGGTGGCACAGGCATTCGTAAATTCGGCACAATCGTTTCTCATGGAAGGCCACCAAAATAACTGAGAAAGGGACCATAACAATTGGTCTCTACCAATATGTCCCGCAGCCTTAGAGGAATGGTAGGTTTCGAGCAGCCTAGTACGAAATGATTCAGCGACAAAACATTTGCCCACTGGGGTTTCATGGGGAGCGGACCCCTGAGAGGCCAGGATCTCCTCCCCTAGAGGAGAAGTGATACTCGTGCGTATAGTAGCCAGTATTCTATCAGGTTGGATGATAGGAGCTGGTGCTTCCACTCTGTCACTGTCGGCCTCAAATTGTCTTGACAGTGCATCAGCCCTGATATTTTTTGACCCTGGTAAATATGATACAATGAAATTAAATCGAGACAGGAACAGTGCCCACCTGGCCTGACGAGAGGACAATCTCTTGGCCTCCGAGAGATAGGTCAGATTCTTATGATCTGTTAGGATTAAGACAGGATTCTTAGTACCTTCAAGCAAATGACGCCATTCCTTAAGAGCAAGGATAATGGCCAATAATTCTCTGTCACCTATCTCATAGTGGCTTTGAGTGACAGTCAACTTTTTAGAGAAAAACCCACAAGGTCTGAGAGTTCCACCTTTCTCGTGTCGCTGCGAAAGTACTGCCCCGACCCCAATATCTGAGGCATCAACCTCTAACGTAAATGGAAGTAAAGGATTGGGGTGGGATAACACAGGAGCCGCAGCAAATGCCAGCTTCAAATTCTCAAAGGCTTTCTCAGCAGATACCGGCCAACAAGAAGGATTAGCACCCTTGTGCGTAAGATCGGACAGAGGTTTGACAATGGAAGAAAAGTTCTTAATAAACCTCCTATAATAATTAGCGAAACCCAGGAAACGCTGTATGGCTTTAAGACCCTTGGGTTTTGGCCATTGTAGGACAGCTGACAACTTTTCTTTGTCCATGGCAATGCCATCATTGCCAATTATGAACCCCAAGAATGGCACACTGGTTCTATGAAACTCACATTTTTCCATTTTACAAAATAATTTGTTCTCACGGAGTCGTAGCAATACTGCGGATACATCTTTGATGTGCTGTGCCATGTTTTGGGAGTAAATCAGTATATCGTCGAGGTACACCACAACACATGTCTGTAACATATCTCTCAGAACATCATTTATCAGTTCCTGGAAAACTGCGGGTGCATTACACAGCCCAAAAGGCATTACTAGATACTCGTAGTGCCCAGCTCGAATATTAAAGGCAGTTTTCCACTCATCACCTGCTCGAATGCGAACCAGATTGTAAGCGGCCCGTAGGTCCAACTTGGTAAATATCGAAGCGCCCTTAAGCCTGTCAAAAAGCTCGGTGATGAGTGGTATTGGGTATGCGTTTTTTGCCATTAGTTTATTCAAGCCCCGGTAGTCAATGCATGGTCTTAATTCGCCATTTTTCTTTTTTACAAAAAAGAACCCAGCCCCAGCTGAAGAGGTAGATTTACGTATGATCCCTCTAGCAAGGGCATCAGAAATGTAATCCTCCATAGCCTTATATTCATCACAAGATAATGGATAAGTGCGTCCTTTCGGAGGTACTGCACCAGGCTGCAATTCAATGCAACAATCATAAGGTCTATGCTGGGGTAGCATACTAGCCTCTCCTTTGCTAAAAACGTCGCCAAACTGTTGGTACACATCCGGCATAGCAGAGGAGGTGCACATGACCTTAATAGGCTGGATGACGCACTTGTCCATACAAAACTGGGACCAAGCAGCAATTTCACACTTTTTCCAATCGAATTGTGGGTTATGTAACTGTAACCACGGAAATCCCAATATCACCGCATGGTGCGGGGAATTAATCAGTTGAAACTGCTGCTCTTCTCTATGAAGTGCCCCAATAGTCATAGACAATGGCATAGTTTCAAATATAACCTGAGGCGGTTCTAAGGGTCTACCATCAATCGCTTCAATAGTCAAGGGGTTTTCTCTTTCAATGCGTGGAACTCCGTGCAATTCAGCAAAGGTATTATCCATAAAATACCCTGCTGCACCGGAGTCAACCAAGGCCAAAACCTCCACAGAGCGTTGTGCCCAAGACAATACCACCTGTATGGTGGGTTTCATTATGCCCGACACTGGGGACGATTGTACACCACCTAGGGCCTGTCCCCCAAGATACCCTAGGTGTGTGCGTTTCCCGGACGTACCGGACAGTAATTTAGCAAGTGCCCTTTTTTACCGCAGTATAAACATAACCCTTGTTTTTTGCGATATAGTCTCTCTGCCTTGGATAGTCTAGTGAAGCCTATTTCCATAGGTTCACTTGTTTCCCGTACTGGTTCACTAGACTTCAATGCCAAGGGAGGGATGGGTGGGCAAAACATGCTACTAGGCTCATTATTTTTTGACCGTAACTTACGATCTCTGGCAATTGATCTCTCACGTATTCTGGAGTCAATTATCATAACATACTCAATGTAATCATCTAGATCAATAGGTAGATCTTTAGCAGCGATTTCGTCTTTAATGTGGTCATTCAGGCCTTGAGAGAAGGCTGCCAATAATGCCTCGTTATTCCAACCTACCTCTGCTGCCAATGTGCGGAATTCGATGGCATAGTCGCCCACTGTACGCCTGCCCTGTTGTATCTCCATAAGGCGTTTGGCAGCAGAGGTGGTTCTACCAGGAGGCTCAAACACTCTTCGAAAGGAACGCACAAATTCACTAAAGTTCTTAGTACAAGGTTTAGCATTCTCCCACAAGGGGTTAGCCCAAGCCAATGCTCTGCCAGTGAGCAGTGATATCGTGAACCCCACTTTACTACGATCATTGGGAAATGCGTGTGCCGTCAATTCCATAAAGATTTCGAGTTGATTGATGAACCCTCTGCAGAGACTAGGGTCACCATCATATCTTAGCGGCAAGGGTGCAGAAGCCGTTAACCCTTTAACAGTACCCCCTAGGGGTCTGGTATCACTTTCCGGTGTCTGACTTGGCGAGACCACCGGGCTAGAGCTAGATTGGTCAGCAGGTACCGTGCGTTCAAGGATCGTTTGAATTGCAACTGCCAACTGATCCAAACGTTGCTCGAGCACATCCATCCTCCAATGGATATTCTGTGCGTTACCTTCACCCTTGCTGTCTGAGGTCATGGCCCTTTCGTACTGTCACGGTTTATTATGACTCTCAGACACAAGTTTTAGGTAAAAAAAAATCAATTTTATTGAAATAATAAATGATAACTTAGGATGGCAATAACATACATATATATATATACAGAATATAGCACAGACAGAAGGCAGACTCTACCGGTCCTGTCAATATAAAGGACAGGACAGTCTTTAGGCTCTACCGGCCTTGCCAATACCGGGTAAGGCAACCTGCAGATGGAAGAGCATAACGGTTTTACCGGCCTTACCAAATTACCGGGCAAGGCAGCCTCAATAGATACACAATGTAGGCTCTACCGGCCCTGCCAATACCGGGTAAGGCAACCTCAGATGGAATGTGGCAAAAGGTTCTACCGGCCTTACCAATACCGGGCAGGGCAGCCCAGAGATAATAGCAGCAGTCAGATGGAACTGGCAAATTAGCAGAATCGTTAAGCAGCAAGGCTTTGGAGCAAACCAGCGTCCGCACGCTGGAAACAACACTGTATAGTATAGCCGTTAGGCTTAGCGAGCAAACCAGTGACCGCACACTGGAGTAACAAGCGAGTAGTATAGCCGCAAGGCTTAGGAGCAAACCAGCGTCCGCACGCTGGGACCAACACAGATTTGTATAGCTGATAGGCTTTGGAGCAAACCAGTGACCGCACACTGGTGTAACAAGCGAGTTTGTATAGCCGCAAGGCTTAGGAGCAAACCAGTGTCCGCACGCTGGGACCAACACAGATTTGTATAGCTGAAAGGCTTTGGAGCAAACCAGTGACCGCACACTGGTGTAACAAGTAAGTTTGTATAGCCGCAAGGCTTAGGAGCAAACCAGCGTCCGCACGCTGGGACCAACACAGATTTGTATAGCTGAAAGGCTTTGGAGCAAACCAGTGACCGCACACTGGTGTAACAAGTGAGTTTGTATAGCCGCAAGGCTTAGGAGCAAACCAGCGTCCGCACGCTGGGACCAACACAGAATTGTATAGCTGATAGGCTTAGGAGCAAACCAGTGACCGCACACTGGTGTAACAAGCGAGTTAGTATAGCCGCAAGGCTTAGGAGCAAACCAGCGTCCGCACGCTGGGACCAACACAGATTTGTATAGCTGATAGGCTTTGGAGCAAACCAGTGACAGCACACTGGTGTAACAAGCGAGTTTGTATAGCCGCAATGCTTGGGAGCAAACCAGCGTCCGCACGCTGGGACCAACACGGAATTGTAGCAATGTCACCAACGCGACCAGGCAGAAGGTCGCCAGGATACTGAAGACAGGTGATGAGATGACAGGAACCAGCAACGATCAGTCAGGTCAGAAAACAGCAGAGAAGTTCAGCAGGAACTGCAACACCAGAGACTAGGCCGGAACCAGGACTGGAAGTACTTCAGCATGCAGGAAACACTGGAACAGTAGAGATCAGGAACTCAGGAACACATGAGATCAGGAACTCAGGAACACTGGAACAGAGGCCCAGCTATCACTAGCATAGTGATAGCAAGAAGGTCAGAAACAACACGAAAGGGCACTCAAAGGGTGCCCAATCCAGGTTTAAATAGTCAATAAGAGGCGGGCTATCTGCAGACAGCCAATAGAAGCCCCCTACTGGTGACAGACAAGTAACTGCAGCAAATCACGGGCACCGTGATAATTTGCTGTATATTTACTTGTATATCATCTGCAAATTCTCCCAAAAATTTCCTCGATTTTTCTGAACTGAGGCCATGATTAAGAGGGAAACGTGCGCAGAGCAAATTCTCCCAAAAATTTCCTTGATTTTATTGAACTGAGGCCATGATTAAGAGGGAAACGTGCGCAAAGGCAAATTCTCCCAAAAATTTCCTTGATTTTATTGAACTGAGGCCATGATTAAGAGGGAAACGTGCGCAAAGGCAAATTCTCCCAAAAATTTCCTTGATTTTATTGAACTGAGGCCATGATTAAGAGGGAAACGTGCGCTGAGCCGACCATCCAAAACATTATGGGTGAGGGTCTGCTGCGGAGCTGACCATCCTAAACATTATATGCGAAGGCCCGCTAGTGAGCTGACACTATAAAACATTATATGAGAGGGCCCGCTAGAGAGCTGACCCAATAAAACATTATATGAGAAGGCCCGCTGGTGAGCTGACCTATATAAAAATTGTCACACAGGGCCCGCTGGTGAGCTGGCCCTATATAAAAATTATATCACAGGGCCCGCTAGTGAGCTGGCCCTATATAAAAATTATAGCACAGGGCATATGGAAGAGGAGGAGGAGGATGAGAAGATTAAGAGTCAACCATATACCCGTTTTTTGGGTGGAAGGGGTGAATGGGAATACAGAGTATTCCCATCATTGTAAATAACATATATAAAGTGAGTTTATGTTCCCCCAGGGCTTTCCTCCAGTGGAGTGGAGAAGTCAGGGGAAATCCAGGCCTTGTTCATTTTTATAAGTGTCAACCTATCAGCATTGTCGGTGGAAAGGCGGATACGCTTATCTGTTATGATGCCACCAGCAGCACTAAATACACGCTCAGACAGAACGCTGGCGGCAGGGCAGGCCAGCACCTCCAAGGCGTAGAGTGCCAGTTCATACCACGTGTCCAGCTTGGACACCCAGTAGTTGTAAGGCACAGAGGGATCATTGAGGACGCTGACACGGTCTGCTACGTACTCCTTCACCATCTTCCAAAACTTTTCCCTCCTTGTGACACTAGGCTGCGCATCAGGGTGAGGGTGCTGGCGGGGTGTCATGAAGGTGTCCCACGCCTTGGAGAGTGTTGCCCTGCCTTTGTCGGAACTGCTGTGTGCTCCCCTTTTCTCCCCTTCTCGGTTGGCCAAGGTAGCACGTACTCTGCCGCCAGCGTTGTCAGATGGAAAATTTTGGAGCAATTTTTCAACAAGAACCTTCTGGTATTGCACCATTTTGCTTGTCCTCTCCACCGGAGGAATGAGAGATGAGAAATTCTCTTTGTAGCGGGGGTCCAGAAGGGTGAACACCCAGTAATCCGTGTTGTCTAAAATGCGTATAACGCGTGGGTCACGGGAAAGGCAGCCTAACATAAAGTCAGCCATGTGTGCCAGAGTACCAACAGTCAAGATTTCGCTGTCCTCACCAGGAGGATGACTCTCAATCTCCTCATCCTCTTCCTCCTCTTCTGCCCACCCACGCTGAAGAGATGGAACTAAAGTTCCATGGCTACCCTCTGTAGCGGAGGCAACCGTGTCTTCCTCCTCCTCCGCCTCCTCCAATTGTTGCTGAGAAGACGAAGTGAGGGTGCTCTGGCTATCACCTTGTGTAAGCTCTTCCTCCCGCATTTCCACCTCTTCCACATGCAAAGCGTCAGTTTTAATTGTGAGCAGCGAGCGTTTCAGTAGACACAGAAGTGGGATGGTTACACTGATAACAGCGTTATCGCCGCTCACCATCTGTGTCGATTCCTCAAAATTGCGTAAAACCTCACAGAGGTCTGACATCCATTCCCACTCCTCACTTCTGATTACAGGAAGTTGAACGGAGAGGCGACGACCGTGTAACAGCTGGTACTCCACTACTACCCTCTGCTGCTCACAAAGCCGGGCCAACATGTGGAAGGTGGAGTTCCAGCGCGTGCTCACGTCACACAGCAGCTGGTGAGCTGGCAATTGTAAGCGCTGCTGCAGCTTCAACAGGCCGGCCGAAGCTGTAGATGACTTACGGAAATGTGCACACACGCGGCACACCTTGGTCAAGAGATCATGCACATTGGGGTAGGTTTTTAGAAATCGCTGAACCACTAAATTAAATACATGCGCTAGGCATGGTACGTGTGTGAGGTTGCCGAGCTCCAAAGCCGCCACCAAGTTACGCCCATTATCACACACAACCATGCCTGGTTGCAGGTTGAGTGGCGAGAGCCACTGCTCGGTCTGGTGACTAATCCTCTGCAACAGCTCTGAGGCCGTGTGCTGTTTGTCCCCAAGGCAGATCAGCTTCAGCACGGCCTGTTGACGCTTCCCCACTGCAGTGCTACACTGCTTCCAGCTACTGGCTGATGGGGGAGTGGCGCTGCGTGTAGAGAATTCAGAGGTGGAAACGGAGGAGGAGCCAATAACGTAGGTGCTGGCGGAAACCCTGATGGAGGTAGGGCCCGCAATCCTCGGCGTGGGTAGCACCCGTGCCATCCCAGGGTCCGAGTCGCTCCCAGCCTCCACGACATTCACCCAGTGTGCCGTCAGGGAAATGTAGCGTCCCTGGCCACAAGCACTTGTCCATGTGTCAGTCGTTAAGTGGACCTTCCCAGTAACTGCGTTGGTCAGGGCACGGGTGATGTTACGGGACACATGGTGGTGTAATGCGGGGATGGCACACCGGGAAAAGTAGTGGCGGCTGGGGACCGCGTACCGAGGGACAGCTGCTGCCATCAGGCTGCGGAAGGACTCAGTGTCCACAAGCCTAAATGGCAGCATTTCGATGGCCAGTAATTTGGAAAGGGGTGAGGTTAGTGCTATGGCCTGTGGGTGGGTGGCTGGGTATTTTCGCTTGCGCTCAAATGCCTGGGGTAACGACATTTGGACGCTGTGCTGGGACAGGGAAGTGGATGTGGTCGCTGATGGTGCTTCAGATGGTACAGGTGCAGGGCGGGAGGTATGTGGGCCTGCGCCTTCGACAGGCGATTGGCCGGCACCGAAAACAGGGGAAGAGGAGGCAGTGGTGTGGCCTGCAGACACAGATGGGCGATCCAGGTGTTCCTCCCACTTATTACGGTGCTTGGATGCCATGTGTCGGATCATGCTGGTGGTGGTGAGGTTTCTAGTGTTCATGCCTCGGCTCATTCTGGTGTGACACAGGTTGCAAACTACAATTCTTTTGTCGTCCGCACTTTCCTTAAAAAAACGCCATACCGCGGAACACCTACCCCTTGGCAAGGGAGATTTACGCAAGGGGGTGCTCCGTGGAACATTTGCGGGCCGGTTTGGTGCGGTCCGCCTTCTTTCTGTAGCCACACCACTGCCTCTTCCAGCCTGTTGCGGTGCTGCAGATGGCTCACCCTCAGGACTGCTGTCATCGCTCGGCTCTACACCTTCCCAGGTGGGGTCAGTCACCTCATCGTCCACCAAGTCCTCCTCCACTTCCTCACTCTGATCATCCTCCTCATGTCTTGATCCCACAACATACTCAGTCATTGACAACTGTATAACATCCTCCTCAACAAGGTCTTGAGACAGTAATAGTGGTTGATTTAATGGCAACTGTGTCTCATCATCATCATCATCATCCACTACTTCCTTTGACCTTAAATGCCGTTCACATCTGTCATCTTCTTGTGATTGGGTACCCTCTAGAGGTTGTGAATCAGGGCATAAGATGTCATGTTCCTCTGCAAGCGTGCTTGGAGAGAGGGTCAAATGAAGGATTGGTGATGAGACGAGCTCCTCACTATATCCCAGTGTGGGATCACTTCTTTGACCAGACCGTCTATGGTGGGAGGAAGGATGATCAGAGTGAGGATTATGTTGACCAGACTCTTGGCTACTGAGAGTGGACTTGGTGGAAGACAGGGTGGTGCTTAACCGACTGGAAGCAGTATCAGCTGACATCCAACCGACCACCTGTTCGCAGTGGTCGGACCTCGACAGTGATGTCCTGCGACGCCCTGTAAAATTAGACATGAAGCTAGGTATGGTGGATGTCTTTCTTTCTTGTGCTCTGGCACCAGGCACAGTTTCTCCGCGTCCTGACCCGCGCCCTGAACTATCAGGATCACGTCCACTTCCCCGTCCCTTTTTACCCGCCTTCTTCATCTTACACGGAATATGTGACTTTGATATTTTACTTTGAAGACTTAACAGTATTTCTTCCTATTCTGCAACTGTGCAGAGTACACAGAATAGGCTGCTAAACTGCGATGACGCACACTGAATGGAATATGTGACTTTGATATTTTACTTTGAAGACTTAACAGTATTTCTTCCTATTCTGCAACTGTGCAGAGTACACAGAATAGGCTGCTAAACTGCGGCGAAGCACACTGAATGGAATATGTGACTTTGAAATTTGAGTTTGAAGACTTAACAGTATTTCTTCCTATTCTGCAACTGTGCAGAGTACACAGAATAGGCTGCTAAACTGCGGCGAAGCACACTGAATGGAATATGTGACTTTGATATTTTACTTTGAAGACTTAACAGTATTTCTTCCTATTCTGCAACTGTGCAGAGTACACAGAATAGGCTGCTAAACTGCGGTGACGCACACTGAATGGAATATGTGACTTTGATATTTGAGTTAGAAGACTTAACAGTATTTCTTCCTATTCTGCAACTGTGCAGAGTACACAGAATGTGCTGCTAAACTGCGGTGACGCACACTGAATGGAATATGTGACTTTGATATTTTACTTTGAAGACTTAACAGTATTTCTTCCTATTCTGCAACTGTGCAGAGTACACAGAATAGGCTGCTAAACTGCGGTGACGCACACTGAATGGAATATGTGACTTTGATATTTGAGTTTGAAGACTTAACAGTATTTCTTCCTATTCTGCAACTGTGCAGAGTACACAGAATAGGCTGCTAAACTGCGGCGAAGCACACTGAATGGAATATGTGACTTTGATATTTTACTTTGAAGACTTAACAGTATTTCTTCCTATTCTGCAACTGTGCAGAGTACACAGAATAGGCTGCTAAACTGCGGTGACGCACACTGAATGGAATATGTGACTTTGATATTTGAGTTTGAAGACTTAACAGTATTTCTTCCTACTCTGCAACTGTGCAGAGTACACAGAATAGGCTGCAAAACTGCGGCGAAGCACACTGAATGGAATATGTGACTTTGATATTTTACTTTGAAGACTTAACAGTATTTCTTCCTATTCTGCAACTGTGCAGAGTACACAGAATAGGCTGCTAAACTGCGGTGACGCACACTGAATGGAATATGTGACTTTGATATTTGAGTTTGAAGACTTAACAGTATTTCTTCCTATTCTGCAACTGTGCAGAGTACACAGAATAGGCTGCTAAACTGCGGCGAAGCACACTGAATGGAATATGTGACTTTGACATTTTACTTTGAAGACTTAACAGTATTTCTTCCTATTCTGCAACTGTGCAGAGTACACAGAATGTGCTGCTAAACTGCGGTGACGCACACTGAATGGAATATGTGACTTTGATATTTGAGTTAGAAGACTTAACAGTATTTCTTCCTATTCTGCAACTCTGCACAGTACACAGAATGTGCTGCTAAACTGCGGCGAAGCACACTGAATGGAATATGTGACTTTGATATTTGAGTTTGAAGACTTAACAGTATTTCTTCCTATTCTGCAACTCTGCACAGTACACAGAATGTGCTGCTAAACCGCGGCGACGCATACTGAATGGAATATGTGACTTTGATATTTTAGTTTGAAGACTTAACAGAATGTGCTCTAATCTGCAACTTTGCACACTAAACAGAATGTGCTCTAATCTGCAACTTTGCACACTAAACAGAATATATGAAAATTTTTTTTTGTTTGTTTTTTTCCCCCCACACAAAATAACCTGCTGCCCCCACACACAGTAGTCCTAAAAAGGACTTTTGGTTCTTTTTTTTTTCACAAATTTGCTTATTTTCTGCCTACACTGACTTTCCCTTCCTATCCTCATCTCTCCCTGGCTAAGACTGAGCCGAACTCGCTGGTCAGGTGCTATACAGCACCCGACCACGGGTTCTGGCCAGCCAATCAGTGTAATGCCAGCAGCCAACATGGCTGCTGGCATTACACTGATGTCAGAGCCTCCATGCACGTTTATTGGCTGCGCAGCAGCCGCAAAACGTGCGGGGAGGAGACCCGAACATGGCGGGCGAGCACATGTGGTACTCGTACGAGTACCGCCATGTGCCGAGCAGAGCGATGCTCGAGCCGATCCGAGCATCGGCCGAGCATGCTCGCTCAACACTAATAAATAATCATATCCCATAAACTATTGTTTTAAATGCAAAATGTCTAATATAACATAAAGGTGATTAAGAAAGATCTTTTAGACGATTCTAAATAGTCATACGGTGTTTCACTTTAAAGTGATTTAAATATATTTCTGGACCTGGGGCCTCCATTCAATTCACCTAGGGGCATCAAAGATTCTTAACCCATTAAGGACTGGCCAATCTCATACCTGGCTGGCACTTAAGGACCACGGACCATTTTTTTTACAGAGCTCCCCAAATGGCGTGCAGCTGTGCAGTGAGCCCTGATTTCCCGACGGTCCTGGCACGTCATAGGTCCTTATCGCTCCCCAACCCATGACGTTCCAGCACTGTCAAGGGTCATTAAGGGGTTAAATGAGAAGTAAAACCTCCAAATAATAACTTCTTATTTACTTTATTAACTCCATAAAATCATAATGTCCTTGTGAATGTTGCCCTTGTGCCTTTATTCAGGAGATAATGGGGGTATTTGCACTAAAGCGTGATAAAGAGGTGATAAAGTGGAGATGACTTCTCCAGTGATATCACTTCTCCAGTTCCTATGTTATTCTATAGACCATATGCACTAAGATCTCCAAAGTTGCAGAAATCTTAGTACATAGGCTCAATAGAATAACATAGGAACTGGAGAAGTCATCTCCGCTTTATAACCTCTTTATCATGCCTTATTTCATTTCCCCCATGGCTTCAATCAGTCCCGATGTTATGTCCATGGAGGTGGACATGACAGTTGTTAGCAAGTCCACAGAGCACAAGCTCTGTCCACTGCATATGGTAATCTTAATTCTTTAAAGGAACAGTAAACATTTTTTATGAAAACACGTATTTTATAGAGCATTTCCTGCTGAAAAAAACAAGGTCACTCCCACTGCTGTCAGTTGTTTTATTCAAAATGTATAGCAGTTTAAATAACCAGAAAGTGAATTTACTGTGTTTACTTCCTGATAGTTCTAACTGACAGGAAGTGACAGGAAGTTTCTATCACATTCTATGGAGACTTGTATGTCTCTGACTTTCTTGACTTTCCTCTCCATTAGAATGTAACAGGAAAAACTAATTAGAATTTGACCACTAGAGGGCACTCATAATGTAAAAAGACATGGGTTTAAATTGTAATAACTCTGGAAATATAAATCTCTTCGCAGTGGGAATACCTCTATTTTACTCAATAGGAAAATTCCTACAATATATATTTTTTCATAAAAACGTTTACTGCTCCTTTAAAGATCAGAGGTGTGTATGATGCATTGCTTTGCAATGGGTTGTGCACTCCACTAGTCCTAATAAGGTTAAGTAAGCTCATTTACTCTACGTACTTCATTTTGGGGAAAAAAAACTGTCAGTGATGTCATACCTACCTGCATGGACATGATATTCACGACTGATTGAAGATATAGGAAGGAATGCAGGAAACGTGCACATGCACTATTTCCAGTGTGAAATCCACTAGAGAATAGATTTGTGCATGATTTTGTTGACTTGCACATGAAAAATCAAGATTAGCAAACAGCTGCGCATGTATATATTTTTTGTGGGTGTAGTCAGTATTAACAAATCTGTTTGAGTGGAATAGCGAATGCGCCTAATGCTGTAAGTGCTTTTGCAAACCATTTTATAAGTCTGTGTAGTTTTGTCGTAAAAATGAACTATACATGCGCAATTCAAGCAGCGTTCTGTATATGGCTTCCTTCATTAGAACATGCATAATATCTCTCTGCGCATGAAAATGCCTTCAGCTCATGCATAAGTTTCTTGAATTCTGCATGTAATCTCTTGAAGAAACGCACAGAGACAAAATTCATTGAGATCATTAGAATTTTCTGCCCCATAGTAATGTATGTAGGGATTATTATTAGGAGGTGTTGCTTGCCCTTTAAAGCACCTTTGATGCAAGTTTAATGACCCACTGACATTTCTATCTGGTATTACAGGAGATAAACAGAGTGATACACCATTACATGGCATCAGCAGAGCAAAACATCATTACAGAATGAGGTGACCTGGTACCTTTCCTTTTAGAAAATCACCCCTGTTGTGTGCTGTGTATCCAGCCGCTCTGTAGGTTCCTACATGTGAAAAATAAATGTCTTATAAACAAGATGATAACCCACTGCCTGGCTTCTTGTACTAGTGGGATTTTAAAAGAGAGTTATTCTTTCCACATGTACTACTAAGACATCCGCCAGAGTAGTTCGTTCTCTGTACATGGATGTTGGTTTCCTACTTTAAAGGAATAATAATGTTTCACAATAAAAGCAGCTCCAAATAATCTTCATAGTATTTGGGCCATGGAGAGTGTTATTTTAGTACTGTCAGAGTTGTAGTTCATGAGTACTTGAATGATAAAGTATCCCCCTCCTGCACCTTTTACTGATGTAACACTGCTCACCTCAGAGCTGCAAGACTGTCCGGATGGATCACAGAGAGGGACAATCTTCAGTGAGCATAAGGGAAAAACCTACAAAACCTGTCAGGGCAAGGTTTTCCTTATGATCACAGTAAGAAGATTGTTCCTTGCTGTGAACTGTACGGTCAAGTGACCAGATTCCACATCTGTAGGGAGGCGGCTTCCACTAGATAAAATGGGCGGGAGTTGGATACTTTATCATTCAATTACTTTTGAACTACAACTTTGACAGTATTGAAATAACACTCTCCATGGCCCAAATACTATGAAGATTAATTGGAGCTGCTTTTATTGTGAAACATTACTATCCCTTTAACCTGAATGCTGTAGAGGGACAAGAAGGATGCCAGATAAGTTTAAACTTACATAGACTGGCACATAATCATATCTCATAAAATATTAAAGTTTGACTATACCTTATCCAAAATGCTTGGGTGGGACCAGAAGTGTTTCGGATTTTTTTGGAAGGACCCAAATCTAAATACAAAATTCATTTATGTTTCATATACACCATAAACAAATAGCCTAAAGGTCATTTTATACAATATTTTTAATAATTTTGTGCATGAAACATAGTTTGTGCACACTGAACCATCAGAAAGCAAAGGTGTCACTATAGAGACAAAAAGTTCGTATTTTGGAGCATTTCAGATTTCGGATTTTCGGATTAGGTATGCTCAACCCGTTTTTTAAAGGGATAGTAATACTTAAAATGTAAAAAAAATATATGTTGTAGGGTTTATCGCCCTGGATAAAACAAGAGTACTCCCACTGTTTCATTCAAAAGTTATTAATTTTCACAATCCTATGGACAGGTCTGGTCCCGGGACCATAAATCTCCATAGGATGGTGTAGCAACAGCGCCACTGTACAATTTCAGGCAACTGTGATTTTGCACCTAAAAAATTCAACTTTGAAAATGAATAACTTTTGGATGAAACACCTTTCAGCAGTGGGAGTACTCTTGTTTTACTCAGGGGGATAAACCCTACATCATATTTTTTACATTTTAAGTATTACTATCCCTTTAAATACAAAATTGTTGAATATAACATATAGATGATGAAGAAAGCTCTTTCAGATGATTCTAATTTGTCATAAGGTGTTAGCTTCACTTTAAAGTGATAGAAAATGTATTTCCTGGACCTGGGGACCTCCATTCAATTCATCTAGGGGTATCAAAGGTTCTTAAAGGAGAAGTGACACCAGCGGAGCAAAACATAATTACAGAATGAGGTGACCCGGTACCTTTCCTTTTAGAAAATCACCCCTCTTGTGTGCTGTGCATCCAACCACTCTGTAGGTCCCAACATGTTAATTATAAATGTCGTATATGGCTCAGTTGGTTAATGCACCAGCTATAGACTCTGTGTAACCTGCAAGGTTGCAGGTTCTAGTCCTGACAAGGTCAACTCAGTCTTTTACCCTTCAGAGATCGATAAAATGAGTCCAGGGCATATTTAAAAACAAGAGAAAATATCGATGTATTCTTCCTGGTAAAATACTTTAAAAAACAAGATGATACACCCACTGCCTGGCTTCTTGTACTAGTGGAATTTTAAAAAGAGAGTTATTCTTTCCACATATACTACTCAATATTATAATCAGAGAACTGACAGCTGTTCTGTTTTTCTCTGTTAGATCCTAGTTAATTTTAGAAGAGAACAGGACAAAGTTTGAGTTATTTAGAGACTGTGCATCATCTGATATAAATGTTAGCAAGATGTCATTGCTCTAAATGCAAAGAGATCCAAGTGATGTGCTGATGTAAATTAAACAAAATGTAAAAGGACATGTCCTAGATCGCTCTCCCTTGATCCCATCCAGATGGAACATCTGTTCAGTATCTGGAACCAGCCATGTCCAACATTTGAAATCCTGGGCTAACGAAAAATCGTGCAGGATAATGCACAGCTCAGCATCCCACACACACTGTGCGCTTCACAGTGGATAAACCTGATGTAAAGTTGATGGGGACATGCTGGAGAATGTTCTTAGATCCATAAGCAAGTCATTCAGATACACAGGTAGTGTCAATGACATTGGCTGGGATTATGTCCTAGGAAGAACAGTAACACTTTTGCTGCCATAGGAACATACCTGGGAACCTTTTGTTGTGGACTGCCCGAATAGAGGAGAGTCCTGTATTGCTGCTGGGGGAGAAAAATGATGTGATTTGTGGCAAAAATGGGTGGGGCTTAATGGCTTAATTACGAGTTGAGGGCAGAGCTTATACATGAAGACAAAGTATGATGAATAGGCTGAAGAAGGAGTAGAAGAGGGCGGGGAGTGGGAGGAACAGACTGGGAAGGATAAGAATTGGACAGAGTTTTATTAGAAACTCCCCACATCCGGGAACCAGCCTCTGTCTGGACACCCGGTAATTAGAAGCCAAAACTGGCATCTCCAGGGCAAATCCGGATAGTTCCCAGCTATATGGAGGGGTGTTCATGTTATTGCTATGCAATGCATTGGGCATCGTTCCAGCATCTAAAGGTTTAGAAGAGGGCACTTCCAAATAATAACCCCCTACTTAACTCACTGTGATTATAAAATGCTGATGCCCCTTATGAATTTTGCCTTGTGCCTTTGTTCAATAGATAACTTCTTCAATCAGTTCTGGAAGTCATGTTCATTGAGGTAGACATGACAGCTGCTAGCAAGGCTATGGGGTACAAATTCTGCCCACTGCAAATAATAACCTTAACAATCTAACCCTTTGAGTGCCAGTGAGGTATGCGTTGGATATCTCACTGGCACTCAAAGGTTCAAGAGCCAGAGAGATGTGCAAAGCATTGATGCACGATGTGCTGTCCACCACTTTAAGCAGACTCTTGTACTTTCTTGTACTCTTGAACTTTCACCTTAAGAGATGGTAATGTTTCACAATAAAAGCGGATCCAATTAATCTACATAGTATTTGGCTCATGGAGAATGTTATTTCAATACTGTCAGAGTTGTAGTACAAGAGTAATTGAATGATAAAGTATTCCCCTCCTGCCCTTTTACCTAGTGTAACACTGCTCACCTCAGAGCAGCAAGACTGTCCGGATGGATCGCAGAGAGTGACAATCTTCAGTGAGAATAAGGAAAAACCTGAAAAACCTATCAAGGGGGATTTTCTTATACTCACAGTAAGAAGATCATCCCTTGCTGTGAACTGTCTGGTCAAAAGACCAGATTCCACATCTGAGGGGAGCTGGCTTACACTAGGTAAAAGGGGCAGGAGGGGGATATTTTATCATTCAATTACTCTTGAATTACAACTCTGACAGTATTGCAATAACACTCTCCATGGCTCAAATACTATGAAGATTAATCTGACCTACTTTTTTTGTGAAACATCACTATCCCTTTAAGTAAATGTAAGGCATATAGATTGCTTATATGCCATGTGTATGAAAATCTCCAATTTTTATTTTTTTAAACATAATATATTTATTTATGATTGCAAATCATCCGGTAGTAGCTCAGTGCAGTACAAGCTGTACCACATGGACTATCAGTCCCTCCCATTCTCCCTACATCCAGCTAACGGACAGCTAGAAAAAAGGGGTCGGTATTTTCAGCACCCATTAATGTAACAGGAGAGCAATCCCAATCAACAGCGAAATCACCAACATGGCAGTGCTCCCGCTATATGCATCGGACAGCAACCAAGGTATTGTTTGGACATTAAAAGTTATTTCTAAACACTAATAATGTAATTTTCCTTAACTCCTTAAGGACTATATGACGTACTATCACCGTCATGGTCCTTAAATACTTAAGGACTGATGACGGTCATCGTACGTCACATACTTTTCACTTACATCGCTCCACCAGGAGCGCTGTAAGTCAAAAATGGGGCCTAAAATTGACCTCTCCAAGACTGGAGCGATCTCTTTCAGGCCCCAAAGCGGCGCGCCAATACACGCAACAGGTCACGTATAACAGTGCATCGGCAAGGATCAAAGTAGTCCTTATGGGACAGAAAAGTCCCAGGACCGCTGGTCCTTAAGGGGTTAAAGGGATAGTGAAGTTTCACAAAAAAGCATCTCCGATTAATCTTCATAGTATTTGGGCCATGGAGAATGTTTTTTCAATACTGTCAGAGTTGTGTTTCAAGAGTAATTGAATGATAAAGTATCCCCCTCCTGCCCCTTTTACTGATGTAACACTGCTCACCTCAGAGCAGCAAGACTGTCCAGATGGATCGTAGAGAGGGGGAATCTTCAGTTAGTATAAGGAAAAACCTGAAAAACCTGTCAAGGGGGGCAGGACTTTCCTTATGCTCACAGTAAGAAGATTGTCCCTCGTTGAGATCTGTCCGGTCAGGTGACCAGATTCCACATCTAAGGCAAGCAGTGTTACATTAGTAAAAGGGGCAGGAGAGGATAATTTATCATTCAATTACTCTTGAACTACAACTCTGACAGTATTAAAATAACACTCGCCATGGCCCAAATACTACGAATATTAATAAAAGATGTTTTTTTGTCAAAGATTACTATCCCCTTAACCGTGCTATGGAACAAATTAGGGGGGTTGAAACACATGTAGGTGAAAGTTCCCCTTTAATATAATACAGAACGGTATTTCTCTTTCAAGCAAGGCGTTAGATCACAATGTTATTTTCACATCTGCATGTCCTCCCTCCTGCATTCCTGTCTGGGACCAGGCACATTCATTAGGCAGTGTGTATCTGTTACAGTATTCTGCTCTCGCTGTGCTCTGAAATCAGTCAGTCCATGAGCAGATCCGTGTAGAAATAACAGAACTACAGCAGGTGTTATATGGGCTGCTCAGGATTTCACAAGCAGACAATATATAGTGGTCCTGCTGGTATTATTCACGGGCGTGTGACACAACATCAGCAAAATCCAAACACAAAGAAGCTCAGCTAGCGGGGAAATGAGAAATATCATTACAATACCTGTCAAATCCTGAAGAATAGAGCAACAGATGTTGTCTAACAGAATTAGGGGAGACGAGGATAGGAAATCTCATATTCTGATTAACTCCTACTGCTGCCGCCGCTGCTATGACTACTATGTGCTTTCCAGCACCTACTATGAATACTGATACAGCTGTCAAAACCACTACTCCTACAGATTATAGATATATAAGAGTCCTTAGGATATACAAATAAGAATGAAACAGGCATGAAAAAATGCTAAAGCTTAATACGCCAACCAATTACATTAAAGGAAAATGCACACCACACAATAATAACCCTTTACTATCTTACTATGGCCAGAAAATCCTAATGGTCCCTATGAATTTTCTCATTGCACCTTGGTTAGCATACCTCCCAAGTGTCCCTCTTTAGGAGGGACAGCCCCTCTTTTAGACCCAAATCCCTCTGTCCCTCTTTCCTACCCTCATGTCCCTCTTTTTAGGAGATCAGACTGAGTGGTTAGTAGATAAGTGTATCACATTGTTCTACAGCAATAAAACTCACATTATTGTTTGTTTAAACGTCAGTATATGTGTTTATAAATTAGTCTGTGTAAATAAAATACATTGGTCTTGTTATAAGTCATTTATTAGGTTATACAAAGAGGTATGAATAGGTCATGAAATAGCCTAAAAATCCCCGGTAATGCTCCGCCCACCAGCCATGCCCCCAGCAACACCCCCTAAAACACAAGTGTCCCTCTTTGGCAATTTGAAATGTTGGGAGGTATGGGTTAGGGTGACCACATTCCCATTCTAGGCAACATATTTGCAAAAAGATAGAATGGCACTCATTGTCAGACTTTAAGTTAATAATAAAAGCAATTTTTATTTGAACTACTTGTGGCAAACAGACACAACTCATACACCTTATCTCACATCTAACACGTTTCGCACCACACAGTGTTTACTCATATCTATGAGTAAGCATCGTGTGTTGTGAAACGCGTTAGATGTGAGATAAGGTGTATGAGTTGTGTCTGTTTGCCACAAGTAGTTCAAATAAAAATTGCTTTTATTATTAACTTAAAGTCTGACAACGAGTGCCATTCCATCTTTTTGCAAATATTTTGCCTTGAATCGAGGAGACGGTCTGGAGGTCTGTTGGGAGTTGGCACCGAGTGAGGACTACGGAGATATTGGTGAGATGCATTATTGCCACGTATACTGTTCCACCATTTCTTATATTGATATAAGTGCCGCAAAGTTTGTGACTGTAGCACATTCCCATTTTGCCATTCAAGGTCACTACGGAGACAAAAGCAGCAGAATACTTGGCCTCTGCTCTAGAGCAGCTACGAGGGAGGGGTCACTGTACATCACTGGATATTAGTGCACAGACTACTGTTTGTCTGGCACAACACAGTGTTCTATGACTAGAGGAAGGCCTGCTTATTAGGGTTGCCACCTTTTTTTCAAAAAAATACCGGCCCGGCCCTGGCATTCCCTCCATAGACATAACACTGGACAGAAGCCAATTTTTTACTGGCCTGCCGGTAAAATACCGTCTGGGTGGCAACCCTACTGCCTATTGACTGCTGTGATTAAAAGTGATAACTGTGGTGGTGCTACAAGAAAATGTACATCACGACCAAAGCCATAGACCAGTATTACACTACAGCAAAATTGCACTGCAGCTCCAGATTGATGTCAGGATCAAGGCTCTAGTTTTTAGAGCTCTGTCTGGAGGCCATTTTCTTGTAGTCCAGCAGAGGCATCACTTCCTGTCACAGTAGGTAATGGGTGCTTCTACTTCTAGTATTTAGAACTCTGTGCTCTGGAGTCTTCATTCCAGGACTTTGCATTGTCCCAGAAGAGGGCTGCTCAGGACATCGGATACATAATTAAAATCCAGGATTGTCCTGGGCAATCCGGGACATGTGGACAGTCCTGGATGCCATGCCCATAGTTGGACCTCAAACTCTGCCCCCTACAAATATTAAAGGGATAGTAATGTTTCACAAAAACAGCAGCTGCAATTAATCTTCATAGTATTTGAGCCATAGAAAGTGTTATTTCAATACTGTCAGAGTTGTAGTTCAAGTGTAAGTGAATGATAAAGTATCCCCTCCCACCCCTTTTACCTAGTGTAAGCCCCCTCTCCTCAGATGTGCAATCTGGTCCACAGACCAGACAGCTCACAGCAAGGAACATTCTTCTTACTGTGAGAACAATGAAAACCCTGACCGCCTTGACAGGTTTTTCAGCTTTTTCCCTTATCTTAATTGAAGATTGTCCCTCTCTGCAATCTACCTGGACACACCCTGCTGCTCTGAGTTGAGCAGTGTTATATCAGTAAAAGGGGCGGGAAAGGGACACTTTATCATTCTATTACTCTTGAACTACAACTCTGACAGAATTGAAATAACACTCTCCAAACTCCAAATACTATGATGATTAATTAGAGCTGCTTTTATTATGAAACATTACTATCCCTTTAATCTTAATCCTTTAAAGACCAGAGGTGTGTACAACACATTGTTTCACTCTGTCCAGCATCTGTCATATCCATTTCCATGGTCATGACATCCCAAACTGCAAAACCCAGAAAGGCCATCGGGTTTTTATAGTAATAGGGTGACCAGACCTCACCTTTAACTGGGGACACATATGAAAAATACATGCTGCAGGGATGATTTGATTTCAGTGCAGTCCTGAAATATGCCTATTTCCTATGTGTACATGGTTGAAGGTGAGGTCTTGTCACCTTATATAGTAAGGAAGGTGTGTGTGTATGGTATTAATAAGACTAGTTATCTCTCCCTTAAAGAAGTAAATGTTTCCTAATAATAAACAACCTACTTACCTTAACCTTTTGAGTGCCAGAGGGGTATGCAACACATTGCAAAGCAATGCGTTGCTTACCCCTCTGGCACTCAAAGGGTTAATGGGCAATTATAATTTAGTATTAACCCTTTGAATGCCAGAGAGGTAACCAAATGCATACCGTCCCACACCCGGCACTCAAAGGGTTAAGTCTGCTACATTAAAGTGGAACTACCACCTGACCACAACTTTAGCTTAAATAACTCCCCATCTGGCGACTAGCTGCTTAGTAGTGCTAGTTGCCAGAATTATAACCTTCACAAATAGATTTAACCTTTCTTCCCGGGCTGACAGCATCATGGAATGCAGACACCTTGCCATGATGATGTCCACGTGCATGCGCTGTCAGTCACAGTCTGGTCTAGGAGGCGTTTCTAGGAACCGTCTGACTCCAAAAGGGACCGACAGCACAGGCGCGCAGACTTCATTATGGCAAGATGTCCGTGATGCTGTCAGCCTGGGAAGAAAGGCTAGATCTATTTGTCAAGGTAATAATTCTGCCGACTAGCACTACTAAGCAGCTAGTCGCCAGATGCGGAGTTATTTAAAGGGATAGTAATATTTCATAATTAAAGCAGCTCAAATTAATCATCATAGTATTTGGACTTTGGAGAGTGTTATTTCAATTCTGTCAGAGTTGTAGTTCAAGAGTAATTGAATGACAAAGTATTCCCCTCCCGCCCCTTTTACTGATACAACACTGTTCAGCCAGATCAGAAGGGAGGTGCCCAGGTAGATTGCAGAGAGGGACAATCTTCAATTAAGATAAGGGAAAAACCTGAAAAACTTGTCAAGGGGGCAGGGTTTTCATTGTTCTCACAGTAAGAAGACTGTCCCTTGCTGTGAGCTGTCCGATCCCAGGACCAGATTCCACATCTGAGGGCAGGTGGCTTACACTAGGTAAAAGGGGCGGGAGGGGGATACTTTATAATTCAATTACTCTTGAACTACAATTTGGACAGTATTGAAATAATACTCTCTATAGCACAAATACTATGAAGATTAATTGGAGGTACTCTTTAGGCTTGTGCGATTCGGTTCATCAACATTCGGAATTCAACAAATATGGGGTCATTTGGGCCATCTGACAGGCAAGGGTCGTTCTTAAAAAAAGATCCGAATTGGAACAGCCCTGGTTCAGAAGGTAGTAGAAAATTTCGGAAATTTGGCGATTACCCGCGTGGGCGATACTTTTCCTCCATACTTTCCCTCCCTCTCTAGTCCAATTAGCGTCTTCTTTCCATGCGCTACTTTCCTGCCTTGTCTCTTTTCCAATTAGCTTCTTCTTTTCATGTTTGGGGTTGGACTAACGACACAAACACCCAGATAGCCTGCATTTCCATAAAGTGCGTTGTTGGAGCTAGGAGAGAGAAGAAGGAGATATTAGAGTGTCCAGTTGTAGTTGTGCAGGCAGGTAGAATAGGCAGGCAGCCAGCATTAATGCCTGATTGCCACTGCAAGGGAAAGTCATCTTTGTTCCTGTGCAAAATATTAAACATTTTACGGATTTGTTTGAATAATTTTCAGAGTGACACATCAGCCAGTCTCACAGTTCTATAGGCAGGCAGGGTGCCTTATTGCCACCGCAAGGGAAAGTCATTTAGTTCTGTTCAAAATATTAAAAATATTAGGGATTTGTTTGAATAATTTTCAGTGACACATCAGTCTCTCAGTTCTTTAGGCAGGCCTAGTAATTTATTGTGTCTGCAAGGGAGTCACCTGTGTTCCTGTGTTAAATATTAAAAATAGTAGGAATTTGTTAGAACAGTGACACATCAGCCAGTCTCACAGTTGTGTAGGCAGACAAGCCTTCCTTCAAATTTAGCTACATCCATACTTCATCTACTTCATCCATAGTACAATAAGGCTAAATGCCCACCTTACCCTATTCCACAGTTTTCATTTAAACCCTGGAAATGGTTCCATTTATTTAATTTTAATTTTTTATTGTTTCTTTTAAAGTATTTTAAATTCGGCAAATAATTCGGACTGTGGTCGATTTTTCATCGGAGGTGAACAGGTCTGATCCGAAATGTGGAGTTGCCGAATGAAAAAAACAAAAACTGTCCGAATTTTAACTAAAATCGTTGTCGTGCACAAGTCTACTACTTGTAATTTGAAACATTACTATCCCTTCTGTGACACTTCAGTCTTTCAGGTCTATCCCTTCTCACTGAAGCATGCTGTTCCTAGGAAGCTGCTGTTCCTAGGAAGCTGTTTTGATGATAAGACACATTCAACTTGTTAGTTGCTCTTTAAAGGGCAAGTATCATGTTTTTTTCATCTTCTAGTCTGCAGTCCATCAGGACTGCTGACAGGGCACTATCCAGGAGGCAGTTACCTGTTAACCCTCTGAGTGCCATGGAGTTATCCAAAGCATTGCAACACAATGCTTTGGATACTTCCCTGGCACTCAGAGGGTTAATCTGAACATAAAATCATTGTGGCCACTATTAATCAATTATTCATGGAATGGCTAGAAAAATGAATCTTTAATTAACACTAAATCTCATGGAAATGATTATATTTTGACTGATTCTAGACTCTCCAGTCTCCAACACCTCTTACTAAAGAGAAGGGAGGGAAGAATTGGGGTCCTAGAGTCTGATGACAAAGAATCATGTCTGCCCTGATGGGAATTTTAAGGACACAGAGAAACAGAATATAAATTGATGACCAAGTTTAACATGCTGGACGGAGGCTTGAACCGTGACAAGGAATTTCTATTACATTATCCCATAAAATAAATATATTTTGGACCTTTTGGGTGCCAGGGGGCTTCACAGCTCATTACATGGGAAGCACCATGAAAAATGAATAAATAGGAATGGTATCACCCATTTTGATTCACTCTCTGAGCAAGGATTGCTAGCCCTCACAGACAATTGGGCCTGTGTCCAAGCTTACCATTTCCTTTCAGACAAGATAGTTTAGGAGCTTGAACCTAGAGATAAAACAGCATATGAAATGCTATACATCGATGTCAAATTCAGCAAGAGATTCCTATCTAAGATTTATAAACTCTTCTTTTCCAATAATATTGCTGTCAAGTATATTTTTATATTAGCAAGGGGACAAGAACTTAGGAAAATGTTCTCCACTCGAGAATGGGGAAAAGCCTTTGATAAAAAGCAGTCTTACTTGTGGATGCTTCCTTCAGGAAACTATCGCAGGGTGGACTGGATTTAAATCAAGTCAATTTATATCATGATTTAAATCACTCGTCAAGTAAGACTCTATTTAAATCAGGATTTTTAAATGTAAAGACTCATTCTTGCTGATAGTTGCAATCTTTCATGTTTGCAGCCAGATGAAGATTTCATATTTAGAATAATAACCAGTCAGATTAGTAAAACAGTTTATCAGAACTGATTTTAGTTTAATAGATTATTTAATAGGTTATTAATATGTTTTGCACCCCAAACAATCTTGAAACCTAGCACGTAAGATAATGTGTTCATTGTTTGTACATAGATTTGCAGAACAACAATGGGATTAAGGTCTTTTTCTGGACTTTGTTTATTTTATTTCATTTTTACTGTGAAAAAGTGCACGTTACCTCAGCTTGGATAACCTGGATTAATTGAATTAGTTTACCAAAAATTTAAATATTGTACGAATATACAGCCTCATGCTACATAGCTAAGCTTTATTTCATGTTGAATAACCTTTGAACTATAATGTATCTTAAATAGAAAACTATAATTAGATAAATTTTTCCTCCAAAAGCATTTCATTAAAATAAATTTGATTAAAATAAAAAAATATGATTTAAATAAAAAAAAAAGATTTTTTTTTTAAAGGGATAGTAATACTTCGTTTTATCTTTATTTTATTTTGTAGGCATGAAAAAAACATGAAGAACGATATAAGTCTTATCTCTCAAACCTTTATGGTTTAAGAGATATTCACAAAGTATCACCCCCCGTTCAGCCAGATCAGAAGGGAGGTGCTCAGGTAGACTGCAGAGAGGGACAATCTTCAATTAAGTTAAGGGAAAAAGCTGAAAAACTTGTCAAGGGGGGAAGGGCTTTCATTGTTTTCATACAAAGAAGAGTGTCCCCTGCTGTTATCTGTCTGGACTGCATTCCACATCTGAGAAGAGATGGCTTACACTGGGTAAAAGGGGCGGGAGAGGAAACTTTGCTTGTGAATATCTCTCAAACCATAAAGGTTTGAGAGATAAGACTTATATCATTCTCCATGTTTTTTTAATGCCTACAAAATAAAATAAAGTTAAAACTAAGTATTACTATCCCTTTAAATCATCGATTTTAATCTATTATGGCTATAATATTCTGACAAGATAGTATAAAACCAAGTTAAAGGTATTGTAATGTTATAATACAAACATACGTGAGATTGTTCAATTTACTTTTATATAATGCATAGTATCCTTCGTAGTGCCTGTACCATTGTATTTTGAAAGTCCCCCTCCACACCTCTTTCCATTACGTCATTCAAAGTTCCCTCAGATCAGCCGACCGTCTGACTGAACAGATCGCAAAGTGGGATGAAGTGGGGCAGGGTTTTCCTTATACTGACACAATATTGTCCCTTGCTGCGATCTGTCCAGGCCAGCTTTCTGATCTCAGTTAACTGTCAATGATTTGATGGAAAGGGGCAGGTGAAGAAAACTTTTACATCAAGGTACAGACACTACGAAGCATACTATGCATTATATAAAAGTAAAATGAACAATCCAACGTAAGTTTATTCTATAACATTGCTATCTGTTTGAAGCTCTACCATATTTTCCCCAACATTTCAAATATTTGGTGGCATTATAACAAAGAAAAACAGTCATGCTGTTTTATGAATATTGGTCACAAATTATTATCATTCTAATCAGAATTCTCACATTGTCCTTTGCACTAAACCTTGGAACTTGCCTGTTGAACGTATCTAAATTCACAGAATCTAAATTATTAACCCTTTGAGTGGCATAGGGGTGTGCAACGCATTGTAAAGCAATGCATTGCACACCAGTTTGGTACTCAAAAGGTTAAACTTTGGCCTATTAAGTACAAAAGCATTGATACCAAAACATTGGACATCTCTGTCTCTCCCAACCTTTTTTCGATGGAGACAAAGTGACCCAGAATAAAAGATCCGCTAAAAGCAGTGCATTGCTATAACAATCTCTATATGTATAAAATGCCAGTTGTATGTTTGTCCGATTCAGTCATGCGCAGTAGAGACTACCTGATGCAGTCATGCACAGTAGAGACTGCCCGATGCAGTCATGCTCAGTAGAGACTGCCCGATGCAGTCATGCGCAGTAGAGACTGCCCGATGCAGTCATGCACAGTAGAGACTGCCCGATGCAGTTATACGCAGTAGACACTGCCTAGACGCTTGGCCTGTGTGCACAGGCTTTTACACTAGTATTTATAATATTCAAACAAAGGAAAAAAAATGTTTAAAAGATAAAATTAAATATGAACCCAAACACCATTCTATTCAATAGTCTATAAAGTGAAGAAGATGATGCTTGACTTTTCCACATCCTGGTGCTGCAGAAAAACAGTGGGTAGGTTTTTCCTATTACATATAATAGCCAAACAGAAAAAAAAGAAAGCGAGGCAGCAAAAAAAGAGGTCTTTAAGTGTAGTATTTATTTTGCTTGCTTGTACTTTCACCAAACACAACTGTGGTTGGAATATTCACATACTTGGGAACTTTCAAAATGAGCTGACCCTGAATTTTTGAAAAATTATGTCATAAAGTTCTCCAGAACATAGATTCTAAGCAATACATCTCTGTTACTGTAACCCAGAGAAATTACTGCCTGGAATAACAGAGATATCACTGCCTGGAATAACATATATCACTGCTTGGAAACACACAAGACAAACAGAACTTCCCCCTCTGTCATTCTGAAGAAATTGCACCAATTTAGAAACTAAAGAAGAAGTTTATTTCTCTAGATTATCTTGTATAATCTTGTCTAGATCATTAGGTATGAATATTACTCAGAATATATTGGGGCTTGGAAATGGCCTCCACAGTTTGAAAGCAGACACAGTCCTGAACAGCCCAGTCCTGGGGGGAGATTCACTAAGCAGCGATAAAGTGGTGATAAAGTGGAGATGACTTCTACAGTTCCTATGTTATTCTATACAGCCAATGCACTCAGTTTTCCAAAGTTGAAGAAATCTTAGTGCATAGGCTCCATAGAATAACATAGGAATTGGAGAAGTGATAAGCTGGAGAAGTTATCTCTGCTTTATCACCTTTTCATCACAGCTTAGTGAATCTCCCCCCTGGTGTCTCAAGAGCACACTGGTCTCCACCTCCTCATAAAGCCGTTACACTCAACAAAAAACATCCTGCTCCTTGCGGATTCCTAATACATGAACAAGCTAAACAAGCAATCTTGAATCGATTCAAATGTATGCATTACAGTATATAGATATATATATATATATATTAGGATACCACACAATAATAACTCAACAAGTTTTGTGACTCTTTGTCACTTCATAAAGAGCTTTAGGATAACAATAAACAAACACCTTCCTCTGTTCCTTTCACTTTCACTGTTTGCCTACAGCTACATATTTTAATTTCTCTGTTGTCATGGCAGATGTACTCTTTCTGATATCTATGCATTTTGTGTAATTCCTGATTAGCAGATCTTGGGATCCATTCTATTACCAGTGCTAAAAAAACAGGTGTTGTGTTGTGTCAGGTTTTAGTATTCAATTACCAGAATTGTGAGAACAAAATCAGCGGTAATTATACATACCGCCAAATACTGTTCACATTCAAATTTTAACCCTTCCCCTTTAAAACTCGACTGACAGTGCTTTTCTTCACCATTTTAATTAGACAAATACTGTTCACATTCGAATTTTAACCCTTCACCTTTAAAATTCGACATAGATTGCTCACATGACCTTCTTTCTCCATTTTAAAGTGAATAATATTGCTCCCATTCAACATTGTTTACTCTCCGATTTTACTGAAAAATAGAGACTCTTTATGTGTCACAGTGTGCAACAATGTATAACTTGCATTGTGCAACAATGTATATATAACTTGCTGTGCTAAGTGTGAAAGTCCTCTCACTTCTACTATTTGATGGCTAAACTCATTTGATGTGTTAATGCTATAGTAAGAAGTGATACTAACCCCTCCTTTACTGTTGTGAGGAAGGTTACTGAATATGTGTGACCCAATTTACATAACAATAAGTGAAACTATTCTAAAAAGGAGACTTTATTCTTGACTTATGTGAATACACATGTATACTATGGTAGTGCATCCTTTTCAATACAGTATATTTTGAATTAAAAAAAAAATCTAGTGATTCAGGGTCAAACTAATTGCACCATAGGGAACACAAAAAATCTGTTTGACTGGGGAATGTAAACCTTTGAGTGCCAGATGGGTACGCAATGCATTGCAAAGGGTTAACTCCTAAAATGCTATCGAGGCCTGCAACAAATTGATGAGCAATGCAGTGAAAATATCACTGGCATTAAAGGGTTCAAATCAAAAAAGATTTAGGGAATCTCTATTTTTCCTTATTGATGTAGTTGGTTTGCCCCAGAATTGCCGTAGTTCTTAACCCCTTAAGGATGCCGCAGTTAAGGACCACTGAGCTTTTTTTTTTAGCGAATCCATTTCCACGCCACTCACGCACCCCTGAATTCCATGATGTGCCAGGACTGTCATGGGTCTTTAACGCACATTTTACCCATGACGGTCCTGGCACTCCATGGGTCATTAAGGGGTTAATATGTGAGTCCTTATAAGCCCTATTCAGAAAAAAAAAAAGGGAATTTCTGGTAGAACCCAACATCACCACAGAAAGCAATAAAATTCCCATTGGCTTCATTTTTTATTTTAACCCCTTGAATGCTAGAGACATCTCCGACGCATAACTTCACAATATGGTGGCTATCTCTCTAGTATTCGCTGCTTACATTCTGCATTTACATTTTTATTTGTCCCCTATTGAGCAGTGGGTATGCTCCAGAAATGCTCCTCTTTTTCGTTTCTGCGTAAGACACTTTAATACTGGAATAACTGCAGTGGCTCTAGAAAATCCTGCAATAAATCTTTACTGTAGACAAAAATCAATCTGTAGGCAGTGCTACCGCAGGAGAAAATACACAACAGACAAAATGTGAGGGCAAATAAGGAGGTGGGTCAAAGGGCAAGCCAAGCAGTAGATTTGAGAGTATGGATATGATGTATGAGGACATGGGGAGAAGGTAAGGGATTGAGAAAGAGACGCTAGGAAAGTGAGAGCAAGACAAAAAAAAGTGTGTTGAATTAAGGAAAAAGATGAGAGAGAGAAGATATCGAGAAAGACAAATGTAATAGGCAGAACCAGAAAGATAAGCTAGAATGGGGAGAGAGGGAATAGGAAGAAAAATCCCACACAGGTATATGTATCAATGTGTCATTCATAGTTGTTCCTTAACTCTTTGAGAATACCAAACAATTCACCAAGCGCTATACGAAATTTGTCAATGCAATTCTCCATGCACGATTCGCCACACGCCGTACACAATTCAACAAAAGCTATACTCCAAACGCAACCCGCCAAACACTACACTACAAACGATATACACAATTCATCAAATGTTATACCCCACATTCAACCACACACGCACACAAACACACTGATGGGGAGTTGTGTAATGCAGTGCTTTGCAATGGGTTGCACACCTTTTTGGACCTGAAAGGGCTAAGTCATTATTAAACGTACAGGCAACGCTGTACCAATATTGCTAGTGTATATGAGTGTGAAAGTTGAACTGGCACTGTTAGATCATTACATCTGTTATAGCCTTGTATGTCACAAGGGGGAAATTAAAACTCTTTTAACCCCTAGATTAGTCCTCATTAAGGCCACCAACAGGCCAGGATGTAAGGATTTCCCTGATTAAGCACAGTTGGACCAATCAGAATAAATGAGCCACTGATTGACTCACCTGTGCTTAATCAGGGAAATCCTTACATCCTGGCCTGTTGGTGGCCCTTGAGGACTGAACTTGGCCAGCTCTGCCCTAGATTACTGAAGATCTGTCTTGTATTTAAGGGGTTAAAATACATTTTAATCAATGGGAATTTTGGGAAATGTATTTTTACTCTATGACGCAATTGTTGTGCATCAAAGCTGAACATCTTTAGTTTATTGAATATGTCTCATAATGCCCTTAAATTAATAATTCAAGGTGATTTTATATACATATATGACAGCTCTTTCACGGAAATCAAAGAGATTCACAATAAGCTAAGATGCAAAAAAGTGTAACCCTTTGAGTCCCAGAGGGGTACGCAATGCATTGCAAAGCAATGCGTTGTGTACCCCTCTGCATACCTCCCAAGTGTCCCTCTTTAGGAGGGGCAGTCCCTCTTTGAGACCCAAATCTCTCTGTCCCTCTTTCTTACATTGGTGTCCCTCCTTTTAGGAGATCAGACTGTGTGGTGTGTATATACGTGTGTTACATTACTCCACAGCAATAAAACTCCCATTATTGTTTGTTTAAAGGGATAGTAATACTTCGTTTTAACTTTATTTTATTTTGTAGGCATTAAAAATAACATGAAGAACGATATAAGTCTTATCTCTCAAACCTTTATGGTCTAAGAGATATTCACAAGCAAAGTTTCCCCTCCCGCCCCTTTTAACTAGTGTAAGCCATCTCTTCTCAGATGAGGAATCCAGTCCATAGACTGGACAGATAACAGAAGGGGACTATCTTCTTCCTATGAGAACAATGAAAGCCCTGCCCCCCTTGACAAGTTTTTCAGGTTTTTCCCTTATCTTAATTGAAGATTGTCCCACTCTGCAGTCTACCTGGGCACCTCCCTTCTGATCTGGCTGAGCACTGTTACATCCGTAAAAGGGGTGGGAGGGGGATACTTTGTCATTGAATTACTCTTGAACTACAACTCTGACAGAATTGAAATAACACTCTCCAAAGTCCAAATTCTATGATGATTAATTAGAGCAGCTTTTATTATGAAACATTACTATCCCTTTAAATGTTAGCATCTGTGTAAATAAAACATTTTGGTCTTGCTCTAAATCATTTATTTAGTTATACAAAGTGGTGTCAGTAGGCCACAAAATAAAATAAAAATTCTCGTTAATGTCCTGCCCACCAGCCAATCCTCTTGAAACCTCACCCAGAACCTAAAACACAAGCAGGGCCGAATTTACATCTCAGGAGCCTGTAGGCACAGACATCTGAAGCGCCCCCCCCAAAAAAAAAAAAAAAGTAGAAATGGTGTTGTCCAAGAATTGTGTTGCTTGCAACATATGTATAGAGAAAGTTGCTAAATGTGCTAAAAATAAAGACAATTTTAATGATCTCCAGGTCTTTGTTAACACAAATTAAATATTAAAGCATAAGACTGGATGAATACGTTGTCTCCTGGCTCATTAGCCTCAATGCTATTTTTACAGCCTTGCATATACAGTTTTACCTAGCCTTATGTACATAATAACATGTATTCAAGCAATTAGGACCCTGAGCAGCTCCTGTGGTTTAATTTCATCTAATTTAGGGTGTGGACATAAGACGCAGAACATGGGCGTCTGGAGGGGGCAAACTGCCCTCCCCTACAATTAACCCCCTCCATATAAACAAAGGGGCTGGAGCTGCTATCCTGGGGGTCAGATTATGGCTTTGCCCCCCCTGGAAACATTTCTAAGGACACCCCTGAACAGAAGTCCGAGTGAAATAGGTGCTGGTCACTATTACATACATTTATTCTTTTTCTTGCATTTTTTTCTGGCTGCACTGACTGACTATTCATACGACGGCCTGGCCCCAGCTATCTCCCTCATTCTAGGTCTTGTTTTTTATTTAAATTGCTGAATTTATGCCTCTGCCCTCTTTGAATTAAAATTATATGCAAAAAGAGATAGAGCCGGCACTGGTATACATAAACAACTCCTAAATACAACATATCTCCCAACATTTCAAATGGCCAAAGAGGGACGCTTGTGTTTTAGGTGGTGTGTCTAGGTGCGTGGCTGATGGGCGGGGAATTTTTAGGTTACTTTGTCTACTATTGACACCTCTTTGTGTAACCGAATAAATGATTTAGAGCAAGACCAAAGTATTTTATTTACCCAGATTCAATTACAAACACATATACTGAAGATTAACTAAACATTTATGTGAATTTCATTGCTTTGGAGCAATGTGATAGACTAATATATACACCACTCACTCTGATGTCCTAAAAAGAGGGACAACAGGGTAAAAAAGAGGGAAAGGGGGATTTGGGTCTCAAAGAGGGACTGTCCCTCCTAAAGAGGGACATTTGGGAGGTATGATACAACCACTTAATAGTGTGGTGCACTCCAAGACCCAAGAAACATCAACTAATACAAAAACATGGAGGGAGGTTAAAGAGAGGCCACGCCTCCATGTAGTGGGTCTCTACAACTGAGGCACTCTGACTATATATATATATATATATATATATATATATATATACACACACACACACACACACACTATTTTTGTATGTTTATGGCTGGATGAACTATATTTGTCTGTACATGGGCCAATTTCCTTAGCATTTTTAGGCTCCTGCAGCATCCCTCTCTATTCACGTTTTTATATGTTTTTCATTTCAACCACTTATGTTTTTTTGCTTACCAATAAGATAATTTTGTATGTTTGTATACTCCGGTATAGTCAGAGTGCCTCATTTGTAGATACCCACTATATGGAGGCGTGGCCTCTACCTCCCCCTCCATGTTTTTGTATTGCTTGCTCTTTGAATTAAAAAAAACTTTTTATTTATTTTTTTTTGTGCCGTAGCCTGTGGAATACCGGTACCTTGTGACAGGAGAATCAGGGGAGGAGACAACCATCACCAACACAGTGGTTATCATTCTTCTCATGCGGACGGACGTGCACGTCATCACCGCCGGGTGAGTAAGAGTCTGACTGAGGAGGCTCCAAGCAGCTCATCACTCACAGGCACAGCTCTAGAATGGCGTCTCATGGTCTGTCACTCAAGGGGAATGCGGGTCAACGTTACTTGCCCCATGCTCATCATGTGAGCCTTAGTGAGTGACGGTGAGGCGCCTGTCAATCAACATACATCTCTTAAGGCTTAAGAGTGCTGGCTGACTGGCTGATGCATCATATAAGGTTAAAAATAAAAAACGATCCCAGTGACAGGAACCCCTCTGTAGGGTGCGCCTGTAGGCAGATGCCTACTCTGCCTTATTACAAATCCGGCCCTGAACACAAGTGTCCCTCTTTGGCCATTTGAAATGTTGGGAGGTATGCCTTTTGCACGCAAATGGTTAAACCCACCTGAGACTATATGCAAAACCTCAGTAAGAATGAGAGCGATATAATAGTTTTGAGAAAGAAAGACAGAAGCGTTGCACATAAAAAGGCAATTCACCCCTTAGTAACTGCTGACCATAATTCTTTTGTTATTACTGTGAAAATGAGAATGTTAGCTTCAGACATTATTTTCTGTATTTTTCACTATTCAAAGCAATTGCACAGCTCAGCAGTTTCACAGAAAAATGTAACTCTTTAGGGAACAGTAAGAACAGCAATGCGTTGCACGCCTCCTCTGACTCTTAAAAGAGAATTAACGTCTGAATACTAACCCTTTACATACCTTGCCATGGCCATAAACGCCAATGAATTCTGTCTTTGAGCATTTATTCAAGAGGTAACATATTCAATCTGTCCTGGATGTCACATTCACGGGGGCGGACATGACAGTTCCTTGTCCTTTTTTCAACCTGAAATAGGCTGAGTGCATGTGCCTTTCAGGACAAGACGCGTGTGCAGTGCAAAATTAAAATTGATAGGAACCATTAGGATTTGATGTCCATAGTAAAATAAGTGTGTGAGGGGGTTATTATTATTATTATTACGAGGTATTAGTTCTACTTTCAAGGGTTAAAGGGGAACAACCACCCCACACAATCTTTATCTTCACTAAGTCCCCATCTGGTGACTAGCTGCTTAGTAGAGCTAGTCGCCAGAATAATTACCTTATTTAATAGATTTCTCCTCTCTTCCATGGGTGACAGGCAGGACGGAGCGCGGACATCTTGCCATTGTGATGTCTACGCGCATCTGCGCTGTCAGTCCCAGCCGGGTCTAGTAGGAGTTGCTAGGAGCCATTTGGCTGACAACGCGGGCGCGCAGACGTCACAATGGCAAGATGTCCGCTCTCCGTCCTGCCTGTCACCCATGGAAGAGAGGAGAAATCTATTAAATGAGGTAATTATTCTGGCGACTAGCTCTACTAAGCAGCTAGAAAGATTGTGTGGGGTGGTAGTTCCCCTTTAAAGAACATTGTCAAAGAATATTTAACCCTCTGCATGCCAGAGGGGTACTCAACTCAATGCGTTGCGTACCCCTCTGGCACGCAAAGGGTTAAATAATACAGCTTATATAAATGTTGGTGTTGTTATCAAAACTGGATTAGGGATTCCCAATTATAAATAACTACTAGAACTCTGCTAGTCTATGCAATTTGCATTTTCTCCTTGGCCAAAAGATAAGGGAATATAATTTAATTAGATGCTCTTGTATATTTATGTAGGATTCCAACCTGACTGCACTAATTTCCCATCGCATTGAAAAGAGGAAATAGGTTGGCTGATACAGTGTTCCCTTGGGTTTGCATTAACTCAGGCCGGCCAGACTATTATGTTATTGTAGTAGGCACAAGTGAAGTATGCAGTTCATAGTCACTGGTCTTGCCTAATCAACTGATTGGGTATGGCTATGCAATAGTCTCAAGAGACAAGTGTTTTACATACAGCAAATCAAAGCAGCAGCCAATTCCACAGCATCTCCAAACTCCACACTCATGAGTTCTGTGCGTATCCCTAACAAACGGACATAGACAAGATTTAGCTTACCCTTCTCTTGTTGCAGTCATCTTTTAGTATTGTATTGCACTTATATAGAAAAAAAGATCAGGAAAGCTAATCCCCAGAACATTCATCTGGTCACGCTCTTCTTGATCCTTCTCTAGGGACAATGTGGAGAGCAAACAATACATCAAATAAAGAGGATAGGTAAACATTGATGTCCGGTAGGGTTGCAATACATTTTGTACATGGTGCATAATTATTTGTGTGGCTGTAGTTATATGTCTGTCTATGTTTTGGGTAAAATACATCAGGCTGTTACACACAGACATGTATTACGGCCGAACACCGAAACAAGTGACATCAGATGCCACATGAAGATACATGAAAAAGACACCACACAGGGCAGGATCCAATGAGAGATCAGAAGGATGCATCTGGACTTCCACCTGATACTAACACTACCAGACTTTTGACATCCTATTTGAGCATGTTAATTTACACTGTGTTTTAAAGATAACATGCTTATAATACTTCATAATTGTTGTCTTTTATTCTTTTTATGTAAAATCTTATGATGAATAACAAATATTGAGGAGACTGATATTTGACAATGTATTCTTCTGGAGGCATTGGGGTGAATGTACAAATACGTGCCTCCCAATTGTCCCTCTTTAGGAGGGACAGTCCCTCTTTCAGACCCAAATCCCTCTGTCCCTTTTTTCAGGAGATCAGAATGAGTAGTGTTTATTACATGCTCCACAACAATAAAACTCACATAAATGTGTAGTTAATCTTTAATATATGTGTTTATAAAGTAATCTGTGTAAATGAAATACTTTGGTCTTGCTCTAAATAATTTATTCGGTTACACAAAGAGGAGCCGGTAGATCATGAAATAGCCTAAAAATTCTCGGTAATGCCCCGCCCACCAGCCACACCCCCATAACCACCACCTAAAACACAAGTGTCCCTCTTTGGCCATTTGAAATGTTGGGAGGTATGCAAATATGCAAGTTCTTGCCGTTTCCATTATCTATGGAGCCAATGCACTAAGATTTCTCTAAGTTTGGAGATCTTAGTGTATAGGCTCTATAGAATAACATAGGAACTGGAGAAGTGATATCACTGGAGAAGTTATCTCCTTTTTATCACCTCTTTATCATGCCTTAGTGCATAACCTCTCATAACCTAGTGCACAACCTTTGGATACCTCGCCGATATGCAAAAGTTTAACCCTTTGGGTGCCAGAGGGGTACACAAAACATTGCTTTCAATGTGTTGTGTTCTCCTCTGGCACGTAAAGGGTTAAAGAGCCATAGAAAAAAGGAATTTCTCAAATGTCCATACACTGTCCCATTGCCCTCAGCTTGGAACAAGAGGGTTTAGAGTAGAATTTATGGAGAATGTAGCTTAGTAACTTGACATTAGGCCAGCATAAGGTTAGAACATCTGTTATATCACATGATTTAGCACAGAATTGTAATTGTATATTCATACCTTTTGTGTCTGACAAATTCTATTTTATTATTTTTTATATATACTTAGAAAGTGTTTCATAACAGGAAGAATTCATTGAGATTTCTCTTGTTTCAATGTATGTCCTAGAGACCTTTTTTAGTACAAAATTACATATTTACCCAAACAGAGAAAAAAAAAATATATATATAAAATACAATTAACTTTAATTTTTAATCCTAGTTACATGTTGTAACGGATCTTATCCGTTACTTGGGCCCTTGTCTGGACCTCGAACGTTTTACCTAAAGACTATGGCCCCTTGGCCTCCTTTGACCTCAGATGGGGGGTTTACTATCTTTATGTTAAAAGATTTATGTTTTATGTATTGTCAAATATTGTATGTGTTTATTTGTACTTGTCCCTAGGATGTGTATTGTAGCCACTCCAGCCATTTGACTCAAGACCCCCTGCTGTGTGTGTTAATCCATTCACGCCCCTCAAGTCTTTGTTCAATCAAACCCTTTTGTATCTGAAATGTAATCATGTCTGAGTTATTGTATCTGTTAAGACCATCTGCTTTTGGCCTTTTGTGTGATGTGTTATGATTTAATCATGTTCCCTATTGTATCAGGTTTCCCCATGTGATCCAATGTACTGTACTGTATATAAATATCTGTGGTTTGTGACAATAAAGAGAGTTATGTTTTGGAGTGAACAAGGAGTCCTGGAGTCTTGTATTGCTTATGGTCTAAAGTGTCCACTCTGATACCCATCTGTGCCATGTATCCTGAATCGTCGACCGCCTGCTACCAGCTTCCTGCGTCCCAACTTCATATGCTGTCAGGCGGCGAAGTGGACTCTTCCCTGCTTCCCTGCTTCCAGCGATCCTGCGGCTGTTTCCAGTGACTGTCCATACTTCAACTGGTGCATCCGACGGCGCTTATCTGGCGTTGAGAAGTAGAGACCCAGGAACGACGGCAGAAGGCGACGCAGTCCCTTCTCAGCTTCCGTTACACATGCTATTTTTAACTAAAAGAAGCAGTTATTTTTAGAGTGCAAGAAGATCTGATTTTTTTCAGGTGGGCAATTCCAGGCTTTCAAAGCTTTGAAGGAGAAGGCAAATAGAGTGGCTTCTTTCTTGTAGAGTGAAAAACTCAGTAAGTCATTAGCAGTGGAGCAGTGTTAGTATGTAAAGCTGGTGTGAGCAACTGAGCATACAGCTCATGTAGTGTGGTAGCTTTCTAGTCAAGTGGTTATTGTGAGGCTCCAAAATATGTGGGAATGTGTGCTGCATGAAACCACTCTCAGGGCAGAACGTGACTGTTCTGAGGATAAGCAAGCAGCCCTAATATAGTATTTAACAGAAGGAACACACCCCATGGAATAAGCAGAGGGGTTGGATACCAGTAGTAGTAGACTAGATAGCCCCGCCAGATATATATATATATATATATATATATATATATATATATATATATATATATATATATATACATATATACATATAAATTGGTACTTGTACTCTCAGAGGGAGGAGAGAGTCCAAGTAATGAGACAGACCAATGTGGGGCCAGAGTACAGGAACGATGATCAGAATACAAGTGGAGGTCAAGGCAGGCAGCACAGGAGCGGTGGTCTGTAGACAAGCTGAGGTCAGGGCAGGCAGCACAGGAGCAGTGGTCCTTAGACAAGCTGAAGTCAGGGCAGGCAGCACAGGAGCGGTGGTCCTTAGACAAGCTGAAGTCAGGGCAGGCAGCACAGGAGCGGTGGTCCTTAGACAAGCTGAAGTCAGGGCAGGCAGCACAGGAGCGGTGGTCCGTAGACAAGCTGAGGTCAGGGAAGGCAGCACAGGAGCGGTGGTCCTTAGACAACCTGAGGTCAGGGCAGGCAGCACGGGAGCGGTGGTCCGTAGACAAGCTGAGGTCAGGGCAGGCAGCACAAGAGCGGAGGTCCTTAGACAACCTGAGGTCAGGGCAGGAAGCACGGGAGTGGTGGTCCTTAGACAAGCTGAAGTCAGGGCAGGCAGCACAGGAGCGGTGGTCCTTAGACAAGCTGAGGTCAGGGCAGGCAGCACAGGAGCGGTGGTCCTTAGACAAGCTGAAGTCAGGGCAGGCAGCACAGGATCGGTGGTCCGTAGGCAAGCTGAGGTCAGGGCAGGCAGCACAGGAGCAGTGGTCAGTAGGCAGGCAGCACAGGAGCAGTGGTCAGTAGGCAGGCAAATGGTCAGCAACAAGTAAGGCAGGGGTAGTACTGTGAACGGCAAGGCTACAGATGCTGGAGCATAGAGAGAACAACAGGACTGATCCCACGGAGCTCAATACTACACTGAGCACCGATCATTGGCAAGTGCCTCCTTTAACCCCATCCCGACAATGGACGTACATGTATGTCCCGCAAAATCTGTCACTTAGTGACAGAGGACGTACATGTACGTCCAGGAAGTCGTTGAAGGTAATGGGGGAAAAAAGTTCGGCGGACGTTAAGTGCTGGCCGTGTCCACACTTGGCCGGTCACTAAGGGGTTAAGAGGACAAAACACGTGACATCACGACGTGATGATGCGACGCCTCCGACGCGGTTTCCTGGCAACAACAAGCCAGCCTGGCCAAGAGGAAAGGCCGCGGTGATGAGCGCTACACTGCAGGCCGGAGGTAGGGACAAATGCCGACAGTTATAAACAAGGCTGTAAAGGCGAAGGGCACGTCCAGATTCCAGTGTTAGACAATTTAGTTACTTAAACCTTTGGGTTCCAGAAAGGCAATGCATTTGTGCATCCCACTGGCACTCAAAGGATTAAACAGATCACAGTGATGGGCAGTGTAATTTAGTAGTTTCAAGTTCACCACAATGGATTTTTTGGGCAGAAACATACACTGTATCCCTATAGTCTAAGACTGGCATTAAAGGGATAGTAATGTTTCACAAAAAAAAAGGCAACTTGAAATGAATCTTCATAGTATGTGGGCCATGGAGAGTGTTATTTCAGTACTGTCCGAGTTGTTGTTCAAGAGTAATTGAATGCTAACTTATCGCCCTCCCACCCCTTTTAGTAATATAACACTGCTCGCCTCAGAGCAGCAAGACTGTCTGGATAGATTTCAGAGAGGGACAATCTTCAGTGAGCATAAGGAAAAACCTGTCAAGCGGGTAGGGTTTTTCTTATGCTCACAGTAAGAAGATCTTCCCTTGCTGTGACCTGCCCAGTCAACAGACCAGATTCCACATACGAGGGGAGGTGCTTACACTAAGTAAAAGGGGAGGGAGGGGGATACTTCATCATTCAATTACTCTTGAACTACAACTCTGACAGTACTGAAATAGCACTCTTCATGGCCCTAATACGATGGGGATATGGCTAAGTCGGGGTCGGAGGACCAGACTGGGAAGTAGCAAAAGTGGGCAGAGTGTTATTAAAAACTCCCTACATCCGGAGAATCAGCCTCTGCCCCAGACAGCAGGTAATCAGCAGAGAAAACTGGATTCTCCAGGAGTTCCAGGCTATGGGAATTAGTCCAGTACTTCTAAGTACAACAGCCTCAGTCTCTCTGTCAGAGACTGATCTGGCTCTCTGTCTCTCTCTCTCTCTCCATCTCTCTGTCTCTGACTGTCTCTCTCTCTACATCGGTATCTCTCTGTCTGAGGCTGATGTGATAAGCTTTGTTCACACAATCTCTCTCTCTCCCCTCACCCTCTGTCTCACTCTCTCAATTTCTCTCTAGAATTCTGACATTGTACCTTTGAGCCCAGATCTCTATAACAGGGACAGTGAGGACATACAGAGAAAACAAAACTGTAAGTATTATGTTAGCTCCAAAAAATGCTGCCTATCTGTTGCAGTCATTGAACCAAAACTGAAAGCAAGTTAACAAACAAGAGAGCTGGTATTTGCATATATCTTCCACAGTACTCTGCCTGTTAGGAATTGCTCTGCATAATTCAGCTCAGTTTTGGCCTTGTTAGTTTAATGACCTTCGAAAGCGTATAGATTTGAAAGCAACATTTGATGGCAAGCTGTTTAAAGTGTCACCTCTTTCTTTCCTAACTCACTATTGCTATAAAGATGATGACACATGAATGAGAAGATATAGGGATTGATAGTTTGATAGAAAGGCCGACAAATTGCGAGACACAGAAAATTATTAATTTAATGTTGTGCTATTTTATAGATGGATAGACAGACATACATAGATAGATAGGTAGATAGATAGATAGATAGATAGATAGATAGATAGATATAGACAGACAGATAGATAGACAATTAATAAAGATAGAAAGATTACAAATATCTGATTCTATAGGCCACAAGTGTCACAATACTAGCAGTCCGTGTGGCTGCTGTAAGAAATTAACCCTTTGAGTGCCAGAGGGATACACAGTGCATTCCTTTGCAATGTGTTGTGTGTCCAACTGGCATTCATAGGGTTAAGAAATTGTACAGCAAATCAAGTGCACCATAGGGAAGAAATACAAACTCCCCAAATTCCCACTGACTTCTGGACATGTCTCTAATGTAATGGTAGGCCAGGTGAGGCTCTTCAGCAGCTGCCAGACTACAATTCCCATCATTCCCTGACATAGGGTGACCACGTATCCCGGATTGCCCAGGACAGTCCCGGATTTTAAGTGTGTGTCCCTTGTCCCGGGCAGCACCCTTCTGGTATAATACAAAGTCCCAGAATGAAGACTCCAGAGCAGCACTACAATAGGCTGACCAGACCTCACCTTTAACCGGGGACGCATAGGAGAAATACATACTGCAGGAATGCATTGATTTCAGTGAAGTACTGCAAAATGGCTATTTCCTATGTGTCCCCGGCTAAAGGTGAGATCTGGTCAGCCTACACTACAAGTAGAACTGCCCATTGTCTACTGTGACAGGAAGTGATGCCTCTCCTGGGCTACAAGTAAATGGCTTCTACACAGAGCTCTACATACAAGAGAGCTGAGCCTTGATCCTGACATCAGTCAGGAGCTGCAGTGCATTTTGTGTTGTAGTATAATGCTAGTTTATGGCTTTGAGCTTGTTGTACATTTTTTCGTAGCCCACCACAGGCATTGCTTTCTGTCACAGCAGTCAGTGAGCAGTTCTCCCTCTAGTGTTTAGAACTCTGTGGTACACTCTTCTCTCTGCAGTGTCCCTGAATAGTAGAATTGAAATGTGGTCACCCTACCCTGACAACTGTTGGCTGTCAGGGAATGATGGGAATTGTAGTCTGGCAGCAGCTGCCCATCCCAGATTTGTCATATTGTACAATATTCATACCTGGGAACTTTGCTGCTGGGAAGTATAATTGCCAAAAATTGCAGCAAAAAAGGGTGGGGTTTACCCACAAGTGGGGGCAGGGCTTTCCAGGGCATCACACACAGGTGGGCAGGAAGTGGGAGGAACTGGGTGGGGAAGGAAGAAAAGTGGGAGGAGCTGGGTGGGAAGGAGCAGAAGTAGGCAGAGTTTTAAAGAAAACTCCCCACTGCCTCTGCCCCAGAGACCCGGTAATGCACTCTCAAAACCGGTGTCTCCGGGGCAAATCCAGAGAGTTCCCAGGTGTGAGAATATTGCATTGGAGAGCTCTCTCACACTCAAGGGGTTAAAAACCTAATTTACCTTAATTGTAATTTTTATTTGCCCTCCCATGATGCAGTTAGTGTGAACCAGAATTGCTCCAGTTCACCATTGTACTTCAGCCTCACTGTTTTGGAACAAAATACACCAAAATGTGTCTGTCAGTGAGTCACATGAACACACAATTTGTGTCACATGGTACAGAAACACAGACTTTTCCTCACACCCAACCAGATGTTTCCATAACATTTAAAATTGCATCAAATAAACTTATAACTCCTTGAATACTAAAGTGGTGTTCAATGAATTACATGTGATAGAGTCCCCTCCAGTAAACCTGCTTTTATATATATATCTATATAGATATATATACCGTAAAATCTCAGGTATAATACGCACAATTTTACCCCTCTTCACCTTATGTGAAGTGGGGGGTGCGTATTATACCCGAGAGGTTTTTTCAGACTTAAAAAAAAAAAAAAGTTAGCGCTTCCTGCTGCCTCTCTCTCCCTGCGCGATCCGGTGATAAAGTAAGACTTACTTTATGAGGCTGTACTTCAATATTGTTATGGTGTACCGGTATCTGAAAAACGATCCCTCTCTCCCATCTTCCCTGCGGGCGGCACGCTTGCATCTGCCGCCCGCTTCCTTCAATTGGCTTTCAGGACCTTGACATCCTCACAGGGCAATACCATAGGAGGAAGGTCCTGAAAACCGATTGAAGGAAGCGGGCGGCAGATGCAATCGCACAGGGAGAGAGAGGGAGTTAGTAAGGGGAAAACAAGGAGGCGTATTATACATAGGCACTCTTGTATATATATATATATAATAATTCCTTGATGTGCACTCTCTTATTTGTAACCATATGCCTGGGTGCCACTTGTATTAGTAATCTTGTATCCAGATACAGCAAATAAAGAAAGCACTCGCAGGACTTGTTGTGGTGAAGAAGAAGTTTGCTGTTTATTCCATCAACGTTTGGGCCCTACTTTGGGCATTTGTAAGCATCTTGACAAAGGCCCAAAGTAGGCCCGAAACATTGATGGAATAAACAACATACGTCTTCTTCACCACAGCAAGTCCTGCAAGTGCTTTCTTTATTTGCTATATTTATATTTCAAACAAACCTGGTACAAAACAGCTGTACCACAGCACAGGTTGCTTAAGTCTGCCCCCTCCACCACACACACACGCACACACGTGACCTGTGACGCGTACCGGCACACTGCACTGGGGACTGAGGTCTTGGAGCGGTCAATTTCACTCCCCGTTTTTACTTACAGCTCTCCCGGAGGAGCAATGTAAGTAAAATGTATGTGACGTGCTATGACCGTCACTGGTCCTTAACGCAAAAACCGCATGACGGTCATAGCACGGCATGCAGGCGTTAAGGAGATCCTATAAACATGCTCTGTCAGGGGAGGAGGAGGGGCTTGAGGATGGGTCTGTGCTCTCCTACCTCCTTTTTTCTTCCTCAAATAAATATAATATAAATTGACACCTGCAATACGGGCATACAATCTTTTGTCTCCTTGGTATACGAAGGGATACACATTCCCACTGACTTAAATGGATAACAAGCAATGCATTGGAGTCCTTTCTATAGCATTCAATGTGTTTAAAGTCCCATTGTAATTAATGTAAATGAAGGAACTATATGTATATATTTATCCCCTACAGTTTAGCTGGTTTGATCCAGAACTGATGCACTGTGCCTTTATACATACGCCCAATAGGAGACGTGTGTATAGGAAGGGACTAGACTATAAACAGATTTATATAAAAAAGCGACTTGAGTTTCTGTAAAAATAAACTTATCCCTAAAAAGAGACTTATGTATAAAGTATGTATAAAAAGAGACTTATTTATAAAAAGTGAATAGTGTATATATAAAAAGAGGCTAACGTATAAAAAGTCACTACAGAATGAATAAAAAGAGAGATGTATAACAATAAACTTGAGTATGTTTAACCATTTAACGACCCTTGACAGTCATAGTACATCATGTGTAGATCTGAGTTAATGACCCATGACGTACTATGACCGTCATGGAATTCTGGACTCCCCCGCGGCTGCACTCCATTCGGGGAGTCCGAAATTAAAAAAAAAGCTCCGTGGTCCTTTAGTGACCGCCGCGTGCCTGCGCGGTCGGTTGTTATGGGGCTAAAAAGAGAGTAGAGTATAAAAACAGACCTATGTATAAAAAGTGAATGTAGTATGTATAAAAAGAGACTGATGTATAAAAAGAGTCAACACTATGGTCCTATGTTCAAAGGGATAACGACAAAAAAAGTCGTATGAAAGACAAAAATAAGTAATTGTATGTATGAACGACATATTTTCTATAGAGTATACGACAAAAAACTAGTAATGTCTGTTGTGTTAGACACAACTCCAGAATTGGCGGGCAAAGGGGCGGGGCAAGGGCGGGACTAAACTTTTCTCCAGTGTCGTATAGAGGAAAAGAAAATTTGCCGTAACTAACGACAAAAAAATGTCTTACAAAAGACAAAATTTGTACGTTAAGAAAAAGTGGAGGGAATGAGAATTTTTGTCTTTAGTCAAGACATTTTTTGTCGTTACATACGACAATTTCAGTCAGGACAAATGACATATTTCCAATCACAACCGACACTCTCTGAAAATATTAATGATCCCAACGACACTTTACTTTGAAAAGTCGTTTCAAATGACAAAAGCTATTTTGCTACTTCTTTGAACATATGGCCCTATATATTAGAAGAGACTTGTGTATAAAAAGTGACTAGAGTACGTATAAGAAGAGAGCAATGTATAAAAGACACTATGGTATGGATAAAAAGAGACTAGAGTATGTTAGAGACCCGAGTATGTATAAAAAGAGCCAGTATAAAAATATATACAGTATATACCAGTTGCACAGCCTGTTACACGGGCCACAGTGCCACTGCCACCCTGTCACGGGGCAGTCACGCGCAGTAGAGACTGCCTGCGCCACGGCTGATACAGAGCTGTACGCTCCTTCGGAGCTCCCAGCTCTGTATCAGCCGCGGCACGGGCAGTCTCTACTGCGCATGACTGCAGCACACGCAGCAGTGTCTACTGCTCATGTCGCGGCGTTACACACGATTTAGCGAATTATTATATAGGATATTATCTTCTGGAGCACTAGGACCATGCACTACTTTGGCCAAACTCAGCACTTGTAATCTCAGCGCTTGACACCCTCTTACCCTGTTTTCTGTCTCCTTTTACCCATTTAGACTGTAAGCTCCTTGTAGCAGGGACCTCTCACCTATTGTGTCTATGAATGTGACACTTATTTTATCCCCTGTTATTTATTGTAACATATGTCTATTGTAAGGTGCTGTGTACACTGTGTGGCGCCATATAAATAAAGATATACATACATACATATATAAAAAAAAATAGGTCTAAAAAGAGACTTGAGTATGTCCAAAAAGAGAATTATGTATAAAAAGAGACTATAGTATGTATGAAAAGAGGCATGTATAAAAAACAGATTAGATTATGTATAAATAGTGACTAAATATATATAAGAAAGATATGTATGAAAAGTGATTTGAGTATGTCTAAAAAGAGCATTAGTATAAAAGAGACTAGAATATGTATACACAGAGACTTAGTAGAAGAAGAGACTAGAGTATATATAAAAATGTCATTATAAAAAGTGACTAGATTATGTATAAAAAAGAGTTATGTATAAAAATGAGATGGGGCTATGTATAAAAAGAGACTAGAATATGTATAAAAAAGAGTTATGTATAAAAATGAGATGGGGCTATGTATAAAAAGAGACTAGAATATGTATAAAAGAGACTTAGTAGAAAAAGAGACTTGAGTATATATAAAAGGAGTCATGATAAAAAGTGTCTAGGGTATATATCAAAAAGAGTTATGTGTAAAAAAGAAACCGGAGTATGTATAAAAATAGACTAAAATATGTATAAAAAGAGATTATGTTAGAAAGAGACTACAGTATGTATATAAACAAAAGAATTATGTATAGAAGTTTGGTACAAAAAGTGGCTAAAGTATGCATAAAAAGAGACTGGAGTAGGTATAAAGAGAGACTAGAGTATATGTATGTAAGGCTGGGCCTCTGTTTGTGGGAGGAGCTGGAGGACTATTTAAGCCTTCAGTCTGTCCCACAGGGCCTCTGCTCCGGTAGGTCACTCCCCACCTCATTTTCTTTCCCCACCCACACACAGTTTTCTATTTTATTACAAGGTGAACCCTCATTTCAGGTTTACCTTCATCCTGTACTCTCCGCCTTCTCATAGCAGAGGTATTGGCATAAGGTTACAAATTCAGATATTACATTCACTATCACCGTAAGGTCCGACCATAAATATATAAAAAGAGACTAGAGAATGTATGAAAAGAGACATGAATGAAAAACAGACTAGAGCAGTGGTTCTCAATCTTTTTTTGTTCGGGACACCCCTAACACATAATGTAGAACATTTGGGGCACACCTAACATATTTAATGTACTTTATCAAGGGCATAATGAAGGGTGCAATACATAAACACACAGTTATTATTAGGTTTTATAATCATAGTAACAAAACTAAACATATTGTCCAAAACAATTTCTGTAAATCTTTATTTAAAAGTCCATTTTTGTCGGTCTTCATGGAAAACATGAGGCACCCTAAGATGATGTCTGTGGCACACCAAAGTGCCACAGCACCCTGGTTGAGAATCACTGGACTAGAGTATGTCTAAAAAGTGACTGAAGTATGTATAAGACAGATACGTACGGAAAGCGATTAGAGGACGTTTAAATGAGCCTTAAATGAGACTAGAATATGTATAAAAAGAGACTTAGTAGAGACTTGAGTATATATAAAAAAAGTTATTATAAAAAGTGACTAGGGTATGTATAAAAAAGAGACATGTATGAAAAGAGACAATAATATGTATAAAATAAGAATTATGTATAAAAAGAGGCTTGGTACAAAAAGTGACTAAAATATGTATAAAAAGAGATTATAGTATGTATAAAGACTAGCGTATACAAAGATACATATATAGAGAGTATATGTAAAAAAGATGCATAAAAATAGGTTAGAGTATGTAGAAAAAGAGACAGTATAAAAATAGACTAGAGTACGTATAATTAGAAACAATTATAAAAATAGACTTAAATAGAGACTTAATTATAAACTGGTGCTGGCACATGTAGTAAAAGAGACTATACCATGGGTACAAAGTCTAATTCTCATTGATCTAAATAAGGATTTTAACCCTAGAAGGATAGCTAGTTCATTGCAAAGCAATGTGCTGAGACCGCTCTAGCATTCACCGAGTTAAAATCCCTATTTAAATGAATAGTAAATTTGGGGAGGTTTACTTTTCCCCTGTGGTGTAGCTTATCTGCCTCAGAATTGCTCCAATCCACATTTATACATTAGGCCTATAGTCCAAAATATACTTTTATCACGGTGCCCGTGAATCCACTTGCTGAGCAACATTGCTACTTCCAGGTTTACCATTGCCTCATTCTTATTGGCTCTGGGATTGTGGCTTCTCCCAGGGTTTGCCTTTATATACTCCCTCCTGTCATCCTGACAGTGCCCTTTTGTGGTGTATCCGTGCCTTGTGTTTATGACTGCTTGTTCCTGTTCCTTGCCTGACTACGCTCTGATTCCTGACTCTCCTGTGATCTGATTCCGTTGCTGACTTTGGACCAGCTGACTAACTCCGTGTGTACCGACCTGGCTTGGCTGAGTATCCGATTCCGTTACTGACTAGGACTGGCTGACTAACTCCGTGTGTACCAACTTGGCTGGGCTAAGTGTCTGATTTCATTACTATCTAGGACTGGCTGACTACTCCGTGTGTACTGACCTGGCTGGGCTAAGTGTCTGATTTCATTACTATCTAGGATTGGCTGACTACTCCGTGTGTGCCGACCTGGTTGAGTAATTGGTTCCATTTCTGACAGGACTGGCCGACTACCTCCGTGTGTACCGATTAGGGCAACGCTGGCTTCTGATCTGTTAGGGTACGCACACTCTCTCATTCCATCTACTCCCACTCGCTATACTGCATAGTGCCTGTCAGGCCTATCTACCCCAGTAGTCTCCAGGGGCTTGTGGGAGTCTGGTCACTCGCCAGTGTCTGTGTTGCCTCCGGTAACCCTAGCGTACTAGGGTCAAGTCACTGACAAACTCCTGCCCGTGTTGCCATTGTTAACCCTAGTGTACTAGGGTCAGATTACTGCCAGTGTCTGGTCTATGTTGCCTCCATTAACCATAGCGTTCTAGGGTCAGACCACTGCCAGAGTCCTGTCTGTGTTGCCTCCTTTAACCCTAATGTTCTAGGGTCAGACCAATGCCAGAGTCCTGTCCGTGTTGCTTCTGTTAACCCTAGGGTACTAGGGTCAAGTCACTGCCATAGTCCTGTCTGTGTTGTCTCCTTTAACCCTAGCGTTCTAGTGTCAGACCACTGCCAGAGTCCTGTCCGTGTTGCCTCTGTTAACCCTAGTGTACTAGAGTCAGTTCATTGTCAGTGTCCTGTCTGTGTTGCCTCCGTTAACCCTAGCGTTCTAGGGTCAGTCCACTGCCAGAGTCCTGTCTATGTTGCCTCCATTAACCCTAGAGTTCTAGGGTCAGGTCTCTGCCTGAGTACTGCCTGTGGTGCATCCGCTATCCCTATCCTGCTAGGGAACTGCCCTGCAGTTACCCATCGCCTTGTGTCACCTAGTGGCGGTGTGGCGCTGTTGTGGTTATACTTGTCCCTGAACCTGTCCACGGATCAAGCCTACAAAGTCCTATTATATGTATTGCTACTGTGATATTGTTCATCCTGACCTGAGTCTGATCTGGAAAGTACTTGGTACGGACCTCATCTGGACCTGAGTAGGATGATTGTTCTATTTATTTTCAATAAAGCTTTTTAACCGTACCTAGCTGTCTGAGTGTTCTTACGAAACCGTGACAACTTTATGTTCTATTAGTGAATACAGGAAGGATATAACATCCTTATTTTGTGCTTAAAGTTTAATGACAGAAAAAGCAAAGCTGTATTGATTTTACACTGTCCCTGTGTGTAATGCATGGTTCGTATTATAGACATAATATTGTTTGCATTGGATCTAGTGTCGCCTCTAGTTACTACTTTGTCATCTTTTAAGTGATTTTGTTAAAATGCCATCTCTGTGGAATCTGATTTCCGCTCTTGCCAAAACCCCCAGCATTTCCTTGCTTGTTAATTTCATTGATTGTGCTTTTATAGAGGAGCTATTGCTCTTAATTCTTGTTTTTCATTCATATCAAAGCCAGCAACATGTTGCTTCATGATAGGCTTAATTTAAACATGAGACTCTTTTTTCCTTATAAAAAATAATTTCAGGTAAATTCATGTGCTGAAATGTGCACTGTAGGAAGAGGCATGGATACAAACAGAAAAAAAGAAAAACAGCGCAACAGGGATAGAAGAGTAGTAAGTGTGGGTTAAAAGGTATAGACAAAAATGGTAATAAATCAATGTTTTATTGATAGTGGTAAAGATTAAAAGAATAAAATTAATAAGAATAACAACAAATAGAGACAGAAAATAAAAGACTATCCTATATAATAATTCGCTAATTCGTGTGTAACGCACGACATACGCAGTAGACACTGCTGCGCGTGCTGCAGTCATGCGCAGTAGAGACTGCCCGTGCCGCGGCTGATACAGAGCTGGGCGCTCCGAAGGAGTGTCCAGCTCTGTATCAGCCTCGGCGCGGGCAGTCTCGCGCGTGACTGCCCCGCGACCGGGTGACAGTGGCACTGTGGCCCGTGTAACGGGCTGTTCAACTAGTATTCAATATATGGTATACCATATGACTAGAGGTCATAGGTAATATAAACCAGGAAGTGGATTGTAAAAGGATAAAATGACATCAACTATATGGGTCTATTTTTCTTTTTTACATATACTGGCTCGAGAGGACTCCGAGCAATTGATGGCAGCACAAGGGAAATTGCAAATATTTTTGTCCATGAACTAATGGCATCATTCATAATCCATCTACTAATCTTCATCCCGACTGTATTCATACCACCATCATTATCTCTCCATCCCCATCTATCACTAACTTTTTTGATTGGAACTGGATTGTTCTCACAGACTGGACTTATAATCAGGTTCTATCATTCTTTGAATTGAACAATGTCATTTATTTAATTCCTATTGTCATCATAAGAATACTGTTTTAGCTATTCTGTTTATATTATTTTGATGTACTAGCTTGTATTAGATATCCATTTTTGTGCCTAGATTGATATTGAACATTCTCTTGTAGGCTCTCCTTCTTTCCTCATCCCCGGGATTCACACACAGTGATTGCACCAATTACCTATTATTTATAGATACAAAATAGACCCTTACACCTCCCAGGAGAACAGCCCCCAAGAAAGCCCCTTTTTCCAGTGATCATTGCTATATGGCTTGAGGTAAGTGTGCACATACATTCAGTTGTATATGATGTGATATATGCCACCACGTGTGATGATGTATGATTATATGATGACATGTACAATGGGACATTAGGGTAGAGTTTTTCCCCAGACTTGCTGCTTACTAACCATGTGAAGAAGACACTCATACTTTGTTCAGACCATAACAGGAAATTGTTTGACTAACATCTGAAGGTAAGTGAACCTGAACTTTATTTTCTGGACATCATATCACTGGTGAATTAAAGAGGAACTTTACACGTGTTTCAACCCCCACTGTTTTGTTCCATAGCACACTTAAGGAAAAGTACATTAATAGTGTTTAGAAATAACTTTTCATGCCCAAACAATACCTTGTTTGCTGTCTGATGCAAATAGGGAAAGCACTGCCATGTTAGTGACACTGTTGATTGACATTGCTCTCCTGTTACGTTTGCATTCATGGGTGTTGAAAATACTTCCCCATTGTGAATGGGAGGGACTGATAAGCCGTGCGGTACAGCTGGTAAGCACTGAGCTACTACTGGATGATTTTCTATCACAACTAAATAGATTGTGTTTAAAAAAAACCCCAAAAACAAACAATTGTCGATTTTCATACACACGGCATAAAATAAATCTATATGCCTTACATTTACTTAAAGGGATAGTAATATTTCGTTTTATCTTTATTTTATTTTGTAGGCATTAAAAAAACATGAAGAATGATATAAGTCTTATCTATCAAACCTTTATGGTTTGAGAGATATTCACAAGCAAAGTATCCCCTCCTGCCCCTTTTACCTAGTGTAAGCCATCTCTTCTCAGATGTGGAATGCAGTCCATAGACCAGACAGATAACAGAAGGGGACAATCTTCTTCCTATGAGAACAATGAAAGCCCTGCCCCCCTTGACAAGTTTTTCTCTTATCTTAATTGGAGATTGTCCCTCTCTGCAGTCTACCTGGGCACCTCCCTTCTGATCTGGCTGAACAGTGTTACATCAGTAAAAGGGGTGGGAGAGGGATATTTTGTCATTGAATTACTCTTGAACTACAACTCTAACAGAACTGAAATAACACTCTCCAAAGTCCAAATACTATGATGATTATTTAGAGCTGCGTTTATTATGAAACATTACTATCCCTTTAAGGTGAAAATTCTGCTTTAAGGACACCTAGCTTTGTAAGTCGTGTTAACCCTTTGAGTGCCAGAGGGGTACGGAATCATTGCAAAGCACTGCTTTCCGTTCCCCTCTGGGACTCAAAAAGTTAAACTGTTTAAGAGCAGTTTATTCCTAGTCTTTAGTTCTTCTTAGAAACAAAAATGCAACAGTTAAATAACTGGATTTTTATGATTTGTAGGTAAATGAATACTCATATAAAAACAGAATTAAAGAAAATATAATAGTTTTATTTCATTAAAGAGCATTAAATATGAAAGATCTAAAATTCAGGAGATATGAAAGGAGCAACATCTGTCTTGTGTCAAATCCATTATCTGACACCTCTGAAATTTGGAGACCTCTCAAGTATTCAAGGCATTAAAATCACCAATTAAATGAATGGGCTTTTTAAGAATGTTTATGTTTCCTCCACAATGAAGTGGATAGCTCCAGAATAACTTGCTAAGTGAATCGTTTCCTGAATAAGGCCCTTGTGTTTCATCCGTTCCCCTTCTCTTTTTAGATTACACTTTCACACAATCAGGACCCTCTCTCCCATTTCTATCTGTTTTATAAATGTGTCATGTTTTTTATGAATATTTCCTATTTCCAAGGTCTGGATGGTGTTATCCCTTTGAGTGCCAGAGGGGTATGCAACGCATTGCTTTGCAATGCGTTGCATACCCCTCTGGCACTCAAAGGGGTAAGAGGCCGGTCCTGGAGCAGCCGCTACCTCACTGCTCCACGCGAAGCAATCATGTGCAGAAGAGACTGCCCGAACGCTGGCAGGTTCTACTGAGCATGACTGCGTCGGGACAAACACAACTGGCCTTTTATTATATAGATTTTTAATGTTTGTGTTCTCTTATAGAATAGGCCCCAAAGACAGAGCCTCGTTGTCTTTTGTGCACTGTTTCCTGACGAAGGATCATTAACAAGGTGCATGTTTCATAACTAATGAATGATGGCACAATTCAGCTTGGATATGTTACTCTTCGGCTGCTAGCTATTTTTATATGCCTCTCTTGAGAATGATTTTCTGAAGACTTTCTTTTGACCAAGTCCCTTTAATTCTCCAATTTATCCTTATTGTATAACATGGCCCTTCTGGCCCTTTGGAAGAGAGGTGGTAGGATCCTAATAGTGTTAAAATTACAACTCCCTTCTCCTAAGAGTCTGACTTTTTTGAAGAGACGAAAAATGTTCTAAGCATTTCCACTGTGCCGTCAGTGCCATGTGTCTCTTTTGTGTCCCCTCTGCAGGTTTCCTCCCACAAAAGGACAATGATGAATCAGAAGTAGATCTCCCACTAGGTATGTTATTGGCTGTAACAACGGAAATATATTCTTTTGACGTCTCCCTGAGACTAAAGTGTCTTAAGATAAAAGAATCAGTCTTTGTGTCCCTGCATATCCCACAGATCAAATTGCACTGTACAAAATGGCAGTAAAAGAACTTCCAGTTCTCATTGTTAATTTTAAGGATTTGAAGATTATTTTTACTATTATTATTTCCATTTACTGCAGAAACAGCTTGAGTAACAAAACAAAAGAGTCTCATTTTAACAAGTGTCTTTAAATCACCTGAGTATATTTTATAAGATACTCTCTACTCCAGAGACAGGCAAACTTTGGCAAACAATGGTACCGGAGCTTCCCATAAATATAACACATATTGCACTTACAGACGTCTCATATAGCTCACATACCTTATGTGGTGCCAGAATCTAAGAGGTCTCTCTGGAGCCTCTGGTGCAAGTTTGCAATTAATCTAAAAAAGACCCACTCTGGATTCTCTTTGTCTCATAAATACCATCACTCCAGGTTGAACTTCAGCTGCATTTATACGGAATTTAAAAAAACAAACAGGAGGATAACCATCTACACACCAAAATTAGGATTTAGCTGTATGGATGAGACCCAATCTATGGTCATACACATACCGTAAAATCTGAGGTATAATACGCACCTGTGTATAATACGCAGGTGCATATTATACCAAAGATTTTGGGGGGAAACAAGAGTGCCTATGTATAATACGCACCCTTGTTTCCCCCCCCTTGCTAAAAAAATATAAAGGTTGGCTGATCCCTTCCCTCCCTCCCCCTGCTCAAACCCGCTGTCACAACAAGCCCACAGGGCAGGGCATTACCATTGGCTGTAGGCGGAAGGTCCTGTAAGCCCATTGATGGAAGCGGGTGGCAAAGGGAAGCGTGCAGCCCGCAGGGAAACTGTGCATAATGCTGTATTTTGCCTTCTCCACACAGCAGAAGATGCGGAATTCAAGTGGGGGCGTTAAACTTCAAGCAAGTAAGGCTTGTTGTGACAGCGGGTTTGAGCCGGGGGAGGGAGGAGGGAAGGGATCAGCCAACCCTAATTTTTTTTTATTTTTTAAACTCTCATGTATAATACGCAACCCGCCACTTCACTTAAGGTGAAGTGGGGTAAAATTGTGAGTATTATACCTGAGATTTTACGGTATATCTACCTCCCAGAGCACCAAAATATGCACAGTAAAGTCTCCAAATGTTCCACACTGAACGTGTGATAACTCCACCTTGTTTTCAAATGCTCCACCTCAGTCACACAAATATCATTTGGATATAGGGTACTTTTTTAAAATGAAAAAAATGAACAAGTAGCAATGTTTGAATCACTTCAGTGTCCCAGTTCATCAATATAGAACACTTCACCGTCCCAGAACGCTTCCGTTGCAGCCTTCAAAGTGTGCTCCTTTTGTCCACAGCATCGAATTCTGTAGAAACAAGGCACAAAACAGAATGCAATCTAAAAGCAGCATTTAGTCAGCACTCTCCCTCTCTTAACAAAGGAAATGCACTTACAAGAGAAAATGTAAAAAACAGCATATAACATATAGACCAGAAGAGTTTTCAGTGTGTCAGTGGCACCTTCCCCCGGTTACAAGCTTAACGGTACCTCCACCTTCCCTGGTTAACCAGTACCTCCGTAGCTTTCACTCACGGGTACAAGCACCAATGTCGAGTAGCCTACAATCACACCTCGTTCTCGTCTTCTCACAAACAGTATCACATACCTCCCAAGTGTCCCTCTTTGAGACCCAAATCCCCCTGCCACATAGGTTATATGCTCTTTGATTAAAGAGCATAGAACCTATGTTTCACATAGGTTATATTCTGTTTGATTAATAAAGGGGGCGATTGTCTCCCCCATGCTAGGGGGGTGTCATGAGGGGTCATGATACCCCTCTTGAGGTGTGAAGTACATTTGTAATAAAAATTACATATATAATTTAGTAAAAGAAATCATTGTTACACATCAATAAATTATTTAATTACATTTTCACACAAATTACATCTATAATAAAAACAAACACTTTTTTTTATACATATACAGGTTGCCTATTAAACCTATGAGTACCAGAGGGGTAACAAACACATTACAATACCTCTCTGGTACACATAAGGTTAATCTTGCAATACAACATACGAGGACACGTCGAATATAATAGGAGAAGGAAAATGTCAGATGAAAATGGTGAAAGAAAGTCATGGGAGCGCTGTAGTCGACTTTTCAAGGGGGGGGTGTTAAAATGTGGGATGTACAATATTCGTCAAATTAATATGGTGAAAGAAAGCACTGTAAGTCGACTTTGGCAGGGGAAGGGTTAATTGTCGACTATGAACAATATTTGTCGGATTAATGTGGTGGTAGAAAGCACTGTAAGTCAACTTTGGAAGGGGAAGGGTTAATTGTCGACTATGAACAATATTTGTCGGATTAATGTGGTGGTAGAAAGCACTGTAAGTCGACTTTGGAAGGGGAAGGGTTAATTGTCGACTATGAACAATATTTGTCGGATTAATGTGGTAGAAGAAAGCACTGTAAGTCGACTTTGGAAGGGGAAGGGTTAATTGTCAACTATGAACAATATTTGTCGGATTAATGTGGTGGTAGAAAGCACTGTAAGTCGACTTTGGAAGGGGAAGGGTTAATTGTCAACTATGAACAATATTTGTCGGATTAATGTGGTGAAAAAAAAGCACTGTAAGTCGACTTTGGAAGGGGAAGGGTTAATTGTCGACTATGAACAATATTTGTCGGATTAATGTGGTGGTAGAAAGCACTGTAAGTCGACTTTGGAAGGGGAAGGGTTAATTGTCGACTATGAACAATATTTGTTGGATTAATGTGGTGTAAGAAAGCACTGTAAGTCGACTTTGGAAGGGGAAGGGTTAATTGTCGACTATGAACAATATTTGTTGGATTAATGTGGTGTAAGAAAGCACTGTAAGTCGACTTTGGAAGGGGAAGGGTTAATTGTCGACTGTGAACAATATTTGTCGGATTAATGTGGTGGTAGAAAGCACTGTAAGTCGACTCTGGAAGGGGAAGGGTTAATTGTCGAGTATGAACAATATTTGTCGGATTAATGTGGTGAAAGAAAGCACTGTAAGTCGACTTTGGAAGGGGAAGGGTTAATTGTCGAGTATGAACAATATTTGTCGGATTAATGTGGTGTAAGAAAGCACTGTAAGTCGACTCTGGAAGGGGAAGGGTTAATTGTCGAGTATGAACAATATTTGTCGGATTAATGTGGAGTAAGAAAGCACTGTAAGTCGACTTTTAGAAGGGGGGGTTAATATGTCGAGGGGGGGGGCACTTTATGTCGGATTTCTTTGCTGTATACTGTATTATACACTGCTTTTGTTCGAACAATGGTTTTGAAACTGTCATTATGGCTTCTACACCTCAACCTCTGAGGCGCAAAATTTCTGACTAAAATGTAACCACAAAACAGGCGGTAATACTGAGAGTGGGTAATAGGATACTAATTGCACGTTGTTTTTTGTTGTTTCCGAAGGGCTTTTTTCAGACTGGCAGTAAGTATAATTACCTCTGATTTAGCTTTGACAAGTCGGTAATAGGTAAGCAGAAACTGACTTAAAAAAAAACATAGCGCCTGTTTTATTTTTAGCGCTGGTAATAGAATCGAGCCCTTAGTATCCACAAGTCACATTTGAAAAAATGTAAGAAAACGAGAGAGTAAAAGTGAGTTTGTTTTGTACTTGACTGGCACCCCCTATAGAAGTTCAACTCATACCATTGAGGTGCAGTTTTTTCTTTGAACAGCAGTTGTTATTTAGTAGTACATTCTATAGTTTCCAATTATTTCAGTACCTTTGAAGGGGTGGGAATGTAAAATAATGCCATTTTTTTCCATCTGCGCCACCTTCAGGAAATATTTGTGCATATCAGGCTAGGGTAGACAGGAAAGTAACCCTTCATTTGATGCAGTTGGAGATATATATTTTTAGTAAATGTATGCTCGTAGGTGGTTATTTTGATGTCAGTCACGTGCACACATAGACACCAAGGGGGGCTTGAGAACCTGCCCTTTTTGTTCAAAGTGCCCTCGTGCCCTTTTAACAAAAAAAAAAGTTTCCTCGCCGCCCGCACTAACCCCCCCACCGCCCAGTCAGGTCTGTGCCTCCTTCAGGACAGACCTGTAGATGCTGCACTCCCTTGTTGGCTCTTTAGTGTTACAGAGCGCTGGGAGATGAAGAGAAGACCGTGCAGGAGCTCCAGCAGCTACAGGCCTGTGCCAAAGGCACATACAGACCTCTCCTGCCGCTGAACAACCAAGGAAGAGGTAGGAAACAGACACTGGAGGGGCAATGTGGAAATGATGGGGCAATATGGATCTGATGGGGGGCAAGATGGAGATGATGGCAATGTAGATATGATGGGGCAATGTATGTGAGGGAAAGTTGGAGCTGATGGCAATATGGAGCTGATGGGGGGCAATATGGAGATGAAGGGGGCAATGTGAGGGTAAGTTGGAGTTGATGGGGCAATATGGAGCTGATGGGGCAATATGGATCTGATGGGGGCAATATGGAGATAATAGGGGCAATGTGAGGGTAAGTTTGAGCTGATGGGGCAATATGGAGCAGATGGGGGCAATATGGAGCAGATGGGGGCAATGTGAGGGTAAGTTGGAGCCGATGGGGGCAATATGGAGATGATGAGGCAATATGGAGATGATGGGGGCAATGTGGAGCTGATGGGGGCAATATGGAGCTGACAGGGGACAATGTAAGGGCAATATGGAGATGACGGGGGGCAATGTGGAGATTAGGAACATTGTGGAGGTGTCCAGTGGAGATGGCCAATGGGGGGGGGGGTGCTTCAGATTTCTGTGCCTACAGGCTCCTGAGATGTAAATTATTTTCTTTTTTTAAATATATATTTTGAATAAATAATTATGAGAAGTGCCCTTTGTTTCATTTGAGCCCCAGCCCGCCAAAATATCTGTGCAAGTCCCTGTTTAATGTTATGGTGTAACTATACCTTCAGATTACATATAATGAATTCTCATATCTGCATGAAAAGGTCAGTAATAATTCTGTTATGGTTTTTCACCAAATTGGGTCCAGGGAAAAGATATACATTTGTTCACCTATATATATAGGGGATGTTGAATTTTGTTTCATCGTTTTTTTTTTTGTTTCTTATTCTAAGCTTGTTTGACATATTGTTCAGTAATTTGTAACTTTAAAGTACATTTCTGAAAGCTTCCCAAAAAACCCTACTTTTAACAAAATTTCCTTACTTAACCATTTAATGTAGGAAGAACCTTCAGCCATTTTATGATTCATATGTTAATGTAGTTTTTTATTTAGTTATTAAGCTGTTTAATTGTAGTTTTAACATATAACCAATGGAGTGAGCATTTTTAATTTATAAAGGTGAAAATACCCTTTTGCGTTCCTGGTAATTAGGAGTCGTGCGTGCTGGTAAAACTATGCATATTTGGTATTTTCAAACTCAGGAGGTTCCGAGCTATCAAAAATAATTTAAAGTTTCACAACCAAGATAAATGTTTTTGATACATAGTGTATGACATTAGCAAAATAAGTATGTTTTTGCAATTTATGACATCATAGCTTGTCACATAATGTAAAATTTACTTCATGTGAGGCCCTTTTGAAAAAGCTGACTTTGTTTTGGGGGAAAAACACATAGTTTTCCATATCTAACTAGAACGGTGCCTCTAGGAATGATGCCTAGACAGATGGATGGCAAAATGTCCTCATCGGAAGACAAAATTCTCCAAAACTCTGACACTCAAAGGGTTAATATAAGTATTATTTGAAGCTGAAAATATCATATGAAATAGCTCTTAGAAAACATGATCCTATATTTGATCCCACAGTGAGATCTACCAACTTAGCTAATGTTGGCTTGATTTTATCCTATAATGAGTTACTTTATTTAATGATGTTGTGATTTAAAAGGCACAACATTAGCAGGGTGGTGTCATTACAGGTGCGCTCCTCACATCTCTCGGTGAAAACTACGAACAACAAACAGTCCAGCGTCTTTGCTCTGTATGATTTCTTATATGTAATTCAGAAGACTTCAAACGGTTTCTGATGCACAGATAATGAGAGGTCTAAGGCAAAAGACAGCTGTTAACCATAATCCAAGGCATTAGTAGATGTGGATATGCTGTGAGAGTGGAAGTAGAGAGAACCTGAAGTGAGAAGGAAGGTGCACTACCAACATCATTCATAGTAAACACACACACACCGGGCTGTGTGCACCAAAAATAAATGAAGGCACATCTGGGGCAGACCATCTGTACCATGGGGGACAAACAAAAACATTAGTTTAAATTATACTTTTATCCCCTTGATTGCTGGAGAGGTCTCCAATACATTGCAAAACAAGCAGTTATAGTGTTAAAATTCCCACTTAAAATCAGTGTTAATTTGGGACTATTTAAATGCAGATGGTTTAGTCAAAATCTGCTCCACTTTTCTTTTTTTTTGCTTAAGTTCTAGTAAACAGTGTTGGAGTAGTATTTCAGCATGGGTGGAAATTAGGGAAGAAAGAAGCATTCTTTAACCCTTTGATTGCTTTGCAATGTGTTGTGTACCTCTGTGGCACTCAAAGGGTTAAAGGGATAGTAACATTTCATAATAAAAGCAGCTCCAATTAATCTTCATAGGGTTTGGGCCATGGAGAGTGTTATTTCAGTTCTGTCAGAGTTGTAGTTCAAGAGTAATTGAATGATGAAGTATCCTCCTCCCGCCCCTTTTACTGATGTAAGACTGCTCAGCTCAGAGAAGCAGGGTGGTGTCCAGGTGGATTGCAGAGAGGGACAATCTTCAATTAGCATAAGGGAAAAACCTGTCAAGGGGGGGCAGGGCTTTAATTGTTTTCACAGTAAGAAGATTGTCCCCTGCTGTTATCTGTCTGGTCTATAGACTGCATTCCACATCTGAGGGGAGGTGGCTTACACTACGTAAAAGGGACAGGAGGGGGAAAATGTATCATTCAATTATTCTTGAACTACAGCTCTGACACTATTAAATAACACTCTCTATGGCTCAAATACTATGAAGATTAATTGGAGCTGCTTTTTTAATGAAACATTACTATCCCTTTAAGTCTGAAATTCCTATGAAACATGCCATTTCTCAAGACATAAGACAAGTGTTGTGAAACAGGTGCTTCAGTTGCTGTTTTAATCAATCAGATTGCATAAAAAGCAATCCCGCAATATCTGGAAAATAAAAATACAAAACAGATTAGTTTACCTTCAGATGTCAATAGATAAAAGTAAAAACAAAACAGATTAATTTAACTTCAGATTGCAATCAAACAAATTCTTGTCACTTATCTGAACAAGGTAGGAGAGCCTGTCTGTTGGCTAATAGGCAAGCAGGCAGGACTGCTGGGAAACTCTTTCTAGTGGGGATGGGCATAACTTATCTTCAAAGTAAAAGATGCAAATAACAGAACTTCCTCCCTTCCATAGTAATTCCTCTCAAAAAGTGCAGTTTTTCCGATTTTTTCTTCTGTTTTACAGTATTGAATTTAAGGCTAATAATGTATTTCTCACTAACATGCAGATATTCTCCTATGTATTGCACCATGGCAAATTATAAAAGGGGGCATCAGTTTAGTGCATGTTGTCAGCCTGCTTGAGAGAGAAAGAGAGACAGAGACAGAAAGCAGCTGATTTTTTTTTATTCTAGCTAGAGTAGGCAGACAGGCAAAGAATGGGAGCTGGAGTTGTCTGATAGGAGTATTAGGGGTAGCCACTACCAGCTGTTTTCTGGGTGTGGGTGTGCAGGAAGAAAGGAGTGTTAAAAACAGCTGACTGATAAGTGTGAGTCATATATGCAGGCAAAGTGATCTTTCCTAACTGAGTTGGCAGGCTGAGCCTGAGACTGCTGAGAATGAGTGACAGACATAAATACATCATTTATTCAAGATAAACAAACAGTTATATAACTTGGCATACAGTGTTACTTACACTCAGTGCTACATCTGTAAGAATATGATGAGCAAGCATGTACAGAGGTGCGGGTGGTGTTTCACAGGCTGCTGCAACTGCTGATTCTGTAGCTAACAGGTCTATCCTTTATTGTACTGCAAAAATTAACACCACAATCCTTGGGAGACAGAGGAAGCTGGTGACATTTTGACACTAGCTACTAGAGTGAAGAGACGGACAGGCAAAGAAGGGATGCTGGAGTTGGTACATTATGGATATATCGGTGCTAGCCAATTCTCTGGACAGTTGCAGGGAGTGTGGGTATGATTTGTAGACAGTGACACTGACAATGACAGGGCCAGTTAAAAATAAAAACAAATACTTTTGACTGATGGGTGTCAGAGACAGGCAGGAGATCCTATTCCTACACCTGAGCAAAGAGAGAATGACAGTGACAGTCATACATAATACATTATTTAAAGACAGATAAAACATAATGGGAAATACTCCAGCAGCAGCATGGAAGAAGCATGACTGCTAGAAACAGGAGAAGCACTCTAAATGGGAATATAATAGTATTGTACATTTCTCAAGGACTTCAACAATATTTTCCTCAATAACAATAACACCCATGTCTCACATTGCTGCAGTTATGGAAATGTGAGCCACAGCGAAGGATGACTCTGAATTAGTTGGAAGTGACAAGAGTCATAGAGTCCACACACACACACACCCCACACACACACACACACACACACACACACCCCACACACACACCATACCACACACCCACCACACACACACCACCATGCCTTCCAGCACCAACATTAATGACAGATCTTCTTGTTGGCAACCATCACCATGCTCTTAGAAAGAAGTCAAAAGCTGTACAGAACTAATCCAAATATATGCCCGTGGAATGGTAAACTTGGCAAAATGGTGGAGGCTGACATTCTCCTCTGTTCATTCATTGTAAACAGAGCATTTAAAGGGATAGTAATGTTTCATAATAAAAGCAGCTCTAATTAACTTTGGAGAGTGTTATTTCAATTCTGTCAGAGTTGTAGTTCAAGAGTAATTCAATGACAAAGTATCCCCCTCCCTCCCCTTTTACTGATGTAACACTGTTCAGCCAGATCAGAAGGGAGATGCCCAGGTAGATTGCAGAGAGGGACAATCTTCAATTAAGGGAAAAACCTGAAAAACTTGTCAAGGGGGGCAGGGCTTTCATTGTTCTCATAGGAAGAAAGATTGTCCCCTGCTGTTATCTGTCTGGTCTATGGACTGCATTCCACATCTGAGAAGAGATGGCTTACACTAGGTAAAAGGGGCGGGAGGGGGAAACTTTGCGTGTGAATATCTCTCAAACAATAAAGGTTTGAGAGATAAGACTTATATCGTTCTTCATGTTTTTTTAATGCCTACAAAATAAAATAAAGATAAAACGAAGTATTACTATCCCTTTAAGTAACATATGTCATGTGCTACCCCCCACACTGCATATCCTAATCCACAGTTATTTTTAAAGAAGAGCTATGCCAGAATTGTACAAGCAGGTGCTTAGTGTAGTGGTATACAAAGAACAAACACCTAAAAAAGCGCTCCTAAATAATCTCTGTCTTAATAAAAAATGGAATTGATTAGATAAAACAGAAAACAATAAGCAATATATTAATGTCCCCAAAGTATTAGGTTGAAGGCTGCTCAGATCAGGGTGTTCCTGGTGCCACCCGTCATGTATAGTATACAACAAAGAGATAGAAGAAAATCCAAAGATCGAGCGCCAACCAGTCTATGTTCAAGGGGTAAATGATATTCTTGATAATTCAATTAAGGTCTCAGACAGATATTGGCTACCATGGAATCTTGAATAAACTTGATAGTGGTGTAACTCTTAGAGAAGGTACTTGTCAGTTCGTCATATAGTTCTTTACTGTAGAAACATACAAGACAGAAATCGACTCTAAGAGTAAATCTGCATACAGGTGAGTGTAATATCACAAGCCCCCATACAGGTAAAACTCACCAAATGTATGGCTTGAAAGTATGTCCACAAAGCCCGATCTGGCTTATATAAATCTTCTCTAGTATGTCAAACGAATATGATACAAAGAGGGCTTCAAACGATAGTGGACGTCTTGGTCTCTTTAGAACAGAAATACATAACACCACATATCTGAGAGCAAATCTGTATAAATCGATGTACAAAAAGAATGTCTCCTACAGGACCAAACTCACCAGATATATATGTGGTGGATGTGTTTAAGAGACCCGACCTGGCCACAGCTCATAAGAAGTCCAACATAAATGATCCACGTGGAATAATGAATAAAAATGTGTAATTGGTTTATAAGTTTCCCAACGCGTTTCGTGGCTCTGTAGTCCACTTCATAGTCCACTTATCCCCTGATGAAGTGGACTACAGAGCCACGAAACGCATTGGGAAACTTATAAATCAATTACACATTTTTATTCATTATTCCACGTGGATCATTTATGTTGGACTTCTTATGAGCTGTAGCCAGGTCGGGTCTCTTAAACACATCCACCACATATATATCTGGTGAGTTTGGTCCTGTAGGGGACATTCTTTTTGTACATCGATTTATACAGATTTGCTCTCAGATATGTGGTGTTATGTATTTCTGTTCTAAAGAGACCAAGACGTCCACTACCGTTTGAAGCCCTCTTTGTATCATATTAGTTTGACATACTGGAGAAGATTTATATAAGCCAGATCGGGCTTTGTGGACATACTTTCAAGCCATACATTTGGTGAGTTTTACCTGTATGGGGGCTTGTGATATTACACTCACCTGTATGCAGATTTACTCTTAGAGTCGATTTCTGTCTTGTATGTTTCTACAGTAAAGAACTATATGACGAACTGACAAGTACCTTCTCTAAGAGTTACACCACTATCAAGTTTATTCAAGATTCCATGGTAGCCAATATCTGTCTGAGACCTTAATTGAATTATCAAGAATATCATTTACCCCTTGAACATAGACTGGTTGGCGCTCGATCTTTCGATTTTCTTCTATCTCTTAGTGTAGTGGTCACTGGGAAATGGGGACTCAGCCTGTTAGCAGTTTTATCAAGGCTTATGTTACTGTAGGGTGGCTAACTTTGACTTTCACCTGTGGATTTCTCCAATATCCACCACTACACTCAGTAGTAGTAGTAGTAGTAGTAATAGTAGTAGTAGTAGTAGTATTTCAGTGGGGATTCTTGCAGTTATTTCTATTTTTTCAGGGAAAACAGCAAAGCCCTCATGGGAAATTCATTGATGGTAGCAAAAAAAAAAATACATTTTATATATGATTTATGTGTGGAAATTTCTGCCAAAAAAAGCAGCAAACTAATTTTCTCATGAAAATTCCTGTGAAAAAAAAAAGTATTCCCAAAGTCAGTTTTAAGAAGCCCTGTGGCCCCCACCAGAACTGTCAATGGAGGCCCCCATCTATCAGATTAGTTGTAGCCTTCCTTTTATTATTCTCTATTTGTGGGAAAAACAGCCACATTTCTATGTTTTGCTCCATGGACAGTTTTGCTCTTCCCTGTCCATCAGAATACAGGGTTAATAGGTTCCTTTATTTCATTCTGGGACTGCTGGAAAGCCAAGGAGAAGCCTGTGAACCTGGCAGCTCCTAACAAATGCATTAAAATGCACCTGACTTTTTTATCTCTCTCTCTTCATTTTCTGCTATCTCCAGAGCTCCTGCTCCCACTTGTCCCTCTCACATGCTTTCCTAGCTCCCCATATCCCTCTCTCCACCTCCCACTGTCTATATGTGATATTTTCTGTATCTATTGGGAGAGATACACATTTTTCTCTAAGTCCTCCAGATAAATTTGTGAAATGAATTGTTAATGTTTTGCTCATCTGTCTGTACAAGTCTCCCTGCTTTGTCTCTCCCTTTATACCTTCTCAATTTCCATCTTCTCCTTCTCTTTTGATTTCTCTCCATCCCCCCTCCATCTCTCTCCTTCTCTTTCTGTCATTTTCCAGAGGTCCTTCATCCTCTCCCTTCCATATGTTCCTGCACTTTCACTCCCACTTCCCACCCTCTTCAATGCTCCCTGTCTACTGCTTTCCCTCTCCCACTATCCATGCATGATTCATATGAATCAATTTGGATGGACCAGAAATTGTTTTTGAGTCATAAAACAAATCTTTGATGTTTTGTTCATCTCAAGTAGGAAAGAAAGAAGGGGGAGCTTACCTAAGTAATATTCTTTAATGTATAAATATGCCTCATGAAAGACTGCATTCTGGAATCCTTGAAAACAAATTTCATGCTTTATTGCTATTAAAGGAACAATGTTTCATATGTATATATATATATATATATATATATATAGTTTTTTTTGTCATTTTGTTCATAGAAAGTTTTCTGCTCTCTCTCTCTCTCACTCTCTCTCTGTATTTCATCTATCATCATATATCATCTATCTATCTATCTATCTATCTATCTATCTATCTATCTATCTATCTATCTATCTATCTACCTACCTACCTACCTACCTACCTACCTATCTCTCTGTCTGTCTGTCTATCTATCTATCTATCTATCTATCTATCTATCTATCTATCTATCTATCTATCTATCTACCTACCTATCTATCTAATGACCTTGAAAGGAGAAGTACACTTTTAATATGAAACAAAGAAGAAAACAAAACATATTTTGCAGTGATTTTCCTGGTGACTAAGATAAGGGTTCCCACTGCTGGGAGATTATTTTCTCAAAAGTTGTTATAACTCAAACTGGTGTTTTATTATATTAAACTGTTTTAAGCCGTGCCATCTTGGGGGAAAATTCACTAAAGGTTCATGAACTTATGTCATATTTGTACTGATGGCATATCATCAGCAGTATAAACTAAAATATGTTCTCCATCATATCCCTGTGAATATGCCACCAACCTGCCACACTCTGCCGACATTTCCATGAATACATCATGCCTTTAAGAGGTTTACAATTTTGCTCTGACTATTTTGGCAATGGCTGGTTTACATATGGATATGTAGTTTAAGGAGCCATTTTCATATTTATGTGGGTATATTTATATGTTAATAAGGCTGCTCTCCACATGCACTAATTTCTAGCAGCAGCCTCTGCTGTTGGAGTTCACAGTCCCCTGAGGTTAACAACATCGAGATGTTCCAATAGCTTTCAGTGGAGCCAATGGAGTGTTTGCTGTCTCTGATAAAGAGCCGAGACAGCATGTGCACTCCTGTATCCCTTTCATTGCCATAGGTATGTGTATTACATGGCTCTGTAACACTAAAAGGGTTACTAAAACGATAGTGAGTACTTCCAAAATATATGTGTATTATTAGGGTGATAGTGAAGTTGTACAGATGTTGGCACACAATATAATGAAGGAAGAATAAATACTTTTGTGTAGAGCTGCTTAAAAGATATATTCTTGCATCCATGCCCATAACAACATATTTCTCCCTTGGTTAAGTGCTTACTCTGAAGCTTGGATCTATAGCATACAGGCAAGCCATTACTCGGGGTCTGTGTTTGCTCAGTCCTTCGTCAATTCTCTTCTATCTGGTCTTTTCTTTTCTAAGCTGATTCTCATTTTAACTTCTGAATTACTGGAAATTCAGTGACTCAGTCATTGGGCAAGTGGGGGAGCAGAAAACCAAAAAGATAATGTGTAGGGTCGGGCTACAGATGATATGAGATAGACTGTTACTGGGATACAGAGAGGTATATCGTATAGAAGGTAAATAATAGGAAAACAGTCGGGGGAGGGCTGGCAACTTGTGGCCTGGAGGGCAACTACAAGCAAGAGGCCCAATTCCATTATCATTCCAACCCACCCCCTTTTATTAAATTTTAAAATTGCCATTAACCCTTTGAGTGCCAGAGGGGTATGCCACGCATTGCTTTGCAATGCGTGGCATACCCCTCTGGCACTCAAAGGTTAGTGTAGAGAAGTAAGGCAATACCATGAAGCTTACAATTGAAATGGGGTTACACTGGTGCAACTACAGAGCTTACAATGTGGTCCTGTGTACCACCAAAGGAGAAATCTGGAACAAGGACAGGGAGTGCACAATTAACACACAGAGGAAAAGTGTGGAGCTATGTGTATCTTTATTAGATAAATTAAAACATAAGTAAGATTCTCACAAAAGCCTACTCACGCATTCCCCCTCTTAGGGTAATGCATATGGAGGTCCCAGCCCCCTTAAAGCCATGAAAACTGTGTCTGATTAACTCTTCAGCATTCGAGTACCTGCATCTGGTTGTAATACCACTGATAGAAAGACAGTCCCTCTTCTCTTCTCTTCACTTCTCTTCTCAGAAGTTGCTATGCGTAACATGGCTGCCTCAGCGTGCACATGCAAGGTATAAAGTTCAGGGTACAGATGTTTACAAAAGTCAGTTTAGATGATTTTCCTCCTTGGGGAGTCGGAAACTTGCAGGGGTGTTGGGCGGGACCTTACACAAGAGTATTCATGAGCTCAATGTTCGCTTCCTCCGGGGTGCACTGTCACGGTTACTTTGGCAAATAAACACATGACACAGTACAAGTGAATTTAACCAGTTTATTGAAGCAAATAACAATAATAATAATAGGAGTGATACTTCCTCAAACATAGGGAGACTGGTGTAAGGACAGTGTCTAGCCCACTACCCAAGAGCTGACACTGAACTGAAATTGGAACAGTAGATATAAAGGGTAAAGAACCAGACTTGGCTCTAACCAACAGATAGGAACCTGGAATGCCAGGAATCAGTAAAGCAGTGTACCCTGACAACCTCCAGAGAGGGAAGTCAGACAACAGTTTGGGCAGCTTTAGTACCAGAGTAGTACAGAGAGGAGACCACAGAGCGAAGGCTCACTAGCAGACTACCAGAGATGTAGTTGCAATAGCGCAGTGCTGAGCTCAGAGCGAGTGCTAGGCAGAGCCAGCAAGGAATAGTATATGGTAGTGTACAAAGAGGCAAAGGATCGAGAAATAACAGGCAACACTACCAGCCTGAAGGCAATAGGATTGTACAGTGTGGAGGCAACTTGCAACGCTACCAGCAAGGTAGCAGTTGCACCGGATAGGCAGAGCGCGCCTTCTGCTATACCTGGAGACTAGTGGTAGTCAGACCGAAGCGGGGAGTAGCACGAAGCGTAAGTCAGACAAGCCACAGTCAGGAACCGGAATGGATAGTCAGCCACAGCCTAGGTCAGCACAGAGCGGGTAGTCGGACAAGCCAGAGTCATACATGAATCAGATAGTCAGACAGAGCCACTGGTCAAAACCGGAGCGGATAGTCTGATAAGCCAAGGATCGAGCACCAGGAGATATCGGAAGCCAAGCAAGGGTCAAATGAGTAACACTGGAATACGCACAGAAACACCATGAAAGGGCGATCAAGCCTAGTTCACGGGCAGATTATAAGGCCTCCGCCGAGAGGCGGAGCTCAATCGGCCACACAGACAGGACGCTACAAAACAGCGAACGCTACGTCAGAGACGCACGTCCACAGATAGCGACAGATCAGAGGATGCAGCTCCACTCCCCTATCACCGGATCAGAATGCAGGCAAGCAAATCAAGGGCACCGTGATATGCACCTAAACTGACTTTTGTAAACGTCTTTACCCTGAACTCTATACCTGGTGTGTGCACACTGAGACAGCCATATTGTCCACATACCAACTGAAGAGAAGACAAGAGGGATTGTCTGGCTATCAGTGCAATTACAACCAGATGCAGGTATTCGAATGCTGAGGGGTTAATCAGGTGCAGTTTTCGTGGCTATAATACGGCTGGGAATCCGATATGCTTTACCCCAAGAATGTGAGTAGGCATTTGTGAGAATCTTACTTTTGTTTTAATTTGTCTAATAAAGCTACACTAAGCGTGAGATGTTCAAAAAGTCATCATAATGAAAAAATTGTCGGATTATGAGTTGGTGGTAAACGAGAGACAATATTTTCAGAAGTAAATCCATCATGTTTGAAAATGTGGCTAAAGAATTAAAAATGACGGTAAGAAGATCTTGATGAACATTGCCCTTAAAAAATTCTGATGGTAAACATGTCTTTGATTTTGTCTTTGAAATTAAAATTTTCAAAGAAACAGACTTTTTTTGTCTTTGAAATAACAAATTGCTTCTTACACCTGCTAACTACTTTAATTTGTCTTCTCCAAGTTTAGACCATTTTTTTTGTCGGGAAAAAATGACTTTCATCAGTCAAAAAAGTGACATTGAATCAAATATTTTATTCTGAAAATACCTTACAATATGACGATAGCTTAAACCACACCCACTCTTAAAGGGATAGTAAAAATAAAAGCAGCTCCAATTAATCTTCATAGTATTTGGGCCATGGAGAGTTATTTCAATACTGTCAGAGTTGTAGTTCAAGAGTAACTGAATGTAAGTATCCCCCTCCCACCCCTTTTACCTAGTGTAAGCCGCCTCCCCTCAGATGTGGAATCCGGTCTTAAGATCAGACATCTCACAGCAAGGGACAATCTTCCTACTGTGAGCATAAGGAAATCCCTGTCCCTCTTGACAGGTTTTTCAGGTTTTCCCTTATGATCACTGAAGATTGTCCCTCTCTGAGATCCATCCAGACAGTCTAGCTGCTCTGAAGTGAGCAGTGTTACATCAGTAAAAGGAACAGGAGGGGGATACTTTATCATTCAATTACTCTTGAACTACAATTCTGACAGTATTGAAATAACACTCTCCATGGCCCAAAAACTATGAAGATTAATTGGAGTTGCTTTTATTTTGAAACACTACTATCCCTTTATGACGGATTTTTCCTTTTAAGACGGATTTTTCCTGTTGATGGAGATGGCGGAAGTGGATGCAAAAAAATGCTGGAAACATATCTGAGAATTGACATACCATGGAGTAAGAACTTTTTTATTCTGATTACCTACAATTTCAGTTACCACCACTTTCTGAACAACTCGCCCTTAGATCTACACTTTTCCTCTATGTGTATCTTGTTCACTCCCTGTCCGTCTTGTTCCAAGGTGAGCAGAGGAAATGCTTTCAAATGTCATAATTCTCATACTGCTGGCAATGTCTAATGGAGGGCATCCCTTACACATCACCAGCAGTAGGACAACTCTGCATGTTAATGATTGAATTACACCCAGCTCCCCTTTCAGCCCTAATCTTTAGTGCATATTACCATGTTCATCTCCCCCTGGTGTTCAAACAGTTAATCTACTGCATTCTTTAGGATAAACCCTTGAATTTAAAAGAGGTCGCATTGCAGGGTTAAAGGGATAGTAATACTTTGCTTTATCTTTATTTTATTTTGTAGGCATTAAAAAAACATGAAGAACGATATAAGTATTATCTCTCAAACCTTTATGGTTTGAGAGATATTCACAAGTAAAGTCCCCCCCACACCCCTTTTACCTAGTGTAAGCCATCTCTTCTCAGATGTGGAATCTGGTTGTAAGACCAGACAGAGAACAGAAGGGGACAATCTTCTTCCTACGAGAACAATGAAAACCCTGTCCCCCTAGACAAGTTTTTCAGGTTTTTCCCTTATCTTAATTGAAGATTGTCCCTCTCTGCAGTCTACCTGGGCACCTCCCTTCTGCTCTGGCTGAGCAGTGTTACATCAGTAAAAGGGGCGGGAGGGGATACTTTATCATTCAATTACTCTTGAACTACTACTACAGAATTGAAATAACCCTCTCCAAAGTCCAAATACTATGATGATTAATTAGAACTGCTTTTATTATGAAACATTACTATCCCTTTAAAACCCAATACATTTAGGAACTTAAAAATCCCTAATGGGGATTTTCATATCTTCCCTATGGTGATGGAGGTTCAACCCAGAATAACCTTCCTGTTACATTATCCTAAACTTTACTGATATTTTTAACCCTTTGAGTGGCAGAGAGCTAGCTAATGCATTGCATTGTAATACATTGGATCCCTCTCTGCAAGTCAAGAGCTTATGTTTGAAAACTACTGGTTTAGGTGATAGGTTTTCTGCAGTAGTTTGATGCAGTCATAAACGTACATCTTATGTGCTTTTAATTTAAAATACTGTAGCACATATATACTTAATAAAGTCTTATAATTTATATGCCATTCCTAAAGGAAGAAATTTGTGTTTCATTGTATTTCACTCCAATAAAACTCGAAATCAGGGGATGAGTATTTGAAAGGCAAGAAATAAAACTAGGCTGAAATACTCTTTTATTATCGGATCATTTGTTTTGTGTCAAACCAGGCTTTTAGTCCTGCTTGTTCCTCCTGCAACACATTTTTATTGCTTAATTCTCTGTAAATGAAGTGGTAATGTATTGAAAAATAATCATAACGCTGAACACAAGGTAACACGAAACAGAACATTTTAATTTGATAATGTAACACCTATCTCTTATGATTGTACAGATGATTCTGTGTGAGATCAGTTTCCTCTATGATAAAAAGTTAATTTATTTTAATGAGCTTCCTAAGACATCTTAGGTCTGCACCCTCATCGGTGAAAATGGAATACAATGCCGAAGGGGAAAATGTTGCACCTAAGTTCACATTTGGTTGTTTAAAATCCAATCAACATGCATTCATTTATGTCAAGGGTGCATAAGCTGTGGCTAGATATTTCACAAATTGATTCAGTGGATCCAAGGAAAAGTTTAGATCTGTCTAAATTGCTTTGGAACTGATGGATTATGGAAAATGGAAGGGCGAGAAAAGGATAAGGAGGAAATAGGAAATGGAATTAAAGGGATAGTAATGTTTCATGCTCCAATTAATCATCATAGAATTTGGACTTTGGAGAGTGTTATTTCAATTCTGTCAGAGTTGTAGTTCAAGAGTAATTCAATGATAAAGTATCCCCCTCCCACCCCTTTAACTGATGTAACACTGCTCAGCCAGAGCAGAAAGGAGGTGCCCAGGTAGATTGTAGAGAGGGACAATCTTCAATTAAGATAAGGGAAAAACCTGAAAAGGGGGGGGCAGGGCATTCATTGTTCTCATAGGAAGAAGATTGTCCCTTGCTGTTATCTATCTGGTCTTACAACCAGATTCCACATCTGAGAAAAGATGGCTTACACTAGGTAAAAGGGACAGGAGGGGAAACTTTTCTTGTGAATATCTCTCAAACCATAAAGGTTTGAGAGATAAGACATATCGTTCTTCATGTTTTTTTAATGCCCACAAAATAAAATAAAGATAAAACGAAGTATTACTATCCCTTTAAATGGAACCAGGCGTACTGGGAAATATAGGACAGGAGGTGTTAGCACGTGAAAGAGAAAGGAGGTGGGACTGCAGGAAAATGAGAGAGAGAAAGAAGGGGAGAGATGGAGAGCAAGAGCAAAAGAGGGAGGGAGAAAAGAAGAGAATGAGAGCAAGAATGGAAGACAGAGAGGGGAGAGACACAGCAGGGAGAAATGAGACAGATATTTTGAGCTGTCCAGCAATTCTATCTTTCTAATAACCCACCAAAGATGCTCTCCTACCTTGATTCAGGCAAGAAAATGTTTGATTGACAACAGAAGGTAATCATACTTTTTTTTTCTTCCAAACATCATGTGTTTGCATTTCCTACAATTTGGTTAAAACAGCAAATTACACTTCAGTCTCACAAAGTGGTGTCACTCATCCCTACATACAACCCTTGAGCTGAGGCTGGTGAAGTTGACGGGAATTATAATCATGCAACATATGGAGGGCTGAAGGATGCCCATCACTGATGTATGTACTTAAAAGAAATTAGGATTAATTAATTTTCTTTTGAATTTAAAGGGATGGTATCAAATAAACATTCTAAAGGGATAGTAATACTTAAAATGTAAAAAAAAAATATATGTTGTAGGGTTTATCCCCCTGAGTAAAACAAGAGTACTCCCACTGCTGAAAGGTGTTTCATTCAAAAGTTATTAATTTTCAAAGTAGAATTTTTTTTGGTGCAATATCACAGTAGCCTGAAATTGTACAGTGGCGCTGTTGCTACACGATCCTATGGACAGCTCTGGTCTCAGGACCATAAAACTCCATAGGATGGTGTAGCAATAGCGCCACTGTACAATTTCAGGCCACTGTGATATTGCACCTAAAAAAATTCAACTTTGAAAATTAATAAGTTTTTAATAAAACACCTTTCAGCAGTGGGAGTACCCTTGTTTTACTCAGGGGGATAAACCCTACAACATATTTTTTTTTTTACATTTTAAGTATTACTATCCCTTTAATTATTAAAGTGCATTATTTTACTAGTTATTTACTGCTACTACCTCCACTAGAAATATCAGTGTTATGCATTTACAGTCCTCAGTGTACAGGTCCCCTGGGCTTTTACTCCAGAGTGACAGCTGATGATATCTATACGCTGCTGTGACTTCATACCAACCTGCCCAACCAATAGGAATGATCCTACCACTGGTGACATCAGCTTTTGCAGGAAGTGGGACATGAATCTTGGTACAGTTATGGCTTGAAATTTATAATGATGCTACTCCCAAAGCTGGGAGTCGGAGCAATTCAGTAGTAGATTAATCTTTAACACGTTAGTTGTACTTTAAAAATATCAGTTTAAAGTAAAACTAACATACAATAATGAAATTATGTTTTTTTTCACTTAAACATTGAGTACTCCATGCTAGCATCTGTAGAAATTATATATTTAAAACTGGAGGCCTAAATATATTCTTACATTTGCCTGTTAGAGGTTTCCATTCAAACTCTATGCCGGACACTAGGACCCCACAAGATAATTAAATATTCAAGCTTAACACGTTTCACAGAAGTGATATTTCCGCATTTAATGTAAATTGCTGAATATAACATAGCAGTGTTTCAGAGGAGAAGAGTGTTTTTTGACTTATCTCCATAAGATTGACTCTCATTACAAGCTGCTACAACAAAATTATCAAAATAATCTGTGAATAGGACTCTCTACATTAGAAAATCAAGTTGATGATTAGAATTTTAGTAATCTATAATTAAACTAGTTGAAGGGCCTGTTACATGGTCCACAGTGCCACTGCCAGCCGGTCACGGGGCAGTCATGCTCAGTAGAGACTGCCTGCACCACGTCTGATACAGAGCTGGATGGTCAGAAGGAACATCCAGCTCTGTATCAGCCTCTGCACGGGCAGTCTGTACTGCGCATGACTGCATTGTTACACACGTTTTAGCAAAATATTATATAGGATAAAACATTTTTACAGATGTTAGCACAACATTAAGGATCAACAAAGCCATTCTGTAAACTCAATTCCCATCCAAAACAGGCTGTTTTGCAAGTTAATTTAAGTTTTGCATGTTTAACCAATCAGAAAGCAATAACATCATGTCCATATTAATAAATGCAGGTTCACTCTCCTAAAGATGTCATCTGATTCAGATATAAGAACTACAGACAGGTCTGCTTGATGTGTCTTCTCCTCTCTCCCTCACTCTTCTTCTGTTCTTCCATGCTCTGGTACCTCTCTCCCACATTTCATCCCATTTCTCCTTCTTGCCCTCTGACTTATCTCATTTTCCCAGGTTTTGGCCCATGTCACTCTTCTGATCTCTGACCATGGGAGGGTTGGCCTGGCGTGCATGGGGGCAATTGCCGCCTGGGCTGGTCATATGTCTGAGCTGGTAGGCCCTGCACCTCACTAAATCTCCCAACTGGTGCTAGGGTTGCCACCTAGCTGGTATTTTACCGGCAGGCCGGTAAAAATCAGCCTCTGTCCAATGTTAAGTCTATGGAGGGAATGCCATGGCCGATATTTTTTTGAAGAAAAGGTGGCAACCCTAACTGTTGCTGTAAATGGAGCTACACCAGTGATACCACAGAGCTTACAATTGAAATGGTGCTACATAAATGATACCACAGAGCTGCAATCCAAATGGAGCTACACTAGTAGCATAAACCATTTCCCTTGTAAGCTCTATAGTATCTCTAGGTAAGCTTTGCTTAAATTGTAAGATTTGTAGTAGTGCACTAGTGTAGCCCCAGTTTAACTGTAAGCTATGAGATATCACTTGACTTACATTACCACATTAATGCCAATTTTAAAATTAACAAAAGGGTGTGGGCTGGAACAATAATAGAAATTGGCCACAATGTATTTGCCCCCTGGGCCGCAAGTTGCCAGCCCTCCCCTGCCTCTGACATGCTCTTTTTTTCAGCATTAGGGATGGATGGTGTTTGCCACAAAAGCAATAAATGTGAAACATGCAAGTAATAGCATGCCCTGTCTTGCTAGTGAAAAACATCATATTTTTCTACCTTTTCAGTTGCATGGACAGTTTGGTTGTGAAGGGAGAATGAATTAAAAAAAAAAAGTTCTGACCTATAGGTGACAGTTAGACAAGCAGTGATCTTACTTAGTAGATGATGTAATAGTGGTAGTCCCTCAGAGTCAGGAACCCCTCAGAGACTGAAAGCTACAGCATGGAGATACAACACTTACAATCCAAACAGAGGCGTAACTAGAACCCTCCGGTCCCTGGTGCAAGAAGTGCCATGGGCCCCACTACCACACTGGCCCCCGGGCCCTCCACAATGCCCCCATCTCCTACCTCCCAATCCCTGGTGGTCCAGTGGAGTGGCAGGAGAGATGGGCTGGAGCGTTGTGCTCCAGCGCGGTCCTCTTCTGTAATGCAGAGCGCTGGGAGATGATGTCATCACCCAGCGCTCTGCATTACTAGAGAGCCGGAGAGAGACTGTGGGCGCCAGGCGGAGGGGTCACAGGGGGCAGCCGGGCCCCTGGAGTGACGGGCGCGGTCGCCGGTGCGACCCCTTTAGTTACACCACTGATCCAAAAGTAAAACATGTTGCTATTTGTTATCGCTCTAAAAAAAATGTGAGCAGAAGAAAATTGGGATCGTATCTAAGCAAAACCTGACTGAGATCCCACCTAAAGCTCATCAGGTCTGAATGGGAAAAATACCAGCATCATGTCAGAGGTTAGACAACTAGCAGCAGTAGCAGCACTACTAAAAGGGCACAGGACTAAGAGGGACATAAAAGTAACATTGTAGATGTCTCAGAGTGTAAAAAATTTTCCTCAGTACCAATAACAGCCGTGTCTCCTACTGCATGGGGGATGCAGCTGACGAGACTTATAGATTTATTTGTTTCATAGGGGTTTTAGTTGTTGCACTTCAGCATTTTAAGTTTTTATGTCTAAGGTATAATCAGTAAGGAAGACCTCTTATTTATGAGCATTACATTTTCCACAGTGTCAGCTTTCTAGGTTGTCCCTAAACTTCATAAGAATAGGCAACATATCCTATCATTTCTGACATAAATGACCTAACTGAGGAAGACTGTATCGATGTAGACAAAATGTTATGACCCATTTTGGAAATATCATCACATAAAGCAACAAATGTGTTTCAAGGGTAGAAGTCTAACATTTTTGGTAGTAATTTGGTAGTAATTGTGCACTAGTAGCTATAGAATCACACATACTGACCCCTCCAGCCTTGTTCCACTGTACTGGAAATCATAGAATCACATATAATAACCCCAAGCCTTGTCCTACTGTACTGCAATACGCAAACAAAATGTGATAAATTTCCACATACATATTAGACTAATCCCACCCAAAAGGACAATCCAGTTCCAAAATGATGGGCAAGTCCCCCCTGCACGGGAACACCAGTGAACCTCCGATGTACATTTCAACCTTGTTCGGTCTCATCAGGGAGGAGAAGCTGGATTCCCTAGGCACTGAGAGCAAGGGGTCAATGTCTGGATTACTCTTCACTTTTATGGAGACCCCCTAAGAGTATATAAAATACGCATACAAAATGTGAGAGGCTTCTGAGGACAAACAAACAGCATAAGGGACTGTTCTACAGCTAGTCATAGCTCAGGAACAACACGTTTATCTCCCTGATACTGTTACAGAGGAGAAATTTCCTCTAGACTGTAAGCTCTCACGAGCAGGGCCCTCTGATCCTTCTGTTCTCCACACTTGATTGTACTATTTAATACCTCTGTATGTCTACTCCCTACTGTAAAGCGCTGCGGAATTTGTTGCCGCTATATAAGTAAAGATTAATAATACACTAATCCCACCCAAAAGGGCAGTCCAGTTCCAAAATGATGGGCAAGTCCCCTCTGCACGGGAACACCCACTAACCCCCGTCATATGTTTCGGCCTTGTTGGGCTTCATCAGGTAGGTGCAGTTGGATTTCCTAGACACTGAGAGCAAGGGAAACATATATTACCCTTCATTCTTAGGGAGACTATATGCATACAAAATGAGATAGGCTTCTAAGAACGAACATACAGCACAATGGATTGTTCTGCAGCTAGTCACCACTAAGAAGCATTGTGTTTTAGCTCTCTAATGCAATTACAAAGCAGGAATTTCCAAATGCATATTAAACTATTCCCTCCCATACAAGCAGTCCAGTTCCAAAATGATGGGCAAGTTCCCTCTGCAGAGGAACACCAGCTAACCCCTGACTCTAATTAGACCTCACCTAGAGTATTGTGTACAGTACTGGAGACCCCATCTCCAGAAGGATATAGATAGTCTAGAGAAAATTCAGAGAAGGGCTACTAAAATGGTGACTGGTTTAGAGGAAAAGACATATCAGGATAGACTAAAGGATCTGAATATGTATAGCTTGGAGGAGAGAAGAGAGAGAGGGGATATGATTAAAACATTCAAATACATGAAGGGATTCAACAAAGTGCAGGATGGAAGTACATTTCAAAGGAGTAAAAATGTTAGGACAAGAGGCCATAGTCTAAAAATAGAGGGACACAGGTTTAGATGTAATGTAAGAAAGTTTTACTTCACTGAGAGGGTAGTAGATAAACGGAATAGCCTACCAGCAGAAGTGGTAGAAGCTATTACAGTGACAGAATTTCAGCATGTATGGGATAGGCATAAGGCTGTCCTGAACATAAGAAAAGACAAAGGACCAAAAAAGGTTTGAGGTTTTTACAGTAGGAAAATGGGCAGACCAGATGGGCCAAAATGGTTCTTATCTGCCGTCAAATTCTATGTTTCTATGTCATACATTTCAGTCTTGTCAGGAAGGTGCTGCTTTATTCCATAGGCACTGAGAGCAAGGGGTCCACATTTAGATTACCCTTCACCCTTAGAGAGACCCCCTAAGAGTATTTAAAATACACATGCAAAATGTGAGAGGCTTCTGAGAATGAACATACAGCACAATGGCCTGTTCTATGGCTAATCACTGCTCAGAAGCATCATGTTTTAGCTCTCTAGTGCTATTACAGAGGGCAAATTTCCACATACATATTAGACTAGATTTTAGGGGGTCTCGCTAAGAGTGAAGGGCAATCCAGATGGGGACCCCTTGCTCTCAGTGCCTAGGAAAAAGTACATTTTCACCCTTCCATAGCCATAAAAGATCCCTGCTCACTTGTAGCCATGTTCACAATATCCATTGTAATATCTCTATTATTATTTTCCCGAACCCTCACAACTTACATTTGACAAATGACTCCTATTAGAAATTGTCTGCCCTTCTCTTTCCATGTCTCCTAATTTGGAACAGCATTGCAAATATGCATCAATAGACAAGCAATATTATGTTAAGAGCATGATGGAAAGCTAGCAGGCTGCTAATGGCACCAGCCCAACAGTAATTTCGGCTACAGAAATTGGTCATTTATTTTGCAGGTCCCTTTCTTACGTTCAAATTAGATGAAGTTTAATATACTGTAAAATTGAATACGTTCTCTTTCTTTTCATCGGCTCTGACATGTTGCGAGTGATTTATGGAGGCTACCAAATATGTCTTAAACATCAGAAATACCCCAAGCCTGCTCCCTGAGCTGAGACGAACTTCGCCTGTGATCTCCCTATTGCATTCTGTGATGCCTGGGGAGCAGCTTCCATAGTCACTGTAATAAACTCGAATCGTAAAGCAGCTGTATTAATTGGAACATTAATTTTGGTCTATTAGATGTGCATGGAAGGAAGGCTGCTTCTAATGTACATGTTCTGTGCTCACCAACTGCCTGATATCCTGCTTAACCCCTTGAATGTCATAGAAGTATCCAGTGCTTTGTTCTGCAAAGGGTTAATGTTGGGAATCGAGACTGATATACTAAGAGAGGCTGAAAGTATTCTGGGGCAAACCAACAACATAATAGAGGAAAAATTAAAATTCCCATTGATTTAAACCCATCAACTGTCAGAGAGGTATCCAGTGCCTTCAATCTACTAGGAAACAATGTGTGGGAGATGCACTAAGACCTGATAAAGAGGTGATAAAGGGGAGGTTACCTATCCAATGATATCACTTCTCCAGTTCCTGTGTTATTCTATGGAGCCTATGCACTACAGTTTTTCAAATGACAGGGATCTTAGTGCATAAGCTCCATACATTAACATAGGAACTGGAGAAGTGATATAACTCCACTCTACCATATCATTATCATGCCTTGGTGCATAAGTCCCATACGCTGGAGACTCTTTTGGGTCAAACCATCTACACCAAAGGGGACAGATAAATATTTACATTGATGTAAATTCATCTTTTAACAACTTGAATGCTAGAGAGATCAACAGGGCTTTGCTTCACACAATATTGGAGATCTCTCCAGCATTCAATAGGTTAAGAGCCCCATTTTACCCTTTGAAACCAGAGAAGTATCCAACTTATGTTGCAATGTGTTGGATGCCTCTCTGGAGCTCAGAGGGTTAAATCAGTCTACAATATTCATATGTTCCCTATAGCATATGTGCAAAATATCATCCCCCCAAGCAGTGCAGACTCAAGATCTCAACACACTAACACAAGTTAATCAGTATGTGGTTCATTCATTCTGAAGGATCTGCCTGTGTTTATATACTATTCACTAGAAATTCTCAGGAGGGCACCGCAGGGTACAGGAGGAGAAACATGCCATGGGGTGGGTTGATTCATACAGGAAGTGTGTGTTATAGATAGGAGTAAAGGGAAATGACTTAAAAGGGGTGGTGACAGGAAGTAGACTGTTTTCTGGAAGAAGAGAGGACAAAGGAAGCATCCCTCCCTCCCTATTATCGTGTGGTTGTGTGTCTCAGCTGGGTGGATAATCCTTGTATGGTTTTCAGAGATCGATAACTGATGTGGTAAAGTTAAGGGATTTTATCCTTGGGTGGAAGCCCTTTCTCTACTGAGCATGACTGTGTCGTTACAAACTTTCTAGCGAATTATTATATAGGATGATTAATTATTTTAGTGTTTGAATAAGAACAATAATAATGTGAGTGAAATTAGCTGGGTCTGTTATCCCCAAATTAGATGCGTTTGTACTTATTTATGGATCATACCCTCTCCCTATGACATGTGTTTAACTGAGAAGATCCCAAAACATGAACGGTTGAGTGATCAAGAGGACAGGTTTGAGCACCCCTGCCATATATTGCAGTTGGTTGGCTCCAGAATAGCTCCTTTTCTTAGTACATTAGCCTCACTGGGTTAGAAGTCCAAAATTATGGGCTAGCTGAAAGTGTCTGTAATTAGTTTGAAAAAGATCTTACATCACATCTGTCAGTTCTACCATAGTTTTTTTGCATTCATTTCTGCCATTTTTTAATTCTTGTTTTCTGTTTCTTTTTTTGTCTGATTTTCCATCATGTTTTCCAACAACATAAATTGGTCTAAACGTTGAGAAGACAGTTTAAAGAACCATTATTAGATAACAGTTGGAAGCAGCAGAATTGTGTTAACTGGAAAAAAAACAAACCTGCCTATTTTTTTTAAAAAAATGTAGCATTTTAAGGATAAGTTAAAGGAATAGTAATGTTTCACAATAAAAGCTGCTCCAATTAATCTTCATAGTATTTGGAGAGTGTTTTTGAATACTGTCAGAGTTGTAGTTCCAGAGTAATTGAATGATAAAATACCCCCTCCCACCCCTTTTACTGATGTAACACTGCTCACCTCAGAGCAGCAAGACTGTCCAGATGGATCACAGAGAGGGACAATCTTCAGTGATCATAAGGAAAAAAACCTGAAAACCCTGTCAAGGGGGGTCAGGGTTTTCATTGTTCTAACAGTAAGAAGATCATCCTGTCAAGGTGGGCAACGTCTAGACCAGTGAACCCAAGCTCAATAAGAGGTTGCAATCAGCACTGAATAGTACCAGGACACAAATCACAAAGATAAATAATAAAGATATTTATTAAACAAACAAGGAAGCATCGAGGCACAGGAAACAGAAACCAGGTACATAGTCAGCCAAGCCAGAGTCAGGAACCAGGAATGCAGTCAGCCAGGCCGGAGTCAGGAACCAGGATAGTAGTCAGTCAGGACAGGGGTCAAGAACCAATGTACCAAGTACTCCAAATGTCCCCTGAAACGTCTGGCATTGAGAATGCTCTGCAAAACATATTCCACATGATCACCAACTACCACTGGTCATGGATGTGCAATCTGGTAGGAATATCTATTGCACACCGGTGGTTTAAGGAGTGAAACATGTAAAACTGCACCATTAGATTGCGGGTGGTATGCAGAGGAAAATGAGAGCTGGATGTCCAGTTGCTTAAAGAAGGAGCACCAAAACCTAGACACAAACTGGCTCCCGAGGTTGGAAACAATCACCTTGGGTAATTCATGCAGACAAAAGACCTCCCGGGCGAACACCATGGCCAGCTCTTTAGCAGAGGGAAGTTTAGGGAGGGGAACAAAATGCAACATCTTTGAAAATCTGTCCACAATCATCAAAATAGCAGTGTTGCCCTGAGAGACCTGAAGTTCCACCATGAAATCAATGGACAGATGTGTCCAGGGTCGCTTCCCAGAATGGATGGGTTGCATAAGACCAATAGGAAGATGCAGAGGTGATTTAATTCGGGCACAAATATGACATGCTGCAACAAATGCGGTGATATCCCTGAGAAGCGTAGGCCACCAAAAGATTTGTGAAATGGACCAAATGAGTTGGTTTTTACCCGGGTGATCGGCAGCCTTAGAATTATGATAGTTTAATAGTCTCACTCTCAGGTCTTCTGGCACGAAACAACGTCCATGAGGCGTGCCAGTAGGGGCGTGTACCTGGGCAGCCAAAATCTCCTCTCCTAGAGGAGATGTAATATTGGTCCTAAGGGAAACCAAAATACGGTCTGGGGAAATGACCGGAGTGGGAACCGAGTCCTCCCTGGTGTCAGCAGAAAACTGGAGAGTTAGGGCATCCACCTTGAAATTTTTGGTGCCTGGAAGGTAAGATACTACATAATTAAAATGGGAGAGGAACAGAGTCCATCTGGTCTGCCGGGAGGATAGTCGTTTAGCCTCTGAGAGATAAAATAGGGTTTTATGGTCCATCAAAATGAGAATTGGAATGCGGGTACCCTCAACAAATGCCTCCACTCATGGAGAACCAAAATAATCGCCAGGAGCTCCCTGTCCCCGATCTCGTATTGGCTCTCAGCCTGAGACAGTTTTTTAGAAAAGAACCCACAGGGTTGAAGCGGGCCCCCAGGGCCGGGAAGCTGAGAGAGAAGAGCACCAACACCCGTCTCGGATGCATCAACCTCCAGTACAAAAGGTAGGGCCAGATTTGGGTGTACCAGCACCGGTGCTTGGGCGAAGGCTTTTTTCAAGGACTCATATGCCTCGGGCCCTGGAGGTGACCATACAGTGGGATCCCTCCCTTTCTGGGTCATGTTGGTGATAAGTTTCACCAAGGCGGAAAAGTTCTTAATACATTTCCTGTAATATTTGGTGAAACTCAGGAACCTCTGAATGGGTTTCAGGACAGTCGGACGAGGCCATTGGAGTACTGCAGAGAGCTTTTGTGGGTCCATAGCGAAATGTAGTAGTGTTCTCAGATACCGTTCTGGTACCCTTTTCAGAGTGGAAACAAATTCGGCATAATTTCTGACAATGGGTTTATCGGATTCTCAAAAAGGATTTGCCCAAGCCAACACTCTGTCTGACAGAAGAGAAATAACAAAGACAACTTTACTTCTCTCAGTAGGAAATGCCTGCGGAACCATCTCCAGGTAGGTCCCTACTTGGTTCAAGAAACCCCTGCACCTAAAAAATTCAAGCTTGAGCTGTAATAACTTTTGAATAAAACACCTTTCAGCAGTGGGAGCACTCTTGTTTTTTACTCTGGAGGATAAATACTACAATATGTATATTTTTATTAAATTTTAAGAATTACTATCCTTTTAAGACTAATGTGACCATAGCAGCATTTTAATGTGGGATGTTTATTTCATTTTTATACTGAGGAACTGCACAGGAACCAGCACAGGAACCAGCACAGGAACCAACACAGGAACCAGCACAGGAACCAACACAGGAACCAGCACAGGAACCAGCACAGGAACCAACACAGGAACCAGCACAGGAACCAGCACAGGAACCAGCACAGGAACTAGCACAGGAACCGGCACAGGAACAGGCACAACGCTGCAGTGTGTGTTTTTCATTTGTGTCCTGCATTAAAGTGGTGAACTGGCCACAAAAATTAAGACTTTATTGCCAGGAAAAACCCTTACACTTGTATCATAGCAGGCACAGAAAAAGAGAGTATAGTTACACCATTTCCTCTGCTTCTTGTTTTACCCTTTGAATGCCAGAGGTTTATCCAATACATTGCGAAGTAATGGGCTGGATACCCCTCTGGCACTCGGAGAGTTAATTCATGGCATTAAACAAGACGTAGAGGAAAATAACACCACAAATCTATCACAGACAATCTCTTTGAACTCCCATTGGAACAAGTGGCTTTAACCCTTTGAGTGCCAGAGAATGCGTTGGATACCTCTCTGGCACTCAAAAGGTTAAGGTGAATATTTTCAGTGTAAGTAGCTTAGTGAATTGGCTTTAAGCAGGAGCGCACCTGGAAACTCTCTGGATTTGCCTTGGAGACTCTGTTTTTGAGACTTAACTACCAGGTCTCCAGGGATGGAGGCTGATTCTCCATCATGGTGAGTTCAGCTATAACTCCACCTATTGTCCAGTCTGTTCAGCCCACTCCCTCCCCATTCCGTCCACTTTCCCATCTATTTTACGGTAAACTCCTCCTTTTAACCACCCACCTATGCCCCCTGAGCAAGCTCCGCCCACCATACGACACAAAACACATGATTTGGACACTCCCATTCTCATGTCTATTGTTTCTCTGGAGACTTGGGATGAGATCTATGGGCAGGAGTAGGACTGTAAAATCAATTGCAGCACCTACTTCAGCATGGAATCAGACTCATTATTATGAATATCTATCCAGAAAGGTTATCCTTTCCTCAGGTGGAGATTTCTGTGTATAATTTCATCAATCAGACCTCAGCTGCAGTGCGAGTCCTTCGCTCTCTTGGCTTTTTCATTTTCCATTTTTTTTCTCATTTAGTTGTTTTCATTATTTAACGGGGAAGTAACACCCAGTTAGGATTTTCTTTAACCCCTTAACGACAGATGACTTACCAGGTACGTCCAGCAGAAACTGTCACTTAGTGACAGAGGACGTACCTGGTAAGTCACGGAAGTCCGGGTCTCCGTGCAGCTGCACGCCGCTCGGAGACTCCGGACTTGTTTGAAAAAAATAAATAAATAATGTTCCTCGGGCATTAAGGTGACAGCCGCGTACGAACGCGGCTGTCGCTAAGGGGTTAATGCTAGACGATGCACGTTTCAATCAGCTGACAAGTGTACTTTTAAAGAGATGTAACACTTCCTAATAATAATCCCAGACATACATTACTATTGTATCCTTTTGAAATGTTGCATAAAAAATACTGTGTGGCTAGAAGCCACATTAACTATGTCGTTGTGCTTAAAATGGCGACATGAGAACCTTGCGCTGCATTAAAGCACTAGGTTGTCATGTCGCATCTTTAAAAGTCGCTATTTACTGGCCACAACTCCCAGCATCCTTACCTTGCAGAGCGTTGGCTGGCTCTCTCTAATGATATAGGCAGTGGGAGGGATGGTCCATAGCATATTACTGCCGATGCTCCTCAAGCAGTCTTCATATGTTCCAAAAGAAACTCCTCACTGTGTGAAGCATATGACTGACTATATGTATTGCAATCTTTGAGGTCCTTCACGTCACGCTGTGACGAGTTGATGTCTGATTGTAATTATGTACAGTATTTAGGGCGAGATGTTCAGAAAGTGGTGGTAATCAGAATAAAAATGTTTTTACTCCATGGTCCGTCAATTCTCAGACATATTATCGTCATTTTTTGCATCCAATTCCACCATCTCCGTCAAAGGGAAAAAGTCGTCTTGAAAGTGGACGTGGTTTAATCTACCGTCATATTGTAAGGTATTTTCAGAAAAAAATATTCGTTTCAACATCACTTTTTTGTCTAATTAACGTCATTTTTTCTCAACAAAATAAAAATGGTCTAAACTTGGAGAAGACAAATTAAAGTAGTGTTAGCAGGAGCGAGAGGCAATTTGTCATTTCAAAGATAAAAAATGTCTTTTCCTTCGAAATTTTTCGTTTCAAAGAAAAAATCAAAGACAATTTTAACATCAGGATTTTTTAAAGGCAATGTTCATAAAGATCTTCTTACCATTATTTTTCATTCTTCAGACAACTTTTCAAACGTGACGGATTTACTTCTGAAAATATTGTCCTTCTTTTACCACCAACTCATGATCCGACAATTTTTTCATTATGGTGACTTTGTAAGGGTTTGTACAAATGCCACCAAAGACAGGTACATAAATGAACACCACCTTTATTGAAATGGTAATGCTGGCAAAATAATGACAGAAAGAATACCAGGAACAATAGGACCGGCCCAGGGCTGGATGGATTCCCATGGAGTAGGGAGACCAAGCCTAGGATCGGACCCGAAGAGCACAATCCCCAGAGGGAATAGCCGAGCCATCGGCGAACCCAAGAGGGTAGTCAGCCAGGCCACTGGTAAGCACAGGGAGAGTAGTAGCCAGACCACTGTAAGGCACACAGAGAGGGCAGTTAGCCCAAGGACAACGTAAGGCACTCTGAGAGGGTAGTCTACCAGGCAATAGGTTAGTACACAGGGCAGGCAGTCAGCCAGGCTACTGTACGGAACACTGAGAGGGTAGCCAGCCAGGTCACTGGTCAGTACACAGAGAGGATAGTCGGCCAAGCCACTGGTCAGTACACAGAGAAGAAAGTCAGCCAGGCTACAGTAAGGCCCACTGAGCGGGTAGTCAGCCAAGCCACACGTCCGCACACAATGCCGGTAGTCAGCCAAGCCACTGGTCAGTACACAGAGTGGGTAGTCCACCAAGCCACTGGTCAGCACACAGAGTGGGTAGTCAGCCAAGCCACAGGTTAGCAAACAGTGCGGGTAGTCAGCCAAGCCACTGGTCAGTACACAGAAAGGAAAGTCAGCCAGGCTACGGTAAGGCACACTGAGCGGGTAGTCGGTCAAGCCACAGGTCAGCACACAGTGCGGGTAGTCACTCAAACCACTGGTCAGTACACAGAGTGGGTAGTCAGCCAAGCCACTGATCAGCTCACATAGAGGGGGTAGTCAGCCAAGCCACTGGTCAGTACACAGAGCGGGTAGTTAGCAAAGCCACTGGTCAGTACACAGACAGGGTAATCAGTCAAGCCACAGATCAGAACCTGAGAGGGCACTCAGACAAACCAGGGGTCACCCCAGAACTGAGGCAAAGGAAACAAGAACACACTGCTCTGAAACACCATGAAAGGGCGACTGAGCCTGGTGTTCAGGCAGTTTATAAACGCTAGCTGAGGGGTGGAGCAGAGAGAGAGCCCTGCGTTCGGGCTATAAGAGCAGACACAGCGTCACCTGGAGGACCAGCCCAGCTGATGCGAGCCTGCTCTCGCGAGTGGCTGGTATACGTGGCTGATGCACTGCTACCAGCCATCAGAAACTCAGAACTGCCAGGGGAGAGGAGGCACAGGAAGCAGGCCATCCCTCCGATGCTGCCGCTCAAACATCTTGCCCTCTGAGTTCCTATTTTCAAGCCATGATGACGATACTAGCTTGGCTAAAGTATTTGAGAAGGAAGCACAACAGGAGTCATTCAACACTCTAACCATTCCTTTGTTGTCTCAGCACATGTGGAGGTTGTTACCATAACATACCAAATACACAGGGAAACAGAAAAATCCACCACATTGCAACAGAGCAGACACTTAACACAGGAGACTTTGTAAATGGGACATGTCAGCAGGCAACAGAGTGGTGCACTTAAACATTATTTACTGGGCTATCTGGTTCTCTGCTCCCAACATAGTAGGTAAACTTATATTCCAATACCACACACACTATTAAATTAATCTACTACCATATACCTATGCATTACAAATATGATACTAGCAGGGAGTAGGCAAAATTCAATCTTTTGCTGGAAAAGTCCATGGTAAATGTCCTCCCTTTAACTCCACAGTCCTCACACATAACAGCAACACTAGGCATTAAACACCTTATTTTATTTTATTTAAAAACTCTCATGTATAATGCACCCCCCCCCACTTCACATAAGGTGAAGTGGGGTCAAATTGTACACATTATACCCAAGACTTTACAGTATTCAGACTACATGGAAGCTTCCCACAGCCCTGCTCTGTTTAAGCTGTATGTTTTTATGAGCACAGGGGCTTGCAGGTCACTCTGGCAGTAAAAGAATTGCACACACTACACTACTGTCCCTACACTAAACAGACGTTGAGAGAGATATGCAGTTCGTCTTTCTCTCCTTTCAGTTCTGCTTTTCTACAAATTATCCTTCATCTGTAAACTCTAATTAAGGTTTTATATATTTTTCATGGCCTCTACTAACTTCTTTATGACTTGTTTTAATTTTCAAATGTTTCACCTTCATTTTTAATTAGGATTTTTATTTCTTTGTTTCATTATTCTGAGTTGCTGGCTTAACTTGTAATTGTATACCTGAGGAACGGATAACAGCACACAGATTGCAGGATATGTGTAGTCTTTCGTGGTGACCACATATACCGGAATGCCCTGGACTGTCCCTTATTGGGGGTCTGTGTCCCGCGTCCCAGGTCATCCCCCACCAGGACAACAAAGAGTCACAGAATGGAGCAACATGCACCAGTCCAGCCAGCCAATGAAATGTATTTGCTATATGGTCCTCATTGGCTGGCTGACCCAGTCAATGAAGACCATATAGCAAATACATTTCATTGGCTGGCTGGACTGATGCATGCAAGACAGCTGGGATGGAGCAGGTATGCTGGTGCTGCAAGTGAGACCCGCGGCTGAGGCTCCCGCTGGCGCTGACCATCCTTCTGAGGCTGACACAGAGTGAGAGTTCCCCCTCCTATCCCTTTTACAGTCTGCTAGCCGCCTCCCCTTAGATGTGGAATCCGTTAGTGGGACCAGACAGCTCACAGAGAGGGACAATCTTCATTCACAGAGTATAAGAAAAACCCTTGATGAAGGAGGGCAGTATTTTCCTTATGCTCAGTGAAGATTGTCTCTCACTGCGATCCATCCGGCCAGCTGAAAGAGGCAGCGTGACATGAACAAAAGGGGAGGGAGGGGGATCAACGCTGCCTTCAGGGAAGTACAACGCTGACTTCAGGGAAGGGGGAGGGAGGGGGAACTTTGCGTTCGGTTACCTCTCAAACCATAAAGGTTTGAGAGATGAACCTGGGGGCTATTAAATTATTTTTCAAATATCTACAATAAGGGGAATAGTAATATTAAAGTATTACTGTCCCTTTAAGCTGACAATCAAAAGATTGTCCCTCTCTGCAAGCTGTCCGGTGAAGCTTGACAGAATTCCACATCTGAGGGGAGGTGGCTTACACCTATAACTTAATAACTCCTGAATTACAAATCGGACAGTATTGTAATAACACTGCACATGGACTAAAAACTATAAAGATTAATTGACAGGGCATTTATTTTACAATATTACTATCCCTTTTTAACCCTTTGAGTGCCATTGCAAATGCAATGCAAAGCAATGTGTTGCGTACCCCTCTGGCACTCAAAGGGTTAAGGTCTTGAATGCTATAAAAGTATTTATAGTGTTTTGAAACAAAGAGACCTTTCTGGCATTCGAGTGGTTAAAACCCTGTTAAGATCAATGGGGATTTCCCTTTTCTATCGTGCATAAGGCCCTTGGTGCTATTTTCATTTGCTGTTCAGTGCTCAAGTGTATGTGTGTGGGCTTCCTTTTGTTCTTTCTATACTAATGAATTTAGTCTCACTTAAAAAAGCTAATTATGATAGCTTTCTCTTATACAGTACTATTGTGTCCACACTGAATAGTTCTTTTTAACCAGTACCACTGTACGGAACTAGGGTTGCCACCTTTTCTTAAAATAAATACCATAGACTTAACATTGGACAGAAGCCAATTTTTTACCGGCCTGCCGGTAAAATACCAGCTCGGTGGAAACCCTATACGGAACTCAGTCCAGTCAATTATTTTCCTTAATTTTCCTAATTAACCCCTTAAGGACCAGCTGTGCTGGCGCGCGGCCAGCACTAAAAAAGAACAGTAAACTTTTTTTATGAAAAAATAGATATTGTAGGGCATTTCCTGTTGAGTAAAATAAGGTTACTTCTACTGCTTATAAATGCATATTTCCAGATGTATTACTGTTTAAACCTGTGTGTATTTACATTAGCAGTGCTTTCTAGTGGTCAAATTCCAATTAGTTATTCTGTTACATTCTAATGGAGAGGAAAGTCAGTGACTTACAGTTCTCCATAGAATGTGATAATAACTGCCAAGTCACTTCCTGTCAGAACAATCAGGAAGTAAGCATAGTAAATTCACTTCCTGGTTATTTAAACTGTTATAAAGTTTGAATAAAAGAACTGACAGTGGTGGGAGTGACCTTGTTTTACTCAGCATTAAAAGCTCTATAACATAGGTTTTCATAAAAAAAAGTTTACTGTTCCTTTAAGGAGCACTGAGCATTTTTTTTCTTATCAGAATCAGAGGTCCCCGAATGGCATGTAGCCGCTCAGTGACCAATGAATTCCATGACATATATGTACGTCATGGGTCCTTAAGGGGTTAATGGCCTTATGCAGTAAAAATAAGCAGTTCAGGTGCAAATTAACAGCAATGTATGGGGCAAATAAAATTTCCTGTTCATTTAAATGGGTTGTTTTTAATGAACTGGAGATCTCTGTAGCATTCAAATAATTAAAAGCCCCATTTAAAGTGTAACAGTTTCTTTGTAACAAGATATATATATATAAACCATACCTCCCAAGTGTCCCTCTTTAGGAGGGACAGTCCCTCTTTAAGACCCAAATCCCTCTGTCCCTCTTTCCCACCCTGATGCCCCTCTTTTTAGGAGATCAGACTGTGTGGTGTGTATATAAGTGTATCGCCCTGGTGTCCCTGTGTTTAGGAGATCAGACTGTGTGGTGTGTATATAAGCGTATCACGCTGGTGTCCCTGTGTTTAGGAGATCAGACTGTGTGGTGTGCATATAAGTGTATCACCCAGGTGTCCCTGTGTTTAGGAGATCAAACTGTGTGGTGTGTATATAAGTGTATCACCCTGGTGTTGGAAACCTTTCTAACATTGAAGGGGTTAAACCCCATTTAAAGCAAAGTTCATTTTCATTCCACCCCTTGTGGTACAGTTGGCTTGCTCCAGCACTGAACCAATTTAGGTTGAGGAAGCTTTCTTCTCATTTACCATTAATTGTTAAAATCCATGCACTTCCTTCTGCTCTTGCTATAGTAAGTAATTTAGTTTAGCTTAAAAAGCTAATTATGGTAGTTTATCTTATATAGTACTGTTATGTTCAAGCTGAATAGTTCTTATTGATCATTAAAATTGTTCGCCCTCTGTCCAGCCAGTCGTTCTTCTTTGTTTCCGTAACACACTATGATCTGTTGGCATTTGTATTTTATCTAAAATGGAATGTGCTGTATATACCTCACATCTAAAGCTAGAAATTGCAGCCAGCATCCTTTATTGTAATTTGCTAAGGATGTTTGTCAGAAGCCATCATGCGCAGTATAGACATCTGAGTGCACTGCAGTCATGCACAATACAGACTGCCCGCACTGTGGCTGATATAGAGCGGGGCGCTCCGAATTCAGACTGGAGTCCTCTCTGGGGCAGTTTTGCCAAATGGGGCAATTTTGGCTCTGCTTAAGAGCCTCCGTGTGGTCAAATGACAGATATCTCCAGCTGTCACATACAGCAATATCTGTCTAACCATGAGGGTAGGAGGGATAGGACTAACATGGATCCACATCTTTTTACAATGCCTACAATATTACATAAAGGTGAAGTTAACCATTGCCATTCTGTTAAAGTGATAGTAATACTCAAAATGTGAAAGGAAAAATATATGTTGTGAGGTTTCTTCCCCGAGTAAAACAACATTATCCCCGCTGCTGAAAGGTGTTGTATTCCAAAAGTCTCACAGCTCAAACTTGAATATTTCAGGGGCAATATCCCAGTGACCTGAAATTGTACAGTGGCACTGTTGCTACACCATCCTATGGACAGCTCTGGTCTCGGGATCATGAGTCTCCATAGGATGATGTATCAACAGCACCAATGTACAATTTAAGGCCACTGGGATTTTGCACCAAAGGAATTCAAACTGGAGCTGTGGTACGTTTTGAATGAAACACCCTTCAGCAGTGGGAGTACACTTGTTTTACTCAGGGGGATAAACCCTACAACATATATTTTTCTTTTCACATTTTAAGTATTGATATCACTTTCATCCTATCATGGCTACGTTTACTAATCACACTATCATCTCATTTATAAGCACAGCTTACGGGCCTCCACAACAGCAGGAGGCCGTGGAGGAGGCTACCTCACCACCCAGTGAGGAGTATACAGAGGAGGGGACCAGCCGCTGGCCACCATACTCACCACCCACACCTCCTCCACAGCTGTCTGCTACCCAATTGTCTACACCTCCACCGGCTCTGGCCCAACTGGCTGCACCTCCACCGGCTCTGACCCAACTGGCTGCACCTCCACCGGCTGTGACTCAACTGGCTGATCCCCAACTGGCTGCTCTACCCCAGTACAGGGCTGGATGCAACAGTAGGAGAGGTGGATGCATCCCACCACCTCCAGGAGCTACTACCCTCCAGCAGCACCACCACCGCCACCAGGGAGGCAATGGCTGCCAGGGACTGTGTCCACCACCCAATATGTGCCTTATTCCACACAGATGGACCTACCCTCCGGGATGGCTCCCCAGCATGGCCCCAGGTATGATCCCAGGTGGGGGCCAAGCACATACCAGTGGACAAGATGTGACCCTTGGCCACTCGACTACCAACCCCTGGGCCTGATTGGGGAGCCCCAGCGCCCTCTACCGAGGGAAATATTCACTCCATCAGCAGGGCAAACATCACTGGGCAGCAGTGAGTCACTTGATGTGGTGGGCATATGCCCATCATCTGCAACAGCCATTACAACATCTGTCACATCAGCAGAAGCCACATCACACACAGCAGCAGCTCAGGACACAGCAGCAGCAGCTCAGGACACAGCAGCAGCAGGAACCCCACCAGCAGAATCACCGGGCACATCCACCTCCAGCAATGCACAACCCACGGGGATGGAGGCAGAGTGCATGTCTCTACAGAGGAGGCTACTCCAGGCATGTCACAGGATCAACGAAAATATCACAAAGAGCATAAGGGAATCCAGGAGGAACACATCAACAATCCAGAATCACACATACTAAGTCCAATTAATTGATATTTATATTGAACTTGTTAAAAAAAACAATTAAGTCAGCTAATGCAAGAAATGTTTTTTCTATCATCTGTAACCATTTGGGTGCTAACAGCCCCTAATTAACTTTGGCACCCAATGAGTTAAACCTTGCTCTGTCAGATTGGTCAGCAATGCTCTTATGTATCTATGAAAATACCTCCTATGGATAGGGTACTGCAAGCTTTGTACAGACAGGGCAGAGTGCAGGGAATTTCCCAGCATGCTTCTGATCTCTATGTGAATGTATGATATGCTCATTGGTTCATGTCACACTGTTGCATTTGATTTATTCTTTTCTAGAACTTGTTTTTCGCTGTCTTGGTTACTCACAGTCTTTGCCCTGGAGGCCCTGTGAAATCTTCAGAAGCTTCACATTGTTGTTTGAGGATTAGAGATGTGTAAAGTGTGTGGGAGGAAGAATCAGAACGGCTTAGTTATACTGTTTGCATTCTTAGGTCTTCTGTTGTAACAAGGTCTAGTCCTGATAAACCTTCGCCCTTTTGCTGAATTACCAGTTCCAATCACACAGACCATTTCTTTGTAATACGAACATGTGCTTTCTCTATGACTGTCACAATAATCTGTTTCAATGGACATGTTGTTTTCCCTCTAACCTCCAGGAAGGCTAACATCAGGGCCGGATTCCCCATTAGGACTTTCACACATGTCTGTGCTCTTTTACTTACCTACTACTGCATTCTCCTGTTCCCATTGCAAGGGGCATGATTGATGGATGAACCATGCAAGAGTCAGCTGAATGTTACTGCACATCTGCCCTACCATAACATGACTGCTTTTTGTACATGAGTGCCAGATAGGTATTGGACACAATGCATTGTGTACCTCTCTGGTGCCCAAAGGGTTAATCTGTGTTTTTATGACCTAAAGTTAGAGGGTGGAACATTTTGAAGAAAAGTGCACATGTACTACTCATTTTACTATTGAATTGTCTGCCTGTTGTTGGTGATCATCAAAAGGGGAGAGATCAGAATAGCGACCGAATCAAAAGGGCAACATCAGAATGTCACCCTGCATCAACAGGGTGACATTCTGATGTTGCAGGCTTAAGAGTTGCCAGGATGACATTTCAATAGTAAATACAGCTGATGTGGGATGGTTACTGCCAGGCAATATAGATGACAGCCCGAGATAGACACCCGGACTTAAAGGTCACCCTGTATTTACTATTGAAATGTCTCCCTCTAGTTTGCGACCCTTAATTTTGCAACAGCAGATTGTTGTCCTGTTGATAAGGGCAACATTCTGATGTCGCCCTTTGATTCGGGCGACACTATGATCTCTCTCTTTTTGATGGTCTCCAACTGGAGGGCGACATTTCAATAGCATACTGTACTACTTTAGGAAAGTGTGATAATTTCATGAAACAGCCTCCCAGTGGAAGTGGTAGGGAATAATACAGTAAATTAATTAAAAAAATATCCAGAATAGACATGTGTCTATTCTGTGAACTATATAATACTGCGTCTTTTACTTGGAAATTAGTATTGGCAGCTTGAATGGGTGAATTTGTTCTTATATGCTGTTAAAAACTATGTTTCTACAATGCAAAACAGTTGCAGTTTACTGCATGCATGTGAGGTGATTGTTGCCTGTGTGAAAGGCATCATAGTCCATCAGCTTACCTTTCAGGACAAGTTACACAAGCTACACAACATAAATGCAATCATGTTGTTCATGTGAAAGGGGCCGTAGGCAGAGAAGACACCTGCCTTCAGCAACACAATTAAACTCTCTGAATGCCAGAGAAAGCAATGTGTTGCACTCACCTCTGGTACTCAGAGGGTCAAGTGGTGCTTCAGCTGTGCTGGCCACACCCACATTCTGAGTCAAAGGTATGATGGGAGAAACCTCATTGCCCATTAACCATTCACCTAAATTTGACTTATAGTAGGCAAATTATTAACCAGTCTACATACCATTTTACTTGCTATTCTTAACCCCTTAGAAGCTAGAGAGGACTCTAACACAACAAGGGGTTAATAGCTTTTTTTGAGTTGGTATAATATAGAGTAAAGGGAAATTCCTGTGCCAGAAAACAGTGGATGGACCTTGAGGTTAGTCATGTGGGCACTGGGGGTGGATGGGCAGGGTTATTACTATGGGAGGTTGACCTACTCTGGTTAAAGCAGAACGTTCAGCTATTACTAAGTCTCTATGCATTCATTAAGTGCATGGCAACTAGCTTGCAAATCCACGTCTTACCTTTAAAAAATCACACATTGTAAAGAAATCCTTGCTGTTTGGAGATCTTGTCTGCGCTCCTGCGCACTGCAGCTTACCACATGGTAACCGGAAGGGACTGACGGCGCAGGCACACAGAAAGCAATAACCTGCCGGTCAGTCTCCAAAAGGCAAAGCTTTCTTTAGAATCTGCGCTTTTTTAAAGGTAAGAAATGGATTTACAAGTAGGGTGACCACATATCCATTCTGTCATTCAGGGACACTGTGGTAACGCGAGTACTTCTCTCCAGCTTTAGGGCAGCTGTGTGGGAGGGGTCAGTATACATCACTGGACATCTGTGCTCAAATTGCTCTTTATCTGGCGCACCACAGAGTTCTAAACACTAGAGGAAGAACTGTCCATTGCCTGCTGTGACAGGAAGCGATGTCTATGGTGGGCTACAAGATAATATACATCAGGCCAAAAGCCTTAGACTAGTATTACACTACTATAAAATTGCACTGCAGCTCCTGTTTCATGTCAGTAGCAAGGCTCAGTTCTGTCTCTAGTGCTTAGGGCTCTGTCTAGAAGCCATTTTCTTGTAGTCCAGCAGAGGCATCAATTCGTATCACAGTAGGCAATTCTGTTTCTAGTGTTTAGATTTTTTATTCAGGGACTTTTTATTGTCCCTGATGGGGGCTGCCAGGGACATGGGACACACACATAAATTCCGGGACTGTCCCTGGCAATCAGGGACATGTGGTCACCCTATTTCCAAGCTAGTCGCCAAATGCTTAATGAATGCATGGCGACTTAGTAATAGCTTAAAGTTCCGCTTTAAATGGGAAATCCAGCCCTAAAATGATGTTAAATGAGCAGTAAACTTGTTTAAAAAAAAAAAAAAAAAAAAAAAACACATATTGTATGCCTCTTCCTGTTGATTAAAGCAGTAGTATGCCCACTGCAGGGAGATGGTTTGTCCCAAAGTTATTACAAATCATACTATTTTTTTTATTTATTAAACTGTGAGCAGGTACCACTTGGTGTCTGGAAGTTTGTTATATTGAACTCTATGGAGCAGTGAGAGACTGGCTACAATTCTTTATATGAATGTATGAATGTAACAGAGCCACCATTTTTGGAGTTTGAACCGTAATAATGTTTTTAATAAAGCATGTATAAGCAGTGTTGCTGTACTGAACAGTAAATCACTGCAATATATGTTTTCACAATTAAACATCACTCATGATTTAACCACTTGGGAGACCTCTCTAGTATCCAATGGGTTAAAAACTTTAATTAGTTTAATGAATACCTTTCCACACAAATTCTCTGAAACTAAAGGGTGCTACCAGAGCAATATATCTGAGAACTACTTATGGACATCCGCAGAAATTTTTCCAGGGTGGGAAAAAGCCAAAATATGGCTCCCAGACCAGTTCAACCAATTTTATGTTTTTCCAGGATGAGCAAGTTCAGAGGGGGGGGACAAGTTCAGAGGGGGGCAAGTGCCCCCTCTTGCCCCCCACCCCCATCCCGGTGATGACCATGACTACTGTAACATGTGAATTATGAGAGCGGAAGGACTCCCAGTTGCAACTGCTTTGTTGCGTTTTACAAACATAAGGTGGTCTGCATTTCTTCTTGAGCTTCAGTAGATGCCACCTAGCACTAGCTATTTAGTAAGAAGTAGCTTCCTGAAGAGTCTGCCCCTGGTTTTAGCTCTGTACTCGTCACATGCCTGGAATCTTGTGCATAATTGTGTGAGATATTTCACTAAGAGGAATTTTTAACAGTCTCCACAGAGATCAGTTTTGGTTACTGTGGCTCATTCCATAGGTAAGTTTCCCGAAATGAAGCAATCGAACTGCATAAGGGCAGTTTTTCCTCTTTTAGGAAGAGTTATTTTCCCTGTCAAAGGTCACAGTGCATTCCCTCAGAGAATCCGTGTAACTTTAAATGGAGATTCAAATGGGACACTCTGTTTTGTTCCAGTGTTGCAGGAAACATCTCAATAGGGTTGACAAATATGCATGTTCCTTGTTTGGGGTCATAAAATCATTAAAGGGATAGTTTCATAATAAAAGCAGCTCTAATTAATCATCATAGTATTTGGACTTTAGAGAGTGTTATCTCAATACTGTCAGAGTTGTAGTTCCAGAGTAATTCAATGACAAAGTATCCCCCTCCCACCCCTTTTACTGATGTCACACTGTTCAGCCAGATCAGAAGGGAGGTGCCCAAGTAGACTGCAGAGAGGGACAATCTTCAATTAAGATAAGGGAAAAACCTGAAAAACTTGTCATGGGGGGCAGGGCTTTCATTGTTCTCATAGGAAGAAGATTGTCCCCTGCAGTTATCTGTCTGGTCTATGGACTGGATTCCACATCTGAGAAGAGATGACTTACACTAGGTAAAAGGGGCGGGAAGGGAAACTTTGCTTGTGAATATCTCTCAAACCATAAAGGTTTTAGAGATAAGACTTATATCATTCTTCATGTTTTTTTAATGCCTACAAAATAAAATAAAGATAAAACGAAGTATTACTGTCCCTTTAAAACACAAATTGCCTGCTCTGGTTCATTCATGAAACAATATAGCTTGCAGACCCTCAGGACTTTGCTGTTTGAGGGCCTTTATCCCTCTGTACAGCAGAATAAGTTTGGATAAAGGATTCATAAATCAATACTCTCATCTCCATCTCATCAAAAATAAAAGCTGCGTGACATCCAAATGAAAAGAGTAGGTTTTGTCTGTAAGATTCCACTTCCAAAATTATCCAGTTGTAAATGAGTGATTGACACGGTTTCTGAATCACGAAACTTTGCTAATTTAGCATTCAGAGCTACTCTGGGTTAAGAGGGTGATTTAGTCCTGGGAAATCACATTGATATCCATGATATTCAACCCCATTGTGTCCCAGAAATGGACCCGACACATAGCTGTCGTAGGAGATTCAGCCTTTGCAGGTAGGTGGACTCATTTTTATATTTCCTAATCAACCTGCAAGACATTCATCATCCTTTAACCCTCTGAGTGGCAGAGAGGTATCCAACGCATTGCAATGCTTTGGATACCTCTCTGGCGTGAAAAGGGTTAAGCCAAGAAGCTATGAATAATTTTTTACTATCAGCTTTAGGCCTTGCAGAGAGATGTGCAGAACCATACCTCCCAAGTGTCCCTCTTTAGGAGGGACAGACACTCTTTTAGACCCAAATCCCTCTGTCCCTCTTTCCCACCCTGGTGTCCCTCTTTTTAGGAGATCAGATTGTGTGGTGTGTATATAAGTGTATCACATTGCTCTACAGCAATAACACTCACATTAATGTTTGTTTAAACATCAGTATATGTGTTTATGAATTAGTCTGTGTAAATAAAATGCTTTGGTCTTGTTATAAGTCATTTATTAGGATGCACAAGGAGGTCTCAATAGGTCATGAAATAGCCTAAAAATTCTCCGTTATGCCTCACCCACCAGCCACTCCTCCAGGAATACCCCCTAAAACACAAGTGTCCCTCTTTGGCAATTTGAAATGTTGGGAGGTATGCAGAACTACTGCCCACTCACATATCTGGCCCTTTATTTACTCACTAGTTTTGAAGCCCGTATACACGGTCCAACACTGGCGGCGCTGCAGTCATGCACAGTATTGACTGCCCAAACGTGCTGCGGTGCGCAGAGAGGACACCTGTCTCCGTATCAGCTGAGTCATGGGCCGCCTGTACTGCTCATGACTGCAGTGCGCACAGCAGTCTCTACTGAGCATGATGGCTTCTGACAAACATACTTTGCAAATCATAATATAAGATAACACAGATGAGTTTCACCTAATTTTGAAAGGCAAAGCCAAAACCTTTCAAATTCCTCATTCACTTGTGGAGCTGGAATTAGTGAGGGGTTTAGAGGACCTCTCAGTTTTACCTGTTAAATGCCTTCTCTTCTTACCTCGGATTATCTATTGTCAGGGGTTATTATTTTACAAATAACAATCACTTCTGCTGAACTTTCCATCCTGCTAAGGTTAATACTTTCAGATCCTTTCAGCCAGGAGACAATTGGGTCTTCATACCTCGATTTTTAACCTTTTCAATGCCAAGGTAAATGGGCAAGTATATTTTCTGAAATATGCTCTCTATTTTCTTTACAAGGTTTTCTTTTATGCCTTTCTACAAACCTATGCAAATTAATTTTTTTCTTCCAGCACAAGCTGGTCTTTTATTGGTACATTTCATAAGTGGATTATAAATGATGTAACTTAAATATGATGTCATAAACATGAAAAAATACAGCGATTTGTAAAGAATGTCATATTTAATAATATGCATTATTCTGTGAAAATTGATAATGTCCAGTATCTTCTCAATAAAATCATAATGGATATATGCTGGTTTTGATAAATATTGTGCTTTTACAGACCAGTGATTATAATGAGTGTTCATATGTTAATATTTCAGAGAAAGAAAAAAAATATTCAAACACCACAGTAACTTTTTGAAGTAAAACTATATATATCTATATATACTGGATAGATAGATAGATAGATAGATAGATAGATAGATAGATAGATAGATAGATAGATAGATCATATCCACATGTGACCTAATTTATGTCTCCCTCAAGACAAGCACACCCAAGGGCAGCAGTAAGGAGGAGTTAAGCAAATTTCCTTTTTATTGCCTGTGTCTTATTCCTGTAAGCATGGCTTATATTTTTTTTTTGTTTATTTGCTTTTGTTTGTTTTTTTTATAATTCAGTGAGTTTAAACATAACCTAAAGTGTCGCCCACATAAACAAATAAATACATTCAAGCTTGACATTATTTTAAGGAATATAGATAAGCAATTTGAATAACAAACAAAAATGTGAACTGCACATTCAGTTCCCTCCTAGCACTCTCCAAAATATTGGTTCAATATAAAATGGAATATTTTATACTGTAAATACCTCTACAGGGCTCCTGGAAAAAACGGTCCCCCATTTGTTTGTTTTTCCATATTGTAGGAGGTGACAAAAGCACAAAACTGCACCTATCACAGTCCACAGTTTTTAGTAAATTATTTTCCATTTTTTTTAAATCTGATAAACCCTTCTCTTTAATGGTCACAACAACTCCAGGTATGGAAATTAGGTAGACATCTCAGAACATTTTGGAAACAAAGTATCCTTCCAAATCAAATTTGGAGTTACTTTCATTGCTACCCTTAAAGGGATAGAAACACTTAACATGTGCCCAGAGCCACAGGTTTGCACCAGAAAGGATGTCTAAGCCAAATCGGAATGCTCACAGAGAATGGTCAGACAGAGCCATAGGTCAACACCAGGATGGATGGACAGACAAGCCGGGTCATACACAGGAATAAAGAATACAAATTGATGAACTGCTCAGAACATCAAAGTAAGGGTAACTGATACACAGGCCCATAGAGGTTTATAAAGGAGTAGGAGAAGGCGGGACCAATTAGGTCCCTCAGGCAGGGCTTATAATGGGCATCCAGGCAAGTGCCTGATACAGTGCTGCCAGTAACAAGGGACCAGAATAGAGCGCAGGCAGTGAGGGACGGGGATAGTGATGCTGGAGCGTCAGTCCAGAACCCTGCTCCCGGCCAAATGACGCAGGCCGAGGTAAGGCACTGTGACAAAATTCCCCTAGATCCCTTGGGGTGATTTAGGGGGACTGGACAGCATTGTTTCAGTAGTGGTCCCTTCCTCCTCCTCCTCCTCAGACTCAGTGGACACATAAGGGTCCTTCTAGCTCATCCATTGATTATTTTTCACCCTGACCATGGTGATAGCAGTCACTATGAGCCTTTCCTGCCTCAAGTTTTCCAATATATCACAGCAGAACAGCACAGCACATCTGTCTTGCTCTGTAGCTGCTTCTATTGTGTCTGCCTTCTGCTAAAACGTCACATTTTTATTGCGGAAATGTGAAAACAACGTAAATCAATGGGCGGAAACTTTTTAGCCATTGAAAAAATGGCAAAAGATTTTGGCCAATGGGAGAAAGATGCGGGAACACAGTGACAACTTTTGCCCATCCCTACTCAACAACCCAAAGCCCGACGAAAGGGTAGACAAGGCATACTAATTTGTAGGCTAAATAAGATTACACTTCAAATTTGCGGTCAATTGTTTTTTTTTTTTAAACATTTGATTATCAAGCCAGTACAAACACATAGCAAATACACAAGAGAGTACAAATATCAGCAGCTTCCATAACAGTACAAACAACAATAATTGCACAGTTTTGAAATATAAGGAGAATGTTTCCATTCCATTCAGAACAGCTTCAGGTTTTTTAAATTTTTTCCCCCAAAACCCCGCCCCCTAGCTAACAACTAAACTAAGCTACCCCAATCCCCAAGTCATCTCTCCCCTGCACCCGAAGCACCCTCCATGCCCACCCATCAACCAACAGCATGTTGCTACCACCTTTTTCTTGGCTCTCTCTCATCCTGCTCCACTCACGCAATAACTCCTAGTCTCATACTCCCACTCTCTCCCCCCTCTGGCTACCATCCAGTCACTCAGATCCATCTGTAGGAAACCCATATGCCCCATCCGACCACCATTCCTGCCATCTCCCCCAAATTTTATCAAATTTTCTTGGTGATCCATGATGCAAGTAGACAAGTTTATAATGCGGTATGTTTTGAGTCACCAAATTTAGCCATACCTTACACCTAGGAGTTCTGTTTGACATCCAGTTCATAGCCACCACCTTTCTTGCCATCACCAAAAGCTCACCCAGTAGGATGTTATCAGCCATGCCATCCATCTCATAAGGGAAGACAGAAAGCAGACAAAGATTTGGTGTTGTTTGTACAGGTCTCCCCATTACCAGGGTTATAATGTGCATTACCTCTCCCCAAAACTTTTGAACATGACAACAATCCCATATCATATGTAGATACGTCCCCTGGACCCCGTCACACCGAGGGCAGTTAGTGCTGTGAGAGTTCCCCATTTTGTTCAATGTGACTGGTGTATAGTAGATCATGTGCAATATACTTAATAGTATCATTTGGTGTCTAGTCGATGTTGCCACCTTGGCCATGTCCCATTCCCAGTTTTCCATAGAACCCACATCCCTTTAAATTAGCATTCACTTTAATTTGTTCTCCAAAACTGGACTACAAAAACCTTTCCAGCGCTATGGCAAAAAAAATATGTTCTTTTATGTTTCTACCACGGTGAAGACACAGAATTCACATTATAAATACAGGTCATACAGACCAGTAGTTTACATGCATGACAACAACCTTCTCATGATAATACAAAGGATTGAGAAATCTGTTAAGCATATTGATTTTTGTCTTGGCCTTGAACTTGAAGAGCCTTATAATTTTAGCTAACATGTTGAAAAGCAAGCCACATAAAAACAAAAATAAAAATAATAATAGAAAGAAAGCTGCACATAATTATATTATAAGCCTGGTATCCTAGACGTCTTTGAAAAGGATAAGAGGAGAGAGGAAAAGAGAGAGAAGATAATATTGAGAGTAGAAAAAAGATCCTTAAAGGGATAGTAATACTTTGTTTATGCAATCTTTAATATTGTACTTATTAAATAAATAAAGCAAAGGATTTAAGTCTGGTTTATATAACTTTTATAGTTTTATTGTAATATCGTTGTAAAGTTTCCCCCTCCCGCCCCTTTCAGCCACATCAAAGCTCTAGCTGACAAACTTGGATTGTGGTCCCGGGATCAGATGGCTCGTCTGAAGAGCCGAAATAGAATTGTATACAAAAAAAATCAGAGGCGTAACTAGCATTCACTGGGCCCTGGTGCAAAAATTGCCATGAGACCCCCCAACAACATTGCCCCCATTGGGTATCTCCACACAGCCCCCAATGTCTACCTCTCCACACTGCCCCCAACTATCCACATTGCCCCCAATGTCCTCCTCTACACATTGCCCCCAATGTCCTCCTCTACACATTGCCTCCAACTCTCCACATTGTCCTCAATATCCTCTACACATTGCCCCAACTCTCCACATTGCCCCCAATGTCCTCCTCTCCGCATTGCCCCCAGTGTCCGTTTCCTACCTCCCTGGTGGTCCAGAGCGTGGCAGCAGAGGTCTGTGCCTCCTTCAGCACAGACAACACACAGACCACTCTGAAGACGTGTCGCTCCCGCGTGGACCTCTCTAATAATGCAGATCGCTAGGAGATGATGTCATATCCTAGCGCTATGCATTACAAGAGTGCCAATGATGGAGAGTGCCTCTACTTGATGTCCGTGGCGCCGGGCGGGGGGTTGTAGGGGGAGGCCAGGCCCCTGGAGTGACAAGCCCAGTCATAGGTGTGACTCCTGCGACCCCTATTGTTATGCCACTGAAGGAAATATTCATAAGAACGGTCTACTGCGTCAAGTCAGGCACACTTTGTAGACTGTTCTCCTGCAGACGAGCCATCTGGTCCCGGGACCAGAATCCAAGCATTGACGTGGCTAAAAAGGGCGGGAGGGGTAAACGTTACAACGATATTACAATAAAACTATAAAAGTTATAGCAACCAGACAGATCCTTTGCTTTATATATTTAATACGTACAATATTAAAGATTGCATAAACAAAGTATTACTATCCCTTTCATGTGGAATATTGTATTTTATGGCAGGTTAAATTAGGTCATCAATAATAGATGTATAGTTTCCATGGCTGAAAAAAAGCAAGCAACTCTAAATGTTTCTGTTTAGAGTCTGGAAGGTAATCCAGAAAGAGGTGCCATATGGAAATAGATTGGCAACTAAATGGAGATAGGTTATTCCTTGAAACTAAGTCTCTGTTTAACATTTGGGGTGCAAGAAGGGTAAGCAACACATTGCTTTGCAATGTGTTGCATATCCCTCTGCCACTCAAAGGGATAGCAAAAGAACAGTTACAGGGATAGTAATACTTCGTTTTAACTTTATTTTATTTTGTAGGCACTAAAAAAACATGAAGAATGATATAAGTCTTATCTCCCAAACCTTTATGGTTTAAGAGATATTCACAAGCAAAGTGTCCCCCTCCCGCCCCTTTTACTGATGTAACACTTTTCAGCCAGGGCAGAAGGGAGCTGCCCAGGTAGACTGCAGAGAGGGACAATCTTCAATTAAGATAATGGAAAAACCTGAAAAGCTTGTCAAGGGGGGCAGGGATTTCATTGTTTTCAAAGGAATAAGAGTGTCCCCTTCTGTTATCTGTCCAGTCTATGGACTGCATTCCACATCTGAGAAGAGATGGCTTACACTAGGTAAAAGGGACGGGAAGGGGAAACTTTGCTTGTGAATATCTCATAAACCATAAAGGCTTGAGAGATAAGACTTCTATCATTCTTCATGTTTTTTTAATGCCTACAAAATAAAATAAAGTTAAAACGAAGTATTACTATCCCTTTAAATAGTTTTCTAGTGGGTAAGTAGTTGGTGGACTAGGATGACTCCATAGCTGAAAAATAGCTTTTTATAGCCGAAAAATGTATGTATTTCACTAATAAGGGGCCTGGTCCATATATGATATGAAAGTTTACAAAATGAGAACTGGTTTTAGGGGGATGCTGATTGCCGAATCAAGTCAATTACCTTTTAGTCAGAAAGAGGAGAAATGTGAGCATGACCAGAAGCAATGAGCGAAATCAGCTAGAGCTAGATCTCACTTGGGTCCTTTATAATTTAACTAGTTGAACAGCCCGTTACACGGGCCACAGTGCCTCAGGCAGCCGGTCGCGGGGCAGTCACACAGTGGAGACTGCCCGCGCCTCGGCTGATACAGAGCCTCTGGCAGCCGGTCGCGGGGCAGTCACACGCGGTGGAGACTGCCCGCGCCTCGGGCTGATACAGAGCTGGACGCTCCTTCGGAGCGCCCTGCTCTGTATCAGCCGCGGCGCGAGCAGTCTCCACTGTGTGTGACTGCCGCACGCGCAGCAGTATCTACTGCGCATGTCGGGCGTTACACACAACTTGGCGAATTATTATATAGGATGTATTGTTATAGTAGGTTCTGTCATATGCAAAATCTGCACCATGAAATATTTTATACTGCTGTTCCTTCTAGATATCAGGGAGGATGAGTCTATAAAATATCTGTATTACTGACAGCAAGTTTTCCTCTGTCACGGGAACAATCAATAAAGGGTACACCATTCTTTCACAGCCTTTTTGATACTTTGATCACTAGAACGGGTGAATAAATACAATTTTGATAGGTAAGATGTATAAAAAGCCTTCAATGCACAATGACGGGTCATATTTATGAAGGAGTAAAATCAAGTTTATAAATATGTCTATCTGAGAATATTCTGAGAAAATTCACATCTGAGAATATCACATAGCTGTCACCATATACTCAGGGCCGGATTTACATCTCAGGAGCCTGTAGGCACAGAAATCTGAAGTGCCCTCCCCGCACGGGCCATCTCCACAATGCTCCTAATCTCCACGTTGCCCCCCCATCATCTCCCTATTGCCCTCACATTGCCCCCATCATCTCCATATACCATATTGCCCTCACATCGCCCCCATCAGCTCCATATTGCCCCTATCATATCCACATTGCCCCCAACAGCTCCATATTGCATTCACATTGCCCCCATCATCTCCATATTGCCCTCACATTGCCCCCATCATCTCCATATTACCCTCACATTTCACCCTTATATTTCCCCAGTGTCCGTTTCCTACCTCTTCCCTGGTGGTCCAGTGGCAGCATCCAACTGTAGACGCTGGAGCTCCTGCGCTGTCTTCTCTTTAGTAATGCAGAGCGCCTGGAGATGATGTCATCTCCCAGCGCTCTGTATTACTAGAGAGCCAGGGGAGTTCAGCAGCTACAGGTCTGTGCAGAAGAAGGCACAGACTTGTCTTCACGGCATCAGGCGGTAGAGGTGACTAAACACACACAACATGATCTCAGTGACAGACGCCCCTATGTTGGGTGCGCCTGTAGGCAGATGCCTACTCTGCCTAATTATAAATCCGGCCCTGCATATACTTCCATTAAGAACAGGATATACCTGGTGTTAAGATTTATGGTGCAATGCAGGAAACGTACACAATCGCTATTTCCCGTGTGAAAACCACTAGGGAATAGGTTTGCCCATGATTTTGTTGAATTGTACATGAAAATTCAAGATTAGCGAACGGCTGCGTATATTTATTTTTTGTGGGCGTGGCTAAGATTAACAAATCTGTGTGAGTGGAATAGTGAATGCGCCTAATGCAAGAACCGCTATTGCGAATGAATTTATATGTCTGTGTAGTGTTGTCGTAAAATTGATTTTTCATGCGCAATTCAAGAAGTGTTAGGTATTCAGCTTCCTGGATTAGAACATGCGCAAAATTTATCTGCTCACAAAAATGCCTTTATCTGATGTGAACATTTCTTGAATTGCGCCATTAGTCACTAAAAGTGCCTTTGTTGTTTGGAGAAATTAGCAAATTCCTTTATACATTGCAACACAATTCTTATTTGGACAAGACAATTTCTACTCCACTTTTCAAAAAAATCTACTGACTGGAGTTAGTGCATAATGGAAATTTCGCTAAATGTTTATACATCCCTATGTCACTTTAAGACAATTTAAAGGGATTGTAATACTTCTATTAAAATGGAGGTCCAAGTCTTCTTTATACAGCTATATTTCAATACTTACAATTTTGTAGTTCAAGCACTATTCAGTCCGAAAGGATCCCCCTCCCGACCATTTCCCCTGCATCACTCTGCCTCTCAGTCTGGTCAGGATGGAGAGCGGCGAGGGACAATCTTCAGTAAGCAAAAGAAAAATCCTGCCCTCCTTCGTCAAGGGGGTGGGGCAGGGTTTTCCTTGTACTTACTGAGTGAAGATTGTCCCTCGCTGCATCCGTCTGGTCCCACGACTGGATTCCAGATTTGATGAGAAACAGCCAGAAGGGGTGGGAGCGGGAGGGAGACCCTTTCAGATTTAATAGTGCTTGAACCACAAAACTGTAAGTATTGAAATATAACATTACGTGTTAAAAAAAATAAAACACCTCGGACCTCCACTTTATTAGAAATATACTATCCCTTTAACAGACACTTTCTTTATAACTCCAGTTTTGTAAATCTCCCCAATTGTTCTTTACTTATCGCTAAATGTTAAAAATGCACATTGATCAACTGAGCTGGATTCAACAGATACTTGTCTGCATATGTATTAATTTTACAATAGGATAGTTTCTATACTTTTTACCATGTTTTTCTTTGCTAGGTAATTGAGTACATTTCATGAAGGAATGAGATTAAATGTCTACCAAGTCTTCAAGTTTGGAGATGACCAAAAACCTCCTCTGAAATATACCTTATATAGGTTTCTAGTCTGGATCATCAGTTTCCCTGTAATACATAAGTATCGGCTAAAAGTAAGTTATATAAAAGTTTATGGTTAGAAAACAGCACTCTCCAAGACATTAAGGTGTCTCTAAACAAACATTTGTTTCAACGTCAGGGGGAACATTTTTGTACTTACTGTGAAGCATAACCGGCAATGAGTAGTGCTTATGTAGTAGGCTATTCTCTATATAAGGGTTGGTTAAGTCCACTAATTTACTGATCCATTCAAATGTTTTTCTTAGCAGGCAAGCCATATGGAAGTTTCTGGTCTGCGGATAGCAATGCAGCCTTTGAAAAATGAAGTATTACATTTGACAGTGCAATTCTGGGAATTTTATATTTACATATGGATCATGAAAATTGTTTCTTAAAGTCACGAACACCCTTATGTTTTAGCACTGAAAGAAGGTACAACAATATGTAAGTTAAGCTGGCAAATGAAGTCATTTTGATTAAAGAAATTCTGCCAATTAGGGAAATAGGGAGCTTATAACATTCTGTAGCTCAGATTTCATTTTATATATAACAATCTTTGGAAATATAAATGTCTAGAAATTTGATTGGTTTGCCTATAACTGCCAGTCCCAAGGAATTTAAGATAACTGTGTCTATGTGGGATTGGAGAAGGATTATCTTAATTTTCAGAGTATTAACTTTATATCCAGAGAAATATAAAAAATGTAATAATGTAAAAATAGACAGTGCAGTGTTTTTGCATGAGATTAGAATTTACATGTTATCTACAAACATAGCCAGTTTTTCCTTTAGCTTTTTTTAAATTTTCTTAAATTTGAGCAACATCTCAATATGACAGCTAGGGACTGCAACATTGAATTAAATAACAGTGGTGATAATGGGCAACTCTATCTTGTTCCTTTATATAGTGGGAGGGGCCTGAGCTAGAATTTAATAACAGAATGCTGGGTTCCACCATGTTATAGAGTGTTCTGCCAGTGCCCGGAATATATTTCCTTTAAAATGAAACTGAGAGAGGATTTGATCTGAATAATGTCGACAAAACACTGTTATTTTTGGGAACATTCTTATATCCTGATTTAATTTAATAGGAATGTGGGGAAAAAGGCTCAGATTTAAGGGGATCCTTGTGTATGATTTTAATGTAAGGTAGGTTGCCAGTAGGCATACCAGCTCCAGAAAAGGAGATATAATTAAAACAGTAGTAAGATTTAATTTTGAAATATATATATATATATATAAATATATATATATATATATCAGGGCTTAACATTTTAAGTCCTTTGCTACTAGCCAGACCTGAAAAGTTACTTGCCACTGCAAGTCATAGTATACCCACCAGGACTGAATTTCTACTCGCCAGGGCTAAATTTTCACTCACCATTGGCTAGTGGCGAGTGGAAATTTTGAGCCCTGATATATATATGATGTACCCTACTGAGTAAAACAAGAGTACTCACATTGCTGAGATAATTTTATTCAAAACTTATTGCAGCTCAAACATTTATGGGGGTGAATTACCTTCATGCCCTAAATTTATACGGTGGCACTGTTGATACAGCATCCTATGGAGGTTCATGGTCAATTGACCATAGCTATACATAGACTGCCATAGCAACCATGTCTTCCTAAAATTTCAGGCCATGCAAGTACTGCACCCAAAAATGCAGGTTTGAGCTGCAATAACTTGTGAATAAAATATCTATCAACAGCAGGAGTGCCCTAGATTTAGAAATCCTGCAATATATGTTTCTTCAGTATTAAGTATAAAGCCACCAGCATCTCTCACTTTGCCCCTTGTTTATTTTTTTAATAAGCGAAACATCTTTGATAATGATTAGATCATTAGATGTATCAAAATCAGTGGAGGAAATCTGAAGCAAAGGTAATTCACAAAGAAATAAGTGATAAAATAAGAATCATTGGGTCTTGGACAAATAAGTCTTTCATAATATTTCATACAGACATTAGCAATATCTTTAGGAAGAGCTTGTACATTTCCTTGCCTGTCTTTGCAAGTTTTAATGATGTCACCAACTTTAAATCCCTCTGCCATTCTAGATAAGATTTTTCCAGATTTCTTCCCCATTTAGAGTTTAAGTAGGCTTTAAAAATTGTGCTTTCTTAACTAGGCAGTTTTCGTAAGCTTGGTTTTTTTTGTCATTATGTTCTAATCTAAAATATTCAGTTTGGTGCTTCTTATGATTAATATTTGCCTTTTTAAGAGCTTCACTAGCTGCCAAGAGACAGGACCTATTATTATTATTATTATTATTATTATTATTATTAATAATAATCTTTATTTAGCACCAACAAATTCCGCATCGCTTTACAGTAGGGAATAGACATACAGAGGTATTAAATAGTACAATCAGATGTGGAGAACAGAAGGATCAGAGGGCCCTGCTCCTGAGATCTTACACTCTAGAGGAAGGAAGGTTGGACACAGAAGGAGTAAGTGCTATTGGGTGTAAGTGCCTTCTGCCACATGAACTGCCAGTCAGTGGGTGGGAGTGAGAAGTGCTAGTGAGTGCAGTGGTCCAGGGAAGGGGTGTTTCTTAGTGATAATGTTTATGGAGGCAGTTGATAGGCTTCCCTGAAGAGGTGAGTTTTCAGGGAATGTCTGAAGATCTGAAGTCTAGGGGAGAGTCTGATGGGGCGGGGGAGGGAATTCCAGAGCTTGGGTGCAGCACGGGAGAAGTCCTATAGGCGGGAGTGGAAGAGGATAAGAGCTGTGGAGAGCAGAAGGTTGTGTGCAGAGCAAAGATGGCGAGTGGGAGTGTATTTGGAAATGAGAGATGGAATATAGTGTGGTGTGGTGTTAGTGAGGGTTCTATAAGTTAGCACCAGAATTTTGAATTTAATTCTGTATGCTAATGGGAGCCAGTGTAGGGATTGACAGAAGGGTTTGGTGTCAGAGAAGCGATGAGGGAGGTAGATTAGTCTTGCAGCAGAGTTCATTATGGACTGTAGTGGGGTTAGTCGGGTGAGAGGAAGGCCAATTAGTAATGAGTTACAGTAGTCAAGACGGGACATGATGAGTGTTTGGATTAGAATTTTGGTAGTGTCGTGTGAGAAAGGGTCGGATTCTAGAGATGTTGCGGAGGTGGAGGCGGCATGATTTGGAGATTGACTGGATGTGAGGAATGAAGGATAGGGCAGAGTCAAATGTGACCCCCAGGCAGTGTTCTGTAGGGATTGGTGTGATGGTAGTGATGTTAACAGTGAGGTTAATATCTGGGGTAAGGCTGGTTGTAGTGGGAGGGAAGATGATTAGTTCAGTTTTGCCAAGGTTAAATTTGAGTTGACGGGAGGACATCCAGGAAGACACAGCAGACAAACAGTCAGATACTCGGGACAAGAGGGAAGGGGAGAGGTCTGGGGAGGAAATATATATTTGAGTGTCATCAGCATAGAGATGATGGTGAAAGCATAGAGATGATGGTGAAACCCAAGGGAGTTGATTAGTTTTCAGAGGGACGAGGTGTAGATTGAGAAGAGCAAGGGTCCCAGGGCTGATCCTTGAGGTACTCCAACAGACAGTGGGATGGGTGGAGAAGACCTAAGAGCTTATTTTATGTTCACCAGTATAGTTCATGAGTATACCTTTGAGAACTACTTTGGAAGTTTCCCAAAGTTGAATCTGCTCTCCAGTATTGGTGCATAAAGGGGAACGTTTTGGCTTACGGTAGGTACCATGAGCCTGGATGTAAAATCCAATGCAAGCTCTTGGAATGAGAGGCCATGTTTGCATCTCCAACATGTAAGTAGACATCTAACAAGTACTTAAGGCAAAGGTTCTCAAGTGTTTTTTGCTCAAGGCACCCCTAACATGCAGCCTGGAATTTTCTGGGCACACCTAACATTTTATGTAATTTGTCAAGGGGGCAATGAAGGTTACAAATACATAAATATACAGTTATTCATAGATCTCATAACTAAAATATACATATTTTGCATAATAATATCCTTAAATATACACCTATAACCAGTGGTGTAACTATAGGGGTCGCAGGGGTCACAACCGTGACCGGGCCCGTCACTCCAGGGGCCCAGCTGCCCCCTGCGACCCCCTCCTCCTTGCTCCGCAAGCTCCCTCTCGTGCTCTAGCAATGCAGAGCTCTGGGAGATGACATCATCTCCCAGCGCTCTGCATTACAGAAGAGGACAGAGCGGGAGCACGTCGCACCAGCCCGCCTCTCCTGCCACTCCACTGGACCACCAGGGATTGGGAGGTAGGAAATGGAGGCATTGTGGAGGGACCGGGGGCCAATGTGTTTGGGGGTTGGGGGGACCCCATGGCACTTCTTGCATCAGGGCCCGGACCGTTCTAGTTATGCCTCTGGCTATAACTCTGCATCCACATTTTTGTCAAGGCCTTATATATAAAATGGGGCACCCTACATGGATGCCCATGGCACACCAAAGTGCCATGGCACCCTGGCTGAGAAACTCTGACTTAAGGTGAAGGTGACGTATAAATTAGAAAGTAAACCTACACTTAGAGAGCGTGCGCTCTCTTCTTCCATTTTTGTCAGTTCCATATAAAGTGAATCTAACTAGTGTTGAGCGAGCATGCTCGGCCGAAGCTCAGTTCGGCTCGAGCATCGCTCTGCTCGGCACATGGCGGTACTCGTACGACTACCGCATGTGCTCGCCCTCCATGTTCGGGTCTCCTCCCCGCACGTTTCGCGGCTGCTGCGCAGCCAATAAACGTGCAGGGAGGCTCTGACATCAGTGTAATGCCAGCAGCCATGTTGGCTGCTGGCATTACACTGATTGGCTGGCCAGAACCCGTGATCGGGTGCTGTATAGCACCTGACCAGCGAGTTCGGCTCAGTCTTAGCCAGGGAGAGATGAGGATAGGAAGGGAAAGTCAGTGTAGGGAGAAGAAAAGCAAATTTGTAAAAAAAAAGACCCAAAAGTCCTTTTTAGGACTACTGTGTGTGGGGGCAGCAGTTTATTTTGTGTGGGGGGAAAAAAAACAAAAAAAAAAAAACTTCATATATTCTGTTTAGTGTGCAAAGTTGCAGATTAGAGCACATTCTGTTTAGTGTGCAAAGTTGCAGATTAGAGCACATTCTGTTTAGTGTGCAAAGTTGCAGATTAGAGCACATTCTGTTCAGTGTGCAAAGTTGCAGATTAGCAGCACATTCTTTTTAGTGTGCAAAGTTGCAGATTAGAGCACATTCTGTTTAGTGTGCAAAGTTGCAGATTAGAGCACATTCTGTTTAGTGTGCAAAGTTGCAGATTAGAGCACATTCTGTTAAGTCTTCAAACTGTAAAATATCAAAGTCACATATTCCATTCACTGTGCGTCGCCGCAGTTAAGAAGCAAATTCTGTGTACTGTGCACAGTTTCAGAATAGGAAAAAATACTGTTAAGTCTTCAAACTGTAAAATATCAAAGTCACATATTCCATTCACTGTGCGTCGCCGCAGTTAAGAAGCAAATTCTGTGTACTGTGCACAGTTTCAGAATAGGAAAAAATTCTGTTAAGTCTTCAAACTGTAAAATATCAAAGTCACATATTCCATTCACTGTGCGTCGCCGCAGTTTAGCAGCACATTCTGTTGACTGTGCACAGTTTCAGAATAGGAAAAAATTCTGTTAAGTCTTCAAACTGTAAAATATCAAAGTCACATATTCCATTCACTGTGCGTCGCCGCAGTTTAGCAGCACATTCTGTTGACTGTGCACAGTTTCAGAATAGGAAAAAATTCTGTTAAGTCTTCAAACTGTAAAATATCAAAGTCACATATTCCATTCACTGTGCGTCGCCGCAGTTTAGCAGCACATTCTGTTGACTGTGCACAGTTTCAGAATAGGAAAAAATTCTGTTAAGTCTTCAAACTGTAAAATATCAAAGTCACATATTCCATTCACTGTGCGTCGCCGCAGTTTAGCAGCACATTCTGTTGACTGTGCACAGTTTCAGAATAGGAAAAAATTCTGTTAAGTCTTCAAACTGTAAAATATCAAAGTCACATATTCCATTCACTGTGCGTCGCCGCAGTTAAGAAGCAAATTCTGTGTACTGTGCACAGTTTCAGAATAGGAAAAAATTCTGTTAAGTCTTCAAACTGTAAAATATCAAAGTCACATATTCCATTCACTGTGCGTCGCCGCAGTTAAGAAGCAAATTCTGTGTACTGTGCACAGTTTCAGAATAGGAAAAAATACTGTTAAGTCTTCAAACTGTAAAATATCAAAGTCACATATTCCATTCACTGTGCGTCGCCGCAGTTTAGCAGCACATTCTGTTGACTGTGAACAGTTTCAGAATAGGAAAAAATTCTGTTAAGTCTTCAAACTGTAAAATATCAAAGTCACATATTCCATTCACTGTGCGTCGCCGCAGTTTAGCAGCACATTCTGTTGACTGTGCTCAGTTTCAGAATAGGAAAAAATTGTGTTAAGTCTTCAAACTGTAAAATATCAAAGTCACATATTCCATTCACTGTGCGTCGCCGCAGTTAAGAAGCAAATTCTGTGTACTGTGCAAAGTTGCAGATTTGCAGCACATATTCCGTGTAATATGAAGAAGGCGGGTAAAAAGGGACGGGGAAGTGGACGTGATCCTGATAGTTCAGGGCGCGGGTCAGGACGCGTAGAAACTGCGCCTGGTGCCAGAGCACAAGACAGAAAGACATCCACCATACCTAGCTTCATGTCTCATTTTACAGGGCGTCGCAGGACATCACTCTCGAGGTCCGACCACTGCGAACAGGTGGTCGGTTGGATGTCAGCTGATACTGCTTCCAGTCGGTTAAGCACCACCCTGTCTTCCACCAAGTCCACTCTCAGTAGCCAAGAGTCTGGTCAACATAATCCTCACTCTGATCATCCTTCCTCCCACCATAGAGGGTCTGGTCAAAGAAGTGATCCCACACTGGGATATAGTGAGGAGCTCGTCTCATCACCAATCCTTCATTTGACCCTCTCTCCAAGCACGCTTGCAGAGGAACATGACATCTTGTGCCCTGATTCACAACCTCTAGAGGGTACCCAATCACAAGAAGATGACAGAGGTGAACGGCATTTAAGGTCAAAGGAAGTGGATGATGATGATGATGAGACACAGTTGCCATTAAATCAACCACTATTACTGTCTCAAGACCTTGATGAGGAGGATGATATACAGTTGTCAATGACTGAGTATGTGGTGGGATCAAGACATGAGGAGGATGATCAGAGTGAGGAAGTGGAGGAGGACTTGGTGGACGATGAGGTGACTGACCCCACCTGGGAAGGTGTAGAGCCGAGCGATGACAGCAGTCCTGAGGGTGAGCCATCTGCAGCACTGCAACAGGCTGGAAGAGGCAGTGGTGTGGCTACAGAAAGAAGGCGGACCGCACCAAACCGGCCCGCAAATGTTCCACGGAGCACCCCCTTGCGTAAATCTCCCTTGCCAAGGGGTAGGTGTTCCGCGGTATGGCGTTTTTTTAAGGAAAGTGCGGACGACAAAAGAATTGTAGTTTGCAACCTGTGCCACACCAGAATGAGCCGAGGCATGAACACTAGAAACCTCACCACCACCAGCATGATCCGACACATGGCATCCAAGCACCGTAATAAGTGGGAGGAACGCCTGGATCGCCCATCTGTGTCTGCAGGCCACACCACTGCCTCCTCTTCCCGTGTTTTCGGTGCCGTCCAATCGCCTGTCGAAGGCGCAGGCCCGCATACCTCCCGCCCTGCACCTGTACCATCTGAAGCACCATCAGCGACCACATCCACTTCCCTGTCCCAGCACAGCGTCCAAATGTCATTACCCCAGGCATTTGAGCGCAAGCGAAAATACCCAGCCACCCACCCACAGGCCATAGCACTAACCTCACACCTTTCCAAATTACTGGCCATCGAAATGCTGCCATTTAGGCTTGTGGAGACTGAGTCCTTCCGCAGCCTGATGGCAGCAGCTGTCCCTCGGTACGCGGTCCCCAGCCGCCACTACTTTTCCCGGTGTGCCATCCCCGCATTACACCACCATGTGTCCCGTAACATCACCCGTGCCCTGACCAACGCAGTTACTGGGAAGGTCCACTTAACGACTGACACATGGACAAGTGCTTGTGGCCAGGGACGCTACATTTCCCTGACGGCACACTGGGTGAATGTCGTGGAGGCTGGGAGCGACTCAGACCCTGGGATGTCACTGGTGCTACCCACGCCGAGGATTGCGGGCCCTACCTCCATCAGGGTTTCCGCCAGCACCTACGTTATTGGCTCCTCCTCCTCCATTTCCACCTCCGAATTCTCTGCGCGCAGCGCCACTCACCCATCAGCCGGTAGCTGGAAGCAGTGTAGCACTGCAGTGGGGAAGCGTCAACAGGCCGTGCTGAAGCTGATCTGCCTTGGGGACAAACAGCACACGGCCTCAGAGCTGTTGCAGGGGATTAGTCACCAGACCGAGCAGTGGCTCTCGCCACTCAACCTGCAACCAGGCATGGTTGTGTGTGATAATGGGCGTAACTTGGTGGCTGCTTTGGAGCTTGGCAAGCTCACACACGTACCATGCCTAGCGCATGTATTTAATTTAGTGGTTCAGCGATTTCTAAAAACCTACCCCAATTTGCATGATCTCTTGACCAAGGTGCGCCGCGTGTGTGCACATTTCCGTAAGTCATCTACAGCTTCAGCCGGCCTGTTGAAGCTGCAGCAGCGCTTACAATTGCCAGCTCACCGGCTGCTGTGTGACGTGAGCACGCGCTGGAACTCCACCTTCCACATGTTGGCCCGGCTTTGTGAGCAGCAGAGGGCAGTAGTGGAGTACCAGCTGTTACACGGTCGTCGCCTCTCCGTTCAACTTCCTGTAATCAGAAGTGAGGAGTGGGAATGGATGTCAGACCTCTGTGAGGTTTTACGCAATTTTGAGGAATCGACACAGATGGTGAGCGGCGATATCGCTATTATCAGTGTAACCATCCCACTTCTGTGTCTACTGAAACGCTCGCTGCTCACAATTAAAACTGACGCTTTGCATGTGGAAGAGGTGGAAATGCGGGAGGAAGAGCTTACACAAGGTGATAGCCAGAGCACCCTCACTTCGTCTTCTCAGCGACAATTGGAGGAGGCGGAGGAGGAGGAGGAGGAGGAAGACACGGTTGCCTCCGCTACAGAGGGTAGCCATGGAACTTTAGTTCCATCTCTTCAGCGTGGGTGGGCAGAAGAGGAGGAAGAGGATGAGGAGATTGAGAGTCATCCTCCTGGTGAGGACAGCGAAATCTTGCCTGTTGGTACTCTGGCACACATGGCTGACTTTATGTTAGGCTGCCTTTCCCGTGACCCACGCGTTACACGCATTTTAGACAACACGGATTACTGGGTGTTCACCCTTCTGGACCCCCGCTACAAAGAGAATTTCTCATCTCTCATTCCTCCGGTGGAGAGGACAAGCAAAATGGTGCAATACCAGAAGGTTCTTGTTGAAAAATTGCTCCAAAATTTTCCATCTGACAACGCTGGCGGCAGAGTACGTGCTACCTTGGCCAACCAAGAAGGGGAGAAAAGGGGAGCACACAGCAGTTCCGACAAAGGCAGGGCAACACTCTCCAAGGCGTGGGACACCTTCATGACACCCCGCCAGCACCCTCACCCTGATGCGCAGCCTAGTGTCACAAGGAGGCAAAAGTTTTGGAAGATGGTGAAGGAGTACGTAGCAGACCGTGTCAGCGTCCTCAATGATCCCTCTGTGCCTTACAACTACTGGGTGTCCAAGCTGGACACGTGGTATGAACTGGCACTCTACGCCTTGGAGGTGCTGGCCTGCCCTGCCGCCAGCATTCTGTCTGAGCGGGTATTTAGTGCTGCTGGTGGCATCATAACAGATAAGCGTATCCGCCTTTCCACCGACAATGCTGATAGGTTGACACTTATAAAAATGAACAAGGCCTGGATTTCCCCTGACTTCTCCACTCCACTGGAGGAAAGCCCCGGGGGAACATAAACTCACTTTATATATGTTATTTACAATGATGGGAATACTCTGTATTCCCATTCACCCCTTCCACCCAAAAAATGGGTATATGGTTGACTCTCCTCCATATACCCTGGGATATAATTTTTATATAGGGCCAGCTCACCAGCGGGCCCAGTGATATAATTTTTATATAGGGCCAGCTCACCAGCGGGCCCTGTGATATAATTTTTATATAGGGCCAGCTCACCAGCGGGCACAGTTTGACAATTTTTGTATAGGTCAGCTCACCAGTGGGCCTTCTCATATAATGTTTTATTGGGTCAGCTCTCTAGCGGGCCCTCTCATATAATGTTTTATAGCGTCAGCTCACTAGCGGGCCTTCGCATATAATGTTTAGGATGGTCAGCTCCGCAGCAGACCCTCACCCATAATGTTTTGGATGGTCGGCTCAGCGCACGTTTCCCTCTTAATCATGGCCCCAGTTCAGAAAAATCAAGGAAATTTTTGGGAGAATTTGCCTTTGCGCACGTTTCCCTCTTAATCATGGCCTCAGTTCAGAAAAATCAAGGAAATTTTTGGGAGAATTTGCCTCTGCGCACGTTTCCCTCTTAATCATGGCCTCAGTTCAGAAAAATCGAGGACATTTTTGGGAGAATTTGCAGATGATATACAAGTAAATATACAGCAAATACTGTTTGGTAACAATTTTTTGCCTAAAGTCGTTTTTATCTGCCTTTTTGTGTGTTTTACGGTCAGTCTGTAAAAATGGCGTACTACGGGCGAAAGATCGTTCCCAGCAGCGATGTTGGAGTCCAAGATGCATCCAGACATCCTCCCTATGCTGTCCCTGAACCATTTCTGTGGTGTTTCCATCCTTTTCTGCCCTTTTCCTATGGACCAGGCACCCTCCCCTCATCAGAGCAGGGGGTGCCTGGTGTAATGCTCGAGTCCTCCCATTGACTTCAATGGGGCTCGGGTGCTCGGCTGAGCACTTGAGCCTCCGGGGGCGCTCGGTCAGAGCACCCGAACACCCGAGCATTGGGGTGCTCGATCATCACTAGTAACTATAGGGGTCGCAGGGGTCACAACCGCGACCTGGCCCTTCACTCCAGGGGCCCGGCTGCCCCCTGCGACCCCCTCCTCCTGGCGCCCGCAAGCTCCCTCTCGCGCTCTAGTAATGCAGAGCGCTGGGAGATGACATCATCTCCCAGCGCTCTGCATTACAGAAGAGGACAGAGCGGGAGCACGTCGCACCAGCCCGCCTCTCCAGCCACTCCACTGGACCACCAGGGATTGGGAGGTAGGAAATGGAGGCATTGTGGAGGGACCGGGGGCCAATGTGTTTGGGGGTTGGGGGGACCCCATGGCACTTCTTGCATCAGGGCCCGGACCGTTCTAGTTATGCCTCTGGCTATAACTCTGCATCCACATTTTTGTCAAGGCCTTATATATAAAATGGGGCACCCTACATGGATGCCCATGGCACCCTGGCTTAGAAACTCTGACTTAAGGTGAAGGTGACGTATAAATTAGAAAGTAAACCTACACTTAGAGAGCGTGCGCTCTGTTCTTCCATTTTTGTCAGTTCCATATAAAGTGAATCTAAGAAAGAACATCCTGTCTGTGAGGTCAACATAAGAGCTAGTTATTGGTACTGGTAGATGTTTATACATCGTGCTTTTAACCCATCACATGCCAGGGAGGTCGCCAATGTATTGGGTCACAATACACTACTGTCAACCTCTCCAGCATTCAAGGGGTAAAATGTACCCTTTAAATCACTGGGAATTTGTATTACATACTAGCAGGTAAGTGGCATGGCTTTGCCAATGCAGTGAGCCTGTTTTGTTGCTGTTGTTTAACCCTTTGGGTGCCAGAGAGGTATTGAACGCATTGCATTGAAACACGTTGGATACCTCAATGGCACTGAAAGGGTTAATTGTATTAACCTTCCCCATTGACTTGAGAGGGTTTCCCGATCCCGCCCCCTCCTACCCAGAAACAATGGTTAAAATGGAAGCAGGGGGGCTCTCTTGTTCCTCTGCATCACGGCTAATGATCTCCCAGCAGAATCGTCTGGGTGATCAATAGCTGGGGTGCATCAGGAGGGGTCCTGATGCCCCACCACAAGGTCTGACTTTCTGTTTTTAAGCAGTTGGCTGAGTAGGCAGGATGTTTCGCCCTCTGCCAGGTCCTAAGCCACAGAGTAATATTTATTTTCTTTTTAAGCACAGTGACAGCAGTGGTTGGTTGACAAGGTGGGGGCTACACCCAAACCTCCTCCTCATCCAATCAGTGCTTTCCAACTATGCCCCTCACAGTGAACCAGATTCACCTAGCTTTTTATAGATAGATAGATAGATAGATAGATAGATAGATAGATAGATAGATAGACAGACAGACAGATTATACAGTCTGCTTGCTCCAGAATTGCACCTCGTTAACTTGATGAATAATGCCAATCATTTTCTATTTCCCCCGCAAATTAAAATATAGTTAATCTATTTACCTCACTCTCTTTCCATTGAATGTGCAAATGATCTTACTGGGCCTCTGTTCAGCTCATTAGCTGCTAAATGTCACATTATACTGACACTGGATTGTGAAAGTGCAGTTCTGCTAAGTAATCTGACTTAAAAGTGTCAGAGGCAGCTGTGATGGGAATCAAATACACGGGTCAGAAAAAACACACTGTGTACTTCTGAAGATTTGCTTTTTTTAAGCTCGTCTTTGTGGATTTGACTTTGAGGTCTATTTGTTTTTGATGCACTGACAACAAAGATATTTGAATTCATTCAGTCGTGGTGAGACCTGGAACACTCCTGAAGGAAAGTCACTGACTAGGCCTCAGAAAATGGGATTATGGGTCTTATGTTAAAAAGAAAAGGGAAACGATTATGGGGCAAATCAATTGCACCTTAGGAGAGGATTAAAAACCCCTATTGATTTAAATGGGGATTGTAACCCCTAGAATGTAAATAGGTCTCCAATACATTACAAAGCAATGCATTAGAGACCTCTCTAGCATTCAACTCCAAAGGTGATTTTGGGAATTTTAGTTTTTTTCCCTTAGAGTGCAATTGGTTTGGCCCAGGTTTGCTCCACTGTTCTTTTGAACATACTCCTCTTATGAGT